>CM049314.1:19438728-20638728 GCA_026874595.1 Sipunculus nudus | reverse complement strand
TCAGATTTTGCTACAGGCCAAAGGTCAGCCTGAATCTATTTATAGCTTTGGCAGGCTGGCAACTGTATCAGATTAGGCAACATGTCAAGAGTTCACTCAGTGCAGCCAGGTATAGGTCGAGAGTTCGCTCAGTGCAGTAGCTGGATTCTATTTTTAGCTTTGGCAGACTGTCCACTGCATCAAATTTGGCACCAAAGTTCAGCCTGGATCTATTTATAGCTTTGGCAGACTGCCAACTGTGTCAGATTATGCAACAGGTCAAGAGTTCACACAGTGTAACCAGGTACAGGTCAAAAGTTTACTCAGTCGAGCCAGTCGTGCCGTAGCTTGAGCCAGCAATTTGTCACAGTTCACTCGGGGCAACTGCCTTTCTCACCTAAGTCTGGTCAGCCCAGGAAACTCAAGGGAAGTTTGATGTATTGGCCTGATATTTTGACCTGTCTATGCCTCTTTGATGGCTTTTTCGTTCACAAGACAGGTGTCGTCACCTACAATGACTTTTGCACAGTATATGTGTCTGCTTATTTCTCCAGAGGATTTGATATATCAGCCTGAAATTGGGTAAATTTATACATATTGTAAAGCTTTGTCGTATATAAGACTGGTGGCGCCACCTACAATATTTTTTGCACAGTGTATGTCCCTGCTTATTTCTCAGGAGGGGATATTAGCCTGAAGTTGGGCATATGTATAAATCTCTGATGCCTTCATCGTATACAAGAGATGTAGGCCTACTTGGAAAGTAATGACCCAGCATTGTAGCATTATACCTGGTTTATTAACCATTGCACAGGCCGCAATAACCTACCAGGGCTTTGATGGATCTTCACGAAACTCTTAATAACTAATTACCAACAGATTATCTTTCCTGAATTCAATTATGGGCAAAATCCACCTATATTTAATAAGGTCACGGGTCACGAGGCTACTGTGTGGTGTCTCCTCAATGACTTAAAAAGAATATAAAGGATTATTGGTAAATCAATGAAATATCTCACTTATGTTCGATTTCCAGCAAAATCCATGCATATTTAATGAGGTCAGAGGTCACCCCACTTTGAAGGCACAGTGGTGACTTACCAAAAATCCTATGGATTTTCATGAAACTCAATATATTTTTATACATATATACCAGTAGAGTTTCTCACCTGAATTACATTCTTATCAAAATTCATCCATATTTCATTAGGTCAGACGTCACCATATACATGACAATTATGTACGTTAGTGGTGCTCTTGTTACAGCATTTTCTTTCAGTTGATAGAATAAATGGGTATTATTATGTTCCCAGTGGATATATTTATATGCATATTACAGTTACTTGGTTAAAATACTGAAACTTGAAATACATGTTTGTGATCTTGAGAGGCTCCTGCATCTTTCATGTAGTCCATAGAAGTACACATTCAACACAACCACTAGGATTTTATACAAATATTCTCAGAATCAGTTTAAGCTGAGCACTCTGGTCCACAGGTCTCTGGTTTATTTTCTCAACCTGGTGAAGTTGTAGTTTTATATTGATGTTTTTGTTTATTGATATTTGTGTCTATTTTTATTTGGCATAAATAACATTGATATGTTAACTGATGTATTAAATTGTATCGTGTCTTTTATATTTTATTACTATTTGTTTACAACGTTACTGAGTTATTAAATCTCACTGAAGTAACTGTCTATGTCTTTTCTTGTTTCTCTTGTGGCACCATGCAGAATGCACTAAAGGACTCACCTCAAACATATCAGTGTACTGACCCAGTGCTTCATGTCTTCTGTCTTTACCCCAGACCAGGTCCGTGAACATTCTAGAGATGAGCACATATTCTTTGTCCGCCGCCCATGTCCAGGTCTCAACCTTTGAACAGATTCGGTGTAGGGACCTCATAATGATCTGTTGAACACCTCGCACGGACATATCTAAAAGTGCGTCAAACAGTAAACATATATATGACACAATGTTGTCGAATTTATAAATACAAAAAATAGTCATATCACACATTTCAGCTCGGGCCATTTTCAGTCAAGCTGAGCTATTGGGATCACACTTTGTTCTTCTGTCCTGCTGGCCGTTAGTACAGCCCAAGTAACCGCTGGACCCAGACTAATTCTCTTTTGAAACTTAAAATTATGCCACTGTGACCTACATCCTCTGAGCTAACACCATTGTTTCTGCACCCCAGAATAACTAAAACTTTTATACAACCTCCATTATCACGATAATTAATGGATGAAATGCCATGAATTTTGCTTTGCTTATTGATCATGGACAGTGTCATCAGCTGCTTAAGACTGGTTGCGTCAGTTGTATTTTAGCAAACCTGTGAGCTTCTGTGATGGTGTGGCTATGTCCGTCGTCCGTACGTTAACCCATACTATCTTAAAAATGGCAGGAGCTAGTATCACCAAATTTTATGCAAAAGAAAGTCATCTGAAAATTCTATCGGATTTTCCTTATTTTGTTGCTATATGGATTTACCTAGATTTTATAGGGAAAAGGCTAAAAAAATTCTAAATCTTCTTCCCTGAAACTGTCCATCCAAAATGTTCAATATTTCACAGAAATAATCCGTGATCCAATCTCTCTCAATTTTTTTTTAATGGTTCTAGTTCGGTGATTTTAGGCCAATTTACAGGAAGCTTAACTTAGTAATTATTTAAAAAAAACAACTGAAATTATAATTTCAGAGACAGCTAGAGCTTTCATCACCAAATTTTATGCAAATGTTGGTAACATGAGTCATATTTGAAATCGAGGTATTGGTGACACCACCTGCATCGACCATTTTTGTTCGGGCAATAAATTCGTAATTTTAGCCTCTTTCAGCTTAAGCATGATGAAACTCTCAAGCTTAATGGTTTAATATTTAACCAGAATTATCCTAGGGTAAGGTTATTTCAATTGTAAAAGTATAGATTGGCTCACTGATTTTTGGAAGAGTCATAGTAAGCTGAATTTGGTCTTGTGGCCATTAGTAAGCCTATTTCAAACTGAGGCCTGCAATAGTCTTCATCTGCAAATCATGTTGTTTCAACCTCTGTAACATTGCATAAAAAATGATTCTTAGGTGGCTTTTTTTCAAGTTTACTTAAATAGTTTTGGCAAAATTATTGGACCTTTAATAATGAAAGCACTGTGAGATGCTTAGGTAAACAAAGCTAACGATTTTGATTTAAAAAATCTTATGAATATGTCAGCTTGAAAAAAAGCAATTCAGCCAAAGTATTTCAGCATGTGTAAACAGATTTACCAACAGGCCAAGATCAACGGTATCAGATTAGGCAACAAGTCAAGAGTTCACTCAATGCAGGCAGGTACAGGTCAAGAATTCACTCAGTGCAGTAGCGGCAATTTGTTCCGGTCACTTGGGGCAAATGCCTTCCTCACCTGAGCTTGGTCAGCCCAGTGCACCTGATTCAAGGGAAGTTTAATGTATTGGCCTGATATTTTGACTTGTCCATGCATCTTTGATGCCTTTCTCTTACACAACACTGGTTCCGCCACCTACAATGATTTTTGCACAGACACAGTATGTTCCTGCTTATTTCCAGGAGGGATTTGATTTACAGCCTGAAATTGGGCATATGTATACATCTCGGATGGCCTTGTCGTATACACGATTGGTAGCGCCACCTACCATAATTTTTGCACAGTATATGTCCCTGCTTATTTCTTAGGAGTGATTTTTAAATCAGTCTGAAATTATGCATGTCCATACATCTCGGATAGTTTTATTGTATTCAAGACTTGTGGCGCCACCTAAAATTGCTTCATGCTTCTGTGCACATTGCCAAAGAGTGGTTTGAAGTATCTGCTTGAAATTTTGCATGTCCATACATCTTTGATGGCTTTCTCTACGCAGGATTAGTGGCGCCATCTACAATCATTTTGGTTGTGTGCACCCATGATAGTATTTCAGCAGTAACTTTTTTGTAATTGGTGCTTGAACTCGGGTTCAAAATGTTAAGTAGTTTTATCAGTGCCTGTAGACTGCAAGTGCAACATGTATTTTTTTTTTTTTTTTAACTTTTTTCCCTTTTTTGAGACTGCCAGATTGTATTGATGATATCTTTATCTCAACTGTATTTTTATTTATGTTCACGAAACTTTGTGTATTTAATGACCATGACTAGTTTTAGGAAGGCTGGTGGCGCCATCCGTACTGTTAGCTCAGCTGGCTGTAAATCATCTGAGGTATAGGTATGGCGCTTTGTCCGCTGGCCGTCCGGCCGTCCTTTAGCAGGGCAAAAATCGTAACCGCTGAGTCTAGATGCCTGTAACTAAATATCTAAGGAGGTCCATATAAAATCTCCTTAGAAACCTGAAATTAGGTCACGGCGACCTATATCCTTTGAGCTATGGGGCTTGTAAGTACCCCCCAGGAATAAAAAATCTTAGCATCTTGCAGATTTTGCTGACTTGCCAGTATGGGGAGAGCATAAATGAATTCGGGGTCACAAGGTCAAAGGTCAAGGTCACAGGAGGCATCTGTTTACAAATTAGTTTCCAGATGATATCTCCATTTTGATTTGTCACATTGGTTTCAAACCTAACTTATATATGGCTCACCACTAAAGTAAGAACTCTGTCAAGTTCTCAGATTTTTTGTCACAAGGTCATTGATTGAGTTCACAGGACCGTCATTCTGGAAAATTTCTTTAAAATATCCTTATAGACAAATTCAGCTGAGCATCGAGACCCTGGTTTTCTATTTTAATGCATTTTCCCCCTTTATTTTTGACGGCCAAATTACATCGAAGATATCAGTTTTTCAACTGTGGTTTTAAGTTCTAGGATGAGATTAAAAATGTTTTACCTTGGCCAGGATTTTGAAGGCCAAAGTACTTAATTAAAATTCATTATCTTTAGGATTTCTGATGGACCTTATAAACTAGGAAATATTGTATATTTCCCCCTAAACTTTGACATCAGTTATTTCCACCATGTTCTCGGAGAAGATCGGTAAACTGAAGACCTTCACGTTTATCTTCAAGGCGAAACTAAATAAATATATCTATAATTATTATGGCCCCTGTTTCTTTTAAAGAACCGTAATGCATATGTTTTCTTCTTTGATACACCAGTTGTTTCTGCCATATTCTGCCATATGACTTATGAGTTTTTGGAAATTTGTGAAAATCTAAAATTATTGTGAACCCTATAACTTTTTTTGTACTGGCTATTTTCCTAAAAACCAATGGAACACAAGACGTTTCCACAATGCTGTTTGAAAGGGTAAAATCTGCTGACCTTGACTTGGATCTACAAGGTCAAATCAATTGAATTAAACTTTATCAACTTTAGGCTTTCTCTTAAACATGATAACTTATATATTGTCTTATAATTTGACATAATGTTTCAACCAAGTCCACAGAGTAGTTTGAAAACTGGGGACCTTGATCGTATTCTTCTCGTGTACAACCAGGTGTCAGAAGGTTAAGGATCAAGATCACACCTGAACTTAATCTTCAGTCGGCTTACAGATTATAAATTCCTCTTGTTATAATGTTAGGCTAAAATGTGTTGCTCATGTAAGCGTCATGATTCATGGTTGACATTAATTTTGAAAATAATACAAGCACCGGTGGATGTGGTTCTTGTATAACCAACTGGTTTTCGGTTCTACATTAGCGTTAAAGGGGTCATTCCGGTATCTGATGTCTATTAACTAAAGATAATCTCTTCTCTTGAAACTCTTATAAAAAAATATAATTCGTTTTGTTTATATCCACTCGTTCATATGTGTAGAGTTCACCAAAATATCACCTGCAACAAGGACGCCTGATAGCAAGTCAGAAGAACCAGCTTTTATGAAAGGGCATGTAAACATGGTGGTCCTTTAACTTCCGCACATGTTCAAAAAACAACTTAAGGCTGCAAGTTGGAAGAACCAAGGTTTTGAAAGGGTGTTTTGCAACTATAGAGACCTTCTAATTCCAGCTTCGGCACATGTGCAACCCAGGGCCGTATCCAGAGGGATGCCGAAGGGGGCCACCCCCCCCCCCCCCCCCCCCCCCGCCCGCATCAGACTTTGCATGTAATAATGGGAAAATCATTCAAGACAGTAAAATCTACTGAGAATATTAAAGGATAAAAGCAAAAATAGCCTTCAGTCATGTTTACTTTAACTTTTCATTAATGTGCACTTTTATATGCAGATAACAAAATTTTCTCTTGTTTTCAGTCTTAAAACGTACAAGGATATTAAAGTAGGCTGATTAAATATTATATATATATACACTCCGTGGCTAGCGGATATACTGTACAAACCACCCCCACCCTTACATCCTTCACAGAGGCGTCATAAGTACCTTTGCAAACAAATAAAGCCAAAGATAAGCCGAAGATAGGTGAATAGCTGTCATTAAAGAAATTTAATAAACTAAAAGTTTTAGAAAATAAAACGTTACCTTTGATCCAAATGAATTATTTACATTTAAATAATTTGAATGATTTAGTAGCCAGACGGGGCACGTTTTGAAACAGTTGGACCCACTACTATATAACAATAACAATGGCAATAAAAATGACAATGACATAGAAATACGTATATTTTGCAGTTGCTAAAATTTTTAACAAAATTCCCCTGTTCAGTGTGCCAAGGGCGCATTATAAGACATTTCATAGTTGCCTAATTGTGACTAATGTCGTACACATGATTGATACATCCTTTATAAGCTATCTGTTGCATTATCATTTTCATACATTTCCCCCAGCCGTATATATATACTAGGCCTATATATGAACCAGCCTTAAAAACTTGCTTATTCATTGAAACTTTCCTTTGCATTAAAACAACGTTACTTATCATTCACTGACACATATATCTGATAAGACACTTGTACCTGATTAGACAATTATCAAACTTACCAGAGGAAGATGGAGACTCTTCTCTGGTCACGCCTGTTGCTCCCGTAGGTGTCGGCGGAGTAGACGTGAGGTCCTGCAGTTCATTAAAGAGATGAATTACAAACAATAGTTCGACTAGGAACAAATGAATAACTACATTTATAAATGTTTAGAGTCGTATGTTCCTGATGTTAATGTGATGTATATATTAAATATATCAAGGCCTGATTACATATCTAAGCAATACAAGAACGAATGAAAATTCTGTTAGGTTGTAACTTGCAACAGATTAAAACATAAGATGACATAGAAAACATTGGCTAAAACATGTATATAGGGATTTGTATTATACGTTCTGATACAATCAACGAGGTTGAGGTGACCAAATTGCACTGGACTTGGCAGGTCATCACTGCAGGTGTCTGAGGTCTGATTTTCCATATTACCCTGGTTTGCATATATAATATTTTAATCATTAGCCTTGAGGACTGAAGACACACCAAGGAGGAGCTGACAAAGTGGCCATGGATGACCAAGGTATTCGATACTTGTCATGAAATGTGCATTACGATCTGAAAAGAAGAGCCAACAATTTTCTTGTATGTAAATTAACTGGTTTTCGAGCGGCAAGCGTAAAAACTCACAGGAGAACTTGAGCAGGTAATTAAAGAAATACAAACCTTCTGTTAAATGAGAAGAGGTCTTAAAAGTCTTACCAAGAACAACAAGTCTACGCTTGTTAAAAAAGATATTAACATGGAGAGACTATAGCGATTACAATGTCCAGAAAGCCTTGGTAGCAGAACATTATGCAGAAAGTTACGTAATTTCTCAAAAAAAAGACTTATTCACTGTGGAAAAAAAACAAGTGTTGGTTATGAACGTTATTGAAATTGGGCACAGGACATGAAGACTGAGACCTGGAGTTAAAAGAAAAAATAATGTCAGACTGCACAACTGAAAAAAGGCACTAGTAGAAAAAAGAGCTTAAATTAAAATATAAAAAGAAATTCAGACTTTTGAAGATCTGGCAAAGGAGGTGTGCAACAGGCAAACAACGACGGACTGAAAGGGCAAATTGAGGGTTCACATAGAGGACAAAGGCGCAATATAAATTCCTTTTAAGAAATACATTACAAAGCTCCCAACAATAGGAATTAAGATCTGCAACCAGATGGGGGACGTTGAAGAATTATCATATTTAAGGATTTCCAAACGGACTGTTAAACGAGGTATGGGCCTGAAAGTATTTTTTCAAAATTATATTGGCATGGTTACAAATCATATCAATGAAGGAGATGGAATGTGGAAGTGACATTAATTTGTTCTGTTAACCGAGAGGAATATATGTGTTACGACGAAGAAGCTGGGTGGTTGCAGCATAGGTTAGCTCTAGTAGCCAGAACAAAACGTCTTCAGTTAATGAAAACTTAAAAGTCCTAAAGAATCCTTTAACCTTCAGCTTTGATGGATTATTCCTTTGTTTTAAGGTTACTTGAGTCATTACTTTTTTTTTGTAAATTTGCTTACAAACATAACAGTTAACCAAGAGAAATATATATATATATATATATATATATATATATATATATATATATATATATATATATATATATAACCTTCTAGCTGAGGTTTAATGAGAAAAAAATATATTTCTCCTTCTGACTTACAGAAAACAGGTCCGAGTTACAGGGAAAACCTCTTATATGTGTACCTTCTATTTGTGTTGATAAAGAGTAAATTTCAATCATACCTGTTCTTCTTCTAGGAGCACCACAAGGTGGGTCTGGTTGGTCCGACGAAGTGCTTCTACGAACTGGAAGAAGCACTCATCAGATTTTCTCATGAGGGCAGCCACCAGTTCCAAAATCTGCTCGTCGTCAGACCGTCCAACACCCTGAAAATGTATTCAGGATTGACCATTTTTTTATTTATTCAATTTGAATCACCTTACAACATAAACCAGCTGTAAGTTTGTAGAATTATCGAGTTTTATAGCTGTATAGACACAGGACTTTATGTGTTTGCTTCTATAGAACACAAGGGAAGTTAGAATGTAAGCATCAAAATGACTGTTTTTCATATGTTAATGAAGATCAGAAGCCATGGGTTCCTAATCACCAATAAGTGACCCACAGACCACGGCGCTCAGCTGAATTTTACATACAGGTGATGCGTGCATTCGTTAATGATTATGAGCATTCTTTTTGTCAACAGACCATAGAAAATAGGTAATTCTGATCTTATCCAGGGTTTTCAGAAACTGTTAGAAATTATAATAGAAGATTGTAAATTTAAACATTATGACTTGTGCCCGCCTGACTTTCAGAGTGAACCCAGTGCTCAAATCATGTTCATCAAGCTCACAGAATATAGGTCACAGTGACCTAATTAAGTTTTCACTACGTATTCAGTGGCGGATCCAGAGGCCCCCCGCCCCGTTGAGCTGACACATCTCTTACTACATCTATTTCTTTTCCCCGTTATTCATAATTAACTTATCCATAATAAGGCAAGACCTTCCCATTAGCCTACAAACTCAGCTTGGGTACGTGAACCCCCACCCTCTGAAGTTGGATTACGTTATGAAAAGTTATTTTACACAACAAAAGTCGAGGAACAGGAATTCCTCATATTTTGTTGTGAAAGTAACCTCAAAATTTCCTCATTTCATTGCATATTTAAAATTTTATTCAATAAAGGACGGGGACACCCTCCCCCCCCCCCCACACTCTCCCCCAAGTACCTTTAATATACTTTACAAATGAATATAGCTTTGGATTTTATTCATATAGATGAAATTAAAACAAAATCTTCATATTTTTCATAAGAGGAATATATATAACTTATGTAATAATAACATATACAAATGAATATGGCTTCAAATTTCATTCATATCGGTAAAATATAAAAAAAGAACATATATTTCTCATAAGTTGAAAATATACTACGTGTATGATATATATATATATACCCGATTCAATCGATGATTGGTCGTGCTTTCAAATTCGATTAAATCGACCGCATTTTTGCATAATTGATTCAAATTATTTATGTATGCAAATGCAAAAACACTAATCGTGTCAGAGATATACGAACACACAGTAACGAACAGCATCAAAACGGAACCTTGCGCAGGGAACAATAATCCGACGCCAAGCCGACCTTGGATACGGGTGGATTTATGGTGAAATTTGAATACCTATGTACATGTCAGACTATTTATGGGGGGGGGGGGGGAGAGAGGTCAATATTTTAGGTACTAGTGTACAGCAGATTTCAATGTAATATAAAACGTACATAAAATAATCAATTAATAATCTATCATCGGTCTTTTATATTTTACACTCATCGATTATGACTTTAAAATCAATTCCTACCTCTAATGTATATTTATATACACATATACATATACATATATTACAATATTGCATATATACATATACATATACATATATATATATATATATATATATATATATATATATTGCAGAATACCCATCAAAAGCTAATACAGTATATTAGCGCCCTCCCTGTAATTGAATTTCTTGATCTGCTACTGATATTACAAAATAAAACTTTAGACCTTAAGGATACAGGTTGTGCCCTGTCTGACTGTGGGAATAGTTATAACCATGGTTTGGGCCCATAGGCCGCATAATATAGGTCACCGTGACCTAATTCGGGTTTTCATCATGATTTGCATGATTTCCCTGGGTGTACAGTTTGAAGTTTCAAAGTTACCACTTGTGATTGGTTAGCAGACTGACGGACGTCTGACGCAAGGTTATCGCTATGGCTCGAATGATGAACAGTCAACTTTGCCCAAAATCGGTTTATCTTTGGGTAATTCATTTACATCTGACAAATTTAATGGCATGCACAATTTTTGACAGCTCTCAAGGTTTGTGATTAACAGAAAATAAATTCTCGTTTCATTTGAAAACTCCTTTCAAACCTTAAAGATGCATATATATTTTTGTTTTCATAACATTTAACGACTATCGATTATATTTTTAAGAAACTATTAAACCTCATAGTATATCAACCACTTCCCCAAACACGTATACCAGTATGTTCCAGTATGTTTCAGGCATGTTTTGAAGAAAGAGCTTGCATTTTGTTTTTAGTCTTAATGGATCAAGGAGTGCAAAACTGGTCCCCAATACCGTAAGTTGTATGGGTAATTTTAAGTGATCCGTTGATCGATTATTGCCGTCGGACGATTGTTCCCTGCGCAAGGTTCCGTTTTGATGCTGTTCATTATTTTGTGTTCGTATATCTCTGACACGATAAGATTATTTGCATGTGCACACATAATAGTATTTAAACGATTATAAATAAAAGCAATCGATCTAATCGGTTTTGACAGAAAATGACAAATCATCGATTCAATCGATTAATCAACAAGCCACTAGTAAATGTTCTTTCTCTCGGCTCATACTGAGAATTGAGAAATGTTTATGTCATAAATATTGACCTCACCTCTATCTTCTGTTTCTCAGGGCAGGTTATCACGAGGAAACCGATGAGCAGCGCCCAGAACTGTGCACTCAGAACAAGATTTGACGTCAATGTAGGCAGGTGCTTTGTGAGTGTTTCCTTGTGTTCCTCGGTCATGACTTTCGTTGCGCTACCTTCCATTCTGCAAAAAAATTGTTATCATTCTTGTGGCTTCATCATTAGATTTCAATGTTAAATTTTAATGGTTCAAACGGAGTTCATGTTATCAAGAAAACGTGGCTCTGGGGCTTGTGTTTTGGAAACTCTAAAATTACTGCACCTAATGATACATATACTATACCAACGGTGAGCTCTACATGATATGTTCTGCACTTCCTTGTAAATAATTTAAAATTCATGTTAAAAAGCTAATGATCTGCTAAAAGTAAACTTACATATGGCCTCTTTTTAAAGGTTGTATGTTTATAAGTTAATACGATATGTAGGCGGCATTTCCTCTTACTAGGCACTTCTGTATGATTATTAATGGATTTCATTAGCCCTACCGGAATGTGAGATAATAAATATGAAACTGATTTGAAAATGCCAATGTGACCTTACTATAAGAATTGTCGAATACTGTATACCTGAGGCAGCTATATAGTTTTATTTTGCAAATATAATTAGCTCAATACAAAAAGTAGCCAGAACTGGAATGTTTGACTACTCCAGCTGGAGTAACGAGCCCCTACCTCCTATCCGTCACCGCATTTATACTTGATGTCTTTTTATTTTTTTTTATTTTGAGTAACAACTAATGTTTATTTCCTAGGAATCAAATAAAATAAAGTTATAATATTTTCCATATTCCTTTCCAAAACAAAACAGTCCGTTAAATATCAATGATTTGCCAGGTTCAGCAGTACCTAAAGGTCTGATAATCTGACCTAATTCACCCATATTCATGACCTTGTGGAAAACGGCCACTAAACACAAATTGTCATGTAGGTATGACAGATTAAAAAAAATTAAGTTTTTTTTTACAAAATAGTAAATGCCATGCAGACGTATGGGACACAAAGGTAGAATTGCATCCAGTCACAATTTTTACGGCAAATGTTTTCATTTGTTAGTTCCTGAAGCAAGAATATTCCGTTATTTATACCGGTCGATATTTGTTTAATTAAAATTAGAATGAAAACTGTAAAAAATGCGTTAGGGACGGGTTCTTTTCACCAATCCTCCTCGGCCGAGAGTTAACCCCTTCAAAACTTATAGCATTTAATTTAGAAAATATGTGTGTGGGGGGGAGGGGGTGGTTGTTCAATATATATTTATATAAACTGCGCATAAGACTCTATGTAAACAACTTTTAGAAAATATTTTATCCGAATATATGAAGCAGGGTTGGGAAAAATTGCAACCCATTGTATTTAAGTACAAAAAAAAGACATAAGTATTACACATGCAAATCTAGAAACGCCATATAGAATGATGAAATGCAAATTCAACTGAATTCACATATGCATTTTTTTTTAATTCTAAGATTAAAGCTAAGATTAAATAGGCATGGAATCAGCATCCAGCAAGCAAATTTCTTTATTAATATTGACAATGAATAATTCACGAGTGAAGCTATGTATATATATTCATCCGTTTTCGGCAAAAAAAAATCTGTGAGCAATTTTTTAGCGTTGCCGGACATAACCGTAGGGCGCCACTCCCATAAAATGACTTTTTTAAGGCACAGAAAAAGGCAAAATATCGGCTCAAACATACAAGAAAAAGATACTGAAATGTTGTCTGATTACACGATAATATAATTTAAATCACACTTAATTTTCATTTGGTGTAAGAGATAAATTGCAATATTTCCTTTCTGTCTTCGTCTTCGTTACCGGATAAACGTATGGATGTGTACATAGCTTGGCATGCTGAATGCGTATCCGGCGCAGCGCGACACAACATGACTTTTACCGATTCTGCAGAGTAATCCGGAATGACTTAGCCACCAAAGGTGACTAAAATGATAAATATACCTCATTTTAGTCACCATCCCATGTATGCACTGGAGTGGGATTTTAAACAGAGTATGATCTGTGTGTATAAAAGGGAGAAAAAAACAATCAGTAAATCGGGTTTCTCATTTTTTAACGACAAAATCATGTTATGATAAGCTATTTATATAAATTTCCAGTTTAAATATGTCTATAAACCTGATAAAACGGGACCAGTACACAAAACATTGTGGTTGCTATACGTATACATTCTTACTGCTCTTGTCAAGGCGGTTTTTTGAGCAGTACGGCCGGTGTCTTCCCGGACCAAAATACACAATTACTAAAGTAAAATGCACTTACAGTTGCCAGTATGTTGCTGTTGTATAGAAAATAAGATACTTCTTCCATTTGTTTTAATGTCACCCCATCCGTGAAACTGATAATAAAACTGCGTTTTCCGGAAAATACGATCTTAACATGGCCAAATACCACTTATCTTTATATATGGGGAGGCGACAAAAGTCGTAGGAATGACTCCGAGAAAATACGGTGTGCATGTTGCCGTCCCGGTACATATAAAATATCTCAACACGCGTTCCGCATGCCGCATTCCATGCATATGGAATCGTAGCTCTATGCAATATCTTTTACTAAGCAAGATAACCTACACTGGATTTGTTTCAAAGATTATTTACACTTCTTTGGTAACATAATTTTGATAATCATCTAAAACCCCCAGAACATCTCTTTGAAAATAATAATATATCTGATCAGGATAATAAGATATATCTGTCTCTGATCTGATGAGACCTAATGTTTAATGAGACAACCAAACTACCAAGTTGACTAATTTATACAGGATTGTTTCGTTAGAAAGTTTTGCAAGCATATAAAAATAATGTATATTAATAACTAAAACATCTTATTTTGAAGAATAATCTAAGATTTAAAAGTTTCTCTTTAAAATGATCCGGACTTCAAAACCTGGGAGAGAGAAAAAAAGGAGAATGAGAGAAGGATGGAGAAAAATGCTACACACACACACTCACATATATCCCCGATAAATACCTGAATCGCTGTTTTATCTAACATTTGTATTTCTATAATGAACAATAAATTGAATAGCCAAAATGTTCTACTATATAATATTTGATATGACTACATGATATTTGAAAACTTGCATTCCACAAATCTTTAGCACGAACAATCAGTGTACTTACTTTTTGCTTTTTCTGATGCCTCTTGCTCCTCGTACTGGGACTCTACTGTGTTCTACTTCTGATCAGTGGACAGTTCTTCACACCGAGGGCCGCACTCTGCAACTGAGCAGTTACAGCACTTTACTTCAATTTACATCCCCCGATTTATTATCAGGGAGGCTATGATCACGTGTCCTGTCTCTCGTAACTAAATAAGGACTTGCTTGTACATGTTATAAAAATAAACACTGGCGGTTGTTCGAACCAGGATATACATCCGCCTAATTGTCAGTCTTTTCAGCTAACGTGTTTGTAAAATGAGATCTTTTTGCATGTGATGATATCAAATGTGTCGATGTTTTCTGTGACCTATATTTCTTTCTATCTGCGTTAAATTGTGTCTCGCCATGACTGACATGGTATTGTATGGATTATTTAATCACAACCACCATACAAGCGACAAAAAGAGCCAAGTAATATATACAGGGGATCCACGTGGAACAATTAAAGGTTCCCCTCTCAGTCCAATGCCTTTGTGCAGGTTCTAAGGTGAATCGTAGGAGTAACCTGCTACAGGTACAGAAGGAACTATATATTTAAGCTTCCAGCAAGAAACTTTAAATGTGCCTCAGTTCACCCGGAGAACCTCTATGGGTCCTCAGCAGAACCTAATTTTATGGTGTATCCAAAAAAATAATCGATCTGCCCCAAAATATACTCCAATCTTCCAGAACCCATTTTGAACCCTTTAAAATAATTTAATTTTAATTCTTTAACTGCGATAGGAGATACTGTTCAAACGTTCCCCGCTCATTTCACTGTTAAGACCGTTTAAGGTTCCTAACCGGAACCCCAAGTTTTTGTTTCTTTAATTCATAAAATATGATGGGAGAATACCCCCATCATTGCCACTTGAGAGTACTGTGAGCATTATAAGTGAAAAAATACTGGACAAATTTATTTCATATTATGCTTATTCATAGATATTGGTTATTGGATGAGGTATTTTTCAATTGGGGTCATGACCTTTCCTGTGAGAGTGGCCTTGACCTTCAGTATTCCCATATTTAGTAAAAAAAATTGTTTCTCAAGTCGATAGATGTATCTATCTGAAAATCAAAATAAAAGAATTCAGATGAAAAGTTGTTGAAAGAGACTTGTGACATTGACCTTGGTTTGGAAGGTCACACCTGAAAAAGCCCTGGTGGCTTTCCAAGTGTCAATATATGCTTCTGCGTGAAGATGAGCGCCTATTTTTGAAGGGGGTAGATCAGTTGTCTGGGGATACTGTGGCATCTGCGATGCCAAGAGAATGTCTATAGTTGTGTATGTTGTCAATATCTGCAAACACCATCAAAGAATTTCTGGGACATTAGAGGTAGAATGGGCCATAGTAGTATTTTTCTTGGGGAGCTAGTTACACCTGTACCGGAGCAGAATGTGGATCGATGCATTGGCGGAGGTATGCGTTTTTTAGTGACCTTTATTTTTCAAGCGATTTGCGAAAAAAAAATGTCCAACAGTCAGCTATTCAGGAAGAACCTCAATGTGTTCCATATGACAATCCGAGATTAAGTTTCCCCATGGTTATAACAATGACAAACACAACGGCTTATTTATAACAGTATCAAGCTCAATCTGTTATCCGTCCACATGCAAATTACTCCACGACTTGCTCACCAGAATAATCAAAAGTAGTGGCACTGCGCCAGCGTTAAACCGGATGTTAATAAGGTTACTAGATGCTCCCGTGGAAAATCCACGACTCTGTCTCATGCATATTTTTGTAATGAGCTGATAGGAACTAAACGACGCGTATTTAAATCCTAAGGTTTTTAGCAGGAACTTTTGTCATGTGTTTCATTTGTATGATATAAAGATTACTTCTGCTGGAATTCTCCAGGAACACCCTCCCCAAAAATATCAACATAGAAAGAAAAATTATTCTATTTCAGAAATCACACAAAAAAATATTTTTTTTTTCGATAAACAACATAGGTCCGACAGCTTCAATGCTTGGGAAATATCGTAGATATAACGATTGTATAAAGAAGCATTCTACCGTGAAATTATATGAAAGATACTTTGTATTAGTTGCAGCTCAGGCGAAATCCTAAAACACGATGTTTATTTAGTGTAGTCAGTGGAGGTATAGTCCAAGGCATGTTAACAGACACAAGCGTTATTTGTATACACATGCATCGATGAAAGTCTCTTGTACGCGAAACGTATAGCTGCCAATGTGAAAAAGATAGGGCCAGAAAAATATATTCCAACAGTATTAAATTTTTGGTGGGTTAAGTACTGTAAATTGTCATGGAATAAGCAGGTCTGATGCGAAACTAACAACTCTACCAGATAAAAAGAAAGCAAGTATATATATATCGATGAAAGCATTTAGCAGGAAAACACTTCAGCCTGGGTATGTACGCCCCGACTACAGATTCTAGTTTGTTATCAATTTAAAGATATACTGCTGATATTTTTCAGGTTTCACCGTCCCAACAGACAACGGATCTGAGCAAATAAATGTTAACCCCCCCCCCCCCCCCCCACCCAACCCGAATGATAACTGAGTTGTGGGGCTTCTTTTGGAAAAAAATATAAAACACATGACTTGGCCAAACTTTGAAAGCATTGTAATCATGGAAAGATATATTTGAATGTATAAAAATGAACATACCTGTAACCCAGAAAAAAATTTGTCAAACGGTGGACGCATCACTGGACTCAGTGCCTAGTGTTGACCAAACTGACAAGCCCTCGCATTGAAAGCGGAGTCATGTAGTCTATGAATTAAAAACCTTACAAGGAAATTCCTTTAGAGGCGTTACAATGGATATGGGGGATCAATGGGGATTATAGTGGACCGGCGTGACCGCGTACTGCACGGAAATGCCTTTTGGGCAGACATGCGCTCTCGCCACGGTCTAAACAATCCAGTGAAAATCCCCGCGGCGCCTCCTGAAAAAGCGTAAGTGGCATGGAGGACTTTGCAGCAAAAAAGAAACAGGGGCACCTAATGGGGAAATATTAAAATTATTAATTATTCAGCTTTATAGGGCACAATCCCGCAAAATAAAACATACTTGTCCTAGAAGAGCACAACACCGATACGTCTGCCGAATTTGGAGAGTCAAATCAGAACGGAAGCAGGTAAACCTTGGTCTAGAAAAAACCCAACTCCGTATTAATTATATAGACTAGCAACTACCCGTGCTACGCACGGTTTTGGGCGAATACAAAAATCCGTGCGCTGGTATCGGAAATCCACGGAAAACCCGGAGATATGGAAAATCATACAAATCGCTTTACGCTATCAATATATAGATCCAACATATCTATGGTGTTGTGGATAGTATCTTTCGGAACAGCGTTCGGCACATGTTTCGGAACAGCGTACAGTCGCACACGGTCACTCGAAGCCATAGCCTAACATGTGGTCGGGGTCTTTGACAAAAAGTTACCAACACATGTGCCATGTGACATGAGAAACTGTCAACAGTATTACATATACATACAAAAGAAACCGTTCACGTAAAAGACCTAAGAAGAAAATGCAAAAATACCAGTTTTATTTGTGAAAATAGTCACAATGATGGCAATGCTTTATACACAATAAGCGTTCATACTGAACGGTAGAATTAAGTCTTTAAAAACAAAGAATATTGCATAAACATTGTTGCAAGTCAGATGGCACATGCATGTGAAAGAAACAAATACCATTACAAACGTATTAAATATACATTTCACAGGAATTTTATATTTGTAATGAGATATGAGAAATAATCTCGATTTCCAATGCATTTTGAGTCAATTATATGTTTACACTTTCGTGTCGCCACTCCACACGTGTACATCTCACAGTTTACCAACCACGACGTGAATTTGGTTAACACTTTCTTTACATCTGTTACATAGTAGGCCAACATGAATTGGTTAATATTTGTCAAGGAGCTTAATAGCACGCAAGGCCCCCGCGCGACCAAGTACGACTGTATAAGACCCCCCAAAAAATAAACAAATAAATAAAAGGTAAGGTTCTTAGGCACCGCCCGCGTCAATTGTACCCCCCCCCCCTAATCAAAAAATTTTATTTTGAATTTCACCTTTCAAGAAGATAAAATATTCAATTTTGATCAGATTTCCTTTGTTTTGGAGGGCTTTTGCGTGCTTTTCCCTGATCATATGATATTTTTATATCGAAACATGCAAAACAAAGGTAAAAGTTCGCCCAGTCTCACAGGTTTGTGAAATATAGTGCCTGAGAACCAACCTTTTTTTGGCCCATCCATCACGATTTCCTACGACACGGTAGATGTGCACTCAAGCATATCAGGTCACAGAGAGGGCTTCTGCAGGACAATTCTGTCCGAGATCCCCCCCCCCCCCCCTCCCCCCTTTTGATGTGGATTATTTCTGGCCGGTCACCGCAAAATGTAAGAAAACCCCAGATAGGGCCCCCGGAGTAAACTCTGGCCCGCCATCACTCTATAACCACTGTGTTACCGGACCCCGAAGACACAAAGAAAAGAGGCGCCCGCGGGGGAGCAATTATTAAAATTATTAATTATACACGTAATACGCAAATATTGCAAATAAAAGTGGGTGGAATCTCTTCGGACATACCCAGAGAATATGTATGTCGAAAATCACGGCAATCCTCCGTACGGCGGTATCAGAGGAGATACGGAAAATTACAAAAATTGCCATAAGCTATTAATATATGGATGGTTAACAATTTACCCTTAATGGGACACATTTTAGTCTGTCTGATGTAATAATAGGAATTATAAACAACATATTTTCAAACCAAGGAGAATTATTATACACATTTTGCAGATGTGATTTAACAAGTGGTTTTAGCCAACGCTAAAATGGGTGTTCTTCGGCACTTTATATATATATATATATATAAATATATATATATATATATATATATATATATATATATATATTTACAGTGAATTTACAATGTTGTTTTTCTCCAGAGTTATACCGCTCTGGCCTAGCCTGTAGGCCATAGAGCACTTTACATCGGAGGGTAACACTACCTTCTATATATATATATATATATATATATATATATAACAAAAGTCATATCATGGAAAATGACAATTATACTTCTATGTATGGACCTGAAGCACATTTATTTATCTTCCCATACAAGTCTGCAAACAAAAAAAAAAGAAAAAAGAAGAAACTACTATGGGAGATGTTGTAAAGAAATAACGGGAATAAGCGGAAGAATTGGCCATATTTTTTTAATTTTTTTTTTTCGAAATGGTTACACCTTTGGCAAGAGAAGAATGTGGATCAATGCATTGGCGGAGTTTTGCGCTCTGTGAGTGCCCTCTAGGTTTACAGCGATTTGCAAAAAACACATATATCTATATATATATATATATATATATATATATATATATATATATATATATATATATATCCTGCAGCCAGCATATCATGATTAACCTCACCGGGAACCAGATGAAAATCCGAGATTAAGTGTTCCATGGTTATAACGGTGGGATACACAATAGTTTAGTTATAACAGTATCAAGCTCAATCTGTTATCTCTCTTTACATCAGTGACACCCCAATATGTTTACCAGTGTAAGCCAGATCCTATAGTGGCACTGTGCCAGCGTTAAACCGGATGTAGATATGATTATGAACATTTACACATGTGATGGGACATTTTGTGAAAATGATAAATAACAAATTAGGTTTCAAAATGTTTTAGTCTATGAGATTCATAGTTGAGTTTATTCAATCAAATATAATAATAGAAATTATAAACAGCATATCTTCAAACATGACTAGTACCAACTTTTAATTATTAAAGGGGCCTATTCCGATTTCTGACGTTTATAAACTAAAGATGATCCCTTGGAGCTTTTATAAAAACAAGCATATAAAAACATATATGTTGCTCTTTTTTCAATCCCATCAATGAATTCACAGAGGTATCATATAAAATGAAAATTGTATATACATTTAGCTTGTATATGTGCACCATTTAAATACTGAAGCACATATTTTACATCGTTCCTGTAAATCAGTCAAATACAATCATCTCTAGCAATAGAGTTTTATAATAAAAAAGAAGTCACCATTTCCCTCTATAACTCGGTCACAGATTCCGCGGAACACATTTGTCTGAGCTTTAAATCCTAACCTGTTCGTATAGGTTTCGTCTTAAGGTAGTGAAATAAACCCCACTAGCATATGAAAGCTAGCAATATAGACAACTACATATTCAATGATTCTGATGAGAACAGAAACCTGTTGACTTTGGCGCCAAATTGTCAAAGGTCAAGATCATACCCAAATCATAATATGTTTTCTTTTATATTCTTTTCGTATAAAACGGCAGAATGTAAATAAAGTCAGCTATTCTATTTTAAAGGGACAGAATCAGGATCAATATTATGCCTATTATTTCGCACTATCAGTTCAGTTTTGTTTTATACAAAGGTATCCCAGCAGAACCATCCCAGCACACAGTCTAATTTTGTCGCATACGGCTGTTTAACACCTTGTTATGACCGTGCGAGTTAGTAAACACAGTCCACGTGTGTCTGTTTACCATAACAAGGCCACCTGACCGGAGGTCCCATTAAGAGGGGCAACACGCGGTGTTTTAGCCAGCGGGAACATGTATTATATTTCTGAACTTCAATTTTTTTCTCATCTAGCATATTCCAAATCTAAATCATTTGATGGCCTAATATCAGTTATCTAAATAGAAAATCCCACGCAATTATCAGCAATACTTGTCGCACGGGAATAGATATGATATTTTACTAAAATACAAATACATATCATAACATTGTGAAATATAAGCAATATTAACACTGACATAATAAGAATGCCAAATCCTGAGTTTATCACAGCTTTACCTATTTTGTCTTGTCCTACAAATATATAACTGCATATTTTAAAACTTTTCATCTACTTTTTCTATAGATTCTATGTGATTTTTTTATTATTCTGCGTATGTATTTATGAATTTTGTTAAAAAAAAAGTCCTTATAACGCCTCTGTGTCGGATGTCAGTAAATACAGCAATGTTGACAAACGGATAAACAATGTAACCTTAGTTGGTTGGCGGCTTATGTCCAGAGGTTCAAAGGTTATTATAGTTTTGCAAATCTCTGAGTTCCCACCAGATGTCCTAACTGAATGTGTTTGGACTATTTTGGCCACCTTACGTGTTATAAGCACGTGGATATAAAAAAAGACAGCCTGTGTGCTGCGAAACTGGTGTGTTGTGGCCTATTTATTATATAAGGTACAAAGAATTATCTTTAGTAATAGACGTGAGATAGCGAAATAGGCCAATTTAAGTATTAATCCTTGTACAACACATACACACACGCACAAATACACAGACACTTGGAAGTGTACAAGTCAGCATCCCACCCCACAAACAGCGTCCATTGAAGTGCATGGTTACCTACTTAGTTTTACCAGACTGTTTTTGACAGACAAACATGGAAGACGAGGGCACAGTGCACAAAACGAAATGGATATGCTGAGTACTGAGTACCATGTAGTTCCACCTAGTAATATATGCAATGGTCAATCGATCCAGCTTATCGCTGCACATACCTCATGACCTGCACATGTATAGGTATGCATGTACATTGGCTTTCCACGAGATCAGTGGATTTCATGACTATAAATAAACATTAACAGTTGCCAGTTGGATTCTGCAATGTTTCACCACTTAACATATATAGTATGCTCTGCATGCGTGCAAATAAAACTACATATCAAAATCTAGTGTATCCTAGATCTACAAAATATCTAAAAAGGTTTAAGATAAATGCCTTCATTTCATTTTATTTTTATTTATTTATTTTTTTTTTGTCTTTATTGTATATATATCACTGTGCATGTGATGAATATTCCAAAATTATACAAAATAATAGTGGTCAAATCTCTCTTACAGTGCGACATTCTCATACTGTCCGGTGAGACTACTTTGTGTTGTCCTGCTGCCTACTCACTTGTTTCACATAAACAACATGACAGTGTCCACATGTCACTGTCATGCCATTTCTGTGATAGAAGCAACCTGCTGGCCCCTACTCTCAAGGGAAAATGTCATCTGTCCCTACTCTCAAATGACAATGTCATGCTGTCCCTACTCTCCTGTGACACTGTCATGCTGTCCCCTACTCCCCTGTGACACTGTCATGCTGTCATCCATTCTCCTATGACACTGCCTTGCTGTCCCCTACTCTCTTGTGACACTGTCATGCTGTCCCCTCCTCTCCTGTGACACTGTCAAGCTGTCCCCTATTCCCCTGTGACACTGTCATGCTGTCCCCTACTCTCCTATGACACTGTTATGCTGTCCCCTACTCTCGTATTAGCCGTGACAAACACGGCTCAGTTAGGGCCCCCTACTGAGTCGTGACACAGGCAAAATTGAGCCCTGCAAGACCAGGCCACGCGCTTTATAGCTGCATCTCCGTACACAGTCAGCAGGCAGACCGCAGACAGAAATCTCCCATACATGCAGAACAATATACGAATATATTGGGTTATTACGGAATATTTCACACACATGGTAGGTGTCGTTGGAGAGATAAGAAACTGGTCTGGTAGGTTTATTTGAAGTGACACGATACTTGTAAGCAATGAGGCGTTGTCAAAAATGACGAAAATATTTGCAACCTCATAGGGCCTTGTAATGCGATCCTCAGAGTTAGATGTCCAGGCACTCTGGCAGGCCATTGATCTGGTCATAATGTCAGAGGGCCGATCTGGCGCTACTCTCCTGTGACACTGTCGTCCTGTCCCCTACTCTCCTGCGACACTGTCATGCTGTCTCCTACTCTTCTGTGACACGGTCATCCTGTCCTCTGTTCACCTGCGACACTGTCATGCTGTCTCCTACTCTCCTGTGACACGGTCATCCTGTCCTCTGTTCTCCTGTGACACTGTCGTCCTGTCCCCTACTCTCCTGTGACACTTTCATGCTGTCTCCAACTCTTTTGTGACACTGTCATGCTGTCCTCTGTTCTCCTGTGACACTGTCGTCCTGTCCCCTACTCTCCTGTGACACTGTCATGCTGTCTCCTACTCTCCTTTGCCACTGTAATGCTGTCCCCTACTCGCCTGTGACACTGTCGTCCTGTCCCCTACTTTCCTGTGACACTGCCATGACATCCCTACTCTCCTGTGACACTGTCGTCCGGTCCCCTACTCTCCTGTGACTCTGTCATCCTGTCCCATACCCTCCTGTGACAATGCCATGCTGTCCCCTACTCTCCTGTGACACTGTCATGCTGTCTCGTACTCTCCTGTGCCACTGTAATGCTGTCCCCTACTCTCCTGTGACACTGTCGTTCTGTCTCCTACTTTCCTGTGACACTGCCATGACCTCCCTACTCTCCTGTGACCCTGTCGTCCTGTCCCCTACTCTCCTGTAACAATGTCATGCTGTCCCCTACTCTCCTGTCACACTGTCAAGCTGTCCCCTATTCTCCTGTGACACAGTCGTCCTGTCCCCTACTCTCCTTTGACACTGTCAAGCTGTTCTCTATTCTCCTGTGATACTGTCATCCTGTCCCCTACTCTCCTGTGACACTGTCATGCTGTCCCCTCCTCTCCTTTGACACTGTCATGCTGTCCCCTACTCTCCTATGACACTGTCAAGCTGTCCCTACTCTCCTGTGCCACTGTCATGCTGTCCCCTCCTCTCCTGTGACACTGAGATCCTCAAAGTTAGAAGTCCAGGCACTCTGGCAGGCCATTGATCTTGCCATAATGTCAGAGGGCCGATCAGGCGCTACTCTCCTATGACACTGTCAAGCTGCCTCTATTTTCCTGTGACACTGTCGTCCTATCCCCTACTCTCCTGTGACACTGTCGTCCTGTACCCTACTCTCCTGCGACACTGTCATGCTGTCTCCTACTCTCTTGTGACACTGTCATGCTGTCCTCTGTTCTTCTGTGACACTGTCGTCCTGTCCCCTACTCTCCTGTGACACTGTCATGCTGTCTCCTACTCTCCTGTGCCACTGTAATGCTGTCCTCTACTCTCCTGTGACACTGTCGTCCTGTCCCCTACTTTCCTGTGACATTACCTTGACATCCCTACCCTCTTGTGACACTGTCGTCCGGTCCCCTACTCTCCTGTGACACTGTCGTCCTGTCCCCTACGCTCCTATGACACTGTCGTCCTGTCCCCTACTCTCCTTTGACACTGTCAAGCTGTCCCTACTCTCCTGTGCCACTGTCATGCTGTCCCCTCCTCTCCTGTGACACTGAGATCCTCAGAGTTAGAAGTCAAGGCACTCTGGCAGGCCATTGATCTGGCCATAATGTCAAAGGGCCGATCTGGCGCTACTCTCCTATGACACTGTCAAGTTGCCTCTATTTTCCTGTGACACTGTCGTCATATCCCCTACTCTCCTGTGACACTGTCGTCCTGTACCCTACTCTCCTGCGACACTGTCATGCTGTCTCCTACTCTCTTGTGACACTGTCATGCTGTCCTCTGTTCTCCTGTGCCACTGTAATGCTGTCCCCTCCTCTCCTTTGACACTGTCATGCTGTCTCCTACTCTCTTTTACACTGTCATGCTGTCCTCTGTTCTCCTGTGACACTGTCGTCCTGTCCCCTACTCTCCTGTGACACTGTCATGCTGTCTCCTACTCTCCTGTGCCACTGTAATGCTGTCCTCTACTCTCCTGTGACACTGTCGTCCTGTCCCCTACTTTCCTGTGACATTACCTTGACATCCCTACCCTCTTGTGACACTGTCGTCCGGTCCCCTACTCTCCTGTGACACTGTCGTCCTGTCCCCTACGCTCCTATGACACTGTCGTCCTGTCCCCTACTCTCCTTTGACACTGTCAAGCTGTCCCTACTCTCCTGTGCCACTGTCATGCTGTCCCCTCCTCTCCTGTGACACTGAGATCCTCAAAGTTAGAAGTCCAGGCACTCTGGCAGGCCATTGATCTGGCCATAATGTCAAAGGGCCGATCTGGCGCTAATCTCCTATGACACTGTCAAGTTGCCTCTATTTTCCTGTGACACTGTCGTCATATCCCCTACTCTCCTGTGACACTGTCGTCCTGTACCCTACTCTCCTGCGACACTGTCATGCTGTCTCCTACTCTCTTGTGACACTGTCATGCTGTCCTCTGTTCTCCTGTGCCACTGTAATGCTGTCCCCTACTCTCCTGTGACACTGTCGTCCTGTCCCCTACTTTCCTGTGACACTGCCATGACCTCCCTACTCTCCTGTGACACTGACGTCCGGTCTCCTACTCTCCTGTGACCCTGTCATTCTGTCCCATACTCTCCTGTGACAATGTCATGCTGTCCACTACTCTCCTGTGACACTGTCATGCTGTCTCGTACTCTCCTGTGCCACTGTAATGCGGTCACCTACTCTCCTGTGACACTGTCGTTCTGTTCCCTACTTTCCTGTGACACTGCCATGACCTCCCTACTCTCCTGTGACCCTGTCGTCCCGTCCCATACTCTCCTGTAACAATGTCATGCTGTCCCCTACTCTCCTGTCACACTGTCAAGCTGTCCCCTATTCTCCTGTGACATAGTCGTCCTGTCCCCTACTCTCCTTTGACACTGTCAAGCTGTTCTCTATTCTCCTGTGATACTGTCATCCTGTCCCCTACACTCCTGTGACACTGTCATGCTGTCCCCTACTCTCCTATGACACTATCATGCTGTCCCCTACTCTCCTATGACACTGTCAAGCTGTCCCTACTCTCCTGTGCCACTGTCATGCTGTCCCCTGCACTCCTTTGACACTGAGATCCTCAAAGTTAGAAGTCCAGGCACTCTGGCAGGCCATTGATCTGGCCATAATGTCAGAGGGCCGATCTGGCGCTACTCTCCTATGACACTGTCAAGCTGCCTCTATTTTACTGTGACACTGTCGTCCTATCCCCTACTCTCCTGTGACACTGTCGTCCTGTACCCTACTCTCCTGCGACACCGTCATGCTGTCTCCTACTCTCTTGTGACACTGTCAAGCTGTTCTCTATTCTCCTGTGATACTGTCATCCTGTCCCCTACACTCCTGTGACACTGTCATGCTGTCCCCTACTCTCCTATAACACTGTCATGCTGTCCTCTACTCTCCTATGACACTGTCAAGCTGTCCCTACTCTCCTGTGCCACTGTCATGCTGTCCCCTCCTCTCCTGTGACACTGAGATCTTCAAAGTTAGAAGTCCAGGCACTCTGGCAGGCCATTGATCTGGCCATAATGTCAGAGGGCCGATCTGGCGCTTCTCTCCTATGACACTGTCAAGCTGCATCTATTTTCCTGTAACACTGTCATGCTGTCTCCTACTGTACTGTGAACCTGTCATGCTGTCCCCTAGTCTCTTGTGACACTGTCATGCTGTCCCCTACTCTCCTGTGACACTGTCATGCTGTCTCCTACTGTCCTGTGACACTGTCATGCTGTCTCCTACTGTCCTGTGAAACTGTCATGCTGTCCCCTACTCTCCTGTGACACTGTCATGCTGTCCCCTACTTCCCTGTGACACTGTCATGCTGTCCCCTACTTTCCTTTGACATTGTTTGTGTCCCCTACTCTCCTGTGACACTGTCATTCTGTCCCCTATACTCTCCTGTGACACTATCATGCTGTCCCCTACTCTCCTGTGACACTGTCAAGCTGTCCCCTATTCCCCTGTGACACTGTCAAGCTGTCCCCTACTTTCCTTTGACACTGTCATGCTGTCCCCTACTTTCCTTTGACACTGTCATGCTGTCCCTTACTTTCCTTTGACACTGTTATCCTGTCCCCTACTTTCCTTTGACATTGTTTGTGTCCCCTACTTTCCTTTGACACTGTCATGCTGTCTCTTACTTTCTTGTGACACTGTCATGCTGTCCCCTACTCGCCTGTGACACTGTTATCCTGTCCCCTACTCTCCAGAACACTGTCATGCTGTCCCCTAATCTCCTGTGACATTGTCATGCTGTCATGCTGCCCCCCCCCCCCCCCCCCCCCTCCGTTGACCCGCAAGTACCTTTTCTCAGGGTTTCAAACCAATTCTTGCGACCTTGTCCCCCTCCTTTCTGGACCAGGGGACATTTTTTTTTTTTATCTATTTTCTTTTTAAGTCTTTCTTGGTTGGATCCTTCCATTTCCTTAATCCTGGATCCGCACATGTAATGATTATAAGGTTTACTGAAGGTATAGTCAAGTGAATGCTCCGATTTCCTGAAATAATCATGAGCATGGATTTGACCCCTGATTTCTAGTATCGCAACCCGTCGGTAGATGTCAGCACACGCCAAAATTAAGATTGAACGCCTCCAACATCGGACAGAAAAAAAAATAATTCTCAGTTTACTATTAGATAAATTTGCAGTAAATCTAAGCTACAAACAATATGCGTCAAAACGCACTTAACATAGCAGATATTTTAAAACAAATCTTAAACAGGACAGAGGCTGCTATTATTTTCATGTTCAAAAGGTTTATATGTTGACCCATTTAAAATGATAGGCACGAAGCAGTAATCGTTCGGATGGACACATTTTCCGCCATACATACAGCTTTAGGGTTTACTTGAACAGTTAATAAATGACTGAGAATGATATGAATAGGCCTATAATGATAATAAAGTAAAACCGCAGTCTATGATCACAAAGTCATACACATCGATTGTATATTTTACTAATTCGGCGTTAAATATACAGCCATAGCTTTGAGAATGACTGAGGTGTTTATATTGCGTACCTCTCTAAAAATGACACAAAAATAAAAAAAAAATGAATTGTGAAAAGATCATCCGAAACATACAGAGCGTGTGCGGCACATGATCGAGAGAGAGAGAGCGAAATGTTGGGGGATCGGCCAGTTATGTTTAATTTAATTACAATCATGTGCCTACCCAATGCAATGTAAATAATGTTCGTTTAAATTCCCTTTTGCAGATACCATGTGTGGCTCCTTTATAAAGCTTTTTATAAATACTGACCAGAGGTCATTTGAGCAATGGTAAACCGGTCATTTTGGCACTGGTGGTCTTGGTAAAAACAGCTGATGAAAATGACACTAGTTAAGATTAATAAAATAGATTTCATGTAGCCCTTTTCATGTAATTATGTATCCTCTTAGATAAAAAACAGATTATTGGACAATGGGCCAAAAAGTCTGTTTCGAAAGGGTATGAGCAACCCCCCCCCCCCCCCCCCCGCCTCCCAACCCCCAGCATTCATTCATATAGGTTATATAGGTTGGGCCACTGTAATTGAATATAATAAATATAAATCGAAATATAAATTCGATTTCTGGTATATAACTTGGTTTCAAGTTTGGCGTTTGATGGTCGTATATGCCATGTAAAATATATAAATTTATTTTTTAATGGCTGGTAAAACAATTAGCTTATACCTTAAATTAGCTCGTTATTTAGATTATATAGCTATCGTGACCGCTCATACAGTTATATTAACCTCCATGACCCGGTGAGATAAAGGATATCCATAAAATTCCTGAACCTGAAGAGCCTAAAATAAAACTTTAAAATTAAAAAAAAAAAAACACTTAATTTCGCAATATCAAAAGATCTTTAATATGTATACAGACATATAGGCCTACGTTGAACACAAGTTTCATTCAATATATAAGCGTCGCACTACGTCTGACAGAGAAACAATGACTCTTTGTTAATTTTTTGTCCTCAACTATTTAGTATAAATATACATTTTCCTATTTTTTTCGCGTGTTATATTTTCGTGATCTTGCCAAAGGCTTCAAACCGATTTCCTGTAGTTTAATTTTCAGTTAAACTTTTAGATGATAAACTGAATAAACATTGCAGTTTATCATAAAGCAGACTATAGTCGCAGTTTGACAAATTATAGTAGTGTATCAACTGCTATAATATATATAAAAGAACAACTATAGTAGGCTACATATTACATGCAGTACTTGTAGATATATATAGGTCTGCTGGTATTTCATATACAAGTCCTTATTCCTATATCTTATTCTATAATATAAAATAGAAACAAATATAAATTGGATAAAGTTGTGATTAAAAAATCAGAGGTTGTGTGATATTTAAAACAATAAAAATCGTACACTTTTTGCAAATGAGTCAAGATATACGGAAATATTTGACAAGGAAAACAAACGAGAATTTCGGTTGAAATAAAAATAGTATCATTAGTGACCGTCAGATGTCCCTGCTAATCAAAACTGAACTTCCGGGTACTTCAAATATGTCCGCTCCCACCTCTGTGCATACCATGTAAACAACATGTCAGTCTCCAGGACGGGGGAGAGAAAATTTGCTGCAAGACTTAGGGAACGCGGAGAAGCCGCCAGAGTCAGAGAAGACATAGCCTTAACAATCAGAGATTCTACTTGTTATGTGAGTAATATTTTACGATTTTATCTATAAAAGCCCGGGCTGGGCGGCAAAATTTAGCAGACGATTTGATATGACAGGGCTTGCATGACTCAAGAAATATACCCAGAATATGTTTTTTTCCTTTTATTTTGTAGTGTCTGCCATCACCAATTTACATAAATACATAATCAAGAATAGAATTTTAGCGTCTAACTAAATGGTCACATGTGGCTTGCAGATTTGTGCTTCTTCAAAGGTTTATCTTGGAACAGTGGCCCATGCTTATATTTACATTATTTGAGTGATTCATTCATGTTGTATTGATATGACTGTCCCGTGGGTAATTGTTTTCTGCTTGTCTTACAGTCTGGAAGGCAGGGCTGTAAAAAAATAATACAGTCTGGAAGTTGTGTATGAATAGCAGAAGGCCAGCAATCTTGTAAATAATTGGATATCTGCCATCTTAGTATTGATAATGATTATGGGGGAGGGGGATGTCTGTAAAAATCCATGTCAGAGGTCTAATTAGACAAATGTCTTGTGTACAGAAATATTGCTTTTGAAATATGCTACATATGTACAATATTTTTGCAAGTTTAAGGTGTTAACATTCATTATAATTATTTTAGAAATGATGGGTAACAGTAAAACAAACAAAAAAATTTTCCAAAATTTTTATGATTATTAGGCCTTTTCCCCCCTTGGTTACCTATTGTTAAGTTAAATTAAGTTTTGACCTAGTGTAACATGTACGTGTTACTGGATTTCTGTAGCTGAAGCTCCATGCAACTGATGGAATAAAGTGCAGCAATTGGCAGCAAGTGTAACCCTACTCATTAATTAATAGCTAGGTCATATTATGTTCCCACTTTGTTCCTGCTCCATTGAGTTATAATGACATTATGGGTATTTTATCAGCTTTCAGATTTAAACTTTTCACCCAGAAGCCAAGTAAACCCAGGTGAAACCTATATTTTACCCAACCTAGTGGGTTAAAACCTGGGTTTAAAATATATTAACCACATTTTACCTGAGTATTACCTTGGGTTTTGCCTAATTCATTACCCAAACTTTTTCAAGTGTTTTTGTTTGCTTCTATAAAGCAGGACCTAAAAAGTAGAGTAATATGTTGGAAACATTAACCCTCAGTCTCCAACAGTATATTATGTTCAGATTCCAAAGTGATTTTCTTTTATATGTGAAAAAAATATGGCCAAGCATCCTTTCCTAAAATTTATTTCCAAACCAAATTAAGAGTTTTGAATAGTTAGCCAGTAAGATGCATATCTGATCTGCTCACTTCTCAAGTCTTATACGGCTCTAAGCTCTTAGAGATAGTAAATAACTGTTGTGACTTTCTGTACTGTTCAAATACTGTTACAAAACAATAAATACAATATTTTATCATTTTTGAATTATCATGTATCTGTCTACAAGGAGAACCCTACAGCCCTAAATTGCACAGATGGGCGTTTCTGGAACTGATCTATACACAGTAGAAAATTAGAATCAGGAAGTAATTAAGCCTTCGCATGTATAATTATATATATAATATATATAATATATATTTATATCATTGTGTGTGTTAGGTCATGGATGAGTGAACACTGCTATTATAAGTACACATGCAATTCTTGTATTATATGCAGTTTGACCAGGAATCCCATGTCACAATATTATGTCAAAGTACACAAAAAGCTGAATTTCTATTTGTCTAATTGAAAGAGAATTTCTCATGCAAAATCATTAGACCAGAGCACACATCTCCAGACCGTGATTATAAAAGTATTCAAGTGTGCAAGCTATAAATTTGTACACTTGTGTGTATATATTAACTGAGTGCTCAAGATGTCTGGATTTATGACTGAGTTGTCTGCAATTAAATATTTTGCAAAGGAGATGAAGCCACCAGGAAATGCTGGCCAGGAAAGAAAAGGGATTGCTGAGATGATCAGGGACTCTTATGTGAGTCATTGTTTGTGCTTGGTTGCTTTTATGTTTATGAGGCATACCAGTGGACATTTTTTAACAGGGAGAGATGCTGACACGAATAGAAGTATAGACTGCTCACTGAGCAGCTATTAACAAAATTTGGTAGGGCAACTAAGTCTTCATAAGAAAATTAAATGAAGGTTACATAACATTAACTTTTCATATATGACTGGCTCTTTTGGTCTGGGGGTAAAGCACAGGGCTCAGAGCCCAGAGACCTTGAGTTTGAATCTGATTCTCAGCTGAGGTGGTGAGATTTTTCACGGTCAGCACAGGGCCCAGCCAGGGTGAGTGCCATGCAGGCTTTATGATGAGACTGTGCCAAGCAGTCTTGTTTCACTCACAAACAAGTGTGCCTTTTGGGGGTTTCTTGTTATAACCCAACAGTGGGGAGTGATACACTAAGCCTGGTTGACACCAGGATAATTGCAGGTAAGCCCCTGTCATGTCACCCAGGTAATCAGAAACCAGAATGTAATTCTGCAGATCTACATAGTACATAGTTCAACGAGCATAAAAATTAAAACAGAGGCAATTGCCATTGAAAAATATTTAAAAAACTTATATATCATGTTATGTGTAAAGACTGAAAAGTTTGGACACATTATTTAAACAGATTGACATGAAGCTATGTCTACAAGTCAGTTATATGCTGCCAGACAAAGGGTAATGTTTGGTATGTACATTATAGGCTGTATATTAATATATAATGTTTGGTATGTACATTATAGGCCTTAATATTATTATATAATGTTTTGTATGTACATTATAGGCTGTATATTATTATATAGTAACTAACTTTTTCAAAAAATTTAAAGGGGCCTATTTTGATATTTGGCACCTATTAACTAAAGATAATCTGATTTGAGATCTTTTTTAATGAGTAAAACCCCATTATTTCAACCACTGAGACACTGAGACACCACTGGGCCCCTCCCAAGTCACTTTCTTAGACACCAAAATCTGGCAAAAAGGTTTGTTTGCACATCCTTTACATATTAAAGTTTGTAAAAACAATCCCCTTGATGTGTACTGACATGAAAGGCTAAAATATCATTTGAAAAACAAAAATGAGATGTAAAATGTTACTGTATTTCCCTTCCTTTCCCTCTGGGAAGGTTGTGCCAACCCTGTGTATGCATAGATCTATATATTTGTCAGAGACGAGATTGAAATCCAGGCGAATTTTAAATTCATCTAGACGAGATTGTGATTGTGTTCTCGCCTAGGCGAGATTGCAATTGTGATCTTGGCTAGACAGATTTTAAACTTTATACCTTTTGTTACTCTCTAATTGCCATATATTAGTTCAATTACAAATTTTTTTGGGTAAAAATTATTAATGATATTTACAGCCCCAAAGTTGTGAAAAATACTGGGGAAAAAAATAAAGATTAATTTATGTTTAGCAAACAATTGGTATTACATGGATGCTGTGGACCACATGAAACACATCAAAGATGCAAGTAATAATCAAATATCAATTTCATAATTCTATTTCCAAAATCAATGTTAATTATTACATGAATAATTATTACATTACTGTGAAAAAAGTTAATTATTACATTAATAAAATAATATTCTGTAAATATCAATAAATATATTACCTGTTACTTATATATAACCATTCAGTGTTAAAATGTTGAAAATCTGACTGAAAACATCTTTCATATGTCAATAACAATGCTTAATATATTAGGAAATTAGATCAGATCACTATTTTAATCTCACCTAGGCAGATTTTAAACTTGCCTAAGTAATATCAGGCAGATTTTAAACTTGCCTGGATGACACTAGACAGATTTTAAACTCGCCTAGGTGAGATTAAAATTCTGGCCTGCTCTATGATGGATTTTAATCTCGCCTAGGCGAGATTGCAATTGTGATCTCGTCTAGCCGAGTTTAAAATCTGTCTAGCCAAGATCACAATTGCAATCTGGCCTAGGCGAGATCACAATTGCAATCTCGTCTAGGTGAATTTAAAATCCGCCTGGATTTCAATCTGGTCTCTGACATATATATATATATATATATATATATATATATATATATATATATATATATATATATATATATATATATATATATAAAAGAGGGGGGAGATTGTTCATGCTAAATCATGCAGAATTGTGTGATATGGTGCCACCAAACAAATTAATAAAATTAGTTCCAGTCAGAATGTGTGTCCAGGAAGCTTTTAGTGCAATTAATCTACTGTACATAGTTTGATCTAATTAATTCTAGGCCCATTCAGTCACAAATGTATCCAGATATTTGTTTATGTTATCTATCAGTGACATGACCTTTACATGACCCTAACATTGCTGCTGTGTTACTGTTTATTTACATTGGCTTAGTGCAATATGGGATCTGATACAAGATGGGGGGGTTGTAGGGAATGTCCCCACCTGTATCATATACAGGTGCTGATGCGCGTGGCAGCAATGTTCCAAGACCAGTTTGATGATAGAAGTCTTTATTCAATAGCAAGCGATCTGGGACAGTCTCTCTCTCTGAGAGAGCCGCCCAGCCTCCCTGAATCTCTCTGACTCTCAGCGCGCACTACAGATAGTTTTGTTACAGAGCTTACACGTGACATATGAGATGTACATAACCATATTTCTGCATTTCGTCATAAAAGCTAAACCTTATTGGATGACTCAAAGTAGGTCACAATTACATCAGAGTTATAAGTGTTCCTCCTACCTTTCGTGAGATCTGATTGGACAAAAGTTCTATGGAAAATCCAAAGTCTGACCTGACATACATCCAGTTATAGACTGACCTACAAGTCCTATTTACAGACTCATATAAACATAATCTGCCTGCCTCATCATAGAAACCAATTAAGAGCTAATTTGGGAGAGAACATTTAGGCTCTACAAACATACTGAATTGCCATTAGATACTTGGTCGTCTGATGAACATTAATTTCCTTTGGCTCTGTCTGAATATCAGAACAGACTGAAACCAAGATTGATTTTTATTGTTTCTGAATGATTTTAGATCTTAATTAATGAAATATTGAAATATTCCTTTAAATATGTGTTAAGTCACATATACACCCTTTCTCACTCCATAACATATCCCTCTTGTATTCAGAATGAGGCTCCGACCTCATCGGCTAAGTCAGAGAAAAATGAGTTATTTCAAGAAGGATAACCGGAATGTAGATGACAGAAATACATAATGTGTAAAGATCAAGATACACTGCTTAAGTCTGTATTTACTGCAAGATCAGGTGCCATAATAGTGAATTGAACTATATATTAAGCTAGCACTAGTGTGTTGTTGTGATGGAATTACACAGATCAATATAGATGTGAATTACATGAACATATGTCACAGTTCCAGATGTAACAGTGTAAGGAATTTGAGGAAGTGCCTATTGGAAATTTTTGTAGTAGTACAACCACAATGCTGTAGCAATAGCTAAATAAGCTGAGAAACTACATATATAAGTCTATAGCTATACATACATGTTCTAAAGACATTTTTTTTCGTGAATTGACAATCCTTAACTATCTTAAAGAGAAAATGCTGATTTGTAAGAAAATCAGGAACAACATTGCAACTATGATGACATAATTTGACATCTTAATATAAGCATTAAAACTTCAGATGTAAGTATGACACATCTAAATAGAATTAATAAATAAACATCTTAATAGATATGATTATAGCATCATGTTCATAATGAATGCACAGCTAGAATATACAAGTACTATGCATACCGTGTAAGCAATGGAATAATTCAAAGTATGTGAACCATTCTAGCATACAGTAAGTTATGTTACAGAAAGATGTTCTGTCGAACAGCAATATGCATTACCAATTATAACAAGTGAATTAGCAATGCCTGTAGCTAAACATATAATTCCTATGGAAAAAGTGATCATGAATTCCTAATCTGACAAAGTGTATATACTCTGTGCCTAAGAGTTTAACATATACATAGGTACATGACAATCTGCTCGGTGTGTTGATCAGTACCAATGATTCAAAATACATCTTGGCTTTCTATGCTTGCCATTGGGACAAGTTGAATTGTGAATAATGGAAGGTTGATTTGCTACTCCTTTAGCATAACACAACTGATGTACCTTACCAGCGGATAAGTACATGACAGAATGATGTCATTCCTAACGACAGAGGAATGTTGTACATATATTCCCATTGATTACCAATTTTTGTGCATAAACAAGGCGAAATGTGTGAAAACATATGACAATATATGAAACAATTCTCTGACTGGTGCATGTATCGATCAAACCATATATATGGATTTTGATGGTAATTTTATTGCTAGCTATTTATGTGTAAGATCAAACATACATCTGTAGAGTGATGATTAAAATTAAAAGAATGATGTTAATGATCGAAATCCTTGTCACTCCACATTTTGGTTTATGGGTTAACAGTATCATGAATGCAGTGACCAGAATGCATTTGCTCAGGAAACATGTCTGTCATAGTATGCGTAAATGTGAATTCCTATGAGAAGAATTCCTGTGTTAACCTACATATCTTGCCTGGCATTTCCAGCTATAAATGAGGTTAACCAAATCAAACCCTATTTGAGGCAATAATGTGACCACAGGTTAGTGCATTATTGACCTTTGGAGTCATCAAACTCCCCAGTTTGTCCAATTCCCTATATATTGGGGGGCTTCCCATGAACCCGTGTTTTAGGACCAAACTGTAACAATTGAAAATAAGCATCGCATTGTGCTTTGGTGACACAATGTGCTACCATTCCATTAAATTTATAGCCAAGAGAGCATTTCGATACCTCTGATTTGGTATGGAACAACACATGAGAAAATCTCAATATAAATGAATGCTATCATGCGGTTGATGTTTCATTTTGCTCTAGTACTCTAGCAATTATTGTATTTAAATCAATACAGTCATTTGTGACATTTCATATTAACGTCTGAGATAGACATTACTGTATCAAATCTAACATTGACAGTTCTACACCTTTTGCTGTGGTCTTGTAAACTTATTCCTAACCGTATCAATTAGATAGAGACATTAAATTATATCATATTACAACTATGACACAGCAATAAGAGAAAGTTATAGTTTACTACATACACATTTTTTTTGTTTACAACATATACATGCAAAATATTCTGAAATACCCCAAATTTTACATTGGGTATTTAAAATTCAGAGTCTCTGGTTTAGTTTTTCATTACCTCAGGCAATCTTGGGATCTTTGGGTCTTAAGTTGTCTTCTCTGCTGGCTTGGTTGTCATCTTTTCTTGCTGGAGTCATGGTATGGAAGGTGATGCAGAAGATAGCGGTAGAACGGCAAATCTGCTTCTGGTAGTTGCAGGAACATAGCGAGGACTTGTTGTCACACAAAACACAGTGCACGTGGTATTGCCAGTATTATTGTTGACATAGGCCTGAAGCTGGCTTGTCCCGATATTGATTTTTTTGTTGTGGCTGGTCAGGAACAATGATGATCACAGGTTGAGATATCACAGCATTTTTTTAGCGAAAAATGTCATTTTTGCAACTTTAAATCACTGTTAAAGCATTGCACTGATTTACAGTGTCCTTTTGGTTTAAAGATACAGAGAAGTCTTTGATCCTCTCAAGCAGAGCACTAAGAAACTGCAGCCAAGTTAAAGTTTGAATTGAGAGTTCTTAGCAAAGTTTTATACCTTCAGCAGCAGAGTGGACATTCTTGATGTTAGACTGTGATGCTGTAGACATCTAGGTTGAAGTTCCAATGCAGTTGTGAGATGGGAGACCAGTCAATGGCGCCTGTGGCTGTGAGGAAGGATCTTCTGTCTTCACTCTAGCTGGCAGCATTGTCGTTTTTTCTGGCGCTGATGTGCTTGAAGTGAATCCCGGTTCATCCACCATAATGATATGGGACCCGGTCTCCACCATAATAATACGATGGTGGGGTTGGGGATGTCCCCACCTGTATCACATACAGTTGCTGTGCGCGTGGCAGACAATGTTCCAATTAAGACCAGTTTGATGATAGAAGTCTTTATTCAATAGCAAGCGATCTGGGACAGTCTCTCTCTCTGAGAGAGCCGCCCAGCCTCCCTGAATCTCTCTGACTCTCAGCGCGCACTACAGATAGTTTTGTTACAGAGCTTACACGTGACATATGAGATGTACATAACCATATTTCTGCATTTCGTCATAAAAGCTAAACCTTATTGGATGACTCAAAGTAGGTCACAATTACATCAGAGTTATAAGTGTTCCTCCTACCTTTCGTGAGATCTGATTGGACAAAAGTTCTATGGAAAATCCAAAGTCTGACCTGACATACATCCAGTTATAGACTGACCTACAAGTCCTATTTACAGACTCATATAAACATAATCTGCCTGCCTCATCATAGAAACCAATTAAGAGCTAATTTGGGAGAGAACATTTAGGCTCTACAAACATACTGAATTGCCATTAGATACTTGGTCGTCTGATGAACATTAATTTCCTTTGGCTCTGTCTGAATATCAGAACAGACTGAAACCAAGATTGATTTTTATTGTTTCTGAATGATTTTAGATCTTTATTAATGAAATATTGAAATATTCCTTTAAATATGTGTTAAGTCACATATACACCCTTTCTCACTCCATAACAGATCCATGAATAGCAGGTTCTTTTTATCTGCCATGTCTGCCACAGCTCACCAACACAAGTAAACTTGACATTATGATAACGCAATATACCCTGTAAATAAATGTGTCAATAATTAGATTTTATAGATTATATTCTCTGTTTTTGCTTCTCTGCTATTTTTCCTAAATCAAGTTGGAACAGACATATATGTACATATATTTTACTGGACATGGAAGTACAGTTAAACCTGTGTGAGGCCAAACAAAAAAATGGTTGGGTTCTCAGCCACATTTTTTCAGAAGTCAGGGAGGGAGTTATTTTTTTTACCTTTTCATTTTAAATTTTCAATAAAAATTTCATATGAACCGGGGAAAACATGATAATTACCAAATTGCTACAGTGGACATGCATGTACCCATTCATGCATGCCTTTTAGTTAAAACGGCTCATTATTGCTTGCAAACAACAAGCGTCCAAGAGGCTGGAGCACAAATCAGTAAATTTCTCTTGAAAATAGAAATAAAAATTTTTGATATGGAGACGGGTAAAATTGACGCTGAGGGTGTCTAAGAACCCAACCTTTTTTTCAGCCTAATTAACCACCTGTTAGACCTGCTAAAAGAGGTCTTAATTAATGGGTGGGCTTATTAGACAGGTAATTTATAAGCAATAAGAATGCTTTTGGTTCACAGAAGGGAGGTCTTAACAGACAAGTGGTCTTATTAAACAGTTGGTATTTCATACAAGTTCCACTGTTCTGTACCTGGCAGGGCTTGACATTAATGGTTAACAACTTGCCCCGGGCAAGTGAAAGTTCCAGAAAATAGTGGAAGGGCAACTAGAAGTCTCCTCATACTTGCCTGACTGGGCAAGTGGGTCCAACATAAACCTTTACCCAAGTAAAGGCTTTAAAAGAGATCTTTGTGTTCTTGAATACAATCAATTTATATTTGGTGGGCAAGTAAAAATTCATGAAGGGCAAGTAAAAGCTATTTGTTACTTGCCGTACTGGGCAAGTACTTCCAAAAGTTAATGTCAAGCCCTGCCTGGCTTTACAGACTTCATTGTTTCACACATTCACTCATGATACAGATGAGGACTTTAAACACCAGTCTTAAATCTACATAATTTATATATGGGTCGTATTATGGTATAGGCAGTGTTCATATTTCTGATAATCTTCCATGTTGCCAAGATAACTTACCAGGAAGTTTATTGATTTCATGAAAAACTGTATGGATATTTATTGATAAAGGTCTCCCCTGAATTTGATTCTCCACAAAATCTGTGCATATTTACCTGTAAAGAGGTCAGAGGTCACCAGACTTCTTTGTGATGTTGCTGCAAAAAATTACCTGAAAAATTGGATGGATTTTAAATTCTTAATAAAGTTAACTGTTAAGTTTACCATTTAAGTATAATGTTTGAATTGACTGTCTGCAAAAACTGCAACTTATGACAACTTATGCCAAACTGTCAGAATGCTGGAGAATTTAAGTAACTAGCAGTATATGTGACCTATGGCATCTAGGTTTGAGTGTACACACAAAAATGTCAGCTCCAGTGAGGGGTTTCAGGGAAAAGGGAGAAACAATCCTGTCACGGTTCGATAAGGTTTCATGGATGGGACACAATAGTATACTGAGGACAGCCTCCAGGGGAGATCTATCCACAGAAACAGTTTGTTGGCAAATGGCAATGTATGTATCATCAATGGTTTAGAAAGGAATAACACTTTTTTTGGACCACATCCGATTCCTCAGATTATAGCAGCATAACATGTGAAAACTCTTGATACTTCAGCATATAAAATGAGTGGTAAGCAGACAAGGACTGTCATGAATACATTGACGCCAAGAGTTAATTAAGTTTGCATAACTGAAACATTTTTGTGGAAAACCAAATTGATACTATCAGGAAACTACCATTCTTTGCTTCCAGATGAATCTTGACAATGCTATGTGTCATCTGAGTGTATGGAAATTAGTGAAAAGGTAGAGATAAATATCAAAATTCAGTAGTCCATCATTTGTCAGGTGTTTTATATATTTTGTATTGATTTTCAGGCTGCAAGGCTACAGGGTTAACCTGAGGCAGCTTACAAAGAGCACATATTTCTACACTAACTACAGATGTCAAAACATTTCTGGTAATTAATAGTACCTGGTAAGGTCTGATAGCTGCTACAGGCCATCTGTAGTTTGAGCAGCACCACACAGCCCCCAGGCAAAAACTACCAGTTTGATGTCAGCACAACCAAATACAACCCCCACCTGACGGTCTGGCTGGGGAGGATGATTCCTGACCATGGGTCACTTAACCCTGTAGTAGTTGGCCTATACTAACATAATCCTATACTTAACATGATATTATATTAATATGGACCCAATCCTATATTAAACATAATCCTATACTAAACATAATTCTATATTAAACTTAATCCTATACTTTATATTAATTCAATATTAAACATAATCCTATACTAAACATAATTCTATATTAATTATAATCCTTTACTAAACATACCAGTAATTTAATATTAAATATTATCCTATACTATACCAAATTCAGTATTAAACATAATTCTATACTAAACATAATTCTATATTTAACATAATCCTAAACTACACATAATTCTATATTAAACATAATCCTGTTCTAAACAATATATATGATTCTATATTAAACATAATCCTATAGTAAACATAATTCTGTATTAAACACAATCCTATACTATACATAGTTCTATATTAAACATAATCCTATACTCCATATAATTCTATAATAAACATAATTATTCTATAATAAACATAATCCTGTACTATACATTATTATATATATTAAACATAATTCTATACTTTACATAATTCTATATTAAACATAACCTTATACTAAACATTCTATGTTAAACATAATCCTGTTCTAAACAGAATCCAATAATAAACACAGTTCAATATTAATTTTAACCTAGCCCTATATATAACATACTTTAATACCAAATATAAGTCTGTGCTTGATACAACCTTATACTTAACATAATCCTGTAAAAAAATGTAATCCTATATAAAACATAATCTGAAACAAAACACTGTAAAAAGAAAACCTTTGTTAAACATAATCCTATATAAGCATAATCCTATGTCAAACATCAGTCTGTGCTAATTAAATAATGCAAAAAAGTAAACATAACCCTATATTAAACATAATCCTGTACTAAACCAAATTCTGCTCTAAACATAACCCTATATTAATCATAATCCTGTACTAAACCAAATTCCTCTCTAAACATAATCCCATATTAAACATAATCCTGTACTAAACCAAATGCTGCTCTAAACATAACACTATATTAAACATAATCCTGTACTGAACCAAATTCTGCTCTAAACATAACCCTATATTAAACATAATCCTGTACTGAACCAAATTCTGCTCTAAACATAACCCTATATTAATCATAATCCTGTACTAAACCTAATTCCTCTCTAAACATAATCCCATATTAAACATAATCCTGTACTAAACCAAATGCTGCTCTAAACATAACCCTATATTAAACATAATCCTGTACTAAACCAAATTCTGCTCTAAACATAACCCTATATTAAACATAATCTTGTACTAAACCAAATTCTGCTCTAAACATTACCCGATATTAATCATAATCTTGCACTAAACAAAATTCTGCTCTAGACATAACCCTATATTAATCATAATCCTGTACTAAACCAAATTCTGTTCTAAACATAACCCTATATTAAATATAATCCTATGCTAAACCAAATTCCCCTCTAAGCATAACCCTATATTAAACATAATCCTGTACTAAACCAAATTCTGCTCTAAACATAACCCTATATTAAACATAATCCTGTACTAAACCAAATTCTGCTCGAAACATAACCCTATATTAATCATAATCCTGTACTGAACCAAATTCTGCTCTAAACATAACCCTATATTCAGCATAATCCTGTACTAAACCAAATTCTGCTCTAAACATAAACCCTATATAAAACATAATCCTGTACTGAACCAAATTCTGCTCTAAACATAACCTTGTATTAAACATAATCCTGTACTGAACCAAATTCTGCTCTAAACATAATTCTATATTAAACATAATCCTGTACTAAACTGAATTCCGCTCTAAACATAATCCTTTATTGAACATAATCTTGCAATAGAATTCTATATGAAACATTTTTTTTTTTCATTAAAAAAGAACCCCTCTATTTTAAGGCTTATTGTTTGGTATTTCAGTATGTTTTTAAGGCATCATATAAATTTGTTAACAGTATTCAGTTGTGATGGTAAATATTTGCGTCAATAAGCAGTAAGCCGCAGCTCAAATGAAATATTCATTAAGTAAGACTAGAAAAAACTTGTCTTTCCTGAGATTGATTTTTCTCTCCATCCGGGGGTAAAATAAGAACAGAGCATGGGATATATTTGCAATATTGAATGACGAAAAAATTTGCCCAGGCAAAAAATAATATTTTTGAAAAATTGACAGCATTTTCCTTTTTCTTCAAATTTGATACACAAATTGCTTCCACAAATTTGTCAGACAAGTTAAAAAATTTGTTACCTTGACTCTGGTTACCTTGCACTTGTAAAGTGTCAATATATACTTCAGAAGAAGGGGGCCTATTTTAGAAGAGGAAAATGTGGCCGAGTCTTTGGACACTGTGGCATCTCTGATGCCAGAAATTTTTAGTTTTTAATGATTCTTTACTATAGAAAGATAGAAAGATAGGGCAGTCTTTTTATCCCATCTGAGGGCCAGAGTCATTTCCAGGTAGGCACCTTTGTTCTGGGGGGCAGAACTCACTTGTGATGTAGCCATTGAGTTGATGAACCATGACATATACATGTATATTTTTCTTGTTTTATTGATGTAATACCTTTATGTCGGTAACACCAAGGTTTGACCATATCCTTGCTGGTAATATTTCTGGATCTGCTGCATGTTGCTACCCTAGACTTCATCATTATTGCATAATGTTTCAAAAAGTTTCTATAATACTGCCTCCCATTCCCTCCCCCAAGGCTTCTTGTGCATTTTCTCTGCTGTGTCATGACTTTTATACCTGAGTTCGCCCCCCCCCCCCCCCCCCAATACAAATCCTCTATCCCTGCTCATTATCTCAGTGTATATCTGAGGGATCATCTATTTTTGGATAGGCTTATTTACCCTGTGGTTATAATACTTTGTGCTCACATAATATTTATATTAATACTTCAAAGCTTTTCCAGATACTTCCTCCTTCCATGGTTGTGCATTAATGAAATGTATTTTATTTGAGTGAAATCTGATATGAATGTTTACTCAACAGATCAGGGCAGATACAGCCAATCAGGTATATGTGCCAAGCTGTCAGATAACAGTGCTTGACGAGTTTTCACACTTCGAAGTCCACTGATTGCCTGGACTCTGTGCTATTTAACAACAAAAGCAAAGTGAAAGCTTGCCATTTTTGAGGACACCTTACTTCCGGTGGCCCAGTGTACTGTGATTGTGATATCACAGAGATTTTGGAAACTTTTGGATACATGCTGCATTATTGGAAATAACCATGAATAAATCAGCTGCAATTAAACTTGGCCAAGACGGGAAGTGTGTGGGGCTTATCCTTGCCGACTATCGTCTTGAGGTAGGTTTAAGTATTTGGAGCAACAGCATCAGTGATATGTGTATCTTTAGTCCCACATTTGCTTAAAATCCAGTGATGTTGATACACTGCTTCAGTGATACATTGTGAAACAAAGTTAAAATATTGTGTTTGCATACTGAGCAGATTTATATTGATCAGCAAAATCTTTTGTTTAGTATTCAGCTGAAATTGTTACCATCAGTATATGGTCCAGTTATAATGGTATGGGTTCATGTTGGGCTAATGAAGAAAACAAAACAAAGATCACTCTGTCTTCATTCAAAATAAAGATTCTAGACAAGTGCCAAACTGTCTGCATGCATGCTGGTGGCAGGGATTTTCAGGCCCCCATCACAGAGTGGGTGTGGTTGATGCTGCTTTGCTGACTGGTCTGACTTGTGGTCTTGACCTCAGTGCTGGGTGTTCTGGAGCTAACCTGGGGAGGCATCTTGGATGCCTTTGTGCTTGGCTTAGTGTGGCATCTACAAAAATTCTCAAAGACTTCCCTACTATTTCTCTGTACAATATTTAGAGGCCAAATACTTTGAAATGAATTTCTGAACTTTTTGTTATTGGTGAATGAACTGAGGTGGGCCCGGCCTGCTGGAGTCAATATGATTGGCTAAAACTGCTTATCCACTTTTTTGTTTGTTTAGGTTCATGTTGGTCCATTTGAAATTTTTCCCATTTGTTGAGCATTTGGTTGAAATCAGTTCAGGTTCAGTGGACCTTTTCACCATTTATTGAGAGTTTATTTGAATCTTCGATAAATTTTTTTGGCTCAGCTGACATTCTTTGTCCTTTGTCAGGTTCATTAACAGGGCAAAAATTATAACCATTTGACCCACAGACTTCTTGCTGTTAATAGAATTTTTATTGTATTTTGAGGATGGCCAAATTATAGTAATATTACATCAGTTTGTCAGCACTGGATAAATGGATTAACCCTTACTTATTGATTACTTACTAATCATGGATAGTTTTATCAGCAGAACACGACTTGACAGAGCATGTGCCTCTCTGAAGGTCATTGTGACGTTTAACTGGGCACTTCTTAAGAAACTAATGGAGATGTAATTATTCATATTGATCCATCAATGTGTCTTATACTTATCAGATGTTATTATATAATCATGTGCTGATGTGTATGTTAAGATGTTTGTTTGTGTAGTTTTGTCACAAAATACCCAATTAAAGAACAAGTTACAATGGTGAGCTTCCCTGTGAGGGTCAGAAGATCAAATTTCCTTAATTACTCATTATGAATTATTAATATTCATCAGGCCTCCTTTGATCTTAATCCCTCCTGTGGCCTATAGCATGTCCATGCATATTAATAGGCATGTGTGAGCTCAGTGATTCAGATCGGTACAGATACTCAGCTGGAGCTAGGTAGGGGAGAGGGTGCTTGTGTGTCTTTATTCTGCAGTCTGCAAAAAAACCATAAATATACTGTGGTTGGCTTCATATTGTTGTGATGTCAATAACTATATTAATTAGATAATTAGTATTAATGGTAAATATATTATACAAAAAAAAGTATAAAAAGAATAGGTATTATCTTTATATATCAACTGCATGTTTATATAAATTAAAGTGCTAATATAAATGATTTATGTATTGAAAGGGTTTGTGCAAAATCTGGAATCAGGCAAGCCATGCCTCATATCACATGTAACAGGTCATGGCACAACAAGAATATTAAGTCATAGAACCATGGAGAATATCCACACCCTGTGAACACTTAGAATATAGTTCTCCTTACTTCATGGATTTCAATATAATACAAGCATATCAACCAGTGGTTTTGAATATGAGACTTGGTTAGTCAAACATGTTAATACCAGAACGTACCAGGGTAATACCAGAATGTACCAGGGACTCATTGAAAATCATGTTAAGCCACTTGGATCACTGGTGTCCAGGTGAACTTGTATATTCCAGTTATGTTATGAATATTCATTGGATTATATATTAAACTGTATGTCTATAAATATGAGCTACTTGGCATGACTAGCCAGATCACACCGGTACATCATACAACCATCACCGATAGAACATCAACTACAGAAAGGTGTGGTCTCAGCTACTTCATCCTGTGTCACTTGTAATAGTTAACAGAATAAAACGTCTAACATCATCCCGGACTGCTTGTTATCGTGAGTGTGCAACAACTGCTGTCTTCAACAACAACGCCATTACACGCACCCACGTAACAATTGGTGGAGAATCCGGGTATTATGTAACAACAACCAGGTATGTTATAACAACAACTACTGAGTTTATGATAACTACTTGACAACATCCTAAAACACTACAACTAATAGAACTTTTTTTTTAAAGTGAATTGAAAAAAAAATCAACACTATGGCTGAGGCTAAAGTGGACTTTACAACTGGAAATCTCAGATATTTCACTGGTGAAAATGACAAACAATCCGCGCATGATTGGATTGAGTACTTCAATCATGTTGCAAAAATAAATGGCTGGCATAATCCTGCCTCTAAAGAGCTGAGAAGTGATAGAAGGCCAGAGTATTTTCCTTTGGGACTAGATTCCGGCAGTAGAGCCATGGAGTGGTACAAAAAACTGAGCCCAGAAATAAAAACAGACTATACAAGATTAGTAACAGAGTTTATCTCACGTTTTGATGACGTACCTGACCGAGATGAGGTCATAAGAAAACTTCACAATAGAACATTTAATATGGACGAAAATGTGGACCGGTTCGTTGATGACATTACCGCATGGTGTTCAATACTTGAGATGAATGAGGCTAACACCAACCAAGCTATTGTGAATGCCTTACCTAACACAATACAAAATCTTATTCACATCAAGGGGCCACGAACACAGTCGGAGATTACTAATGTTATTAAATTGGGCGTGAAGCTCAATAAACAAAATAATAAGGCGGGCACAACTCAAGCTCAAGAAGTTCAGGAACTTACTAACGAAATCAGAGCACTCAAGGACTTGCTGTTCACTGGAGCAGCTCATGTGATCGGAAGAGTGGACAATGACAACCACTGATCTCACCATAATCCCTCTCAAGGTAATCCAGTGGGTCCAGATCACTCGTCATCACCTCGTCAACCAAGATCAAACCACAGAAGTCCAAGTCCCAGCTCACGGTACCAACCAAGGTTGCCAAGTAGACTGAACGAACACTCGAACCATCGCCAGGTGTCACCTAGCCGCTCGCCAGAAAGGAGACATCAACCACGCCGTCAAGGTAAACAGAACTCAGGGCCACCTAGTCCATGTTATAGGTGTGGTGGACAGCATTGGGTCAAAGACTGTTACTATATATCAGCCGTATGTAATTTTTGCGGCATAAAGGGTCATCTAGCGAGGGTATGCCGTAAAGCACGTAGGTCTTTGAGTCCCTTCAGTGTCAGAAAAGATTCTCATTAGGGGTACATGCCTGAATTTGCCTGTAAGGAAGGCAAGGAAAAACAAAGGAAACAAAAATTTACTAATGAAGACAAAAACTCATCTAAAAGGAAAGCTAAAATTTTGAAACAAAGTCCAGACCAAGAAATACCCAGAGTTTTAGCTAATACTAAAAATTTTAAATACCTTAGTAAGGTAACAATTTTCATTGAGAAAACTCCACTCGATTGCTTACTAGATACAGGTGCCAGCGTATCTTGTGTTAGTCTGTCAGCTATAAAACAATTAGCATCATCAGTATTAATTGCACAAACTCCCTTATCCTTTGTGAAAGGAGTTGGAAATACAACAGTTCAGATAAAGGGAACTGTGAAATTACATGTTCAGCTGGGTGAATTCAAAACACACCACTTGTTTTACATTTTGGAACAGAGCAATATACCAGTTATTTTAGGTACAGACTTCCTCCAGAACCATAACGCTGTAATTGACTTTGCCAATAATAACCTCACCTTAAAGGAAGGACAATATACTAGCCCACTGTGCAGTAATGACAGGTATTCTCAATCTGCACTGGTCCGTGTCATGACCGACACCATTTGTCCCCCTCACTCAGAGACAGTTTTACCCGTCTATATACCCACACCATATCCAGTGGGAACGTTAGGTCAATTAACACCCCAGAGGTCGTTAGCTAAGTGGAAAGGTTTAGCTGCAGCGTATAGTGTAAGCTCACTTCAAAATTCACAAACAATATGCCGTATACTAAATCCGTCTAACAAACCAGTACGTCTAACTCAAGGATATCCTCTAGCTACCTTCCATCCAATCAAACCAGACTCCCCTGCCCATTCACTAATTAACTCACAAGATACTGAGTATGTTAGTCAAATTGAACCAGACCCGGAAAGAAATCAGGAATATTTGGACCTTGCTAAATCTCTCAATTTTAACTTAGATGATTCCAAGTTATCTGATCAAGAGAAGGAACAATTATTATTATTTTTAGGACAAAACAGAGATGTTTTTGCAGCCAATTTAAGTGAACTAGGTTGCACTCAAACATTCTCTCATCAAATTGACACGGGGGATGCCGCACCAATTAGGTTAGCTCCTTACCGCGTCAATCCAGCCAAAAAGGCTGAAATAACAAGACAAGTTAATGAGATGCTTGAAAATGGCCTAATAAGGGAAGCATCATCATTATGGCAAGCTCCCGCACTACTGGTACCCAAGAAAAATGGACAATTTAGGTTTGCAGTAGATTATAGGAAATTAAATGCTGTAACTAAACCTGTCAGTCATCCTTTGCCTTGAATTGAGGATGTGTTTGATAGCATTGGACAGTCCAAGGCAACTATTTTCTCTGTTCTAGATATGGCGTCTGGATTTTGGCAAATTCCCATGCACCCAGATTCAATAGATAAAACCGGATTTGTCACACATGAAGGCACTTACGTGTGGAATGTTATGCCGTTTGGATTATCAAATTCTCCATCCTCATTTACAGCCACAATGGCGTCTGTATTGCAGGGATTAACATTCAAAAATGCAGTTGTCTATGTTGATGACATTTTAGTTTACAGTAACAGTCTGTCACAACACATGACTCACTTGTCAGAAGTGTTTGACTGATTACGACAAGCAAATCTCAAATTAAAACCTTCTAAGTGTAATTTTGCAACACCAAGGGTTAACTTCCTGGGTCATTACATAACCACCAATGGTGTTGAAATGGATAAGGCTAAAACACAAGCTGTTTCCTCTTTTCAAACACCTCAAAACGTCAAGCAGTTACGTTCCTTTCTAGGACTTTGTAACTACTATCGTAAATTTGTAAAGGATTTTGCAAAGATTGCCCATCCATTAAATCAATTATTACAGAAAAATGTATCTTTCCAGTGGTCACCATCATGCCAGGAAGCATTTGACAAACTTAAACATGCACTAACATCCTCGCCTGTAGTTCTAGCATATCCTGACTTTGATAATGAATTCATTCTCTACACTGATGCATCCGATTATGCAATAGGGTACATCTTAGGCCAAAAAGATCAGGATGGCAAAGAACAAGTCATTGCTTACGGAGGTAGAAACCTTAGAAATAATGAGAAGAAATGGGGCATAACAGACAAAGAATGTTTGGCAATTGTAGAAGGCATTAAACATTATAATGTCTATCTTTCCAATGATAAACCATTTACCATCATTACAGACCATCGAGCCTTAGTCTATCTTGACTCATGCAAAAACACATCAGCTCGTTTAGCACGTTGGGCTATGCAATTGCAACATTACAAATATAAAATCATTTATAAGAAAGGAGTCTCAAATTTGAACGCCGATGCATTATCACGTCAGATATATGGGCCAAACAATGAATTACCACCCATCAAAACTTCTGAAGATACGGTGGCTGTTCTTTCAGACCCTGTCTCTACTGATGGTTCCGGAACATTAGAGTACAGGTTAACTTATGAGCACTCAAGCGTAACACCTGAAGTTAATCAATTACAAGACCTCACTCAAGCCATCCGTGACTATGACTCGACAGACCCGGAACAATTACTCAGTCAACTGGTCCCTAAACAAAATCAAATAGCTGAAATTCAGGCTCAAGATGAGGACCTAATGCCATTGATTAATTATCTCAAGGATAAAAACAATCTACCAGATGATCAACGATTAGCTCGTAACGTCATCTTGGAAAGCCAAAATCACTTCTTGAATTATAACACATTGTACCATCGGTATTATCCAAGAAGAAAGAAAGGAGCACCCCGTCAACCTATTATTCAGCTGGTCATTCCTAGAAAATTGCAGGATGACTTATTAAAATCATATCATGATTCATTAGCTGCAGGATGTCATTCTGGTATTAACAACACCTTTGAATCAATTAGGCAGAAGTATTACTGGCATACTATGTACGCCGATATAACAGGGTATATTCGATCATGTGATGCATGTCAAGCTTCAAAAAGACATTTCCATGCACATGACGCTCCTCTCATTAATTATCCAATTATGTCAGTCTTTAGCAGGGTACATATAGACATTACTGGACCTCTAAAAACAACATCGAAAGGATATAAATATATCCTAGTTATTGTGGACAGTTTTTCTAAGTGGATAGAAGCCATTCCGTTGCGCGATCAAAACGCACAAACGATCGCTAAGGCTTTCTACAATCACTTCATCACTAGGTTTGGTGCTCCCCATATTCTTGTATCTGAGAGAGGTACCAACTTCATGTCTCATTTAATAAAACATCTTTGTAAACTATTTCAAATTACCAAGGTAGAAACTAGCGCTTACCATCCCCAATCAAATGGCCAAGTTGAGGTATATAATCGGACACTGATACAAGCATTGCGTACATACATATCTGCAGACCAAGATAATTGGGCAGATTTGTTACCCAGCGTTTTAATGGCGCTACAGCTTAAACCCCAATCTCAAATTGATGGGTATAGCCCCTTCCAGGTAGTATTTGGTAAGAAACCTACACTACCTATCGATGTACAACTATTGCCTCCACCCCAACTAAGCCAGCCTAATCAGGAATATCTAGAGCTCCTAACCTCCCGCTTACAACAGATCCGTGAAAGAGTTACTGACACCATTACCACTAATAAACAGGACATCAAACAAAGAAAGGATCAAAATGCATCGACATATCAATTCAAAGTCGGTGACCGTGTAATGCTTAAACGCATGGCTAAGGTTCCAGGGTTAACACCTAAACTTTTACCAAAGTTTACTGGACCGTATTATATTGCTATTGCCAATCCTAATTACACGTTCAAGTTAATAGATTGTCAAACAAATAAGGCTCTGTCTGCTCTTGTCCACCAAAGCAGATTACGACCGTACTTTGATCCCAAAGATCGAATAACTTCCTTACCTAATCATCTCACTCCTCCTAGTCATCAACTTGACAATCATTCCCCTTCTTCCAATCAGCCAGGCACGCAGGTAAACAATACACAGCGTGACCTCACGTCAGGAGACTCGCGAAACGACACAGGCGTGAACTCGAGTGCCCAGTTGCCAGACGTGGATAAACTAATTAAGGCCACCCGCTATAAGGGTAAACGCATGTATCTTGTAAAGTGGAAAGACCCATCGTTACGGTCCACTTGGCAACTCGAAGAGCATATAGCTCCCGTGCTCATACGAGAATTTCATATAAAGCGTACCATGACAGGCAAAGCTCGCCGCAGGAAACGGCACGCATAAGCGCGATTGTCCACAAAATCCCAATAAGCCATTCTAAAAGGACCAGCACCTTTCATGTCGTCATATATCACTTCACAGCCTACGTAATTATGTTAAGCAGGCCTGCTGTTATATTATATTACCATCAAATTATGCGCATATTAAGAAAAAGAAAATAGCACATATTACGTTTGCTGTGATATCATTTTCCACTCCATTCACACGCTTTCTTTATCCTTCCAGAATATGGCACGAAAATGGGACATCTGTTTCTCCTATTACTGGTAGGAACTACCTTCTGGACCGCCTCCGCTGCTGACACGAATATGCCTAGCAACATCATTCAACGTCTCAATTATGGCGTTGTTTTCCACCGCCATGGTATTTTAAACCTCGCTGAACAAACCTGGATTCATACATTTGCTTTTGACATTCCGCCTAATCCACTGGCAGTACCGTTGACACAATTTCAGTGCCCCTTCAACAATGAGACACTTTGTACGTCCATCGGTACTATATTAACGCATATGGAGGTTTCTCGTAATTCCTTAGCAGATTTTATACAAAACATTACCAACCAAATTCGTGCAATGATACCTCCAATGAAAACACCACCATCACGCGCTAAGAGGTCAGTCCTTTCATTCATTGGCGATCTATCCCATACTCTATTTGGCACAGCTACCGAGCGTGAAGTACAAACACTGCAGTCGCATATCGTTCAGCTCATGAACGTAACGGGTGAATTAACACACTCCATTCAACATCAAAATGATCAAATGACCAGTTACATGACTGCCGTCAACCATCACGTTCGTAGAGCATTTAAAGCCATAGAGATAAACCACGCCGCATTAGGCAAACTTTTAAATTTGACACGTAATGTTCGGGTCAAGATTGATTTGTTAGTAAACATGGAATCATTGGCCATCTCTCATCTTACCAAATTTGATCAAATAAGGGTTCAATTCACACAACTGTTTAATGGCATATCTCACTTATTACATAACAAACTATCTCCAATTCTGGTTCAGCCAGACACACTTATGGGAATTTTACAGCATGTTTCTACTCAAATTCGACAAAATTATCCGAACCTTCTGATTGCTAACTCTGACCCGACGTATTATTATGCATCCAATGTTATAAGCCGCCGTGACAGTAACACCATCTTTGTTACTATGTCTATTCCAGTCCAATCTCGACCTGACATATTAACAGTATACAAAATTTTAACACTCCCAATTCCATTGAACGCTACGTCACCTCACGGAACACAGTTGACTGATCTCCCTTCTTATATTGCTATGTCTAACAATAGCCAAACTTATGTGGAAATATCTGACAACCAATTTACCATGTGTACAGGTGATTTTAAATTGTCTTGCTCCAATTTGGATGCACCTCAATCTTTTGACACTCTTTCTTGTATTAGCGCTATTTTTCTTAACAAAAAAAGTGAATCTCATCTACTCTGTAATTTCAAACTGTTACCTAATGTGATTACGCCTCGGGTGACACATATTGGTGACTCCCATTCGTTATTGTCTCGAGTTACACATATCTCTAGCTCTTGCACAGGCGGCACAATTCATAATGCCCCTGGCTGTTCTCTCTGCCTAATTTCTCTACCATGTCGATGTACTCTATTTATCGATAATTACCACATCTCGCCACGCGTCCATGGTTGTCAGCCTAGTACGAAGTCTATAGAACGTTTACACACAATTAACTTGGCTGTTCTTCAGTCATTCTTTCATGAAGAGTATCTAACTCGTTTCCATCCTGATAAATTATTGACTGAAATGGTTAATTATTCTATTCCCGACTTTACCATATATTCCCACAATTTAACACACCTTATGTCTAATGAATATCAAGCCCAACTGAACTTGGATAAAGCAGTTCAAGCCGCCAAGGAGAATAGACCAATATATCATTCACTCAGTGATTCACTTTTAGCTGGTGAATGGTTACCACCTGTTCCAACAACATTGTGGTCTACTATGTCTGGCATTGCCAAATACATCTTTTGGGTTCTTGATATCCTATCTATTGTCTTAATCATTCTCTTATTTATAAAAGTTAGATCATTAACTCTTGCATTGGCAGTTGTGAATTCATCCACCAGAACACAAGCATTTGATTTGAATTGGTATCAATATTCGTCGCAAACCACTGTTGATCCTTCAACTGTGCGAAGCGATATATTTTCATTAGAGACTTTGTTATACTTCCAACTATTTTTCACAATCTTTTGTGTCATGTCCATTGCCATTCCATGTTACCGACGCACCTGGCCTAGATCAGGCTCCACCTTTACCATTATGATTACCTCTAAACACTCATGTGTCAATCTACCAGTAAAACGCATAGCCATGTGTCCCCAGCAATACTGTGTAAATCCTAAACTTTGTATTCTAGACATTAAAGTTAAACGGCACTTGCTACGCTGGCGGGCATGCATTAAATGGTCAACTACACCTGTCATCTACAGCCGAATCTCCGACCAAAATCTCCCCTTACCTGAATCCATTCCACTCACACTGTGGACAGTGTTCCACATTAAACGTTTACTGTCTCAAGGCACTCTTGAATACTATTATTTCATTACACACCTTGGTTTCGCACATTTCTTACATTCCAATGCGATTCCTTGTCAATTATTAACTGAAACAGAGTTTGTACACTCTCTGACCAGCCCTAATTCCGTTACTTCTACACAGCAAACTCAGGCATCTATCCGGGACCATGTTACTCCATCGGCTCCCCAGTCCATTTATCCGACAAAAGAGTTATAAAATGTGATGATGAGTCATTATATGACCTGACGGTACATTGTATCTCTTTATGTCAATTTGTATATATTGTATTATACCATCTTGTTGTGTATATTCTTATGGTTTTGTATATTCTTATGTGAGGTTCAATAATGTTTATGCATTTGATTACTTCTTATCGCTGTCTGTATGTTAAATGTGTTACATGCAACCGTAATCGTTGTTGTATTATTATATATTACTCGAAAAAAAAAAATATAAAAAATTAATTAAAGAAAAATAATGAAAGGAATTTTAGATACCAGCTAGTCATTAGTAATCATATAAACAAAAAAAATAAAAAAAAAGGAAAGCATGAAGCCAAGGGACAGTTCGTTCTCTATTAGCATAAAGGGTTCCCATATATTTTGTTCATTTTGTAGATAGTTTTATACTCTGGAGTGCCTTATTTGTACATCTTATTACTTGTATATACTTCTATATTTCAATATTCACTATTATTTCATTTTTTTTTTCCCAAAGCGAGTGAGGGCACTCGCTCAGTGCGCCCGGGGGAAAATGTTGTGATGTCAATAACTATATTAATTAGATAATTAGTATTAATGGTAAATATATTATACAAAAAAAAGTATAAAAAGAATAGGTATTATCTTTATATATCAACTGCATGTTTATATTAATTAAAGTGCTAATATAAATGATTTATGTATTGAAAGGGTTTGTGCAAAATCTGGAATCAGGCAAGCCATGCCTCATATCACATGTAACAGGTCATGGCACAACAAGAATATTAAGTCATAGAATCATGGAGAATATCCACACCCTGTGAACACTTAGAATATAGTTCTCCTTACTTCATGGATTTCAATATAATACAAGCATATCAACCAGTGGTTTTGAATATGAGACTTGGTTAGTCAAACATGTTAATACCAGAACGTACCAGGGTAATACCAGAATGTACCAGGGACTCATTGAAAATCATGTTAAGCCACTTGGATCACTGGTGTCCAGGTGAACTTGTATATTCCAGTTATGTTATGAATATTCATTGGATTATATATTAAACTGTATGTCTATAAATATGAGCTACTTGGCATGACTAGCCAGATCACACCGGTACATCATACAACCATCACCGATAGAACATCAACTACAGAAAGGTGTGGTCTCAGCTACTTCATCCTGTGTCACTTGTAATAGTTAACAGAATAAAACGTCTAACATCATCCCGGACTGCTTGTTATCGTGAGTGTGCAACAACTGCTGTCTTCAACAACAACGCCATTACACGCACCCACGTAACAATATTCTTGGGGTTAAAACCTCACGATTTTCACTTTTTACAGTGTTTTATGAGGGTTTCATTTCTCCAGTTTCACTATACAAAGGACATAATATTACTGCGAGTACAACCATTATTATGTGGATTATTCATATCAATTATTATTTGCTGAAAATCTCATTAACAGAAAATATTGTTTGTTAATGACAGATATTTAGAAAGATCTGATATTAAAACATTAATCTTTGAACATACACAGTCTGTTATTATTTATTTTATTAGTCTTTTACCATTTGACTGCTTAAAATGATGGGACCTTTTATTCATGATGGTTCTATTTCCATGATAATTCCTTTCATGAATATTACAAATTAAAAACCCTCCGGAAAAAAGGACTCAGTGAATTATAAATAGCACAGAACAATGTTTGATGATGATCATGGTAATGATCAACATTAACATTTTCACTAACAGTCAACCTTGTTTTATTCCACACAATTTATCAATTGTGTTAACTTCAAATACTCCAGGATATGGTATGATTAATCAATTCATCAATGAGTTATAAAGTAGTAATTATGGTATTAAATACAGCCTTAAAATATGTATGTAAGTTAACATGTTTATCAAACATGTTATACATTGTATAACATATAAATTAACTTTTCAAAATGTCTTGTGTTGATGGAATCTCTCATTCTGTGGACTGATCTGTATCATGTGACACTCAGAGTCATCAGGGTGACTGAGTGATGTGACACTGATCTAGTGGGGATTAGATTACTTCTTCCCAGGCATCACCAGCAGACTCTGAAGCAGGGTAGCCCAGTAAGGGTGAGGTCACAGGGTAAAGTTCACCCTCCTTTACCCCAGGCTGCACAGTTATCCCCTTCAGGAATGCCTGGTATGTATCAAGACGAGAAAGGCTGACAAAGAATAGGTCATTGTACCAGACATCATGAGAAAGGGTACAAGTCAATGAGAGTGTACAGATCTGTGTATTCATGGTGTATAGTGACTGGAGTAAGAACTATAGGTCAGATTACGGTGGTGAATGTGGTCCGATTCATCTTAGAATAGAAGCAAAATAAAGATTAGCTACACAGTGAGAGATTAGGTGTTACTGGTGTGTACTGAACAGACTCCCCAAGTTCAGGCAACATAGAGACCAGGGGAAAGTTCATCTGAGGTTGAAAACCAACTTACGTATTCAGAGACTCTTTGAAGATCCATGACAAATCAGAATCTGCACTCACCAGCATACTCAGCCTTAAAATGTGTGGTGACTTGTCTGTCAGGTCATAATCAGAGGCTCAAGAAAGATTATAAAGATGGACAAGATACTTACATTGTCTTGCCTTTCATAAACAGCTGGCTGATCAATAAGTGATCTTACTGAATTAGGGACTTTTCATCTTGGAATGATTATGAAGATCTAAGAGGGAAGAAGATATTCATCAGTCTACAAATGTGATTGGTATTAGAGAAGATGATAGTCTGTGATAAAACCAACACTGGTAAGGAGGAGCTATATTGAGATCACAGAAATCTCCCAGGCACAGAAAAGCACAGCATGACTGCTTAATCAGAAATTGTTGTCAGGAACACTAGTGTTGTCAAGGTCACAGGAGTGTTACCATGGTCATTGAGGTATTGTAAAGGCAAACAGCTTGTTAAAAGGAAATACTGCAGTGTTGTCAAGGCCATAATTAAGTTGCCTGGATCACAAACTACTTTTGTCAAGGTCACAGGATTGTCACATGGAAATACTGTGGTGTTGTTAAGGTAACAGTATTGTTGCCAGAAAAAGATTTCTCATGACCAAAGGATTATTTCTAGGACACGTACTCTAGTGATTTCAAGGCCACCACAACAGTAATGTCATCCAGGTCACAGGATTGATAAATGGAAATATATGGTCATGTTGCCAAGGTCACAGTACTGTTGTGATTATTGAAATAGCTTGTAAAGGTAGAAGGTTATACAAGAAGAGATATCTTTAAATGTCAAGTCTATAGTCACAGATATTCAAAATAGGTAGAGATGTTATTGTCTATCCTGCATTTCAGGAAGGCTTGAGCTATTGTTAATCTGTTTACAGCCAATACGAAATTATTAAAGGGCAAGATCCTCATTTTCAAGGTTTCAGGCACAAAAAGATGCACTGAAGGGGATGTCTTCATAATATGCTAATTTCCAAATTTTAGCATATAGTTCTTAAAAAACATAGTCCTCTTGTGTATGAAGCGTGCTTGTCCCTTCATAAAACCATGGTATAGGGAAACACATCAAACAGTACCCCAACCTTTGTAAAAAAAAAAAATTTGTTATAAGTAATTATGACCAAATGGTTCCCATTGACAGAGTTAGGTGTAGTAGTCATATTGTGTTGACATTACACTAGGGGATATAACAAGTACTAAACAGCTGCAGAAATCTGGTGTTTTCTTGCAAGTGCTTTCAATTGTATGTGGGAACAGGAGATTTAAGTGTGTAATACATTAACTCCAGCGGTAGAAGAAGCCAGAGCTGTGCTGACTTTGTATTGTGTACAGCATGCCCTGGGGAACCTTTGTTTATGACATTACTGCCACCAAAAAATACCACACAGGAGAAAATTTGCCTCCATAGTGTGTTATACTCGAAAAGCACCCTTAGAGACACCTACAATACATATTAGGGATACCTCTATTTTATGAACACTTGAAGCAGTCCAGTAATAAAATTATAAACTCTGGTGACTTTTACCTCAGTAATACAGAATTAGGACAGAAACCAACTGCCTAAAATTTTGAGGTTGCACTGTACTTCATAAGTCAATTCTAGTCATTGTATAGTATATTTATATTGCAACATCTAAATGTTAAGTGGTACACTTTGTTGGGGATTTATCTGTTATCTTTCTACGTGCAATTGAATCAAAATACTCTTAGTACCACCGAGTTTGTATTTACCATATCCCTGAAACAATGAGCCAGCACAAAGTGGTGATATCATAATCCTTTAACACAGATTTCTTCCATATTGGTACATAGCTCTAACATACCAGTTGCATTTGTTAGGCAAATTGACTACACAATTTGATGCAGTGGATATATTTGAACTGAAAACTGGACAAACATATGCTATATATTGAAGTTATAATATCAGTCATATAGCTGTGTCTATTTTTAGGTTTATATTATTAACCCTTCTAAGTAGACAACACTGTTTGCTGGGTTTTTTTTGCCAGATGTTCTGTGTATGTAAAATCACTTAAATCATACACTACATAACAGAGAAAATTTACAAAACATTTTCTGTAAATATATAATAACTCTTTGTCATTTGGATATTCAGGTATTGAGCTTTAGAGAGAGTTGACATTTCTAAGACTGAGAAAATTTACCAGGTATTTTATGTAGGACTTGTCGACAGAGCAGTGTATATTGTTACAGTTAGAAAATTTCTTAGCTCATACAAAGTGATACACTGTGCCCAAGACATACACCTTCTCTTAATATTCAGGTGTAGATGTACAGTCACATAGCAGAGAAAAAAAACTGAATATTTGTCTGTGTAATGTAAAATATAACTTGTGTCACATTGTACAGAACAGAGTAAATTGACAGAAACTGTCATTGCTCATACTATCATTTGGCAACAAAGACATATGCTTTTCTTAATTTTCATCTGTAAATGCATAGTCACGCATAGCTGAGGTATATATTCTAGAGGTGATCACATTGCAGGCATCTCACTGTCACACCAGTCAGTCATAAAGCTGAGCAACTGACTGAAAGGAACGCAACAACGTGAATCACAATCGTCATTCACATCTGGGGAACACATTATAAAAATTAAGGTTCCACAGGGGTACTTGCTCATGAAAACATTCAGGGAGGGTGTGTCCCATCCTGTAGGAAGCTCTGATGAAATAGTTGGGCATAAATTTGGTGTACACCTTGATGTATGCATCTATCCGTTGATGAGTAATTAGGATTGACATATGTGCAGAGCTTGGACAAGTGAGCATCTGGATGACTGGGGAGCAGGGATGTTCATCAAGCACAGGAGCTGGGATGTAAGAATTTCAGCCTGATTATGACAGGTTATTAAACACGTGTGGTCAGACATGTGGTAAAAATCACGCAACTCCAGGAAGACGCATGATACGCCACCGTGCATATTGTGTAACTGAACCAACATTAAACATAGATGTGTCACTGCACGTTAAGGTCCTGATGTGAGGTGACATTAATAACATGATCTCAGACTGTCTGCTAACTGCCTGATGAGTCAGTGAATTGTAAACATTTTCCCGAGCTTATGCAAAGAACAATATCTGATTTTGGATCACGATTCATTATTTGAGAAAGCAGATGCACGAACATCAGTTAAAAATAAAATCAGATGAACACATGCTTTTATAAGATATTGAACTAGTCCTGTCAGGGACTGACTCAGATATATTTTCATCAGATTAAAAAATAAATAAATAATGCATAAACCAACCCATTGAAAATTAAAATGCTAATGACTGCTGGTGGTTTATGGGAAAATAAATATTCACATTGAATTAGAAGTGTAATTAGCACTTAGATAACCTTAATTAATTTTGATACAGAATATCTGTAGCACCTGCCTCATTAGTTCTAATTTTTGCCACTAGGAGGAAAATAGATGTCTGCATGTTTTTTTTTATGCTGATTGACCCAGCTGACACTGTATGCCATTGATGTATAGCGGGAGCTATGAATGCCATCTGGGAGAGCAAAGGAAGTTACATACAGTTGATTAATACACTAGTGAGCACAATTAAAGCAATTAATTGCAATAGTTGGTGCACTGATATTGAGAGATAAACAAGCTATAATTAATAACAAAGATAAAAGTTGTTACACTTAAGCCTTGGTAAATGTTAATCTAGTCATTTATCTCCTGCACATTTTAGAATGCACTTTTATTGTGGCCAGAGCAGGCTGGTTGGATTATGCTGTTTCTGCTGTTTTACTCTTTGCCAAGCATGAAGTGGACTGAACGACCCTCTACACCGGTTATATATAGCAGTTCAACACACCATGGGAATTATATTGGCAGCATTTATATATTAAATGCTTAATACTGAGCTTACTATCATTTGTGGATTTCTATACCTGTGATCAAAAAAATTATGAGACTTACACTTAACCTTCTCAAATGGTTGGAAGAATACAGTATCAAAGTTACAATAACATTCAGTCACAGGAATACATGTATTAAAGAAGACCTGGAATATATATTTTGACAAAGACGTCATTGTCTTTTGGCTGCATCTAATACATGTGCATCAGATTGATTTGTGTGGGATATTGTTTCAATTTCCAATGACTACAACAGTAAAGGGCTGCTCTGCTGGTAATTGGATACAACCTACGTGATTCTGCAATTTCATAAATTAACGTGAAGGAAAGGAACCCATCTTGACTTTCAAGTGTATGTACTGTCTGCAAGCAGAAAAAAGTTTAACTTCAAGTGTAAGCAACACTCATTATTTGTTTATACTTATATAGAAGTCACATAAGAATACATGTAGATACACACTTTGGATAAACATTGGGGTTGCCTGTGGATTAACAGCACCATGTTCATTATGTCACCTGTGGTCTTAATGTTCAGCAGCTGAGAAGGTACATATGATACAGCATCCCTGAAGAAGCTGCAGCAGCGTTCAGTCCATCAGTCTACTGCTGTGTGACTCAGCAGCGGTTAACATTAAGCTGCGGTCCGGGATTCATGATTCCAGGTTCGGAGGTTAGCTACACACCTGTGTTACCTAAACCCAACAGACATGCAGCCGTTTCAAGGGTTACACTACTACTACCACACAGGCTGATATATAAATACACACATTGACTTGAGAATACCTTAATTATATGTAGTTCAATACTGCAGCATTTCAGGAACGGTATTTGCAGCTTGAGCATCATCTGATATATCAATATATGATGAACTGTTGAATGTCCAGGGGTCATGTGACTGTACTTCGGTGTACCTTTATTATAACTGCTGTTCAGTGAAGTTTGCTGTCTGTATTTGCTGAATTATAATTGTATGATGCTTTTGTATGATACAAATTGTTATACAGAGAATGTCAGAGACTTTCACTTTTCGTAGACAAATGGATACATACCAACAGTACACATATTGACTTGGGATATCTTTATTACAGCTCAATACAGCTGCCTTCCAGTGAAGTTTGCACTCTATATGGCTGTATTATTATCGTTTGATATCCAATATATGATATGGATTTACTATTGTGCACTAAATGAACTTCGAAACAGCTTGTGCCATAGTGTACCAGTAGTTGTACTCTACTGTGGCAAACTAAAGATAATATATACATGTACTGCACATATTGAACTTGGATCTACTTTAGTGTTCACCACCTGTTGGATATACGGTGGATTTAAAGGTATCTACTCAACGACCATTGGAGTAGCATTACTAGCACTTGTGCTGATACTTACTTTAATATATACTAAAAAACCCAGTGGGTTTACCATTAAATAAGAGGAACAACATTTGCTGGAGAGAAAGTGTTTTATTTCTGCACTTGATAGCTGGATCATTACCATTTGGGCTACACATAAAGATATAGACCTAGCAGAGGCTGAGGTGTCGTTGTTTATATTTAACCAGCTGGTATCGTACCTTGTGGCACTTGGGGTTGTGGGCTGGTATCAGTGATATTGATTATATATTACACCAGGGTCACCTGTGTCAGTGTTAAATAATGACCTCACACTTTATCCATTATCCCAATTACTCTGTGCTACAGTCGGAGAATTGAAGTACGTGGTACATTATGTTTAATGACAATATATAACTGTAATCAGCTAGTGTTCACACAAGCAGGGATGAAACCAGCTTTTATATATATGTATGATAAAAATGTTTTCTAGCCTGAGGGCTTATCATTGTATGTAAAAAGATTGATAAAAATAAGGGTGTGCCATGGTGGAAGTGTATGCAAAGTGATTTTATCGCATAACGAAAAACCACAGTAGAACATGGAAAAAAAGATTTAACTCATGACATTTGCGTTGCCACCCTTATTTACCACATTCCCAGATAACCATCTCAGTGATACAAGGATTATTGTGACAGGAGGTCATAGGGTCACGGTCAAAGGTCACTAATAACTTCAGAAAAATTGCACCTGATTGTATAAATATAAATGTTGTTATTGGGTATGGTATAATGGGATGAGGAATTTGTGGCTCATCAGTGGGTTATTTGGATGTAAATACACTGTGTACCCGGGTACTGTATTGACCAAACTGTAATAGGATAATAGTACAGCGTATCTTGGTGTACTGATGAACATGACCTCCAGGGGTACACTCTGACCAGACCCTGGATCAGCACCTGCCTGGTTGGTACAGCATTGTGCAGCACTGGCTCAAAGGCTGCTCAAGTGTTTAAAGTTTCTCCTGAAGAGCTGTGTATCATATATGATCACCACTTAATTAGGAGGTGTTTCAAGAGCAGCGGTTTATGTGTTATCAGCATCCTATACTTGACCAGTTGACAGTGAGTGGCATTATTGGATATATAGCAGATACCTGTAATAGAAGACCAACCAGAATCAGTGCTATACTGGACTTAGTGCCAGCTGAAATAGAAGGAATTATCTATCACAGTTGGAGAGCATATAATTAACAGCACTGTCTAACATTTAATGGCCAGGAAATGGCCATTATAAGTTAATATAAGAGTTACTTGTGGAGTAATTGAAACAGACTGCTGCATGCAGTCTTGCTACAGATTCTACACCAAACCTTTAAAGTGTATAACATTGTGTTTATGAGAATTGTCTAATAAGAGCTATTGTGCCTTGGGATTATACACCCTTTTGTTATAGAAGTATTCAGCTGTCAACTTTGTGAGTTAATATACCAGACTAAGACAGGAAATCATGAGTGTCAAAGGACTGAATTTAATGGAACAAAAACTCAGGCGGAAGGGACCTGCCCCAGTGGCCCCTGTTGGGGTCACTGAGTACAAGAGTAGTTCACAAAATGGCCCAGTGGTGGCAGCAGCTGCTGTTTCAGAGGTAAGGTTTAGTTTAGCTTTCTTTTTCTTTGCCATTTGTCTTCTTAATTTTTAAACTTGATATATTATATAGACATGGCAGTAATGCTTTTGAATTATTTAAGAGTTTTTTTTTAACCTTATTTGTGCAACAAAACCAAGAAGCTACATCGGAACACATCTGCATAACTGACAGTTCAAGAATGTAGGCAAAACAGATTTTGTCTATCTAAAGCCATTTGTTACAGATTTGCATCAAAATAATCATGTATGCATATAAGGAGTATGTGGTTAGGAGTATGTGTTGTTTTTAATTGCCTCCAACAGGAGGGTATGCATTCACCTCTATTTGTGTGTGTTTGTGTACACGTGTGTTTGTTCACACAAAAACTCAATCTGCAGTCTTAGGAATGCAAGCCTCTGCCATGTGGGTGGTCCCTGGTGTGGGATGCTCCCCAGCCTGTGATTGGATTCACTTATTCGGTCCATATTCCCAGGTTCAATAGTGCATAAGTGATTCGTATTTGTGAATATCCCCTGATGATGTTCCTAAATCCAGATCATGTGCCAGATCCACTCCAGAATCTAAACTGTTCTTCATTGGTCCATTCCCGAAATGCCCTGAAAATTTTATGAGATTCCATTCATGATTGTGTGAGTTGTACTGTGAGCAAACACATAAACACAGACACACATAAACACAAACACACACATGAACAGGGATAAATGCATATCTTTGCCGAGGCACAAAAGACAACATAAGTAAGTAGGTGTCAGGGACTGATTACTGTCACGCAGCCCTGTGACAGATAGGTGCTAAACATGAGAGGGGGAGCCAGTCCACATGGTGGGTGGAACTTACAGGGGAGGGATAAATCTCATAGGAAATGGGGTGAAAACTGGGACACTTGTTGGGTGTGTTTGTATGACATATATGAGAGCAGATAGGTGCAGGAACATTATGGTATCATGTGTAAGGCTCTCAAGTAGTCCTATATTAATCATGTAGACAGGTAAAGCTGTTATTGTTTACACTGTGGGAGTATTTTTCTCATTGTTGTCTGATAGCTCTGTATGGCTGGCTATACATTCAGGCTTGATGTTGATCTCGTCTGACATAAGCCAGCCTTTCTGCTGCATAATGACATTTCTCAGTTAATATATAATTCCTCTTTCACACCCATAGCATTTTTAGCTCAGCTGACTTTCAGTCATGCTGGGCTATAGCGATGGGTCTTTGTCCGGCGTCCTTCCGTCTGTCCGTCCGGCCGTCCGTTAGCAGGGCACAAATCATAACCGTAGGGGCTAGGGCCATGAACCCTATGCAGTCTTAGAGGTTATAAAAAGATCTTCTTGCAAACCTGAAATTAGGTCACTGTGACCTATATTCTCGAAGTTATGGGGTGTGTTTGCACCCCCCAGAAATAACTCTTTGAGACAAAATTTTCATCCCAAACCTTCCATCTTTCACATACAGCTCACCTACCAACTGGGGAAGAACCATAATTTTTTTTAGGTCAAAAGGTCAAAGGTCAAGGTCACAGGGGCCTCCTCTTTGAAAAGCCTGTGGATGCATTTTAAGCCAACCCTTTCATCCCAATTCTTTGATCTTTCACATATAGCTCACCTACTAAGTTGGAGAAGAATCCTATAGATTTTGAGGTCACAAGGTCAAAGGTCAGGGTCACAGGATCCACTTCTTTGAAAAGGTAGTGGACACATTTCAAGCTAGACTTTTCATTCCAAACCTTCCAGCACTGACATCGCTTCTCTGCCATCAGGGGAAAAGACCTGTTGATTTTGAGGTCAAAGGTCAAGTTCACAGCACCCATTTCTTGCGTGGAGTCATTTTCAGGCAAACTTTTCAATCTGTACCTTCCATCTGTCATATATGGCTTACCTACCAATAAGGGAAGAAGCCTATTGATGTTGAGGTCAAAAAGTCAAAGGTCAAGGTCACAATATTTAATTGTTCTAAATGCTTGTGAGCATATTTCAAGTGTAACTGTTTAACCCAAACCTTCAGTCTTTCACATATGCCACATCTATGCATCACTCAGTTTGACTCAAACTTCATATTTATGGGTCTTTTTGCTTGAATAAATAACTTATTGATTTTGGGGTCAGCTGGTCAGCAGGTTAAAGGTTGCAGGTCAAAGTTATTCACCCATTGGTTGCCAAGTCATTACACCAGATTTAAGTGGTCAGTAGTTACCCATCATTTAGAAAGAATCCAGTTGATATATGGGCAAAAGGCCAAGGTCATAGGTCAGGGATGTTCACAATTACTTATTTTATAGACCATCTCTATTTTTCTTGTATATATAACCATCCCACTCCAGCTGGTACATCTCCCTGTGTGGCTGTAATTGTGAGTGACACTGGTGACATATGACTCCCTTTTGTATCAGCCTATTAAGTGATAAGGCTCAGTGATAAGTACCTCATTACTTCATAACAAAAACACTGTTGTCAGAATGCTTCAGCCAGGCATTAAGACTATGAGAGTATAGTATTAAGGTTTAGCTACTGATTTATAAGATGATGGGAACATTTTGCAGTTTATTTTATGGAATCCTAGCAATAAACTTAGTTTCCTAGATATCTGAATATTTTAATATATATCACCACATATAAAAGCAAGTGTTTGTTCTCATAATATGTGGATCTGTACCTTGATTTAGGATGGCTTTTTGTTTTATTTCAAGACTCTTAAACATGCTTTCTGCTTTTCTTTTCTTTCAGGTTTGGCAGTTTACCTACCCTGCTGACCCCATTGAAAAGCAGAGTGATAATAAAAATATTGGACTTACACTTTTTACAATTGCATATCTATAAATCTGATATGAGGGCCTGGACATGCCTTTTGAATTATTTTGGGCATTTATTACTGGATAATTTGCCCCAAGTTTGGTCTCTTATTGGAGAATGTGGGATATCAAATGTCATACTTGTCAGAAATCCATTATGTCTGCCAGTTAGCCACCTTAGAAATTCTTTCTTCAGGGCAGTTTCAGTAATTTTTCTTTAATGTTTGGTCCGATTTAGAGAATGTTTGTTGTCTGATTTCAGACTTGTCAGAAGTCCAATATGGCCACCAGGCAACCATCTTTTAATTCCTTTTGATCATATTATCTCATGAACAGTTAAAGTGAATGCAGTTGGATGTATATTTATGTAATCTTGTAAAGGATTGTGTTAAATATTTCTGAATAAATATTACTATCATTTATAAAAGTGCAGTACAGTTGGCTTGTATTGAATAAAAATTCATACAGAAGCACCTGTTTCTCAATAATTCTTGCATGTATTTCCTTGATTTTTGCTATATATTTTGATCTTATATTTGCCCTTTGTGGTGTTCCTATTGAGACTGACAGGTTTCAAGCAAGCTGTTGGAATAGTTCCTGATAGCTTAACAATCATGCATTTTCCTCAGACCATCAATTCACTGTGTTTTAACCAGACATAGGTGATATATATTTCTGTTGTCATAGAAAATTTTCAACAAATTGGCAAATTGGTTCTTCAAAATTTTACTGGAAGTTGTGAATCTCAGTCCATCATGTCACAGGTCATGCTTGGCAGCTGAGCGTCATGACCCATGGGTCACTTGTTAAAATGGTTAGGACACACCCCATTGATAAAATCAGTTTCAGACCATACTGTGTGTTCACACATGCATCTAACACCAATGCTGGGGTTTACGTTTCATATATTGAACAAGTAACCACATGATATCACAAGGGTTAGCACGTAACCCAGGGCAATTTAGTGAAGCAGATAATTCAACTCACCAAGGATATGGTTTAAAACCATCTCCTGAGCTGGATTCAAATTGTTTTGGCCAGAATTGTTTGAAAATGCTTTGGATTTCTGTGTTAACTCTAAATTCTTTTTCAAAATGATTTCAAACCATTTTGCATTTTCCATGTGAAAGGGGTATAAAACAGGTCTGAACATGAACTTGTGAGAGGCTGTTTGGGGTAGGGAAAAAAAACAAATTCAAAGGTCAATTCATTGAACCCTTCTGGTTTCTTCAAGGCAGAACAGTGTCATCTTGACAGATCATCAGATTTTGCTGCAATGTAAAACAAAGAATCTGATATGGGGACGCAAACCCTGCACCAAAGATATTCTTCAAAGTTGGTGCCATGGAATGTTAAATAAACCTGTGTTATTCCTGAGAACTTTTTAATTGAAATAATTGAAAAGTGCTCCTGGCCATCATGGTATGGCTGCCTTTGACTATAATCACATTGAACCACAACTGTGGCCCCCATGCTGTTTGTTGATTTGAGGGAAATGACAAGTGGAGTGATGTCATTGTCCACTGTTGTCCTTCTCACACTCCAAAGCTGGTCATTTCATCATATGCTACCTCCCAGTGAAAACTTATGTGCTATAAAACTCATAAAACACTCACTCTTGTGTTATTTACGCTTTGATTTACACCAAAATTCTAAATTTTGGACATTTTCACAATAGCAACCTATATGATAAATTTCAACAACATGGTGATACCGTTTTTCAGATATTTTGCAGACACACACACGCACACACACAGAATCAAGTGAATCTGATAACCCTCTGGATTATTCCTAGCAATGCGCACATAAAAACCTAAAATTCAGACAGGCCAGTATATGGATATATATTACAAATATCTTTAATATAAAGATGTGCTTAATTAGTTAATATAAATATCTTTAATATATAGATATCCTTAATTAGTTAATATAAATATTTTTAATATAAAGATAAATGAAGACATTATCAATTGATTGCTTTTAAAAGGTAAACAAGCATTCTGCTCAGTGCTATCAAGTATTATTGTGTTATTTCTAACTTTTTGTATTATCAAAATGCAGCAAAAAGTGCACAGGATAGCTAAATGATTGTGAGGAAATGGCAGTAATCTGTGTATTCATCCGGCAGAGCTACAGCTGGTGCTGTTCAGCTCCCAGAAGACTGCTGTCTGAAGCTTCAAACAGAACAGATAGTGAAATGTGGCTGTGTGTCTGTGACTCACAAAGCTATTATTAACGAAGGGGATATTGGGTCAGACTGGGATATTGGGTCACTGTGTCATGTCATGATAGCAAGAGAATACCATCTGGCTTAATAACTGACTTTTTCTAGAGTGTTAATGCTGATCTAAAATCTGTTTGGCTTATGGAGATACTGGTGTTGTAATTATTGAGTGAATTGTGGTGTTTTAAATGATCTAGTTGTTGTGAAAGATGGTTTATAAACACTGATTTAAATCTGATATTTGTATCCCCAGACAAAGTTCGGATACTACATGACCGTCCCGCCAATGCCGCCGCGGCAGAAAAATCTTGTGAGGGAGATAACTCAAAAAATATTTCACTGATCTTTTTCAAACTGTACATTTGTATAGATATAGGCAAGAGGACAAAGCCTGTTTAAAATGGGGTCATGACCTTTGCTAGGAGAGTGACCTTGACCTTGAATAGGTCCATTTTTGCTGAAAATAACACAAATTCTTAAATATCTCAAGTAAGCTTGCATGGACTTGTACAAAAATCAAGGTGACCAAAGATCTTGGATGGCCTTGTGATATGCCCGAAACTGATGGCGCCACCTTTTATCCTTTTCTTGTTTTTACGCCTTTTAATACCCCCATAATTGCCACTTGACAGTTCTGTGAGCATTATAAGTCAAAAACTAATGGAAAGATTTCTTTCATATTATGAACATGCAGAGAGATGGGTTATGGGATGAGGTCTATTTAAATTTGGGTCATGCCCTTTGCCATGAGAGTGGTCTTGACCTTTAATATTTCCATATTTGGTATAAATCACACACCTATTATGATTTCTCCAGTGTTGATAGCCATATGGATTTCAAACATGACTTATGTATGGCCAACCACTAAAGTAAGAACCCAATAGGGTCTAGGGTCATGAGGTCAAAGGTCAAGGTCACTGGACTCACATCTTTAAAGATATTGTGGATGCATTTTAAGCAAAACTTTCCATCCCAGATCTTCAATCTTGAACATATAGCTCACTTGCCAATAATGGATGATCTGTATCAATTTTTGGGTCAAAGGTCAAGGCAACAGGAGCTATCTGTCAAAAAAATTAGTTTCCAGATGATAATTCCAGCTTTTTTTTATGTATGGATATCAAACTTGTCTTATATATGTCCCATTAAAAAAGCAAGATCCTTATTGATTTTGAGGTCATGAGGTCAAAGATCAAGGTCACAGGACATACATCTTTAAAAAGATTGTGGATGCATTTTCAGCTCAGACGTTTTATCTTGCCCATATAGTTCATCAGCCAATAGAGGAAGACCCCTGTCCATTTTGAGGGCACAAGGTCAAAGGTGAAGGTCACAGGAGCCATCTGTCCAAAAATTAGGTTCCAGGATGAAAATTCCAGCTTGGATTGATATATGGATTTCAAACATGACTTATAAATGGCCCATCAATAAAGCAAGATTCCTAATGATTTTGAGGTCATGAGGTTAAAGGTCAAGGGTACAGGACAAACATCTCTGGAAAGATTGTGGATGCATTTTCAGCCAAACTTTATATCTCAGACCTTGTATCATGCACATATAGTTCACCTGCCAATAAAGGAAGACCCCTATCCATTTTTAGGTCACAAGGTCAAAGATGAAGCTTACAGGAGCCACCTGTCCAAAAATTCATTTCCTGATGATAACTCCAGCTTCGATTGATATATGGGTTTCAAACTTGACTTATATATGTCCATCCATCTTGGAAAGTTTTCTCATAAACCATACAGGTGGCGCCATGTACCTTCTAGTTTTTGTAGAATAAATTAATACCCTTTTCTGAGGAGTGATTTGCCCTATTGGCCTGAAAATGTGCATATCCATAGATCTTGGACTCATACATTTTGTTCTCAAGACTGGTGGCGCCATCAGCAATTGTTTTAGCGTGGCGTCCATCTGTATGTGTGCTTTGGGTTAAAATTGCTCAAATCTCTGGAGTGGTTCAAGGTATTGGTCTTAAATTTGGCATGTCTATCCATCTTGGAAAATTTTCTTAAAACCCAGACAGGTGGCACCACCTACCTTCCTGTTTCTGTGAAATTAATGCTCTTTTCTCAAGAGAGATTCAGCATATTGGCACCCATAAGCAAAAATATTGTATCTCAAGTTGATAGATTGAAGAAACCATAGTCACTTGCTAAGTGTCAGTATATGCTGCTGAAGATGGGGGGCCTATTCTTAAAGGGGGAGGGGGGTTAATTGTCTTGGGATACTAAGGCACCTGTGGTGCCAAGAAATATCAAGTTTATTTATTACTTTTGTATTCATAATCTTCTGGTCATGCCTTGTCTTTTATATCTGTCTGTTCTTGTATTTCTTATTTTATATATATATATATATATATATATATATATATATATATATATATATATATATATATATATATATATATATATAGGGAGAAAGAGCGAGAAAGAAATAGAGAGAGAGAGAGAGAGAGAGAGAGAGAGAGTGAGTGATAAAATTGTCAATTAATTCAAGCAGTTTATTAATATATCATTTTATAAATGACAGGTTCTCTCACAAGGTTCAGTGTATTAATGCGTTTGTACTCATTTTACAGGGCTGAATGTATTTTTAAGACAAGGATTATAAATCTAAATTTCCATCTAATGCGCCACAAATTTTGATATGTAGCAACTGGTAACCAGTTGATTGGTTCCTCACAAAGTGGAGAAAGATGAATAGCTCTTGATCTGATATTCAGAGGTCAGAGGTTAGCCCTTCCAGTTGTATTTGTTCATGATATAATTCCAAGAAACATGCTAGTAGAGTATCAAGGAGTGCATTAGTGAACCGGGTGTTATGGTGCAAAAAAATGTCTGGCACTGCTTCTGTGAGAAGAGTGCTGGTAATATCTGTCTGGAGATTGAAAGAAATCAGTGTAACCATTTGGTCGAGACAGATTTAGTATTTCATTGAGGATAACAAGCACTCCACAGTATAGTACTATACAGGGCTTGACATTAACAGTCAACGGCTTGCCCAGGGCAAGTGAAAGTTTCAGAAAATAGTGGGAGGGCAAGACGGTCCAACATAAACTTTTATCCAAAGGCCTGTAAAAGGATGTTTGTGTTCTTAAATACAAGCAATGATTTTTGTAGGACAAGTATAAATTCATGTAGGGCAAGTAAAGGCTAGATGATACTTGCCTGACTGGGCAAGTACTTTCAAAAGTTAATGTTGAGCCCTACTATATGCAGACAGTTTTCTAGGCCATATGAAGTGATATAAATGCCAAATCAGTTGCAAATCCAGGAAAATTAGTTTGCTAATTTGTTTAGTATATGCATAGTATCCTGCCTTTATAGGCTGAGTCACTCGAGCAAAACTGTACTGATCATTCTCTATAGTCATACTGGGTGTAGGTATTTCCTTGTTTATTGTCATTAACTACTTACCTGGAAACTTTCATAACACCAGAGTCATTAGACCTTATATGTTAAAAAAGGTGTACACTTACAGTTTCTCAGGCTGCTGTTTTTTAAGGTATACACACAAACTTACACACATATACTGTGGTTGGCTTTATTTTCGCAAGGCTGAATTTTTGTGATTTCTTCTTTTGAACATTTAGCGAAGGTTTCATTTTCGTGATTGCACCAGAACCTCTAAAAACTAATTATAGGAGGATCTGTAGTTTAGAAAAAAATCCTACAATACCTAACCAATTTCTGGTTCAGTCATTTAAACTTGTATCACAGTCGAAATGTGTATGGCTAATGCATGGGCCAGTTTTGAAACCAGGCAAAAATTAGGTTGGTGATGAGGTTGTTTTCAGAGGTCATCTTAGTTGATGGGGCATCTTTGATCTTATTCCTGAGGGCTTCATATTCCTGATTATTTCACATTCACAAATATCACAAAATTAAAACCCGCAGAATAAAAAGGCAACCATAACTTATATGTATACAATCAGATATTTGTATACCACTACCTGCATCAACAACCATACTTATATATGGTAAATATACGTCATGTTAAGACACTTATGATGAATACATGTCCTGTCTCACTGTCATGAAAAAGAGGTTGTATCCATGGCTACTGTTGTAAGTCTGGGTGAGGTTGTACTCTGTCGTGCCCTTTGTGGCCCAGTGAACATTAATAGTTTCTAATTCTCCCTAAGGTGTCAGCAAAAGTGACATTTTAAAAGTATATTATTAAGACAGAATGACAATTAAAGAGAAAAAACAAAAACAAAATTATACCTTTCACATGGCAGTGCTGGTTGAAAAATAAATAACAACTTAGCAAGTTGCATATCAAAATTAACTCAACCAAGGAAGTTATGTTTTCATCTGTGTCCGTTTGTTTGTTTGTTTACCTGCTTGCTGGCTTGTTTGTTGGTGTGGTTATTCAAAAAAACTTTTCCAAGGTTGGGAAATGGACCAGGGAAAAAACCAACAGATTTTTGTTAGGATCTGATCAATGGAGTGGGATGCAGTATTGAAGGATTGTTTTGTTTCATGTAACAAATGAATTACTGTGCTGTCCTCTGTCAGATGATTTTGACACTGGAGGATCAAGACTGTGGCGTGCAGGTGTATAATTAACAAGTAACATTACATTTTGGTTCAGAACTGATTAAGGACCAGATCCAGTAGAGATGTTTTTCCTTGGTGGAGAGATATGATTTGCTGATTGCTATTCTAATTCTGATTGCATGTTTTCTTTAACAAAGCTTCATACATGTGTATTACAGATATAATGAAATATTCTTTATCATGCGCAAGCTCTTCCAAGATAGAAATATCTCTATTTCTTGTTAATTTCTTGCAGGTTGGAAGGGTTTTATACGGGATGTATTATGGTATACCCATGGTTTACCTGTCTGCTAACTTAAAGTGTCACTACAATAATTTGCCAGGGCTTCCATGGATTTTCACGAAACTCACCATAACTACTTACCAGTAGGTCAGAGGTTATCAGGCTACATTGTTGTGTAGTCGTGATAAATTACCAGGGACATGATGCATTTTTTTATGAAACTGAACAGAGGTATTAACTAATATAATACTTCACCTAAATTTGATTCCTGGTAAATTCCATACATATTTAATGAGGTCAAAAGTCAGACTTTGATGGTACCTTGATATCATGACTTACCAAAATTCTGGGGATTTTGATGAAACATTTTATAAATATTTACCAATAGAGATTCTCACCTGAATTTAATCCTCGGCGAAACCCACTCATATTTAATCAAGTCAAAGGTCACAAGACATGTACAACATATGTATCTTGCATTCTTTCGGTGCTCCGTTTTTTTTTGTTCTTATATTTCCTGCTTTAGATATTCTGCCCCGCAGCTTGTAAGAATCGAGCCAGTAGTGGCTGTTATCTAGATATGTTTTTCCAGGTGTAACATGTAGTAGTGATCTGCTCTTGAGAATCATACACTGCTTGAACTTGTTGAAGTCCTTCCTTGCAATCTGTGCCAGTGCCTGATTCTAGTCTTCCACAGGTACCTGAGATCTTCTAGTGGTAAAGTAATTTATTATGGGTATGATTACGACCACTTACCCATGTACACACAGGTACTGCTTGTTATTATAAGGATATAACACATACTTCTTGTACTATAGTATGTGGTAAGGTGTAATATACAGTGAAGATCATGACCTTTGGAACATGTACAAGGAAACATTGAGTATAACAAGTGTATTAACATCTTGGATACCTGCTGACAGATTAAGGATTTCAACATTGCAGACAGGGCATCGCATTTCTACCATTTCAGTATTGTGCAGATTTTGGTAACACTTTAGGATTTATTATTTGCATCATATTACATCAGATGAAAGGATACCGAATTGTATTTGAAAATTTTTCATCAAATATTATGCTTTACCAGGAAGTAAATAATGTTTCCCTTGTTGTGTAAACTTCAGGATAAGCAAAGGTTATGGCAGGCCAGCTCATGGCATTGGTCTTTGAATTGATGGATCTGGCACTAAATATGACATCATGATGGAGAAAAAAGCATCATGACAGAAAAAAAATGCGACATCATGACAGAGAAATGTGACATCATAAGCGTAGAGAAATGAGCTTGAGAAGTCCCATTGACACTTCATGGATTCTGTATTGTGGTACTTTACAAAAAGGTACATTTTAATGATAAAACAATTAAAACAGGTGAAATAGGATTGCAAAATGCCAAGATGTCCTGTCACAGGAAATATGATGTCATAACAGTCAAACAGTGCAGGATTCATGAGGTTCAGAGTGCGCCACTGAAATGTTAAGTCATCATGAATATGTATGACATATATACAGGAGAATAGATGCATAATGTCATGAAGGGAGAATATATGATGTCACTGCAGAATATATGATGTCACTGCAGAATATATGATGTCATGGCAGAATATATGATGTCATGGCAGAATATATGATGTCATGGCAGAATATATGATGTCATGACAGAACATATGCTGTCATGGCAGAATATGTGATGTCATGACAGAATATATGATGCCATAGCAGAATATATGATGTCATGGCAGAAGAAGATGATATGTCAGAGTGGAATGTATGCATATATATAGGAAAATAATTAATTGTCAGAAGCTGAAGCAAGGAATAGTAACAGTTCATACTAGTTTCACAGTCTGAGAATAATTAGGACCAAAACAACAGAAAGCAAGAGTTAAATATTGTTATATGTTATAATTGATATGACCTAGCGATACATATCACTTTCTGTTCAGATTTATAACTATGTGTGATTTGATAGGTCTCTTTAGTAAGATGTCACTCACTGACCTATAGTTACTTAGTCAGATTAAGATTTTTCTCTCTATGCTGTGAGCTTTAACAGTACACAGGAGGTGCAGCAACCTTCATTTACATGACATTTGGCTCCTGTGTTATTACAGGGACCAATTACGTGAGTCATAATTGTGTGCGCTGGAGTGCTCGGGACATCATAAAAGACAAGTCATGTGACAAGGGAAGATAACTGCATGAGATAACTTTGTTAGAAGCGCCAAGTCACAGGAGTTATCAACACTTTAGCAGGTGTGAGGATTCACTACTGTCATATTCAGGAAGTGATATCCTTCCCTGTTACTGTAAAATTACATGGATTTTAGCCATGATTTTTTTTCCCCAAATTCTGTATAAATATGATTCTATAGCATTATTGTATGCATATCTAGATTCTAAGTAATTTAGACCTGTTCTTTAAGAAAGGGGTGGCTCTCACAGTGTGGTGATTGTTTGATAGATCTGTATCAGTAGATTACTCAGTAGATAGAAGGACAGATCAGCTTTGTAGAAGTGGCTGTGAAGGAGACGGGCAAACAGTGAGAACAGAGAGAAAGAAAGGGTGGGATGGTCAAGAGAGAAGAGGAGAGAAAGGGAAATTGACAGAAGACAAACACAGAAGAGGGAGAGAGGGACAAAAAAGACCCGCCGACAAAGATAGAGAGACAGAGAAAGAAAGAGAGAGAGAGACTGAGAGAAATAGAGAGAGACTGAGAGAAAGAGACAGACACAAAGACAGAGAAGGACAGAAAGAGAGGCAGACAGACAAACAAACAGACAGAAAGACACAGAAAGACAGAACGAGAGAGGCTGAGAGACAGAAAGAGAGATAGAAAGAAAGTAAGAGACGAAGAAAGAGAGAGGGACAGACGGACAGACAGATAAAGACAGAGCAGGAACTAAAACTGTCAGAAAAACACAGTGCCTTTATGGTGAAACCAGCATATCTCTAGAATGAACAGTTTGAACTTTCTTGTGGTTTTCATACCTCATTTCATGTTTATGGTTTAGTTATTTAATTACCAAGTATAAGTAGCAATCATGTATTTAAGTCCACCTCCTTCTACAACATGTTGGTAGATGTGACACAGACAGCTGATCAAGCCCATAACAGGGGCACAAAAGCATCCATTGTTGAGGGAAGGAGAAATGTAAAAGCACTGGAAGGGATGTAAGATGAGGCAGCTCTTTTGTAGGACATCTCATATTTCAATTTACATTATTCCATGGAAGGGTTACAAAGACCCGCTTTCACATTTTGTTTAACATTTAATATTGATTTCATATTTTATGCTTTATTAAATGGTGACTTGCCTACAAGTTGCCTTCAGATAATGGATGTATAATATAACACCACATTGTGAAGTCAAAAGACATAAAGAGACATTTATCAGCTGTAAGGCCTGTACTTTTATGTTATTTTAATACTTCCTTATACTAATTGTTTGTCAAATGGACTAAAAATGGAAATTTCATAATTATAACATCATAATTATACAAATTTTATCCATTTGGTGTGAGTTTTTTTTAATACAAGACTATCTGAGAATTAAGCTTTATTCATATAATGTCCTAAAACCATTATTTTTGTTTTAGACCCAACAGACTCTCAAGTCAGATATTCTGAAAAAAAAAACAGTTTGATAGAAGAGTTGGATTTATCATTGTAATAATATAGTACACGTACCAACCTGTGATAGAGACCTGTTATTAAAATGTAGGGGGAACACTAATCACCTTGTCACATAGATTTTACGCTCCCTCATTTCACGGTAGAATGTCATCATCCATTGTAGATTTGTAAAATGGGTTCATGCCAACATACTGTTATTTAGACATAGTCTGGAAATTGGTTGTCTCTCATCTGATGTAGTGTCAGGATTGGTGTGTGATCTGTGCTGTTGCAACAAAATGATATATGATTGTTATTACCAGCAGTAGCCATATTGAGTCTGCTCACACCAGTGGTGACATCCATGCAGCTTGTTCACTACTACATTGTAAAAGTGGAATTTTATCAATTTTGAATTTGTGATAAGTGTGTGTGTACTATAAAATCTTTAAGATATAAATTGATTAACATCTCATCTTCATCACTATTTTGTGGGAATATTGAGTACAAATCTGCAGTATTCTATAAAGTTAACAAATCTGCTTTGGTGAGGAATTATTTCATGGATATATGTGACCGGTCATTGTGTTTCAGGAAATGCACATAAAATCTGCTATTTTAATGTCAAAGAAGATATGCCAAAGTCTTTCAACTTTCAAGGATTATATAAAAAAATATACTTAGTACCTGCTTTCCTGAGGTAATACCTGGAGGATATGCCAGTGAGGAAAGAAAAGTTACAGTGTATTTTCAGATGATCAGAACTAGTGGACGAAAAGTCATTATATCTCCAAGGAAATGCAGACATATGCAACTGTCTCTCTGAAGAAATATAGATGTCATCGGTTGTGTCTCTATGGAAATCTATAGACATGGGCAGTTGTGTCTCTATGGAATCTATAGACATGGGCAGTTGTGTCTTGGAGGAAATCTATAGACGGGCAGTTGTGTCTCTGAAGATGTGAACATTTCACACAGTGACATGAAGGGAATGCATATAGTTCTTCTGTATGTCTTTGCATTTCTGAATAGTTATATGACACATACAAAATTATAAAGTAATATATGATGTCATTAAGGAAATTGTCCTTCAAGATGTCATAACTGTATGTATTTCAGGAAAATCAGTTACAGTGAAGAATATCAACAATGTAGTTTGTCCGTGTCTGTTGAAGAGACATTTATAACTGCAGCAATACCTCTGAGAAAAATGCATGCAAGAACACTTCTTTTGAGGAAATAAGTTCTGTAATAATATACAAAGAAACATATTTGCTATCCTTACATATAACAAAATGGCAGTTGCCCAGTTGGTCAGCAAGTCTGCTCAAGACTTCACACTTCTTGATGTGCTACATGTAAGTATATAGTTTTATATTACTCTTATCACTCTGGATCATGACATCATTTGTTTCTAGAATAAAAAGATGTTAGTATAGGTTAATCATACAGCTCATATTTTTGGGGCATAAAAAACAAGTGAACCCACATTTTTGTGTAAGATTAAAAGAGCATTGAGATTTTTCATGGCGGGTCCCCATCCAGGGTAAGTGCCATGTAGGCATAATGGGAGGGCTGTGCCCCATGACAGTGTTTCACTGATAAACAAGTGCCCAATAAATTTAAGACATATTTAGTTTAAATAAATAAAAACAAGCTATTTTAAAATTTTTACTCAACACCAGAAATGAAAATTCACATGGTGACAGCTGTTAGCCAATTGTGTAACAAATAAAAGTAATTATAATAAAAGCTTGCCTAACTACTATCTTAGTTTAGGGACCACCTCTAAATAACGACCACCTGTTGGCGGTCCAGATTCCTTATTGCTCTTTACATAAGACTTCACTTAGATGACCACCTCAAAAATGCAACCACTTTTTGGAGGTCTGGTCAGTTGTCATAATTTTGAAGTTTTACTGTATAAGGATTTAGCAGTGTGTTCTGAGTAGAAATAGTGGGCTCAAAGCCCAGCACATTATAGGCATTCACAACAGAGAATTATAACATTGGAAAACAAACATCTGTAGTTTATCACAAGAAGCAAAATACCCACCTTACTTCCCAGGACAGTCAGCCATGAGGATCGGCCAGTTTATCATGCAAATAGCAATGTTGGCCTCATTGATCTATCAGTTCAGAGGCAGATATTCAGGAAAACTGTTATTTCATTGATTCGTAAGCACATTTAGAGGCTAGATCAACACTTAGGAGCACTTGGGTCTTGAAATGTGCCTGTAATTCTGAATGAGGGATGGTCGCAATTTGGCATCACGTAATATTGAATGAAAACTAAAAACCAATTAAGGACCAAGAAGAGTAGTTTTAATTGTGTTTGGTCCCAGTTATTGTGTGGTCACAAGGTGGGGTTTTGCTGTATATGAGTCTACTCTGCATGGTGAAAGATGCTTGGAGTCAGTTCAGTCTGGTGATGCTTGGATCAGAGCGATGGAGAGTAGAACTAAGCCTGCCTTTTATCTCTTGATTCTGACAGCCAGCACTTCCTCTGTACACACACTGGCTGTACACACTTCTCTGGCCAGCGCTGCAGGCAGACTGCTTAGTCTCCTGTCAGTAAACAGTGCTGATGTTTTAAGTCTGTGCTCCTCTACATGAGCTGCTGTCCATCAGGCTGTGCTGATAGAGCTAATACAAAGTGCTGTAACTGTAACTGTTTCCTATTCAAATATGTGTCTTTATTTCTCACCTAAGTTATAATAAATTTCTGTGATTATTTATCATGCATAATATGTGACACTTTCAGGGCCATGCTACCGTCCTTGCCTAATCAACCACTTTGTCCCAGTCTGAGCCAACCATACTATCCTAGCCTGAGCCAACCATACTGTCCTAGCCTGAGCTAACCATACTGTCCTAGCCTGAGCTAACCATACTGTCCTAGCCTGAGCCAACCACACTGTCCTGGCCTGAGCTAACCATACTGTCCTAGCCTGAGCTAACCATACTGTCCTAGCCTGAGCTAACCATACTGTCCTGGCCTGAGCTAACCACACTGTCCTGGCCTGAGCCAACCATACTGTCCTAGCCTGAGCTAACCATACTGTCCTGGCCTGAGCTAACCACACTGTCCTGGCCTGAGCCAACCATACTGTCCTAGCCTGAGCTAACCATACTGTCCTGGCCTGAGCTAACCACACTGTCCTGGCCTGAGCCAACCATACTGTCCTAGCCTGAGCTAACCATACTGTCCTGGCCTGAGCTAACCACACTGTCCTGGCCTGAGCCAACCATACTGTCCTAGCCTGAGCTAACCATACTGTCCTGGCCTGAGCTAACCACACTGTCCTGGCCTGAGCCAACCATACTGTCCTAGCCTGAGCTAACCACACTGCCATATATAACCTAACGATCAAAATGCCATATCCTGAATCAACCACAGTTTAAACCTTTGCCAATGACACTGCCAAACCTTTGCCATTCACACTGCCATAGCCTGAGCTAACCATACTGTCCAAGTCTGAGCCAACCACACTTCTTTGGCACTCTCTTACGTAATTCTTAGTACTTACTATAAAATGTATATAGGAGATACCATATACTTTTCCATGGATGCAGTTAGTGTTATATATCTATTTGATTATCAGGGCCAGATACTGGTTGTGACTGTAATATTAAAACAAATGATGAGGAGGATGGAAAAGTTATGACTGATATACTTAAGATTACATGATGTATCCAACATATGGTGCTGAAAATTGGCAGTGACTGAGTGCAGGGTACAATAGTATATCATGAGGGTGTAATGTCCATTACATGGGGAAGGAAACCTTGCATGATGAGGATTCAAGATTATATGGTATAACCAGTAGTGTGTCCTGCATTTTTACTACAGTGTTAATTGATGCTTCCCTCCTCTGCATGCTTCAGGGAAACCTTACACCAAGTTTTTGAGTGTCTAATGAGGTGTTTACACGTTTGTTATCTATAAATAGGACAGATGAAAATAAGACATATATATACCTGTTGCTGGCATAACACAGGTGTGTGCTGTAGGTATTTGTCAGGTATTTTGTGAGATGTTTAATGTTAAGTTACCTGGGGGTAGTTCAGATACCTGGTATATATGCCAGTGTCTGAAAATCAGTTCAGTTTAAAAAGTGCGCTTAACTATGAAAATGTTTGTCATGAAAGTAAAATGCCATTGAAGTGATCATATAATGTTGGTGATGTATTTATTTATATATAGCGCCCCCACACACTGACCTATCGCCACCTGTTTTGGGGATAATCCTACTATGATTTCAGAATTTGGGCGTGGTCCAATGTTATTTCGCTCTAAATTTTACTGATACCTGTTTCCTTGTCACTAAACGCTCTCCGAAAATTAATTCATTGGTATTAATGGAACTTTGTTCTTGAGGTGATCTGTGATGGAATTGTTGAACCATGACAGACATTTCCTGTGTGTAGTTTGGATGTAGGTTGCGGTCTCTGACTATACTTTCTTTTTTTATACTATAAGTATAAATTATAAGTATATAATTTCATGTGGTCTCTACATATACATACATCCAGCTGTAGTTGCATGTATTCCCAGGCCTTCAGTGATCACATCAGGGACCTTGCCAGATCGAGTTACGTGTATCCTATGTAATTCAGTTGTGGGAAAAGTTATGCTTCACACATTTAATGTTTATTCACACTCTGTGTGCCAAACACATCCGGGCCCTGTATTAAAAAATACATTGGCAAATTATAATGGTGAATGGATCCAATGTTCATGGATCCATGAGTTTTCTGTGTTATATCAAATATGGTATATCTGGATATCATATATTCTGCATTGTATACCAGGTATATCTCGGACTTTCAGGACTTGATGCTTTATTTCTTTGCTTCATCAGGAGTTGTATTTATATTGTTTGATCGGTTCAGGGGAATTTGATTGATTATTGGGGCATTCAGTGCAACACAAAAAAAAACATAACAAAATGTCAGAGGAGAAGAAACACGGGGGGGGCTCATAAAAAAACCTAGAATAGTACTCATTGGCATATGTGAATATATTTGTCAACGCCCAGATCCCGATCTGGACTAATCTTTGATTGGTCCAGACCAGATCCTGATTGGGATTTGGTCCAGTCTAAACCCTGATCAAATCTGGTCCAGCCCTTGTCCAGACCAGATTTGTCTTGGATTTTGGATTTGTCTTGACAATGTGCAATGGTGATGATTTACATAAACCTGCCCCATGAAGACTTCTGAAAGTTGGAAAATCTGCAGAGAGTCACGCCGCCGCCACAGCAGAAAAACCTTGTGAGCGGGATAACTCAAAAAATATTTCACTGATCTTTTTCAAACTTTACATTTGTATACATATAGGTAAGGGGACGAAGCCTATTTAAAATGGGGTCATGACCTATGCTAGGAGAGTGACCTTGACCTTGTATAGGTCCATTTTTGCTGAAAATAACACAAATTCTTAAATATCTCAAGTAAGCTTGCATGGAATGGTCCAAAAATCAAGGTGAGCGAAGATCTTGGATAGCCTTGTGATATAAAGGAAACTGGTGGTGCCACCTATTATCCTTTTCTTGTTTTTTGCGCCTTTTAATACCCCCATAATTGCCACTTAACAGTACTGTAAGCATTATAAGTCAAAAACTAATAGACAGATTTCTTTCATATTATGCACATGTAGAGAGATGGGTTATTGGATGAGGTCTATTTACATTTGGGTCATGACCTTTACCATGAGAGTGTCCTTGACCTTTAATGTGTCCATATTTGGTGAAAATCACACACCTCTTATGATATCTCCAGTGTTAATAGCCATATGGATTTCAAACGTGACTTATGTATGGCCCACCACTAAAGTAAGAACCCTATAGGTTCTAGGGTCATGAGGTCAAAGGTCAAGGTCACTGGACTCGCATCTTAAAAGATACTGTGGATGCATTTTAAGCCAAATTTTCATCCCAGGTCTTCCATCTTGAATATATAGCTCACTTGCCAATAGTGGATGATCCATATTAATTTTGGGGTCACAAGGTCAAAGGTCAAGGCCACAGGAGCTATCTGTCCAAAAATTAGTTTCTGGATGATAATTCTTGCTTTTATTGATGTATTGATTTCAAACTTGACTTATATATGTCCCATTGAAAAAGCAAGACTCCAATTGATTTTGGGGTCATGAGGTCAAAGGTCAAGGTCAAAGGACACATCTTTAAAACGGTATTGGATGCATTTTCAGCCAAACAATTCATCTCAGACCTTTCATCTTGCACATATAGTTCATCTGCCAATAGAAGAAGACCCCTATCAATTTTGAGGTCACAAGGTCAAAGGTGAAGGTCTCAGGAGCCGTCTGTCCAAAAATTAGGTTCTGGATGATAATGTCTTCTTTTATTGATGTATGGATTTCAAACTTGACTTGTATATGACCCATTGGAAAAGCAAGACCCGAATTGATTTCGGGGTGATGAAGTCAAAGGTCAAGGTCACAGGACACATCTTTAATAAGATGTGGATGCATTTTCAGCCAAACATTTCGTCTCAGATCTTTCATCTTGCACATATAGTTCACCTGCCAAGAGAGGAAGAACCCTATCAATTTTGAGGTCACAAGGTCAAAGGTGAAGGTCAAAGTAGCCATCTGTCCAAAAATTAGTTTCTGGATAATAATTCCTGCTTTTATTGATGTATAGATTTCAAACTTGACTTGTATATGACCCATTGGAAAAGCAAGACCCGAATTGATTTTGGGGTCATGAGGTCAAAGGTCAAGGTCACAGGACACATCTTTAAAAAGATAAAGGTCACAGGACCAACATCTTCAAAAAGATTATGGATTGCTAGATGGAAGAAACAATAATTGCTTGCCAAGTGTCAGTATATGCTGCTAAAAATAGGGGCCTATTCTTAAGGGGGGGGGGGGGCGTACTATGTCTGGGGATACTCTGGCACCTGCGGTGCCAAGAAATGTCTAGTTATCTTTTAAGCTGAACAAGACTGTTATTAAGTTTTGACTAATTATTAATATTTTGAACAGAAGACTTTTGAAGCTTTTCAAGTTATTAATATAGCGTCAGAGTTTGAGTACAACATGAAGAGGTAAACTTGTTTGTATATCCAGCAAGCTCTAAACAGTGGCAAACAGGTGAAGCTGCTATGCAATCAACCTTATTCTCTTTCCTAAGTGACATATATGTGAAAATAAATATGTTTAACCTGGTTAATATAATATAAATGCTGGTTTTGTTTGAAAATGTTTTGCAGTGCAGAAAACGATCTTTGGAATCTTTCTAAGAATTTTCATCTTCTCTGCTGATTCTCTGACTAGCCAGTCATTTGCATTTATGGCTTAAGAATAATCTGTGGTAATTAGCTTAAACTCTCCATCTGTTATTAAAAAAAGCTACCTTCTTTTAAGAATTTATGTTATTTCTGACTTACTTTCTGTATATATGGATAAAATCTAGTTAATTTCTGTAAAGAAAAGTTGATATAAGCCTCTGTGTTGGATATATGAGCTTGTTAATAAACCCACCAGCTGTTAGTAAACACATCAATGCTGACAAAAGGAGAAACCATTTAACCTAAGGTGGTTGGTTGCATGTGTGCAAAAACTGAAAGGTCACCGAAAAACACCCTTTGCAAAACTCCGGTTCGTCTGACTTGCCACCAGATAGCCTTGTTTAATGTGTTTGGATTACTTGGCGTGGGGGGGGGGGAGGGTTGTACCCCACATGTTATAAACATGTTTGATATATAAACAAAATGATAAACCTGTGTGTGGTGAGATCAGCGTTTTCTGTCCTATTTTTATTAAAGGTTCAAGGGATTATCATTAGTTAACAGACATCAGATATCAGAATGGGCCCCGTTTGTGTTCATATCTAATTTACAAAGAAAGGTCATTGAATTCAGTAATAATACATCAGCTAATGGAAATGTTCCATCAGGAGAAAAAAAAATTGATTAACCAATTTCACAGAGGCAGATTACAAGTCACAAATTTGACTGAGTGGCCATAAAGGAAATTAAATGCAAAACAGATAAGCCATCATTTAAGGCCAGGGTGGCTATTGTATAATTATCCAGGGAGTAAACTCATGGAAATAGTCAGTAAACAGTGGCTGCGTAATGTTTTGCATATTCATTCTGCCAAGGTCAAGGTCACTTTGTTATCATACTGTGCGAGGAGGGTGAATGACCAGGCCTGTTTGTGTTGTTCTTCAAGAGCTGTAGTTATCCACTGTGGATTATTGACTTCGCTGATTGAAATAATCTACTAAATGTAATATCAGGGAGGAACAATAAGATGGAGTGAGCACTGGGATCGTGGATCGCATCCGATGTTGCTTGAGATCTGGATAAGAAACCTCGTACCTAGGTATGAAGCCTGTTTGATCTGGCTTCCAGCGCTTGCCTATCATGCAACAGGATACCACAGAATTGCTTGCTAGGAAGCTGTCGTAGCAGCCCTGTTCTAGATAAATATTCTTTTCAGGTGTATTGAATTAGTGAGGTTTAAAATTTTAGTTAGCATCGTATCATTGTTGGTTAATTGGTATTGAACAGGATTTCACTTGGGGTTTGCTTGCATGAAAAAAAAATCTACAAACAGTTTGTTATGGTATAGGTACACCCACTCATATCTCAGCAAGGACAAACCATTCTTTAAGGATGGATTGCTTTGTTCATCAAAGAGTTACATGTGAAGAAAATACATCAACAGCAAGCAGATAAACTTAAGTTTTAAGGAAAAATAAAAATAACAGTGTAACTGAGTTGTTAAGTCAGACACAATTAAAAAATCACAGTACTATCCAATGTTACATATACACCCCACGCCGCTTAGCACTGGACAAGCTCAGATTGAAAGCAGGGAGACGCCAAAAATCACTCACTGTGGCTACAGCTATGTAAGGATTCAGTAGCCAGGGACTGCGCATCTATGTGACTTTTAATTAGATACTACATTAAATTTTAACTTCTGCTTGCATAAAATTTCATGAAAATTCATGCGAATCATCCACCACACCAATGCATAAGCTTAGCTGCCTAAAGCAACATTGGACGCAGTAATTGTACTGCCTAACGTTTACAAGGTGTCCCAATATCAATGAAATGTGAGTACAATGGATATTCCTCGCGAGTTCAATAGACAGCAGCAATAAAAACCTCAGGGACAGGGTGCGGGTTCCTTTGATGCTGGACATTGATTCCAGAGCTCACTCCATCTTATTGTATTTCCATGGTAATATAAGATATATATGTGTGGACCACACTGTTGTTCAAATGTGATTTTGTGCATATGTAATGTGAAATCTTTTAAAGGGCAGTTCTGTGAAGTTATCTATAGTGAAACCTAGTTGTGAAAGAAGACCACCCATGGGACTGGCCAAAAGTGGTCTTAATTCAATGGTGAGATAACTCATCAGTTATAACGCATGTTTATGCTTTCGGTACACTCATAAACACCGTTGGTTCAAATCTGAATAAAATAACAGTGAACTGGACAGTGTTGGTTCAAATCTGAATAAAATAACAGTAATGTCGATCAGCAGTGTTTGGTTCAAATTTGAATAAAATAACAGTAAACTGGACAGTGTTGGTCCAAATCTGAATAAAATAACAGTGAACTGGAAAGTTTTGGTTCAAATCTGAATAAAATAACAGTAAACTGGACAGTGTTGGTTCAAATCTGAATAAAATAACAGTAAACTGGACAGTGTTGGTTCAAATCTGAATAAAATAACAGTAATGTCAGCAGTGTTTGGTTCAAATCTGAATAAAATAACAGTGAACTGGACAGTTTTGGTTCAAATCTGAATAAAATAACAGTAAATTGGACAGTGTTGGTTCAAATCTGAATAAAATAACAGTGAACATGACAGAGTGGGTTTGAATCTGCCTAAAATAACAGAAAAATGGGCTGTGTTGGTTTGAATCTGACAATAACTGACATCTGTCTATGTAGACCTTTACCCTGTCTTAAAATTATTTCTGTGAATTAATAGAGTGCAACAATTTGAGGTTTACCAGCTTTGAGGTTATAAGACTAAAATAACAGCAAGCTAGACAGCAAGAGTTACTCAGGCTTATTCTGCTTTCCAGGCAGGGATTCAAGGTGTGGAATTCTTTTCATGCACAGTCTTGTGAGTTATGTGGGTAAGGACTTGCATTTGTTACAGGGTTTGAAATGTGTGGTTTCCCAGTCTACAAAGGAATTTGAATTTTACATCCAGTAAGGTACCAGACCAGGAGGTTTTCTTGAGAGACTTTATGTTCATGAATGTTGAATCATTGTTTAAAAAAGAGGGACACTTGTTATCTTGCTTATATCAGTTTTCAATACTGTATCTTCTCAGAATCAGGCTCACAACTCTGCTGGTACGACTCTGCAAGTTAAGGCTTATGGGCATTGAAATCCTATCCCCACAATGCATCGGGGCTTCTAAATACAACAGCGATGTAGATAAAAATGTAGTGAAGAGTTTAATGTAGTCCATTCAGATATGTTGCATAGGAATTGTTTCCAGGCAAATTACATAAACACGGGTGTGTTTGTGATAAGAACTTCACAGTATAAGTAATATTTTTTTAAGCATGCGTATGTGAAATGTAAACAGATGGTGTTTTCTTGAAATGTTACAAATTTTGATTTTGAAATTTGACAGTTGGGACAAGTAGTCCTGGCCATCCGCACAATTCTAAACTGGAAGAGTTTCATTATGAGTAGAAATGGAAGCACGCCATTCTATCAGATGATCTTTATTATATGAAGTGGAGGTAGAGTGGTTGTATTTAAACTCAATTTTGTTAGACATGTCTCGGTCCAAGTGAACCTTTGTTTTTATACAAATTACCACCTACACAGGCGTGATAGTTCCTGACTCTGGTTTGCACCAGACCTTGGGTCAATTCTGAATTGAATTGGAATTGAATTGGAATTGAAGGGAAAACTGAAAGAATTGGAATTTAATTGAATTGAAAAAAGGGAAAATTAAATGAATTGGAATTGAATTGGAATTGAAGTTTACAGGCTACACTGAATTGATCTAAATTGATGACAAAAGTTGCAATTCTCATAATATTATCCAAAGTGTTGCTGGTTGGAGTTGCTCAAGGTCCGTTTTAAAATCAGACTTGCAGCATTTTTTTAAAGTAAAAACAAATCCCGCAGACTCTGCACTCGGTGCTTGTATAACATCTTGACTACCGGTAAATATACTTCATTAAAATCACACTTTTCATACATATACTTTGGTCTTAATTTCAGGAGAAGACCAATGATAATTCTTTTTTGGTAACAATGACTATTCAAATTCCACAAACTGTTGATATATTTTTATGTATGTTTTATCAATCACGAATTTTTATGTACTTACAGAACAAGGTCACATTAACAGAACCAGTTGACTATGAAAACATTGTGGTTCGGAACAAGACACTCATCGACAATGACCCCATGCGGGAAATGCTCATATTTCCACCAGATGATGTGTCTGTAAGTATTTGTTAAAGTTTCTATTACTGTTACATTTTACAATTACAAGATATAGTTAAGAGTTACAATTACAAGTCACAGTCACAATTTAGATATAGAATCTGCAATTACAAGCAGGGTTTGGGCAATTACACTGTAAATTTATTCAGTACATTGTTAATAATATTATACATGAATATAATATATCTTATGCCAGTGATAAGATGACTTCTTTGGGTGTGCATCTATAATCATTTGTGATTGATTATACAAAAGTGCAAGCAGTTTAATCAGTTATTAAGTAAATGACCAATCACTGATATGATTGATTAATTGGCACACAACTAGGTAATATACATTGTACTTCATTACTGTTTCAGCAATCCACCCTTCCTCGGCGGTACAGGACAGTCCGGTGTTCTGTGCCGGCGTCAGCGCTCAGGGAAGCCGAGTCCTTGCTGGTCAAGGAGTGCATCAAAACCTATACTAGCAAATGGAATGTGATACATTATAAGTACAATGCATACTCCGGGACTTACCAGCAACTCCCAAGGTAAAAAGTTGATTACAGTGAACCAGTGATACGACCATCTCAAATATTACTATATGATATATAGTGTATGTATAATTAGTACTTAAAATATGAACAAAAAGAATAGTTTTTATTAAATGCAAAAAAATGTTCAGGACAAAATTGTCACCATATTTCATCATTTGATAATTAAACTTAAAAATTTGTTCTAGATGGGAGCAAGTCAACAGATTTCATAGAGTTCTGAATCTCAGTCATTCAGGTTGTACCAGTATCCCTATTGTGGCTTGTGACAAATCATAAAACAGTTTTTCTGTAACTATGAAACAGGTATTTAAAAAGTGATCTGGTTATATGGAAGTGACTGACAAGTCCTAATATGGTTGGTTTGGGTACAAGGAAGGAAAGATGAAATGAAGGGCGGTGATTAACCTAGGTTCCATTAACTTAGGTTCCACTCTGTTAGCCAAGCACATGGCACTTGGATCTAAGGTGTATGCCTTGTCAAAAGGAAAAAAAAATGTTTCTGAATCAGAGATTAGAGAATTTCCAAAATTGAAACATTATTTACTTTGCCTAAGGATCACCTTCTTCTCAGAATTTTATAGAAATCCATAACTCAGTTACTGAAGTATCTTATAAAAGTTTCTTAATCATATGGATTCACAGTGGTTGTTTCTGTCTGAAATTATGTTCAAGTTTATTTGAAGCATATTTGTTACACATTTACTTGTGGGTGTGTTACCAGGGTGAACCCGAAGGCAGAGGAGCTGCCACGACACATATTTGAAGTGGACGCAGAAGACGACGGGAAGGAGGAGGTTGGTGCTTATATCTGAAGTCAGTCATTCAGAATACCCAAAACACAGTAAAATACCCTAAACATACTGAAAACACAAAATAAAAACATGTAAAACACCATGAAACAGCAGAAGAAACAAAAGAACAAGAACAAACAAAAAAAAACAAAAAAAAAACAAACAAAAAAAGACAAAAAAAAACCCTGAAACACTATGAAAAAAACACCACAAAACAATAACAACCAACATAAACAACCAAAACGCTACAAAACTATAAAAAATCCCCTCAAACACAAAACAAAAACCAAAAAAATGCCAGAACACCCTTAACATACCAAATGACGAAATAAAAACAACAAAAATGACACAAAACAACAGAAACACCACAAAACAACCAATAAAACACACACCAAAAAATGTATTAAAATTACAAAAACACCCATTCAGTGCCAAACTCCCAGAGAAACACTTCACAATAAAAGTTAAAACAGGCATCAGATAGGATTGCACAGAGTGGAACTTCATGTTATTACTTTATATATATATTTATATTATTTAAAAGATACTCCTTAACTTGAATTATTAAAACACTTATGTGGAAGTGTGTACGTTACCAGAGGTTATACCTCAGCCATGGCTAAATAATCTTGTTCATCTGATCCTTCCCTTCCCTTTGTTTCCCTAGGCCACGCCCACATCAACACAAAGCAAACGTGGAAATTCCTCCATGTTTGTGTTATCCTGCTGTTGAACAAACAAACTCAGCAGCAGACAAGGGTGAAAACATAACTTCCTTTGTGCAGGTACTTAATAAATAATCACCTGTTGAGTATAGCAATGCTGTATTGTCTTATATTTATCAGAGTGCTTCATGTTGTAGTCAGTTCACTGGGAAACACTGCAGCCACTAATGAGGACATTGATGCTGCCACCTGGTGGCTATAGGAGGTATCAAGCTTAACATTAGCAACCCAGTGTTTTGGGTGTAAAAACAAAATATTGTTTGATTTTATTTTACCCAGTTATATGATATTATGGATATATTCCATAGGTGATTATTTCGAAACTGATGAAACCTGCACTCTGTTCAAACCCTGGCTGACCCTCAAAGGATACATGGTGAAATCTTGGAAAATGGTTTTTATGTCTTCATTGCAGGTTCTGATTTCTGAATTTTTTAAAGCCTAGTGCATATAAAAAACCTGAAAAATCAAAAGGATAAAAAATATAACATTTTGTATGTTAACCTTCATCCTCATTCAATATACAGTGCCTTCAAGAGACCATATACTTACTTTTGAAAATTAAGATAAAAGGTTGAATTCCAACCAGAGATAAAAAAAGGGTAAACATTTGAGTAGGAACTCAGATGGTTTCCCTTATATCATAAATGACTGTTGTGTATGGCTCTGGAATTAGTCCCCATACCCATACATTAAAATTTAAAAAGGGAGACTATATTAACATAACATTGATTATCATTTAATTATTATCATACTCATGTAAATACACACTACCACCTACAGGCAGTGGCCCCAAGTTAAAACAACATAAATAAAAAGTAGTATTCAAAGCCTCAGGATTCCTATTAAAAAAAATATTGCTCTCAGAAAGCTCATACCTCTACCAGATCACCACTTAATTACCAACTGGGGCTTATACCCTCTAGGTATGAAACCAAATGCACCAGCAGTCCAGCCTGTAACTGTGATGTAAATTTCAAACCTGGGATGTATCATATACAGAAACACAGATAAACAGACATGAGGACATACATGTGTGAAAACGTAACCTCCACTGGTCTTTGTATTCCAGGTGAATATAAGTACCCACCACAGAAAGCTGCACATCACTAAACAAGGATGGTTATATCGAGGGGTGGACAGTGCTAAGGACAGCAGCAGTAACCTTATAGGATTCTCAAAGGTAAGGACACCAGTCTATGTTATATACAGTGCAACCTGTCTAAAGACCACCCGTCCTCTGAGACCACCCCCTGGGTGAACTGAAAACATTTACATTGAATATAACTAATCTGTCTAGTAACATCACCTGTGAATTAAGACCATAAACTTTTGGCCAGTCCCATGGGTGACCTCATAACACAGGTTTCACTGTACTGTGGTTCATTTTTTGATAACAAGGGTTTCAAATTCATGAAAAATCAAAGGAATTTTCAAGAAAATAAAACTTCCATGAAAAGGACACCTACACAGGGGAGAAGTCTTTTAACCTTAAGCCTAATTGTCATCTCATCTGTGTTAAGTGAAATATTTATTTCATGTTTGATTCCTGTAAATCAATTGATATTAAAAAATAATGTCAGAATTTTTATATTAAGCCTGTGATAAACAAGATTCTCAACTCAATGTTATGCCTCAACATATTTGAAAGATTTTGAATGAAGATTGAATAATTCATTTAGTTAGTAATTATTCTCTGTTTGTTATTATTTTATGGTGAGAATTCGAAAACCCAGACCTTGTGAAATACTGAGCAAATGAAAATAATAGGTATTGAACCCCATGATTGAATATGGACCCAACCACATTATTAAGCTGTGAATATGTTAATGGGAATCTGGAACAACAAATATTAATTCTTATTTTTATATCTATTTTTAGGAAAAAAAAGTAAAATGTTGTCAAGCAGTAGAAAGGATACAGAAATGTGCTACAAAATTGTTCAGAGAGGTATCAAAAACGGTATTTATACCTGTATTAATCATCTGCTTACAGTCTTTCAAACGGAGGTACGTCTACCTGAAGCAACAACAGGACACTACATACTGCCTTGAGTTCCACAAAGATGACAAGAAGATCGACGAGAAGGGACAGATCTTCCTGGAGATGGCAGTGGATGTTGTGAAGGTGACCGCCTCTTTACCCAGATTAACAGCACAGTTTTCTCTTGAAAACTCTACATAAATTGCACTGTTGTTGGATTTCATTTATTTTTAATAAAATACACATATCTCACAATGCAGCTTTGCAGGGGATCTGGTCTCTGGCACAAATTATATATTTCCTCAGCTTCTTCTTCTGCTGAGCACTGTCTAATCTTTTTCTTTTTCCTCAGCTCCTTGTTTTTCTTCTCTTCCTTCTCCCTCCCTTCTTCTGTTTTTCCTTCTTTTGCTTGTTCTTCTTCTGCTTCTTCTTCTGATGATGCTTTTCTGTCCCTTCTGTTTCTTTTCTTATATTTCTCTTGTTTCTCTTTCTGTCCCTTTTTCTGCTTCTTCTCTTGTTTCTTCATCTTTTCCTTCTGTTTTTTTCTTCTCTGGCTTCTTCTTTCTAGTCCTTCCATAGCTGTTTCTTCTTGTCCTGTTTTTTTCTATTCCTTCTGGGTTTTTTTAGCTCAGCTGACTTTCAGTCATGCTGGGCTATAGCGATGGGTCTTTGTCCATGGTCCTTCCGTCTGTCCGTCCGGCCGGCCGTCCGTTAGCAGGGCACAAATCGTAACCGTAGGGGCTAGGGCCATGAACCCTATGCAGTCTTAGAGGTTCTAAAAAGATCTCCTTGCAAACCTGAAATTAGGTCACTGAGACCTATATTCTCGAAGTTATGGGGTGTATTTGCACCCCCCCAGACATAATTCTTTAAGCCAAAATTTTCATCCCAAACCTTCCATCTTTAACATACAGCTCACCTACCAACAGGGGAAGAACCATAATTATTTTGAGGTCACAAGGTCAAAGGTCAAGGTCACAGAACCAACTTCTTTGAAAAGCCTGTGGATACATTTTAAGCCAAACCTTTCATCCCAATTCTTTGATCTTTCACATATAGCTCACCTACTAAGTGGGCGAAGAATCCTATAGATGTTGAGGTCACAAGGTCAAAGGTCAGGGTCACAGGATCCACTTCTTTGAAAAGGTTGTGGACACATTTCATTTTTGATATCGCTTCTCTGCCAACAGGGGAAAAGACCTGTTGATTTTGAGGTCAAAGGTCAAGTTCACAGCACCCTCTTCTTGCCTGGAGTCATTTTCAGGCAAACTTTTCAATCTGTACTTTCCATCTGTCATATATGGCTTACCTACCAATAGGGGAAGAAGCCTATTGATGTTGAGTTCAAAAGGTCAAAGGTCAAGGTCACAATATTGTTCTAAATGCGTGTGAACATATTTCAAGTGAAACTGTTCAACCCAAACCTTCAGTCTTTCACATATGCCACATCTATGCATCACTGAATGTGATTCAAACTTCATATTTATGGGTCTTTTTGCATGAAGAAATAACTGATTGATTTTGAGGTCAGCTGGTCAGGAGGTTAAAGGTTGCAGGTCTTAGTTATTCACTCATTGGTTGCCAAGTAATTACACCCGGCCAGATGTAAGTGGTTAGTAGTTACCCATCATTTAGAAAGAATCCAGTTAATATGTGGGCAGAAGGCCAAGGTTATAGGTCAGGGATGTTCACAATAACTTATTTTGTAGACCATCTCTATTTTTCTTATACATATAATCATTGCACTCCAACTGGTACATCTCACTGTGTGGCTGTAATTGTGAGTGATGCTGGTGACATATGACTCTCTTTTGTATCAGCCTGTTAAGTGATAAGGCTGAGTGATAAATTCCTCATTACTGCATAACAAAAACACTGTTGCCGGAATGCTTCAGCCAGACATTAAGACTGTTAGAGTATAGTATTAAGGTTTAGCTACTGATTTATAAGATGATGGGAACATTTTGCAGTTTATTTTGTGGAATCATAGCAATAAACTTAGTTTTCTAGATATCTGAATATTTTTATATAAATCACCAGATATAAAAGCAAACATTATAAAGTTATAATAAAATATAATTTAAGTATAAGAACTTCTAATGTTATTCCATTTTGAGAGATTAAGAAAAGTGAAAATGCTTAAGAAGCAGGTCATCTGAATGATTGATGAACTTAATCATTGTTGACAGACATCTAAGCGAGGGAAACCAGGTTTTGACATCAAGATGCAGGATAAAACCTTCTACAGTCTCGCTACTGACACAGAACCAGAAGCTGATGCGTGGGTTGAAACGCTAAAGAAAGTCCTCACTACCAATGAGATGGGAGGCACCAGCCCACTACCAAAATCCAGACCGAAAGGTAGTCTTGTCCAGTGTATAGTATGTTCAGGATTCTCAAGTACCATGAAAATGACTGGAAGTATTTGAATTTTTCAGGTCAGAAGTACTCCCGGGAATGAATAAATGTATAATTTAAAAGCTCTAAAGAGATGTACTGCATACCTTCATCAACATTCTAAATCAAAATCAATACCAGTATCCTGATAAAATTTATGCACAAGAATTCATCTGATTCAAACCAAGAAACTTGCATCATCTAATTCAAGCCAATAGACTTGCGTCTCCATTCATGAATTCAATAACTGCATTATATGTCAGCTCTGCCCCCCCCCCCCCCCCCAAATAAAGACAGCCTCAGTATGTTGACATTTTGCATGTTGCAAGTGGTAAAAACCTGTTCAGAAATTTACACAAAGTTTTTCTGCAATTCTCAATTTTTCTTATAGTTCCCCAATTTTTTTTTTCAGAATGATGATGATTACCCTTTCTGGGAAAAGGGGAATGGGAAATTGCACAAGAAAACATGAAAACTAGGAAAGTAGGAAAGGGAAGGGAAGAGAAAGTAATGAAAAGTAACCATAAACTTAAAGAAAAGACAGAAGGAAATGAAAGATACTGAGAAAGTGTTAAGAATCCCTTAAGCAAATTGTATTATTGTGATCTAGATTACCTCCAAAATTTAACAGATTTGGTGTTACCATAATCCTCCACAGGATTTCATAATAATGTGTTCATAAGTAAAGTTGTTAAAACAAAAACATTTAGTGGTGAAAATGAAAATTCAGAAAATGTTTTAGCTCAGCTGACTATAAGTCATCTGAGCTATAGTTGTGGTCCTTTGTCCATCCTCAGTCCAGCTGTTAACAGGGCACGTTTTGAAACCCTTGGACCTACCAATCCAAAATTCTGCATACAGTTAGATATCCCCATACCAAAAATTGGGACTTCATTTTTTCGAGATATTAAGGAAAAACCTCAATTTCCATTAAAACCCATTGTTTCACTTGAAAACTGCATGATATCAAAACCACTGATCCAACCAACAGTGTTAATACCTGATTTGAACAGGGGATTTTTTCATCACATTTACTGAATATTTTATTCTAGTTAATAAAATTAAGCATGTACTGAAAACTCCAATGTACAATACTTTTTTGAATAGTGAATCAAGGAATAATCTTGAAGATGCCATGTTGTGGCAAAGTTCTTTTAAGGGATATAATCTTTAAAAAAATATAATTTTCTTTTAACTTCAGTTTCAACATTTGGTGATTTAAAACATTATGAAATACATGTGAATGCATAATTTGATGCAACTTACAATTCTGAATGAACTTATATTTTCAGACTTTATTATTGAAAATTTTACAAAATTGTAAAATTAAAAAGTTGAATCTGATAAAAACTATTGATGCAAAAAAGTTGATATGCTAAAAAATACGGTTTAATATTAACCTAAAAGCATTATTCCCTGAAAGTGAAATGAAGGTATCAAGACCTTTCTCTCCTATCTGTAAATATTTCATATGCAACACATTATCTCAAAACTGTTACTGTTTTTTTATGGCAGTCTTGTCAGAGTATTAGTTTTGCAGTTATATATTTAGAACTTTACTTACCAAGTAGGCCATATCCTCATAGCTTTCATATGCTTATACATAAGATAACAATAACAGGAGAAATAAGCATATTATGCATTCGCTAAAATTTTTCAGACTTCAGCTGAGCGCCGTTACCCATGGGTCCCTTGTTTACTATTTGGAGGTGTAACTTTAACACAGCTCATATAGCTCTCTGCAAATTGTGAAAAAATATGTATCCTTAATGCTCCTTCTTTACAGGCCTTTAATGCATTATTTCCAGTATTGTTGCTTCTTTTCTCTGTATTTTTATTTAATTAATTATTATGAATTATATTTATAGATATTGACAGATCTGGCAAAAATGACAGCTACAGAGACTTTGAACAAAGTATGCATCCAGAGCTGCAAAAGGTAGTATTTCTTTATAGTGCTGTTAATTGTATCCCCAGACAAAGTCGGGGGATACTATGTTTTCATACCGGTCCCGCCGCCGCCGCCGCCGCCGCCGCCGCCGCCGCCGCCGCCGCATATGAATCTTGTTGGCGCGATAACCCAAAAAATATTTCACGGAACTTTACCAAACTTGGTATATGTATAGATATGGGTAAGAGGACGACGCCTATTTAAAATGAGGTCATGACCTTTACTAGGAGAGTGTCCTTGACCTTGAATAGGTCCAAATTTGGGGAAAATCACACAAATTCTTTAATATCTCAAGAAATCTTGCATGGATTTATCCCAAAATCAAGTTGATGGAAGATCATGGATAGGGTTGTCATGTTCCAGAAACTGGTGGCGCCACCTATTATTCTTTATTTGTTTTCGTGCCGTTTAATACCCCCAAAATTGCCACCTTACAGCACTGTGAGCATTATAAGTCAAAAACTAATGGACAGATTTTTTTTATATTATGAATATACATAGGTATGGGTTATGGGATGATGCTTATTTAAATTGGGGTCATGACCTTTCCTATGATAGTGGCCTTGACCTTGAATATTGCCATATATGGTGAAAATCACACACCTCTTATGATATCTCCAGTGTTGATAGCCATATGGATTTCAAACATGACTTATGTATGGCCCACCACTAAAGTAAGAACCCTATAGGTTCTAAGAGTCATGAGGTCAAAGGTCAAGGTCACTGGACTGACATTTTAAAAGATACTGTGGATGCATTTTAAGCCAAACTTTCATCCCAGGTCTTCCATCTTGAATATATAGCTCACTTGCCAATAATGGATAATCCATATAAATTTTGGGGTCACAAGGTCAAAGGTCAAGGCCACAGGAGCTATCTGTCCAAAAATTAGTTTCTGGATGATAATTCCTGCTTTTATTGATGTAATGATTTCAAAATTGACTTATATATGTCCCATTGAAAAAGCAAGACCCAAATTGATTTTGGGGTCATGAGGTCAAAGGTCAAGGTCACAGGAAACCTCTTTAAAAAGATTGTGGATGCATTTTCAGCCAAACAATTCATCTCAGATCTTTCATCTTGCACATATAGTTCACCTGCCAAGAGTGGAAGACCCCTATCAATTTTGAGGTCACAAGGTCAAAGGTGAAGGTCACAGGAGCCATATGTCCAAAAATTAGTTTCTGGATGATAATTCCTGCTTTTATTGATGTATGGATTTCAAACTTAACTTATATATGTCCCATTGGAAAAGCAAGACCCTAATTGATTTTGGGGTCATGAGGTCAAAGGTCAAGGTCACAGGACACATCTTTAAAAAGATGTGGATGCATTTTCAGCCAAACATTTCATCTCAGATCTTTCATCTTGCACATATAGTTCACCTGCCAAGAGAGGAAGAACCCTATCAATTTTGAGGTCACAAGGTCAAAGGTGAAGGTCACAGGAGCCATCTGTCCAAAAATTAGTTTCTGGATGATAATTCCTTCTTTTATTGATGTTTGGATTTCAAACTTGACTTGTATTTGACCCATTGGAAAAGCAAGACCGGAATTGAATTTGGGGTCATGAGGTCAAAGGTCAAGGTCACAGGAAACCTCTATAAAAAGATTGTGGATGCATTTTCAGCCAAACAATTCATCTCAGATCTTTCCTCTTGCACATATAGTTCACCTGCCAAGAGTGGAAGACCCCTATCAATTTTGAGGTCACAAGGTCAAAGGTGAAGGTCACAGGAGCCATATGTCCAAAAATTAGTTTCTGTATGATAATTCCTGCTTTTATTGATGTATGGATTTCAAACTTGACTTGTATATGTCCCATTGGAAAAGCAAGACCCAAATTGATTTTGGGGTCATGAGGTCAAAGGTCAAGGTCACATCTTTAAAAAGATGTGGATGCATTTTCAGCCAAACATTTCATCTCAGATCTTTCATCTTGCACATATAGTTCACCTGCCAAGAGAGGAAAAACCCTATCAATTTTGAGGTCACAAGGTCAAAGGTGAAGGTCACAGGAGCCATCTGTCCAAAAATAAGTTTCTGGGTGATAATTCCTGCTTTATTGATGTATAGATGTCAAACTTGACTTGCATATGTCCGATTTGAAAAGCAAGACCCAAATTGATTTTGGGGTCATGAGGTCAAAGGTCAAGGTCACAGGAAACCTCTTTTAAAAGATTGTGGATGCATTTTCAGCCGAACAATTCATCTCAGATCTTTCCTTTTGCACATATAGTTCACCTGCCAAGAGTGGAAGACCCATATCAATTTTGAGGTCACAAGGTCAAAGATGAAGGTCACAGGAGCCTTATGTCCAAAAATTAGTTTCTGGATGATAATTCCTGCTTTTATTGATGTATGGATTTCAAACTTGACTTGTATATGTCCCATTGGAAAAGTAAGACCAAAATTGATTTTTGGGTCATGAGGTCAAAGGTCAAGGTCACAGGAAACCTCTTTAAAAAGATTGTGGATGCATTTTCAGCCAAACAATTCATCTCAGATCTTTCATCTTGCACATATAGTTCACCTGCCAAGAGTGGAAGACCCCTATCAATTTTGAGGTCACAAGGTCAAAGGTGAAGGTCACAGGAGCCATATGTCCAAAAATTAGTTTCTGTATGATAATTCCTGCTTTTATTGATGTATGGATTTCAAACTTGACTTGTATATGTCCCATTGGAAAAGCAAGACCCAAATTGATTTTGGGGTCATGAGGTCAAAGGTCAAGGTCACATCTTTAAAAAGATGTGGATGCATTTTCAGCCAAACATTTCATCTCAGATCTTTCATCTTGCACATATAGTTCACCTGCCAGGAGAGGAAAAACCCTATCAATTTTGAGGTCACAAGGTCAAAGGTGAAGGTCACAGGAGCCATCTGTCCAAAAATAAGTTTCTGGATGATAATTCCTGCTTTATTGATGTATAGATTTCAAACTTGACTTGCATATGTCCCATTTGAAAAGCAAGACCCAAATTGATTTTGGGGTCATGAGGTCAAAGGTCAAGGTCACAGGAAACCTCTTTTAAAAGATTGTGGATGCATTTTCAGCTGAACAATTCATCTCAGATCTTTCCTCTTGCACATATAGTTCACCTGCCAAGAGTGGAAGACCCCTATCAATTTTGAGGTCACAAGGTCAAAGATGAAGGTCACAGGAGCCTTATGTCCAAAAATTAGTTTCTGGATGATAATTCCTGCTTTTATTGATGTATGGATTTCAAACTTGACTTGTATATGTCCCATTGGAAAAGTAAGACCAAAATTGATTTTTGGGTCATGAGGTCAAAGGTCAAGGTCACAGGAAACCTCTTTAAAAAGATTGTGGATGCATTTTCAGCCAAACAATTCATCTCAGATCTTTCATCTTGCACATATAGTTCACCTGCCAAGAGTGGAAGACCCCTATCAATTTTGAGGTCACAAGGTCAAAGGTGAAGGTCACATGAGCCATATGTCCAAAAATTAGTTTCTGGATGATAATTCCTGCTTTATTGATGTATAGATTTCAAACTTGACTTGCATATGTCCCATTTGAAAAGCAAGACCCAAATTGATTTTTGGGTTATGTGATCAAAGGTCAAGGTCACAGGACACATCTTTAAAAAGATCAAGGTCACAGGACCAACATCTTCAACAAGATTGTGGATCGTTAGATGGAATAAACAATAAATATGCCAAGTGTCAGTATATGCTGCTAAAAATGGGGGTCTGTTCTTGTAGGAGGGGGGCCTACTATGTCTGGGGATACTCTGGCACCTGCGGTGCCAAGAAATGTCTAGTTTGCTATTGGTGTGACATTAATATATAGCACATTTTGAATATTATAAACATGGTGGACTTATTTTATTATTTAAAAATAATAATAATTTTGGAATGATTGGATACAATTCAAATTGAAACATTTGTTCAAAGGTATTTTATATTTACAGAAAAGGACTGGATTTGAACATAAAATTTTTAGAAAGTATTATTCTCAACAGAATATTAATAATGCACTAACATTTCATAATCAATGCTTTAGCAGAACGTGAGCGTAATTTTATTGGTCAGAATTTACAATTTGCAAAATTACAACCGTATATTAATGGTGTTTGAGTCTAAATTACTTCACGTATAAATTGTAATTTGTATTTACCTTTCTTGTTACAGCATGCATTGGAGTCTGATAAATTGCTGACCAAACAAAGGATGGAAAACAGACAAAACATCTTTGCAATATTTCCAGAGCTTCAGGTATTATCATCATCATCATCATATACTACTGTGTGGTTAGTCCATAATGTGGCTGTAATAATACATTGAGGCTGCCCAGATATAGATATCATATAACAGACACTAAAGTGTTATTAAGTAACTAGCTTTTTAGGTAATGCCCTCATGTTTGACTGAAGGAAGCATATTTGCCCAAGACCTGCAGGGTCAATGACAGTGTGGCTGTCAGACTTTGTGTATGGCCACTCAGCCCTTCTTCTAAACACAGTGTCTTTGTTTCAACCGTTTGTTATCAATTTTATTCTAAGGTGTTGCATCAATAAGCATGGTGATCTCACAGTATTTGTGATGATTGTCTTTTTGTTAAGGGGTGCATCACTGAGAGAAGTGACCTCATCCAACCAGCAGTACTTGACAGATTTATTTTGAGGAGTTAGTGGTGGGTTGAATCACCTACCTCAGGTCACGAGCTGGTCTAATATGAGCCATATGAACCTACGGACTCGTGGACCAACAGTGACATATATCACTTGGGTCTGGGGCCCTGTATTGTGTTGATAACATGAATGGCCGGATATAATGTATAAATATATTTGTGTATATATATATATATATATATATACACACATTGGGTTCGAGTGGCTTTACATGTTTATGGCTACCTGAGGTTTCATGTTGCATTTATGATAAATGCGACAATCATCAGGCCACATGTATTTGAACCTGCAGTAACAGAAACAGAAATGAGGTATCTTAATATACTAAGCTACCGGTATCAGTAAGGGAGAAACATATTAAACATTAAACAATATATGTATATGTATATATATTTATATAGTTCTTGCATGATGTGCATGAATTTTATCCCAGTTTGCATATATAATGGTTCATTTAATATTTCATTTCAGGGGTATTTCATGTGAATGACAACCACATATAATACACAGAAAAAAGAAACCTACAATATATAAATATTTCCCTGATGATATTTGGTATTTTTCAGAGAGCACAGACTTTAGAAGATGAGGACCCACAGGCTGATGTGTATAAGGAGAAATTTGGGACTCGCTTTGTTATTAGGTTCGAGGATTTCAGATCCCGGCTACAGTTGGATCGCTCCGGCACAGGAGATGAAAAACAGTTCTGTAATGTGAGCCGAATTCTTTGCTGGTACTCCATGCATATACTGTGGTTGCCTTTTTGTTCATGCTGATTTTAATTTTGATATATTGGATGTAAGTGGGAAATAATCACAAATATAAAAACCTCTTGAATAAGATGATCCATCAGTTAAGATGAACAATAGGGGATGATGCATCTGAACAAATGGGTCATAACACCCCTGAGAACATGGTTTGCTAATCAGTAACCAAACTATGTATGGTATAGAAACTAGCCAGTGCAAACATAATGCAATAATTATTCTCCCACTCCTTTTAATTTCTTACATCCCCACTAGAAGGTACCGGATATTAACAGCCCAACTGTTTTAAAGTTCAGTGAAAGAGGTCAGTGATCAGTAATTTACCAAATAATTGTGGGAGTTAAGTACAAGAAAAGGGTTGGTTAATCAGGCCCCACACTTGTCATTTGCCGCTCTTAAAAAAGATTTTCAGTAGAAAGTCTCTCAAGAAAATAAAATAATAAAATTTCGTCTATTTATGATGTACTTGTACCTGTTATCATGTTTTCCCCTGGTCACATTAATTCTTTATTGAAACTTTAATAATAAAAAGGTAAAAAAAAAACCCCCCTTGAACCAAATTTAAAAAAAAAGAGCCTGAGAACCCAAACATTTTATAGACTAATTTTAGTGCATATATGATCTGGTCCAGAAAGGCACAAGCTTCATGTTTTAATACTAACCCTGTGAATTGTGAGAGCCCATAGGATCAGTTCAATTATCAACTCTTAACCCTTGATTCAACTCTCAATTCAGTACTTACTTCAATAATAAATTTCAGATTTTTTCAAAAATAAAACCAGTTTCACCAAAATGGAGGTTGGTAAATTTCAGGATATAAAAGACAAAAGGGTAGCTTCACCTCTGTTTCTTTTCCACCATATACGGTATGTCTCTATGTGAGTGGAGTGGTCCACCAACTAACGTTTAAAGTAGATTTAGGGCTTATATGTGATAAAGAGCTTAGACATTGCATACTGCTGTGTCAAATTTGAGAACTCACAGAAGACTTCAGGATGGTACATGCAAAAAATAAAAAATCGAAATGAATCAATTCAGATTTTAATAATGGATTATAATTAAATCGAGGGCTTGCAATTCAATGCATCGATTCTTTGATGCATAGTTACACCCCAATTGAATACACTTTCATTTATATCTTTGGTTACAGCCAGAACCATTCTTCATCACACTTGCTTTATATGATGCCAAGGAGGGCAAGAAGTTGTCAGAAGACTTCACGGTAGAAGCCAATCAGACGGAGCTACAGGCCATGGTGTCAGACCAAGTACCACCTGAGATACTCGGAGGAGCCCCGCAGTCACCAACGGACAGCGCAGCAGTAAATGATACCTCAGGCATTAATGATGGCTGGTATCAAATGAAGAAAAGGGTAGGATGATTTAAACTAGATCTTTGTTAGAAGGTGTATACTAAAGCTGTAATAAAACAATGATAAACTAATACATTGCAATATAATGTTAAATGTGCCACCAGGATTGGCACAGAGCAAAAAATTTTAATCAGACCAATGACAGTGTGGTGTTGCCTTGTGCATCCAGCTCCTAATTGTAAACATGCATCACTCGCTGTCTTCTTTGGTCTGATTGCACCAGATCTGGCACACGGCCAAGCATCAGAACAATGAGAGGGGGTGTCTTGGTGTAATCCAACCAATGAGAATGGGTGTCTCATGTTTAAAACTTGGAACTGGATGCACAATTTAATACTTTGCTATCATTTGTCTGTTAACAAATCTTAGCTCTGTGCCAAAACTGGTTAAGGAACCTAGGGAGTCATGGTATACATAGCAGTGGTTAAAACGAAGGAGATCTGGAAAGACTACAGTGTATTGCTGTTGTGTGAGGAGCGTATTTGAATGTTAGAAATTTATAATTTCTGAAATATAAAGTTAAATTAATCAGGAAGAAGTAACTTAATCTTGCAGGAGTTTTTTATTAGCTCAGCTGACTATAAGTCATCTGAGCTATAGTCGTGGTCCATTGTCCGTCGTCCGTCCGTCTGTCTGTCCGTCCGTCCGTCCTTCCGTCTGTCCAGATGTCCGTCCGTAAGACTGGCACGTTTCAACACCGTTGGACCTACGAATCTGAAATTCGACATACAGTTAGATGTCCCCAAAATCTACTACCATGCCGAAAGTTGGGTCAATAGGACTTCGTCCTTCGAGATATTTAGGAAAAACCTCAATTTTTTATTAGAAATCTATTTTCACACTTCAGGACTGCCTTATATCAAAACCACTCATCTGGTTTTCTTCATATTTACCATAAATATTCCTCTATATAGTTCCTATGTACATGCCAGATATTAAGTCAGTATTATATAATTTAAAAAAGTTATGGGCCCAAACATAATGGACTTTGTAAAAAAATCAGGAAGATATTTGGTCACTTAAGACCAAAAGTGTTAAAGGTAGGGACTTTTTTCCCATTAATACAACATAAATTGATTAAAATTTAATTGTAAACCAAAAATTAGATCAAAATCTGTTAAATGTTTTTAAATATTGGCAAAAATATAAAATTGGTACCTTAAATTTTGGCCACGGCACGTTTTTTTCCTGTAAGTACTGTGGATTTAATTTTCACAGCATGTATACATAAGGATTTTAATCTATTAAAATCTTAAATTTGAAAATAAAAGCTGCAAAATTAGGCTAGTTATTGAATTTTTTTGGAGGCTCTTGTTGTATTCCCTTACATTGCCAAACAGTCCACTTTGATGACTGTAGGTCATTCAGTGCACATCTCTATGCTCCCCAGGCTGTTGGCATAATTTTAGATGTCCCCAAAATCTCCTACCATACCGAAAATTGGGTCATTAGGACTTCGTTCCTTCGAGATATTAAGGAAAAAAAACTGTTTTCCATAAAAAAAGTCATTGTTACACTTCAAGGCTGCCTAATATCAAAACCACTGATCTGTTTTTGATCGTATTTAGTATTCACATTCTTTCATACATTTTCTATGAACACACCAAAAATTAGGTCAGTATTGGGTATTATTTTGAAGTTATGGGCCAAAACATAATGCAATATTTTAAAAAATCAGGAAATATATTTACTCACCTAACATGAGAATTGCTGAACCTAGAGACTTTTTTTCAGGAATATAACTTTATTTAATCAAGATTCAGTTGTTTACCCAAAATTAGATTTGAATTTTGCAAATTTTTCAAGTTATTAGAATAAATAAAAAATCAATACCTTAAATTTTGTCCAACTTTGGCACTGTTGTTTTAAATTTTCACAGCATAAATACATAAGGATTTAATCTTTTAAAATCTGAAATTTCAAAGAAATTGATTGGAAAGAATAGCTTTTATTCATGTTTTCATACACCATGTCAAGTGTTGTTTACATCTAGCCCACCTAGTAGTACAGCCTTCACTTGCATGATGTAACCCACCTCAGGCAGCTTGCCTTAGGTCAACCTGGCCACTACCAGCAGGCTTCCCCTCTGCCCTGCACTCCCCCCCTCCCCCAGATGGTGCATAAACTAGATGAATGTTATTATTTTCTGTATTTGATTCATTCTTATTCTAGGCTATGCTACATTTTAGATTTTGTATTGTACCACCAGGGTTACAATGATTAAAGTGTACATTTAATTGTGTCCACAGAGTGGTGTATTGCTATGAAAGTGTGGATGTTCATCAGATAAGTAATTCCTTACTTCAGAAGAGTAAAAACTTCACCAGGTGTGAAATTGACTATTAATTCCAGTAATAAATTAAAACTGGGATAGTAATTAGCACAATGATATTGTTTGTCCCTCATTCAACCAACAGTGTGTATACTTTATTTGAAAAGATGTTTTATTTATCAAATTTACTTTTATTTTATTTTGGTAAATAAAATTAAGCATGTACTGAAAACTCCAATGTGCAAAACTTTTTAATAGTGATTCAAGGAATATTCTTGTAGATGCCATGTTGAGGCATTATTTTCTTTTAAATTCAGTTTAAACATTTATGATTTAAAAATAATAAAATATATGTGTATGCATAATATGACCCAATATGAGCTACACTCTGGATATATGATGATTGCAACTTTTGCAACAATTATAATGTTTTACCTTATAGTTTCAGTTTTTTACTCTGTATATATAATGATTGCAACTTTTGCAACAATTTGAATATTTTAACTTATATTTTCAGGTTTTTTTTATTAAAAATTTATAAAACCTGTAAATAAAAAAATGATTAAGATAAAAACTTCTTAATGGAAAAAGTGGATATGCTTAAAAAAATAGGATTATATATAAACTTAAATACATTATTCCCTTGAAAGTGAAATAAAGGTATTAGTCCATTCTGTCCACTTGCCTGTCCATCTGTAAATTTTCATATGCATCACAGTATCTCAAAATTTTACTGTTTTTCTTCATGACAGTCTTGTCAAAGTATTAGTTTGCAATCATATATTTAGAACTTTACTATAACCAAGTAGGAGGGCCCCTTTCCTCTTAGCTTTTCATATTCTTATGTAAATGAAAAACATTACAATAGAATATTTCTACATCCACCTTCGTGCTGCCCTCACTTTTCCCTTCTCCGAACCCTATCCCAAAGTCAGCCTCAGTAAGCAAGAACAAGATGAATCAGATATATTCATACTTTAATATTTTGTATAACTATTCGTCCATTATGTCAATATTGTGTAATATGTAGACATAGTGGGCATCACAATAATGTACCTTGTCAAGACTAAAGAGATATTGTGTCATACAGTCACAAATTCATAAATCACTTCATCAGCATAGTTAATCATAACATCATATCTGTCAAATTGAAAGCTTGCAGACTACCATACACTTTAGATCCTTCAACAAATAGCCTTATCATCATTCTACTACTGCTTATTACTGCTTTCATTGCATTCATATTTGCTCAAATATATCACAGTTTTCAACCCCTCCTAAATAAATAAAAAATAAACCACTATATTTGACTCTATTAAGCCATCAGTCAGGTAATTTCATTCATCATTTACTCACATATTACATTACATACCTCTATAATAGCCCAACATGTCCATGATATTCATAAGCTTTATCGACTCGATATAGTATCACAGTGGAGAAACATTTATAGTCCAATCACGATCAGCTGAGTGCCGTGACCCATGGGTCCCTTGTTTACATTGAGGAATGTAAAATGTAATTTGGTCATTGTTTAAGTAAATGACAAAACATAATCATGTCTTAGTTTTTTTTACTGAGGAAAGGTTCATCTAAGCCATGCAAAGACCTGTATCTTTTTACTCAGAATTTCGTGATATCTATGTTATATACTTTTACCTACTTGTATATGCTTTTACCCACTGGTTGCAGGGTATATTTTCTGTGAGCAGTCCACACTCTGACATCCTGCTGGTTGTCAGGATTGAGAAGATCCTTCAGGGGGGTGTCTCCACGGCAACTGATCCATACTGCAGGACACCAGACACAAAAACTGCGGAGAAAGTGAACCGTAATATGAAGCAGTACTGCCAGCGGCTGGGTATCTACAGAATGCCGCTGGCATGGGGGGCAAGGTGGGTGCGTCTCCAAAAATATGCTGACTGGTGAAAGTTGGGCAGCATAATATGCAAATAGAAAATTTTAATGTAAAGTCTTCACTGCATTCCTGATTTAGTTATGTCATGAGTATATATGTAGATGTAATTATGATGAAGCAGAGGTAATCAGTTTGATTTGGTTTTGATCTTTACTCAGAATTTTAATTTGCAGACTATTCCAGTGAAAATGAATAAATCAGCACTTTATCATAAATATTACTCCAGCTTTGACCTATGTTTCGGAGGATACCTGGATGATTTATGCCCTAAATTTTTTTATTTTTTATTCTCCCATCTATGATAGGACATATTAAGGTATAATCATTGTCCTTCCATCAGTTCGCCATGATAACTTGTCTGGGCTTTCCCGGGTTTTCAAGAAACTCACTGTAACTATTTCAATAGATTTTCTCACACAAATTGGATTATAAACAAAACTCATCCATATTTAATGAGGTCAGAGGTCACCAGGCAACATTGTGGTGTCACTACCATAACAGCCCAGGAATATGAGCTATTTTGATGAAACATTTATTGAGGTCAGAGGTCACCTGACTTTGGTATCACCATGATGATTTATAAAAAAAAATCTGATGGATCTCTGTATTAACAATTACATAAAGAGTTTCTCACCTGAATTAAATTCGCTGGAAAACCCGAACATGTTAAATGAGGTCAGAGGTCACAAGGCATCCAGTGACTGTAATGTGCACCCTTGCGGTGTGGTTGATTTTTGAATGCCCCGTACTGGCCAGCTCTGTTGTCCTCAGACTACTTGTCATTATATTTCCTTTTTTACATGAACTATGTTTTTCTGGACAGTTTGTATTTTCTTGTTCCTCAGAAAAGTGTTCATGCAGTTTTCCAAAGATCTGGACACCGTGCACGACTTTGTGATTTACCGACAAGAGAGCTCTAAAATGTCGTCAGAAGACTTCTTTAAAAACCTGCAGGAATTTGGAAAGTAAGTCTTTAATATTAAGACTTGTACATTTAAATTATATTATCATGATTAGTTTGTTTTGTGTTAATTATCTTTAGACTGGAGTTTTGTTAGTGTTTTGATTGAAACATTGTTTATAAAGAAAGATTTGCACACATTGTACATTATTGACAAATTCGGGTTATTTTGTATCAAATTAATGAAATTTTAGATGCACTCCATTATTTAAAGTCAAGGAATTATCCTAATGTTTATTACAGAAACCTATTAGTTTTTCCAAGCATGATGAGTGAAAAACAGTAACTAAAGTGGTCATCAGACTTTTGGTCATTTCTGAATGGAATTGGAATTGAATTGGGACTGATGGGAAAACTTGATGAATTGAAATTGAAATGATAGAAATAAAAATGCAAGTTAAAACAGGCCTGTGTGGTCTAGGGGTAGAGCAGAGGACTCAGAGCCGCTAGATTGTGAGTTTGAATCTCAGCCGAGGGGTTTTTTTCACAGTTCACCCCTACCAAGGGTGAGCCTTTTGCAGGCATAATGGGAAGGCTGTGCCCCATGGCTGTGTTTCACTCACAATCAAGTGTGCCTTTCACCAGTTCCGGCGATTTCAGAGGTATGACCCAGCAGTGGGGAGGGTTACACACCCAGGGCCTGCCAAGTGCAGTAATCACCGGGCCTGGTCAACACCACTATATAAAATGAGAGGACGTGTATGCTGTTGCCCTGTCATTCAGTCAGACAAGAAAATGAAAGTTTAATGAATTGGAATTGAAATCTGATGTCTCAGATGAATTGAGCAAAACAAAAGAATAAATTACACAACTCTCACATTTTACACCAATTATTAGAAGTTGATCTTGTCTTTGAACAGTTTACTTGACAGATTAGCCAGGAAGATTTTGAGTGTAAATGAAAAGTTGCTTAATGTCTCAGAATACTGAATTTTATGTATCACCACTTGCTAATAAGAGCGCCTTATTCATTATACCCCAAGTGCACCTGCAAGGCACAAAAGCACTATGTTTTGCTGAATTTCATGTTGGTACAAGAAATGTTATATAACTATGGGTTAAAGTTGCTATTTTCACTGTTTACAGGCCAGACAAACAAAGCAAGCTGCAAGGGATACTGCTGGACTTCAAAGTCAGCATACATAAGTATGACCCTGAGCTTAAAAGTAAGTGTTCTGCATTTCATCTCTAGACACTACAGCGGTACACAGGGTTGAAATGAGTATAAAAATGTGGATTTCAATTCATGTATCCCTGAATTCTTGTTTTAGTAAATTGTTGAAGGATTGCCTGATTGAGGGTGATTTCCAAAGAAAATATGACATGTGGAGATCAGAAGGATATGTTTAGTCAGTTTGTTCTGTAAAAATAAAAGAAAATATAATCGTCCTTAAGCCCCTGTCAAATTAATTAGCACTGCGCGCAACTTACGGGTGACAATTTTTGCTGCCCGCAGCTCCCTGCAGTTGGAACAGACCTGGCAGTATCTCGCCCTTATCTTGTCCGGACTTGCCCGCAGGTGCGCATAGAAGTCCGAGTTGCCCGCGGCCAAGTTTTGAACATGCTCAATACTTGGTCCAGGTAAGCTGAGGGAGTTTGCCCGCAAAAGTCCACGCATAACACCTGCAGGAGGCAGGTAGCTGCTGCAAGTCACAGGCAGTTAACCTGCTTGAAGAAAGTGTTGGCCATGGACCTTTTGCAATTTCACGCAAGCACATGAACAGTGAATATGTGAAATACAGGAAATTGGTCAATATAATGTCATTAAATTTTGAAAATTCTTTTGGGAAAATTCTGGGGGAAAATCAGGCATGTTGTTTTCATGAAAAGCTGGGAACCCTGTTTAAAAAATATTAAACTTAACAAAATACTTCAAACTACAGCTGATTTACCACATCACTATAATTAATATGATTAATTATCATAATTACCCTCCTCATGATGAGTATTATATATTTTCGGGATTTATTTCATTATACATTTTAATTATTTCCCTTCAGATATGCTGACCTCCTCCCTGGTCCCGATCAGACCCTCCCCAGAAGTCCCTGAGCAGTCTGCGTCAGTGGAGGTGCAGGAGTTTGTACCTGAAGATGGCAAGCTCGCCCACCCCCATTCAACCTACACTAACCATATTTATGTGTACCCAAGGCAACTCAAGTACGATAACCAGAAGGCATTTGCCAAGGTGAGCAGACATATAATAATAATAAATATATTAATGATGATAATTATTTTTATTAGTAGTTGTATTATTGTCAATATTATTATATATTAAACACAGGTATTCACCAACCTTCTCTGTGGGATCTGTATAATTTCTGGTTTATTCTGCATACATATTAATAGAATGTATAAAATACCTGTTAAGAAAAGTTCCAATAATGCCTCTGTGATGTATGTGCCAGCTTTGTTATCTACAAGCTGTTAGTAAACAAGGTACATTAGCCAGTGTTGACAAACTGAATAAAAACATGTAACCTAAGGTGGCTAGTAACATACATGAGGAAGTTGAAATGTCACTAGTTGCAAAACACGCTTTGCAAAACGCCGGTTTGTCTGATTTACCATCAGATGTCCTTGATGCTGAATGCATTAGGATTTTGGCAGCCCCCCACAGGTTATAAATAAATGAATGTAAACAAAATTAAGAGCCTGTGTATGATGGAATCAGCATTTTCAGCAAGTTCTGTTGAAATTCTGCTATTTTACAGAAGAAAGAAGCACAGGAGAAAACATTACCTCCTGAGCGTAGATATTTAGGAAAAGGGGAGTTGGAGAACATTTTGATAGTTAACAAGGTTTGGTGGTCTAAATGAATATACTTCTGTGGGAATTTACTGGGAGAATGATACATAATTGTTTCTGTAAGATTTTTTGCTGATGTTTCATAAATTACAGAGGATGTATGTTCCCATTTTCAGGCGAGAAATTTGGTGTGCTTCATCCAGATACGGGACCGTGATGATGCAGATGCAAAACCTCTCAAGGTATCCCCGCTGTTCATCCCTTTTATAATGTTTTATACTGTCCTCTTCTAGTTCATAATATGCCTGTCTGTGACTGGACATATTATGGTATACCCACTGTTCAACATTTAGTGTTGCCACAATAACTTACCAGGGATGTGATGGATTTTCACAAAACTCACTATAACTACTTACAATATATTATCTTGCCCAAGTTTGAATATATGCAAAATCAATGCATATTTAATGAGGTCAGAGGTTGTGTGGCTACTCTGTGGTGCCTCTGTGATAACTTAAAAGGAATATGATTGATTCTGATAAAACTAAACAGATGTATTAAACAGTATTATACCTTACCTAAGTTTGATTTCTAGCAAAATCCATGAATATTTGATGAGGTCAGTGGTAACCAGACTCTGGTTTGGGCCATGATGACTTTCCAAAAATCTTAAGGATTTTCTTGAAACTCATAATGAATATTAACCAATATAGTTTCACACCTGTATTACATTCACAGCGAAATTCATGCATATTTAATGAGGTTAGAGGTCACAAGATATGTGACGTGCAAATTATGCAATATTTGCAGTGTTCTTGTCTGTTATACACATGTACGCATTATGCACACTTAAATCAACACAACTTCTCCTTTAAATAAGGAAAACCTAAGGGGAGTGGTCACAGAAAATCATAGACTATTGCATGGTGTATGGCTATGTAGAATACAAAGAAAAAAAGCTCTACCATTTTTGGTATCCTTTCAACCTCAATAAGAGTCCAACTCACCAATTACTTCCTCATATTGACACCATAAACAACAAGTCCTTCAAATTATTACCAAGTAAAATCTTTTGTCTGTTGAACAGTTTCATAGATTTTAATGAAATTTGACGAACAGGTCAGCAGTGAACATCTCAAAATGATAAACTTTTATGGTCAGTCTCCACTGAAATAACCCCAGTATTGGCAATTTATTGATCTTTTTACATCCAAGGGTTATTCGTTGTGATCATCCTTAGCCATTACTGAAGCACAATTACAATATATGTCACATTGCATTACTAAGACAATGTCACATGTAATTGTAATGTTTGTTGAAAGGTGGCTGTAAGTCTTGTCAGCCTGGACTAGGATAATGCATGTTTATTTGTGTATAGTGTGAAATCAGTGTAATAATTTAAACAAGACCTCCAGTGGGACTGGCCAAAAATGGTCTTGATAGACAGGTGGTCTCTTAAGAGAGGTGGTCTTTCAGACAGGTACATCTGTATATAGCCTAAATCCAGGGCAAGAACTTTGCAGCATGTAGTGTTCTAACTGCTTCAGTTCATTTTCATTTCTGTTATCATTTCAGCGTATCTATGCACGGCCGGGTCCAACCATCTTCACAACGTACGCTAACACTGCTGTGATCCACCATGACACAACACCGGAGTTCACTGAAGAGGTCAGTCCAGTTACACATAATAGCACGCCATCTGCTGGAGTAAAAAGTGAACTAGAATTTAATATTTTTTTACTCTCTGAATTTTAAAACGAGTTTTCAGCCTGGAATCATGCCTCAGTGGGAAAGGGAATTTAGTGATCAGCTCCGTCTGTTTGTCTGTCAGTTAACTTTTCATATGTGAAATCCTTGGTTCTTCTATTATTATCGCCCACCTTGCGATTCTGGGTGTCAGACCATATTCATTTCTACAATATACTAAAGGTATCAACCTGTTAAATTTATTAATCTTAGAATCTGTATGATGCCCAATAATTTGTAACTAGATTGCACATCAAAACAAATGACAATTTTATAGTTTAAAAAAAAATGGAGTGTCCTAAATGTCAAAAACGAGTGGCCATTCATACAGTTCACCTTTCCTCAGTGTCCTATCATACAACTGTCTATGGTCATGTATGCTGCTTTAGACCTGTTTTCACCCCAAGAATGGCTTGAAAAATTTTTACCTGATATTTACACTGAAAATTTATACTCGACTTATATGCGAGATCGACTTATATGCAAGTTTTTACGGTAGTAATCTCAAAACCTTATACCAGGTTCCCCTTCCAATTGACATGGCCAGTGTTTCTTCTCATCTGATCTGGGTTTGGTCACATTTGAATGATGTCTAGGAATTTTTTAATTTTTATTTCAGCATTTCATGGGTGAATGACTTAATATCTGAAACAAACATTGCTCAAATTGACATGTATTGTATGGGTCTCCTTACCTGATGAGATACAGGTGCATTAGTGGTTAATTTTGTGATTTTTAGTATTTTAATTTTTCTGTAAATTCACCAATATTTCATATTCCATCAGGAGCAAAAAAGTACAAATATTACAGTTTTAATAAGTCTGTTTTAATTTGTTTTTCAGGTGAAGATTTTGTTGCCCACTCAGCTAAAGAAGAGCCACCATCTCTTGTTCTCATTTTATCACATTAGTTGTGAACTCCCTAAAACGGCCAGCACCAAAGCCTCTTCTAAACGTGGTTCAGCAGTTCCACACACGTGTGTTGGCTATTCCTGGCTCCCAATACTCAACACAAACGGCAGGTAAGTTCTTATATATTCAACCTCAACCAGTCAGTGGTTCCACACACCACTGTTCACTTTGCCCAGCTTCCTATCTGCAGTACTATAGGCAGGTATGTTCTTAAATATAAAGTTTAAAATTTCAGCGGTTCCAAATATCAATGTTATCTGTGCCCAGTATTCTCAGTGTAAATGACAGCTATGTTCTTAAATAATAAACTTTGATCATACATAAGGCAGTACTTAGTTCCTCAGACCTCTTTATTTTACTGTTAAATTTCTTCTTAATAACCTACACGTTTACAACAGCTTAAGTTTGTCATTTATGCATATTGTATCTTGAGGGGACAAGATACATTAAAGGATATGAACGGTTATAATAAACAAATACTTCACAGGCAAATATATAAAGGATTAGTTCAGAGCACTATATTCAAATACTCAACAGACAGAGGTTTTGGCATGATATGAAACATAAAAGTGTTTAAGCATTATTATTGATTAACATTTACTATACTATAGTCTGTTCCAATACCCCTGTCCACCTGATTATCATGATAATCTCCACATAAGACCAACTTGCAAAACAAAATATACACCAAGTGTAGAAAGAGGAAAATGTGTAATTTTTGGTACCCTGCCTGCTTATATTATAAATTTTTTTTATTTTATTCCCTGGTTGACATATTTCATATATATCCGTAGTTCATAGCATTCCTAACAAGTGACCATTGTTCATCCTCGTATATGGATGTCAAGTAATGTGATATAACAGTGAAGTGTGTGCACGAAGAGAATACAAGTGTCACTGTAAACGGGTCATTAGCTCTTGATTATTGGTGCTGTGAATATGGGTGCATCTTTTGTGCATAACATCTATCATGACATCATCACTGTTCTCTTGCTTGCCCCTTTCATAGATTGGTGGTAAGAAGTTACTACAGAATAGACAAATTTATCATAAAATGTTTTCAAAGTAGGTAATATTGCATTTGCCTCTTTCTGTCCTAGGGGCAAAAAGTTTTGGCATCACTTGACTTGCAAAACATTTATCACCAAAAAAAACAGGTGGATAGGGATGATGGAATGGACTATAATAATTATGTTTGTCAAATTATCATTCTTATGATCAGTTTTTAACATTCAGAAATTTCAACATTACATGATGTATTGAAGAACTTTTGCATGTTATTGCCTAAGGCTACTTTCACACAGGGCTGCAACCTTTGAGCAACCAAAAAATGGCCAGGATGCTCAATGGTCGCCTTAACCCAGAAAATCCTGTTTCTGTATAACTGCTCCAGCATTACTCATGCCTTCCTTAAACCTCCCAAAATACAAATTTCGGGCATTTTGATGCCTGCTTCCTCTTGGCTATCCCTGTGCAACCAACGTGACTACTGTGCCTTCATTCTGCAACCATGGCTGGTCTTGTGCCTCCCTTCTGCCTCCTTTGAGCCACCTATGGGCAACCCACCTCCTCGGCGACCTATGTGCGACTGTTTTGAACATGTTCAAACATTCATGGTTACCATGGCGTAGTCTGAAAATCCTGTGTACCATCTTTGAAAGCACCTAGGCAACCATTCTGCCTTCTTTGAGCCTCCTACGACGACCTGGAAAATTTTGTGGTCGCACACCAGAGGCACAAAGATAGACATTCTGTGTAAAGTCCCCTTGAAACTTTGAAACCCTTCCTGATAAGTTTGTCACTGATATATCATACTTAAGCATACCTCTTCATCATTGATACAGTGTCTTTATAGATTGTATTTTTTTAATTTTTAGGGTGAACACAGGAGAAATTCAGCTGCCGGTGGCCTCCAATTTGCCAGCAGGATACACATCATACCAGAACCTCGGCCTCGGCAAAGGGGTATGTCGTCATTTGTCTTACCAAACCTAGGCTCTTGGTATCCATTTGACTATTATTGGATGCCCTTGTAGGATCTCAAGTTTGTAATAAATGTGAGCAGATACAAGACACTGATGATGCCACCCACTCATGATTTTGCTGCGATATTTCTTTAAATAATGGTAGGTCTTCAGGGATCATCTGGTACTGCTTGTGATTGGGAATAGTTGACCAGTAGCAGACTCGCTGAAGATGGTACTGGCGATGACTCATGTCTCCTGGTAGGACATGGCATCTGCTTGTGGTTTTGGATGCACACGGTTTTACGTTTTAATGTTTTATGAAGTATTTTGGATGGGTGTTGCTCTCCAGTCATCTACAACTCCTCTTGTTGCCACAGGTTTTGGCTGTATCATGGGGTGGCTGGTTCCCTTCCAAATAGAGGGCTCGGCAGCCTGTAACTTGTTTTGCTTTATCCCAGTAGCAAACTTGTGAACACTGTTAATTCAGGGGAATGATAATCTTGAAAAGATTTTGTGCATCTATACAATTATTGGAGTTTATGAATTTACAGAAAAGGTCAAAAATGGTGTTCCAGTGAAACCTGTGTTATGAGCCTAACAATGGACTTACCAAAAGTGCATGGTCTTAATCCATTGGTTGTCTTTTTAGAAGGGGCAGATATAGCCAGTGTGAATGCTTTTGACTCAACCAAAAGTGGTCATAATTGACAAGTGGTCTTATAAGATAGAGGTGGTCTTACACACATGTTCCACTGTTCTATAGAGTCATTGGAAACAGCTATCCAACAACAAACTGTGACTAGTCACAGACTGGTCACAGACTCCATCACCTCCCAAAGACTACCAATTCTCATTGGATGTACACTCTTCATGTAGCAGCTGTATAATCCAGTTGTCCAAGATCTCCTTTGCGTTAACCACTGCTTTGTATAGCAGAATTCTCTGGGTCCCACCACCAGGGGTGGCACAGAGCAAAGAATTGTTATAAGACCAATGAGAACAATTTGAAACATGTGACACCTGCTCTTATTGGTCTGATTACACTGAGACATATGCTCCGGCTGGTCTGATTCTTTGCCCTATGCCAGAAGCAGTGTTATAAGATGTGGTTGGATGATGTTAAATCTAAAGTCGCAAGAATCAAATTACAAGTTACCAGAGTCATTCATACACCAGCTGATAATGCAACAGTTCCACATGAACTCATGTGGATCACAAGTTTGCCCTGTGACTGCAAGGTCAAGGCCATTTCCCTAGTGAATTCACATACATGTTTGTGACCATTGGTAGATATCTTGTGATTTCATTCATGTTACAGGAAAATCATGAGTTGGTGCCTGATTTAGAGCTTGTAACACCTGTATTTATAAACCAAGAGATCAATGGTAGGTGTGCAATACATGATGCTTTATTTCATGCCTGGCTAAACACTGAACTCTGCAATTCTACCTAGCCTTGATAAAAATGTAAGTTTACAGTTTATGTCACCAGATTGATAGTTGAGGTCTTGTCAAAATAATTTAGCAATGTATTTAATGAGCACAGTTAGAGAAAAATAAATTTATTTTGATGATTGCTTTTATTCTTTCTTTCTTCAACTAAATTATCTGCTGATTTTATATGTATTGTGACTGTTGGTTTTATATTCCTCCACTCAGTACCTCGGGCCTGATGTAAAGTTTGTGGATCAAGCGAGGCCGGTATTCAGGGTGGACGTGAATCTGTGTTCAACCATTTATACCAAGGTAAGATTATTAAGATTGGGTAATGATGCAGTGTGTGTCCCAAGAGAGGGTCATTTTCTGTATTTTCTCCAAAATCCTGAGAAATTTGACATTATTTCAAGAAGGGACTACACAGCCCTACCTGTCATAAACAACACAAGTTAACTAGGCCCATATCAACTTTGGCCACTGTGAATCCAGCCCATGTCAACTCGGCCTCTGGAAAATCCATCCTGCACAAATTCATCCCAAATCAAAAAGTGGATATTGTACTAGTGTGAATAATATAGAAATCTGTTAAGTATCAAACAGTATAGTATCACATTTTGCATTTTATCACAGGTAATCAGCAACACATTAATTTCAAATCATGGAAACCTGGATCAGGTCTTATCTAAGATGATTATTTGAGTTTCCTATCACACTTATCTACTCAGGTTCTACACATACTGATGGACCATAGTCAGTAATTAATGCTGCCTATTTCAGACCTGTGAACTCTTTTTTTTTCCAAATACAATCCAGGGGTTTGCTCACAGGAGTGATGTTTTTATAGTACTTCACTTAAAGAGAACTTATTACCCTCAAACTTTAATACCTTGTATAAATTACCTTTGCAAAAAATATTTAGTAGCCTGAGTGAAATGAATTCTGGGTAAAATATCATGTGACTTGTCATGTGATCAATACTATACTTTTAGGATCAGCATCTGCACAACTTCTTCATGCATTGTGAAAAGATGTCAGAATCACCAAGACCTGCATCAGATGTAGACACCAAAAACAGGTTAAAGGTAACATCATTTTTTTTATTTTAGTTTTTTTTTTGTAAATATGTTTACTGTAGTTTATTTACAGCTGAATCTTCAATTTCCAATTTATCATTTTAATAACTAAAACAAAAATTTATTAAAATGTGAGCATTTCATAATGGAGTCTACATTGGTAATAAATGTTTGTTTTGATATTGATATTTTAATTTCTGTGCATATGTAACAGGTGTAAAGCTTCATAATGACCCACAGCAACCAACTTAACAAAAGGCAGCAGCTTTGCTTTGTATATATATATATATAAAGTATATTCATAACATATTTGAACTATAGTATAAATGATTAACTGCTAGCTTTTGCCTCTAAGGTAACACACCAACACTGAAAATCAATTTACTTGATTGTCCTCATTTTCCAAATTTTAGTTTGAAATAAGGCTTTTGGGCCTTTCATTTTCAATGGCTTTTGATTGTTAGATCTTCTGTTACATCTAAGATTTTCCATGTATTACAGTATGTGCTGGTTGAAAACCAATAATACATCCACCTATTCAATACAAATTTTTTAAACATTCCTGTTCTTTCTTTGTCCCAGATTGTGGAATTCAGTGCACGCAGTGACATGTTATTATTCTGCCAGGGCTAGGTCATGCATTTGTTTTTGTAAATCCAGCTTGTATTATTCATCATTAAAAATATGTTCTTACTAAGGTTTTAGGACATAATGGCATCATTTTCTTAATTCCTAGAAACACAGCAGGGGAATATGAGCCTCTGGGCTCCTGTTTCCTTCTATTGTCCTACTTTTCGATATCCCCATTCCTATATTTCTAACATTTTCATCAGGGTCACCTTGACAGCCTGGTGTTAGGAGGCACAGTTATTTAAATTTGTGCAAACACATTGATAATTTATAAACAATCCCATGTCAGTAATACATATTTACATTTTAATGGTGACCAGCCTTAGTTTTACTGATGATTTTTTTTATTCATATCTTTTATGATAATATATAATGTTGATCAGTAAAAACATTTCATTGAATGCCCAGACCTATTACAAAGCCTGTCATCAAAACTGAATCATAATCTGGAGTATTCACACCATGTATTAGATTTGCCAGGTACTGATTTTATGTAGAATTGTTGTGAATTACCTCACATAGTACATGTATTGTTTTGTCAATGTATCAGTAGCTTATTAGGTGATGGTGTGTGGTTGGGCAGATCTGGGCTTCTCATGTTAATGGCACCAAATAATTTGCAAAGTACCAGCTTACTTTTTATCATAAATATTTCCTATTCCAAAATATTGTAATTAAAGGTTTGATTTGGATTCCAGTATAAAAATGTTTGCATGCAACCTTTTTTCTTTTCCTACATGACCATTGAAATACAGATAGGTGAAAAAAGATATGAAAATTCAAACAGAAAAGGTTTCAGTTGAAAAAAATTATTCATTACATTTTGGTTCTGTTTATTAAAGTTTTTACAGAGGTTCTGATTTGTAGTTTATAATTAATGTTCACATTGATATTTGTATGATTTTGGCACACAGTACATCAGTTGATGCTCTGTCTGTGGTTGCATGTCACAGATTCCATTAACAAGACTTTTGTTTCTGTACCTTAGTTGAAAGAAAATTTTCTCATTTATACACTTTATCCTGTGGCCATTTATATATACATATTCATATTTATTTGGAAACTACTATACCTATTGCTATATCTTTTTGAACAGTGAAAAAGGTGTGAGAGTCACCGAATCCAGGGTAAATGAAAATATGGCAATGTTCTCAAATGATTGTTTCTTTACTGAAACATGCTGCTGGTCCTTAGATTAGTTGCAAAATTTTCCAGAAGCTCAGATTTGATGTATTGGTGTATGGAATTAAATATATTAGGTGGGATCATTACTTTGGTGTGGTATTTATTACATGTTATATAGCTGGCTGAGATATCTGTGTTGAACCATCCAGTGTAGTTCCCTGCAAGCTTTTCTGATGGTATAAAGAGCGATTCTGAAAATCAATTTCAGTGATATTTTAGGGATTTCACATGGCATACTATAACAGCAATCTTTCAGGGCTTTCAGTAATGTCGGGGTAAGCTTCAGGGATGCTGGAAATCTAATTTGAATGCTCCATTCTGGGGGTCCAAGCATCCAAGTGGATGTGCAAAATTTTGGGTTGTTTGACCCAGAGGATTAAAGTTGGCTCTTGTAGCAGTATCAGACCTAGTCTTGGGAGTCGGTTCCTTTTTCATAATCGATCATCGGTTTTTGCAAACCTATCGATGATCGATTATTAATCGGTTCAGACAAATATAAAGAAATATGCAATTATCTGTGAAACTGAACTCTCTTAACCTAGCCCGTATGTCTTAGTAATTTTACCATATGAAAAGAAGTCTTTGCCTTTTTTATATTTTCCTATTATTACTAAGATATGCTGTTCAAAGTTTCATTTTAATGAATTATAATAATCAAGAATTAAACCACAGTCCAGGACATCTACTTACTGGCCCCATGAATACTCCCACGTATCATTTTAACTTCACCACAAGCTAGGACTTTCATTTTATAACAATTATGACGACTACCTACATGCATACATTTTTCACAACCCCGCAAGGAAAATTAAAGGCCTTTATAATTTTTTATAAAAATTTTAAAAAGTAATTGAAAGCTAAATATATAATTACTCATGCGGCAACGGCACCTGGCATCAGTTGAAGAGATTATTTCTAAGAGAATCTCGCCAAATTGGCAAAGACCTGGAGAATTATGGAGCATTTTAATGCCATTTCGCCCATATTTTGCAAAGAACATCTCGTTAGAAACTCTTCGCTAATTCTGCAGCTCACTGCCAGTTCACAGAGGTTTAATAAGTGTCCTCCGTTCTCTCATCTACCTTGTCATACTCAGATACGGAGGTTATATGGGAACACAGACTCATTATATGAAGCGCGGAATGTTGTAAAACATTGAAGAATAATTTTTTCCTATTACATAAAGACATTCTGGAAAAAAACATTCATGAGTATGATGTAATCGATAGTTGCCTTTGGTAATCGAGCGCTTGAAAGTGGCAGCAAACCTACTGACTTTAAAAAAAACTCGATGATCAGCCCACCAATAATCAGACCATTGCGAGTTACCCCAGAAACCAGGCAGTTGTATTATAAACACTATGCTGGCAACTAACCCTTACTTTTCACTCTGTTCAAATAATCATATAATAACTCAATATATAATCATATAATAATCAAAAGATGACATAAATAAAAAGATAATCAAAATTACCCAACCCTTCCAAATTTGACACAGATCACTTCCCATTGGAACACTTGTGTTTTCCATTTGATGTGCCAAAATTTTGTTCTGAGCTTTCTTGATTCTTCAAATTTTCTTCTGATTGAAAGCCCTGACTCTTTTATTATCTTTATATCTATAGAGGCTTCATTTAGTTAACATTTTATTTTCAGTATTTCTGTCTTATAGTCTCTTTAACTAATCTTTTGTTACACCTTGATCCAGCAGTGGCTTATTGTTTATATTCTTTGAGTGGATTAACCAGGATGTGATGATGGTTTTTGGGTATGGAAGACTTAGCAATTGAAAGGTCAATACAGATGTCTCATCTTGTATGTGTTTAACCTTCACCTTGTCTCTGTTACCCTGACACTCACAGCATGCGGGTAATGGGTCAGCCACCACACCGAGCCCCACTGAATCTGTGGATACCAAAGACATGCTGAAGTATGTGAAGGTAGGTAAAGCCAGAGTTGTGTGTCTTTCATTGCGTGCTTGTGCTGCCTGTGTATATTGTATATTGCAGCGCTGAACAGTTTTCCCGTTACACAATAAAACACTATTTGCTTCAAATTTGCAATTAGGTCACCGGGTCTGAACCTGCATCATAAAATTAACAGTCATATCAGTTTTCAGTAAAAGGTGTGTGTTGCAGGACAATATAGCAATACATCAATGAAAATGTATCTAAGCACAATGTATATCTTCCATAATGTTGACATCTCTATATATGTGGTTCATATATGATGTCCACACTGGAAATTGCAATTGTTTACTTCAGTTGTCAGATTTCTTATTAACATTTACTTTTTATATCCTCTTAAATATCAGTATATTATAATGTATACATTTTTCAGGCCTGGGCTGATATGTAACTTTAACTTTAAAAAAAATTTTATGAATGGTCTTTCTTCTCCAAGGCAGAGCCTGACACAATTTTCATCATAAAATATTAAGTTTATGCTGATCATTTACATCAGTAAAAGAGATTTTTTTACAATAATAAATATGGTAAACTAACAGCACATCCCAGCTAACAATTCCCAAGCTTGTATTTGAAGTGATTCTAACTCACAGCATGTAATTTCTGTAATAGTTTGAAGGCTCACTGACAGATTCATGTTAACCAGTAGTCTTAAAATAATTTGGAAACACAGGTCTAAGCAGCTTGTAGATCCCAACTGCCTCAGGCATTCAATTTCTTCATTTATATACGCATTTCCAATTTGTTTAATGCATCAGGGCCAGATCCAGGATTTTGGAAAGTGTGTTTGTGTGTATATGTGTGTGTAGAGGGGGGGGTTTACCCTGGAAGACTGATGGGATAACCTTAAAGGGATCCTCAGGTCCAGAAAGAGGGGTCGAGGCTACAAAGATATTTTTTAAAAACCCTAAAGAAAAGACTGCATTGGCTTAAAAAGGGGTTGGTGGGTGGGAGGAAAGTCTTGATCCGCTGCTGTTCATTAGAGAGTTACAGAGCATTTGACAAGTTCTTAGAATCTCCACCAGGAGGCTGTGCATGATCTCATCAAATGCCCTACTACATTGAAAAAAAATACAGCATTATACATAGTAAATTTGTTGGTAAGTCATGGTGACCTCTAATTTCTTATCTGTTCGTTGGTAAGTGATCAGTTAGTGTTTCTGTTATCAGGATGATCCGAGTGAGGTTTACAAGGTAAGTCCTAACTCGTCTGTATGACCACTGGTCCTTATTTTGATGCTTTCCGGCTGGATATGTCCACTGTGCCGTGGCTGTATGTAGCTTGTACATCTGCATCCACATCTGTTTTTGTCATATTAAATACTTTTATCTCTCAGTATATCTCTGTAACCTTAAACCTTAACTGTTTACAGGTACACTAAAACGCACTCAAAAAGGGCACCTAGAATGCCGTCTTATATGGCTAGATTCTTTCAGGTCAGAGATATTGCATAATTATTTTTATGTCTCAAAGATTCACAATAACCTTAAGCAAACCCTCTTAGTTTTAGTAAGAACTTTTGAAAATTTTGCAAAGATACAACAAAAAATGAAAAAGATATTGTGTGAAATGTAGATATAAATAGTGTGAATATGTTGGGAAACTAAAATAAATGTAAACAGGAAGGCTAGCTCTCAGCTTTGTCACAGTCACCTTGATTCAGAAATTCAAAGGTGGATCTAAATCATGAAATATGCATCTAGTGTAAATCCGAAATATATATTTTATAATGACAGGTCACCCATTCACAGTTCAGACTGGATACATAAATGTAGAATTGAAGACCAGATGTATTTGATTGGTTATATTTGTAATAATACTCAGGCATATACATGGAAAATTAATGTCATGCAGTCTGATCATGTTTTGTGTAACTTTCTCATTTATAAGTAGTTCCACTATACAGCGTTTAAATCAAGGTGACTGCTGAAAAAGCTGGAGCTTACCTTGATGTCATAAAAGGGATAAACAGACAGCCTTCCTTAGCAGTTACACATTTTTAGATCATTTGACTGTATTTCTTCATTAGGTGACAAAATGTTTTGGCAGATACTTTGTAAATGGTCCATTGCATATCAAAATACATTTAAACTCCATTGTGACAGGGCAGTAAATGGATGTTGAATTAAATTAAAGAAGTGAAAGCATACATTATAAATAAAGTAGTTTGATATACCAGAAGTAGCCCTGCATGTTCCTCTTTTTTTTTAAATGGAGCCATTTTGGACAGAACATAGTTTTGTGACAAGAAGTAATAAATGTATTGTAGGTAGCGATTGCACACTTAAGAAATTATATACGGTGATACCTGTTTGAAAGTCCACCTGTCAAAAAAGACCACCTGTCAATGAAGACCACCCATGAGTGAACCAAAAGTATACACATTGGTTATAACTGACCTGTCTTTTAAGACCACCTGTGAATTAGACCACTTTTGGCCAGTCCCATGGATAATAAAAAAACAGCATGGTTACACATGTGTGATTCTGTGATACAATTTCACCGATTTGAAAATATGAAATCTTGTACAAAAAAGTATTTTAACATTGTCTCCAAATTGTATACCCTTATCAGATTGATGGAAATTGAAGGACCATAACAAATATCTCCCAAATAATCTCTTGTATCAGCAGATTGTAGTTCCGTTTGTTAAATCAGACTGTATTTTATGTTTAAGGTGAGAAATTGAGAAGTACTGGTAAAGAAGATATCCTCCTCCCCTTGTGTTATATGAGACTGACTAAAGATAAATATTCCTTTCTTGTGAATCTTTTAGCCTATATACACATTCACTGGTTAAAAACATGGAATCCCAAGTCATGGTATTTTTTTAAATTGAAGGTTGTCTCACTATTACTTGAAATATGAATAGCAAATGACTGTTGGAATTATTGGACTTACAAACTTTAAACAGTTATTATAATCAACAACTATTTCCAAATTTGGACTGTATAAAACAAAAATGTTGAAGATATTTTCTTTTTGGAAGTTAATGGAAACAGAACACAATTCATGCTTACAGTGAAAATAAGCAAATTTCTTGATTTTTATCAGATTATTTTATTTGTTTATTTTTTAAATAACATTAACCCAATGTTCTCTCATGTTTTGTTTTAAGAAATTAAAAGAAAATATCTTTGTTTACCAAAATAATTTATACCAAACAAACCATAGCCTTAGGCTAAGATATTTTGGACTTGTACTTTTCCTAAGCAAAATATTTTTGGTGTCACAAAGATTTTCCAGAAGTAAATGTTCCTAAGTGATTTATTATATGACTTATTATTATTTCCCTTTATTTATCTCGAAATTTACATCTGCGGTTCATACTGGTGAAGTACCTAATTGTTAGCAATCATTATTTATCCACTAAAAAAAAACATAAAATTGTAATTTTGTATGTTTTGTTATAAGGCTGTCAGCAGTACTGTGGGCACTGTCCACTCATCAGTGATGTAAGCCACAAGAAAACCCCCTGTGACAAAAGTTCTAGATTACAATCAAACTATGTAATTCTGACATTGTCAGCACATAAATTTTCAGGAAAGATAAAAACAAATGTGTATTGCTATTATTAAGCCTTTTCTTAATCCATGACTTTACTTTTTCACACACCTCTTCCTGACTGTGACCTACTACTGTGACCTTCTACCAATCACAGCTCTGTGTTTTTATATATACACTGAGGATGCTGTTTGTATGGATGAGGAGGAGGGGTTGTAATGGAAGATTTCAGATGAAAGGCCTGGATAATTTACATGAGTAATTGTATGGGTGGGCACCACCTGATGAAATCTGTGAAGGGATTTTGTTCTCAAAAACTTTTCATGGTAGAACTGCATATGCAGGTTTCAAAAGGAAGGATATTCTCACCATATATAATAAACCTTAGGTGACCATTCCCTGTATGGCAGTGGGTCTGGACAGAGATCAGGTGCTCTCATTCAGATGCTGTATAGGTTTAAAATTACACCTACAAATATAGTTAACGAGATCAACTAGTTATGAACCATATAATGGAATAACTTAAATATGTCTCTTTATCATATCTGTATGTATCATACATGATCAAGGGCCTAGTGTTTTCTTCATCCATACAAATAGCATCATAACTATAGCTGACCACCAGATTTGTGCCCCATAGAACAATCATCTATAGAAGGATCTCTCATCCTATCTTTGGAGAGATATTGAACACTGGTGGTGCTGGTATAAGCCCTGCTCCAGCCTTGATCAGGGCTGTGATTGGTTCAGCCACTGGGCAGATCTGGAGCTGACAGGTTGTGTGATATGCACCTTCAATCTGGCTTTGATGAACCAGTGTCATTACAGTATATTAAACTGACCTAAGGAATGGCTGGCTTAGGGTAAAACAAGGCTTATATACTTATATGTTTTATAAATTTGTATTATATACTTACATAGCAAGCATAAGGCAAAAAGTACATTATAGTTAAGCATAGTTCAGAATATTGAACAAAGTTACAGGATCAAGTATGAAAAGGGAACAAACTGCCAAAGTTTATGTGATAATCTGTTTATATTTAATATACAAATACAGTGATAAAAAGGTTTACTGTTTGGAAATGTCTGCCTCTAGTAGCTCCTATTTCTCAACTGTGGTTTGAACCTTTTTATGACAGTGACAGATTAGTGACATATTATTTACACACGTCTAAGGTATTTTGCTGGATATACTTATATGCCCTGTGAGTTTCTTTTTTTTGTCACTGATACCGTAGAAAGGTAATACTTTCCTCATATTCTGAGAATCAAATATATGTTGCACACCTTTTAGTGCAGTTACCTTAGATTTATTCATTATTTCTTCAGCATTTCTTTTATATTTCTCACAGTTTGTTATACATAGAACCACCTTGGAGAGTATACTGTGTGTTCATTGTATTGGTCACTTAATTATACATGAATGGAACTCATTAGAACACGTCTCTGCCAAAACAGAACAATCCTCCTGGCTTCTTATCATATATGCAGACCTTCATTTAACTTGGTCTTTCCTGGCCTATGTCCTGTCCCTCTGCAGAGTTTCATGAAAATCAGTACTCTCTGCATAAACTAGCTAACATTCAAACCAACAAACACAGGTGAAAACGTTACCTTTTCAGAGGTAGTAATGAAACTTGATGCTGCAGTGCATGCAGGCCTTGGCTATATACTCCCGGTGTATGTCTGTTTGTCAGTCTTCTTCAGTGAAATGGTGGGTGCGAGTTGGATTCTGTAGGGTGGTGGGATTGGCCTTGTTAACCCATTTTGTATGCATTTGTGTCCTGACCGTTTTGTCTGACTCTACATATTCCTTATGTTCTTCACACAGTGCTTATACACAACAGTCATCTCAGATCTCCTCTCGTGTAACCGCTGCTTTGTATAGCAAATTACACGAGGACACCCTGATTACACACAGACACCCACTCTTTTTGGTCAGAATCTTGGTCCTTTGCCAAAAACGGTGTTATCAGACCAATGAGAGTGAGTGTTGCATGTTTAAAAAATTGTGATGCACAATGCCATACCATGCTCTCACAGGTCTGATTACAAGTCTTTGCTCTGTGTGCACCCTGGTGTTCAACCCCAGAAACACTTGCTTCACAAAGCAGCTGTTACAAAAGAGGAGATCTGGGACGACTGCAGTTTATATCTGCTGTGTGAGGAATGTACAAATTCCTGAGCTGTCAGCTTTGGAGAAATATGTCTTGTAATCTTTAATAGAGATTCGGAAAGGGCTCTTTTAACTCCAGCACAGATATGTGTCAGCTTTCCCCTTTTGGCTATATTTGTATGCATGGGTCATATATATCTTTGAAAATACATGAGTTTGTTCAGCATGCCACAGTATTTGTCACCATATATACACGGTAGCTTAATGACTTATTTTTACCTCCACCAAGCAGTTAGGTTTATGTTTTTGGTGGCGTTGGTTTGTCTCTGTGTTTGTCTGTTAGTAACATTACTTAAAATGTTATAAACCAATTTTGGTGAAAATTTCAGGATAACTCTGCAATGATATAAGGAACAATTAATTAAATTTTGGGGATGATCCATGTGTGAATAACCCAAGAATGAGTGTTTTATATGGAATTTTTTATAGCACATTTGTTTACACATGGGGAAGTAGCATGTGGCAATATTGCCATCTTTGGAGTGTGAGTCATGACCTCATGTCACAGAGACAATGACCTCACTCCACGTGTAAATGCCGTTTACCTGTAAGGTGTCAGTTAATCAAAATACAGCTTGCGAGCCTTTTAAAAGGAAAAATGTTGCATTTCTGACATTGGTGATTATGCCATATGGGGTAAATGAGCTGCCTTGGCAGAGGTCTGCACTCTCAGAGCACATTTCTAGTTATGTTATAATCTGCAACCAGATGATCTCAGTAATTTTATGTTGACACTGTATTACAGTCTGTAACATATGGACTCGCTGATTTGCTATCTTGTCTGTTTGTGAGTCTGACTCCAGCAGCATAGGACTTTCCCAGCTGTTTTAGCCATACAGTAAAATCCCACCTGAAGACCACCCCACTATCATGAGCACCCTGATAACACAACCACTTTTTTTGGTCATGGACTATTAAAAATGATCAAACCTCCTGCTATCACCACTACCTTGCTAACATGAACATTTTGGCTGTGAGATTTTATTGTATATGTTGTATACTGTGTTCTTTTATAGTCAGACTGGTTCTTCGCCACTCATCCCGTGTGGAACATGTTGGACATAGCAGATACTCAAGGCTGTGAGAGTGAGAACCAGAAAACAAGTCTTATCAAATCTGTTTGACACAACAGAATGAATAGTCCCACATGCAACTTAAAGACCGACATCATAAGATGCTTTCCTTCTTTGGTCAGAGATACCAGTGTCCCATGCATGCAAGAAATATTCCTGACAATTCCTTATGAATCTAGAAAATGCAAGGATAATTATTTCTTCTTTTTATGATACCCTCATCTATAAAGGGATGTATTATGGTATACTGATAGGCTCTCCATCCGATAACTGTTAGTGATGCCATGATAACTTGATGGATTTTCACAAAATTCACCATAACTTTATACTTACCAACAGATTATCTTGCCCGAGTTTGATTATGGGCAAAATCCATGCACATTTAATAAGGTCAGAGGTCACTAGGTTACTTTTTTGTGTCGTCACAATATCTTACCAGGAATTTGATGGATTTTCAGGAAACTCATTATGAATATAAAACACAGTTTCTCATCTGAATTACATTCTTTGCAAAATGTGTGCATATTAAATGAGGTCAGAGGTCACAAGATATGCGACTGGCATATCATGCACCATTTACAGTGCTCTTGTGTTATGTAGTGACACACTCAAAAAAGCCATAGTCTACCATCCACTTGTGACTTATATGGACTAGGGATGATATCTAACTGAGGAAATCAAATAATGCCTCAGATCAGAATAAAAGCAGGAAATTTTATTTACCTTGAGGAGAAAGTGATCCTTGACTAGCAAAATTACCTTTTGTTTAGATTGGTACACCTGACTAACAAAAACTACTTTTGTTTAAGCTGGTACACTTGACCAAAGAAAAGAGTCTATTTTACAGCTAAGATCTGTCAAAGTGTTGTGTCTTTGTATTCATTTGTACACAGGATATTCTGTTGTAGCTGTGACTGTCTGTGAAGAATCTTGTCATCTGGGTGTACTCCTTATAATCTGTTGAGGTGTTGAATGTGTGTATGTCTGTGTATTGTTTAATCATCAGCTGTTCTTCTGTCCTCAGAGCCTGCTTGCTGTGGACGCCAGCACGGTGATCGAGTTCTTGCCAACGCTGTTTAACCAGCTGTTCCGTCTGCTCCCCCAGACACAGAGTCCAGATGTAGCAATGAATGTCGTTGGGTAACATAATTATGTACCACCACCATCATCATCATAGTCAATTATCTTAAAGGGGTCTATTCCAATATCTGGCATCTATTTACTAAAGATAATCATTGATCTTAAAGGGGCCTATTCCATTATCTTACCTCAATTAATTAAAGATAATCCCGTGAACCTTTTATAAATATAGGACAGAAAATGCTGATCCCATCATACCCAGGCTGTTCAACAAAGTCTGAAAAACAAAACCCTGAAAAAAAATTATTTTCACAATATAAAACATATACAGCACTGAATGTCTGTCTGTAGAATTTCAAACAAAATATGTTTTTCAATTTCATTTTACATTTTACTTGATGAATTTATTTGCACATTAAATGCTATATAAATGTATCATCACAGAAAGCGAAATTCAAATTAACAATCTAAAATGATAAGTCTTTCCAATAATATTGATTTAGTTTCTGTACTGTTAATTACTAATCCTGATTTCTTGGTATAGTTCATGTCAGTACTGTCTCAGTTATTCCAGTAAGGATTATTTATTTTGTCCATTTTGTGACTTTTTGTTTCTCATTATTACAAGACAGATGTAGCACAAATTATTGCAATTTTGTTTATAAATTAAAGGCTTCCAAATCATTTTTCTTTTACTTTTGCAGTGTCCTAATCCACATGGTATCCCTGGTCCATTACAATGACAAAGAAGATATTCTCCACACATACGTTAAGGTAAGGATTAATGAAAAAAGATATTCTCCACACATATATCAAGGTTAGGATTAATGAAAGGGTATATTCTCCATACATGTCAGGATAAGAGTTTTAATGAAAGGAAATATTCTCCACACATATCAAGGTAAACATTATGAAAAATGATATTCTCAACACATGTCTGGGTAAGGATTAATGAAAGAGGAAATTCTCCTTACATTTGTCAAGGTAAGGATTGATGAAACAAGATATTCTCCACACATATATCAGGGTAAGGATTAATGAATGGGTATATTCTCCACACATGTCAGATTAAGGATTAATGAAAGGAAATATTCTCCACATATGTCAGGATAAGGATTATGAAAAACAATATTCTCCAATCATATGTTAAGGTGAGGATAAATGATTATAAAATCGGAATACAAAATACTGTAAAGTCTTCAGTAGGATCCATAGTGGGTCTCTTACAACAGTTTTACAGTTCTCTTGCATGTAATAACAGTTTTACCACAAACACAAGTTCCCCAGTTTCTTTATTATTCAGTGAGTAATTTCATGGATATATGAATTAAATTGACTTTTGAAGTTGCTAAATTCATTATAGAGACTTATTCTGATATCTGTAGTCAGTTAAATATTAGTCCAAAGACAATCCCTTGAACATTAAAAAATGCATATCTCACCTCACACAGACTGTTTGTTTTCTTTATATCCACATGTTTATAACAGGTGGGGTTCCAACCAAAATAACCCAAACACATTCAACAAGGAAATCTGGCAGCAAGTCAGACAAACTCAAGTTGCATAGGGTGTTTTGTAACAGGTGATCTTTTAGCCTCCACACATATATGCAACCAACCACCTTATAGGTAACATGGTTTTACCCTTTGTCAACATTGCTGTGTTTACTAGCAGCTTGTAGATAAACAAGCTCATACATCCATTACAGAGGCATAATGAGAACTTTTCTTCACAGGAATAATCTGTGTTCATTAATGTACACATAGTAAGCCAGAAATCACATAAATTCTTTAAGAGAGGTAGCTGAATAGCCAGCTTTAAGTTTATTATATGATTTTGTCTTCCAGTACGTGTTTGTCACAGAGACTTTCCTGAAGCGGACGATTCACGGGGAGCTGAGCCAGCAGTTAAAGACAACACTGATGCCCTCCAAGGCCGACCAGCTGGTCGTCAGCAAGTTCATGAAGTACTCCTGGTTCTTCTTTGAAGTTCTGCTAAAATCAATGGCTCAGCATCTGTTAGCCACCGGACGTATAAAGGTGAAGTGACTCTTTATGTTATATAGGGGTGGTAATAATTCACAGAAAACAGGGTTCCAAGCCATTAAAAAAGTCAGATAAAAAATAGCAAAACTAAATAATGGAAAAATTGTTTTCTTTTTTTCATTTAGAGAAAATTCAAAGAATTTACAAAAGAGATACAAAACCAAGTCCAGGACCCTCGAGTCTTTAAGTCCCTATTAAAATGGACTGGAGTCTGGACTCAAGTGCAAGTTTCAAACTAGAGTCCTAAATCTTTTAAATATTCATGATGTGTTTACTGATATTTACTTTAATTGTAGATGCCCAGGAATGAGCGTTTTTCATCAGACTACCAGTTTCATATACAGACATTGGTCAAGACTCTCTCAGAACATATTGTCAAGAAGTCCGGCAACAACAAGATGACCAAGGAGGTCAAGAACGCAAACAGCAGCCTGGCCAAGTTTGTTAAGGTGACAAATAACAAGTAACTCAACCATAAATCTGCATTTTAAGGAACGCAAGCCTCCTCCATGTCGGGGGTACCCTATTGTGGGATGCTCCCAAAACTGTGTGCTGAATTATTTACAGAATATTGAAATTTAGAAATTGCAAAGCACACTCGAAAAATGTATTACCTTCATGTTGTAGTACAGTGAAACCTGTCTTTAAGGACCACCAGTCCTATAAAACCACCTGTCCATTATGATCACCCTTGGGTGAACCAAAAACATTCACAAAGGTTTTATCTGATTAGTCTAATAAGACAACCAAGGAATCAAGACCACTTTTGGCCAGTCCTATGGGTGGTTTCAAAACTCAGGTTTTACCAATTAATTAAATATATAATGAAATGGCAATACTGAAGACGTATCATGTTTTCTTTTTACAGGGTTGCTTCACCTTGATGGACAGAGGGTTTGTGTTCAAACTGATCAACATGTACATGGAGAACTTCCCACCAGGCAGCTCTAAGGTAAATACAGTTGTATAAAAATATACACACAGGCACCTGTTCAGGTACAGGTGTAGACACTGTCCAGTGGTTGGCTTCATGTTCACAAAGTTGAAATTATACAAGTATTGCACATACAATCTGTTCCACAAAGGTCATCACAGAATACACCCCGAGCACACAAACAGTAGTTGCCATGTCTAGAACTCATAATCATGTGAATGAGTAGCAATAAGATTATACAAAAAAAAGATATTGTTCTATGGATTTGCCCCTCCCTAGTTTGGGTATCAATATGTTTTTGCAATGAAGACCAGGTCCATGATAATGTTGTTAAGTGGCACAAATTTCTTTAAAGAATTCTTAAAGGTATAACAAATTAAATAAATTGAGTGTTGAGCATGAAAGCCATTTCAAGAATGGAAGCACATTTTTAAACATTTTTCACATATTTTTAAGCAAGTTTGCAAAATTCCATGTATATTGTCTCAGCCAGTAAAGAAAAGAAAATGCCCACCTGTACCATATTTCTTTGTTCCCATAGTCCATATGTCAATAAATTTTTTTTTTTTTGTGGCCTAAGTTTTCATCATTTTTGGAAGCATTTGTCATAGAGGTGCATCAAAATCAAACATTCAGGCTGTCTTTTTCAGTATTGAGTTACAGCTCAACAACCAACCCCTATTTGCCTAACCATTTACTGCTGGGGGGGGGGGGGGGGGTGACCTTAAATTTTGAATATTAAATTGACCTGTCAATTTACAGGTCATGGTCCTGACCTTAATGAAAATATACAAAAGACTGTTTTCTTATGTTCAGACACTGCAGGAGTACAAGTTTGAGTTCCTGAAGATCGTGTGTAACCATGAGCACTACATTCCACTGAACTTGCCGTTCCTACGCAAGAATGCCAATAGTTACAAAGGTATGCAAATACACAAAGGTTACAGAAGGTTTTACTTTCACCTGTATTTAAGCAGCAAATAATTATACTATATGTATTTATATATATCATGATTCTAGGTCTTGAGCTTCTGAAATCTTGTTTTATTTATTATGGATATAATAATAAAATAAAATTATTGATTAATTGTATGTAATTTCTATCTAACACTGGTGTCGGGATCAAATTGACCACTTCTTTTTTAACCTGAAATTCCAGCTTTGTAATATCCTCTGTCTTAATTTCATACAAGTGTTTTCTGTCAGCTTAATGTTTGTCACTAAAAAGTCAGTAACCAACATCTGAATCTATCATTTAAAATTATTCAGGTTTCTAATTTGTGAAGAAAAAATTCAGGACATTGCTTCAAACACTGTGTATTAATATAGATCAAATTTAAAATAAGTTAGACCCATCAACAACAAAGAAATTATAAAATTTGATTATTTCCCAAATAGTGTTAGTAAAGATTAGCTTCAAGCACTGCTGTGAATAACATACAGTTTGATTCAAGTACTTGTTCACATGAAAATCAGTTCATGCACTGAATACTGGATGGCACTGATGAGCAATTGAGATATCACTGTCAATAAAATACCTTGATTTCATCATCCCACTGAATCACGATCCTTTTATGCTGAAATACACCGTTATCAGATGAAAGAATTCACCCAATATAACAAGTGTGTTGTTGTGGTGTTTTGAGCAAGAATCATGGACTGGTTCCTACTCAATTTTGACCATGTTTATGTAAAAATTCTGCAAAGCAAAGAAAGTTTGCTTTATGTAACTACACATTTGGACTGGTTTCTTGCTCATATTTTGTCTGGTATGGAGCTGTTGCTGAAGTATTGTGTACAAAATTGAGTACTAAACCAGTCCATTTACATTTTAAAGAATTCCAAATGATAATTTTGTCTGAGTGTTTGTGATGGTGGTGACCCGTGGGAGGATGCACATCATGATGACAGAAGAGGGGGAGAAGGGTGTTATTAATTAACCTTAATTAATTAAATTCAAGTTGATTTCAAGCTACATGTTTTATTTTAGATGACGAGGCACAAGGTAACTTTTTCTCTCTCATGGTCTTCACTAACGGTATCTATGTGGTTTGGTGAACACCCTGTGTTGCGTCCAGCATTATCGGTGTTGGCTGTTTCTCGTGTCTGGTCTGACAGCCTGTCGTAGACGGCTTTAGAAGCAGTAGATACAGCACAGCACAGAACACTTTTGATTAGTGTGGAACAGAGTCTTTTATAATCATAAAAGAAAAAATTTGCCAACAAGCAATGTTCCATTAATAGTTAATTAAATATTGTATGAAATTTATGTTAGAATTACTGTGGATCCTTGCTGCCGATAGCATTGCAAAACTAAATTGCCATATTGGCACTTTCCTTCTTAATGCAAAGCTGATGTTCTTTAATTACATTAATTATCTTTATCAATCACATTGGAAAATGTAGGTTTATAATTTATGTACATTAGCTCTGTCAGAGACAATTTCATATTTAGTTTTAACATCGTTATAAAATGTTTTACACTAAATTCAGTATAAACTTATCTGAAAAAGTTAAATTTATAAAAGAAAGCATATAAACTAAATTATTTATTTTGCAAAGAATTATATTTGGCAAATTAAATATGTTTTTACATATTGGAATTAAAAGTAATTTTAGAAATATATGTATTTAATATGATATAGCTAGTTTATAGTTGTTCAGAAAAATTGGGAATAGTGAAAAATTTGAAAAATTGTCATTTTAGTGATTTAGATATATGGCGGCTATATTCAATGTGCTTTAGGTAAATTTTTGTTGATTTTCTTCTGACAACATTAACATATTAAAGAATGACTTATATACAAAATAGATATACCCTTTTTCTCCTGATTATGCTTACCCTGAATATTACAGCTACAATTACATTCTTGTATAGTACATACATTGTATTGTGCAAAAATACCAACTTTTCTCTGTGATACTGCATGTGATAAAACACCTTAAAACTATGCCATGCTCTATAACCTGTGTCATAAACACCACCCAGACTTGGGAATGAAATCACATTTTTACAACAGCATGGCTGTGGTGCAGCATCATTTCAGAGTTCAATACTGTTTTGGAATGATCATGTGTATTTTCATCTTGTTGATGGGATCTGTTTTGAATGCAGTGGAGCCTCTTGTAACTGTTACTTGCCAATAAACACACCCTCCTGCCCTGTACATGTATATCGTTTGTGAATCAGGTGATCATGGCTTGTATAGCTGAGGTCAGGCAGACCTACATTCATTATTCAATGGTTTTGTTTCATCTTTCCACAAGCCATTTCTCTTAACCAATGCTTACGTTGGGAGCATTTGCTGTAGACCACTGCCAGGGGAGCTTTAATTTATAGGTGCCGTGCCAAATGAGCCTTCCCCACAACTGACCAATGAGTGATTATAATTGGTAATGTGTTGGCAATATTTGCTTTGCAGAAAGAGATTGACTAAATCTGGTCAGAACACAAATTATACAGTCCCGTCTTTTACATAATAACAGAGTCAGATGCTGTTTTTCTGGGAATTCCCAACCTGTCGATCCACAAGTCGTGTCAAGAAAAGACTTACAGTGGAACTTGTCTGAAAGACCAATTATCTTACCAGACAGCCTGTCTATTGAGAGCACCCTCGGGTGAACGAATGCATTTGCATTGGTTATAACTTACCTTTCTAATTGGACCACCTGTGAATTAAGACCAATTTTGGTCAGTCCTATGGATGGTCTCTTAACACAAGGTTTACTGTACTTGATTTTGTCAAGAAAAGGCAAAAGTCAAAAATAGTCCATGGGAAGGGGTGGGGGGGGGGGGGGGGGTGGGGGCTGCCACGCTGCTCAATCAAGTTGTGTAACAACAGCCAGTGAGAAGAGAATATAAAGAAGATAAACCCAGTAACATCCAGAATAATCTGCTCTCATTGGTCAAAATACACCTGGCCCCTTGCCAATGCCTGGTGGTGGTCTATGGCAAATACACCCTTTGCAAGCAGTAGTAAAGTTGAATGAGTGAGAATGTAACAAGACCCCTGCACTGGAAGCGTAAGGCTGAGAGTGAATGTTCAAGTCTGTCTGTGTGTTAGTGCAGAAAGAGAGATTTTTTGTGTAGGACATATTGGTTGTGGTATCATGTGGATTAATTAATAAACCATGCAGTAGTACATGCTGTATAACATGCAGGAAAGCTTTTGGTTTTGACTGGTGCTGGTGTGATATATACATATTGTTGTATGTTAATCAATGCAATAAGAAAAAATCATGTAGCTGATTGCTTGATTGACTCCTGGGTAGGTCTCAAGAATTGTAATCATTAAAACTGATACATCCTGTGAGCTGCTTCTGATCCAGCTCTGCAGTTCCATACTTTGCCACCGGGTGGCGCTAGTGATGGGATACAGCTGTGTAAGCTTTGTGTCTTTAGGTGGGGCTTGCTTTAAAACATGCCAGAATGAAAATGACTGATAAACAGGTAACTCTTACAATATTTCTTGACACTTGGTTTTAATTTATGAGGTAAGTGTGTCACTCCAGCCATTATAATGATACTGTTGGCAGGGAGGGAATTTTTGTATTGGATCTGAACTGAGAAGGTCCAGTGGGTGCTGATATTAGTGCTGTATCAAACATCTGAATGCTCAAATATGTGATCTATGCAAGAAATTCAAGCACAAATATTTGCTTACTGCAATATTGCCAGTTCACAAATCTCAGGAAAACCTTATTTAAGCTAAAAGATATATAGTAATAGCAAAGAATGTATAAAACACTCTCTCATAAGAGCGAACTTTATCTAATATCTAGTATTCTGTTAAAGCAAAGGGCCCCAGTGAGCATGGTTTGCTGCATATGATAAATTGTTACTGATCCAAATTAAACACAAAATATTATGTATGTATATAATCAACATGCAGCAGGGTAATTTGGTTTTTTTCTTCCTATGAATTATGTAGAAGATAATGCTTGCAAGCTGATTTTTGCATATACATGCCACATCAGGAAATGATTTGTTCCAGGAATTTCCTGGTGATGCAGATATGCTCATTTCATCTTAAAGGAGGGTTTGACACGTACTGTAACCCACTTGCCCCGGGCATCTTGGTATTATGATATGGGCTGGGTCCAATCGTCAATCTGTCCTCCGTAATATCCCAGGGATTTGATGGATTTTGATGATACTTCATTACTTGAGGTCAGATACCACCAGACTTCTTTGTGGAGTTGCCCTGATAACTTACCATTAATATATGTTGGATTTGGATGAGTCTCACTATAAATATTAAGCAGTAATGTGTCTTGTCTGAGTTTAATTCTTAGGAAAATCCAAACATGTTAAATGAGGTCAGAGGTCCCCAGATTTCCATATTTGATGACTTTCCAGGAATTTGATGGACTTTCATGGAACAGACTTTATATATTTTTCCAATTAAATTTATACCTTGAGCACAATTCTTGGCCAAAATTATGCATATCTAATGAGGGCAGAGCCCGGTAGAGTCATTATGGTACTACTACAATAACAAGAAATTTGATGGGTTGGGAAAAATTCAGTTTTTTAACAATAAAGTGACTCACCTGCTATTTTATGAGGTTAGAGGTCACAAGACATACAATTGGTGTACTAAGCATGGTTGCAGTGCTCTGGTTAGAAAAACATTATACTGCACATTTGTTAACTGCTTGTCAATAGACACAGTGTGCTCACTACAGTATGATCAATTGAGCACAACTTATGATAACTGCACATTCACATTAGACCTGATTGAGTGTATCCCATTTTATTTGTGTCATGTGAACTGAAAACTCTACACTAATAACTGCACCCTTTGCCACACAGTTCTTTTCTTAAACTTGTGCAAGCAGTGCATATCATCCTACTATAATTTGAGGATTTGGGTATGGTAAAAAAAAAGCGTTATACCGCCCTTATCTTTGCCGATACAGGTTCACTTGCTATCAAACCCTCCCCAGACAGATTCTTGCCTGGATGCTGACCTTGGAGTACTTTTATCTTGCATCCCCATGCCCTTATCAAACCCTGGCTGACAGGTTTATTTCTCCCAGTTTGTGGAAACTGCTCATGGGGGCTACCATTCTTGGTACACACTGAAACCTGGATGTCACATCTCACATGTCGGAGTTATGGGTATACCTCTAATTCCCCTAACGCACCATGCAAGATGTATGATTGTAAATTGGGTACAACAGTTTGCAGCTGTATTGTCCTTTTGATATATTATATATATTTATTACAATTCAGAATGGCACCTCTGTAGCAGTTTAAAATGTTAACTAACAGTGCTACAGGCTTATATGTGTAATGCTGCAAATAGAAATTTCATTTTTGAGCTTATGTAATAGAACAGTCCTGTTCCTTTTAATTTAATTGTCATGTAATATTTATGTACAGACTCCCAAGGCATCTTGGTTGCAATCTAACTCAACTTTTAGTCATCCAGTAGGATTAAAGGTTCTGTTACTGTAATATTGTATACTTTATGTGTTTCCCTCTTGAAATAGATATGTTCCTCTAATAAATTTGTATATGTATATGTCATATAGATGCATAGTGTTTACTAGACCAGTATGTCTCTAGTACTGCTTGGAGACCAATATCAAATGATTATTGTGTCACTTGTATTAAATGCCACATTATTGGTTTTATGAATCATGCAATATTTTATGAACATATTGGCTCTTCCTCTGTGGTACAAAGCATTATTTTATTTGTCAGTTGTACATTTGATCTTTTTAAAAGGGTATCTGTGTTTATGATGAGCCACAACTTTGTTATGTTATTCCTTCTAGTTTTTTGCATTTTTCTAAAGTCTGTTTTCAGGATACCCTTTTTTCTTAAGAAGCACATAAACAAAGTGTAGCCTAGTGTTCACCTATAATCAAACCATAGTAACTACTGAAGTAATACAGTTTATGAACTAATACAGACATTACGGTATGACTACACATTTTTTCTTTTTCCTACACGTTTTTCTTTTTTTTTCTGTTTCCCCTTGTTGCCAAATTTGTTCCGTTTCATTAGTTTGTGACTACCAATCCTACAACTCATGCATATTGGAATCCTTTATGTTTTCTTTAATTTATAAATGTATGTTGAGTGCATTTTTGACAAGCTTGAAATGATCCAACAAACAGGATTATTGGACAGATGGCTGTATCACTGGCTTAAGGAATCACTGTTCTGTATTATCAAACTGCAGACAGTAGGTCTTGATGTGTACATAGCATTTTGTTATATCATTTAAAAAATTGTACATATTCTGTGCATTTTACATACATCTTAACAAATGCAGAATGAAAAATTGTCTGTTAGAAAATGTTATAGATTAGAAATGTAAGCTGTGCAATATAATCAGTCTTTAGGCAGAAACATTTCATCACCATAGTCATAACATCTATAGTCCGTTCCAGCACCCCTGTCCACCTGTTTTTTCGCGTTTTTCTCTACATAAGACAAACTTGCAAATCAAAATTTGCATTAATGGCATAAAAAGTCAAAAGCGTAATTTTTGGTACCTTACCTACTCAAAATATAAATATTATTCACTTAACGGCCTGGTTGACATATCTCATATATATCAGTGGTTCTTGGCGTCCCTAATAAGTGGCCATTGTTTATCCTCCTTGTATAAAGTAATGTGAAGTAACAGTGAAGCGCGTGCACGTGGAGAATACAAGTCTCGCTGTAAACAGGGGTCGGCAGCTCTTGATTATTGGTCCCATGAATATTGGCGCCTCTTTAGTACGTCACGTCTATTATGACGTCATCACTAATCCCTGATATGCCCATTTCACAGATTAGTGGCACGATGTCGCTATAGAATAGATTTGTTACTCATAAAATGGTTTTAAATTGTTTACAGGAAAATGTCATAAGGTACGCTATTATTTCCATAATAGTTAATTACGCTTTTTCCTCTTTCTGCCCTAAGATTAAAAAGTTTGGACTTTCTTTGATTATCAAAAAAATAATCACGAAAAAACGGGTGGACAGGGGTGCTGGAACGGACTATAATCGTCCACAACTGGACGCCTCACAAACAGTCTCTCCTCAACGCATGCCCAGGCATGTCAGCTTCCAGCAAGAAAGTGACACAATATGTCTTCCATCTGTCAGATCAGGCTGAAATGCTTAAATGCTAAAATCCCGGTCCAACCAACGGTAAGTTTTACATCAGAGTTATAGAATGTAACATGGTTTACTTTCTGGCAGCAATGTTATGCTTGTCTCTTGACAAAATATCCAATAACCCCATAAATTATGAATGAAAAGTGATGCTTATATTTTCCCTCATCTTTTAAATGTACCAGTACACTGTTCATGCAGTATGGAATATGTCACTTTCATGCTGAACACTGTTTTTATTGCCTGGGCATTGGGGGGGGGGGGGGGGGGGAGGGAGTGTTTGTGAGGCCCATCAAAGTCCAGTTTTGTATACAGATTTCAAATTTTGGTTTCTCACTGTTTACTGTTATAAAGTCTGTGAGTATAATTAACATATTTGTCATACCATTCTGAGTGTATAGCATGTTTGATGGAATAGTGACCAGATTATTGCTTATCAATTTTAACTGTCAAGACTTGATAAAAATAACGCAAAATGTATGTGAGTTTGGACTGAACAAACAAAATTTACTCAGAATAACTCACTTTAAATTATTATATTGACTGATGGAGAGTGATACCACAAAATCCTTACAACAAATGTACAGCAATGCTTAACAATATTACATTATAGTATTAAGTGACTACAGACAGTGATTAACAGATAGCTCATGTATAATAGGAACACATTTATGAACAGGTATCCTTTTAGTATTATTAAAGGTAAGCAATTGGATAGGATTAATAGATATCTCTTGGGTATTACAAACTTTTGGTAGACAATATTATGGTATTCCTGCTAGAATGATCAATAGAGAGACCATTACAGATTATCTGTTTAACTTATAGTCAGCAGATACTGTGGTTGTATTGATGTGTGTAAGTGTTTCAAATTCACAATATTTAAAAATTATTATGAGAAAAAAACCTTATGAATAAGCCAGCTCACCCACACAGGTGAAAGGTCATACCAGTATATACCGTAGCCTCAGTGCCACCTCACATTTGTCATTCATTCCTATTGTATGGAAAATCGAAAGACAAATGAATAATATTATACATGATAACATATCTTCTGTATTACCCATAAATATAAAGAAATACTTTTATTATTAAACACATATGTTTTATATTATTTTTCAATAATGAATAAGGATTTCAACTCTTTTGATGTACCTTTGGATCCTTGTTATAGATGAAACTCCTAAATAATTAAAATAATAATGTACACTGTGTAGGCCACACAATGGTTAAATCAGAAATCAGAAAAAGGGAAACCTCACAAAACACGGGGGGGGGGGGAAGAAAAACCTTGAAAAAATTTAACCCCATAATATTAAGCCCTCCACAGTATATGATTAGTATTAAAATGGAGACAGGAAGAAGATAACTGGTATTCTATTATAATGAAAATTTTGACTTACACAAATTAAAAATTTATAAATTTAATACATTTCTTTGCTGGGATACAGATTTGAAGCATGACTACACGCTGTCAGACGAGTTCCGTCGAGATCACTTCTTGGTGGGACTGCTGCTTCAAGAGGTCAAACAGGCACTGAACGAGATCAAGGACATTCGAAGGTCAGCCGTGGCTGTGCTGCGGAACCTCCTGGCGAAGCACTCCTTTGATGACAGATACAGTGGGAAGGTTGGTTTGGGCAGCATCAAATATTTTTGGCTAAACAAAATGTTTGTATCCCCTTGAAAATATATTTCTTACAGTTTCACCTTTATGCTAGCTACCAAATGTCACCAGATGTCAGCACCGGTGGCTCTTTATTCTTAAAAGACAGATGTACATAGTACATGCATAAAATGAAATTTTGTCCACAGTGTCATAGACAAATGAACTCACAGACTGACAGCAGTAAGAACAAGGTTGATGCATAATCTCTTTTAAAAAAAGATTACTCAGGTTAAGACTCTAGATTTTAAATACCTTTAGTCAGATATATTTGAGCATGACACTGAATATTTGTATATACTTCTTGCAGGCACAGCAGGCAAAGCTTAACACCCTGTACCTGCCCTTTATTAGCATCATACTGGAGAATAAGAACCGGCTCCAGCTACCAGACAAAACGGGCCAGCGCAGTGCTTCTTTCCGCTCAGTAGCCAATGGGGATGCACCTCCCCCGGCTCGGCAGATGAGCGTCACCTTTGCAAACGGTACAAGTCCTGGAGACAGCACAGGTAGCACTGGTAACACCACGCCACGCCCAATTAGAGATACGCGGGTGCTGGAGATGATCTCTAGCCCAGGTTAGTAAACTCATTTCTAATAATCTCTAAATAATATCTCTAACTGTAGTTATATAAATCTATACTGTGTAACCACAAGGATGTATGTACATATGGTTGTGGTACAAAAATATCAAAGGTGATCTATGTACATATAGTCTGTCAGGTGCAAATATCAAAAGTGATCGAATAAATAGAAAAGGATTTTAGTCAGATATCTCCAATGGTATGAGTCTCATCCACTTTTACACATTTCTATCCCAGTCCTTAAAGCCTGTCCAGACTTTTTAACATTTATCCTCTGCCTGGCATGCAAAAAACCGGAGTTCCTAGCATGGATATTAAAAGGTTACTTATTCTACAGCCACCTAGTGGCCAGTAGTCATTCACTCCTGGGAGAAGAGGGGCCATCCTTATAGTTAAGACCTTTTCCAGCGGCCCTAATGTAGGACAAATAATTAAACATTAATAATAATAACTATCAAGGATAATTTCTTGAAAAGTTTATATTTCTTATCTGAAGACAATTTGTCTGTTGACTAGAAATCCTTAATATATTTTTTCTTGATTTATAGGCAGCATGCTTAAAGTTATGAAAATATATCTAGATTTTCTCAAGACAAGATATAAAACTAATCATAAGAGAAATTTCCTTCTATACGTTATCTCAAGATATAATTTCTTGCCATAAGATCTCTTTATTTTCTGATAGCAAGAAAAATTGTTTGATCTTATCAAATTCTTATAATTCTTATCATAAGAAGTTTCTCTACCATAACAATAAAAAAAATTTCTTGCCCGACTCCATATTTTTTCTCACAGTCAGATATTATAGGGAGTAGGTTAAGAAAATTGATCTTTTCTATAAAATTATTTTTGACAATGTGCATTATTAATCATAGGGATCTGATATCACTGATGCCCTTTTTCCGTTTCCTACCATATATATCTATGGTTTGTTAAATTCTACAGATTTCAAATGGAGTGAAGGTAACAAAGTGAACATAAAACAGCCTTTGTCATATTTATAACATATTTAAGTTTGTTTTTTTTTTACAAATGTTACCATTACATTTTGGTAAAAATGATATAGTTTGGTCTGTTTATGTTTGAGTAACACGTTTTTAGCTTAGCTGACTATAAGTCATCTGAGCTATAGTCGTGGTCCATTGTCCGTCGTCCGTCCGTCTGTCCGTCCGTCCGTCCGTCCGTCCGTCCGTAGATGTGGCACGTTTTGAAACCGTAAGACCTAGGAATCCAAAATTCGGCATAATGTTAGATGTCCCCAAGATCTCCTACCAAGCCGAAAACTGGGTCTTTGCAACTTCGTTCCTTTGAGAAATTAAGGAAAAACCTCTATTTTTATTAAAAACCTATTTTCACACTTTAGGACTGCCTATTATCAAAACCACTCATCTGTTTTTCCTCATATTTACCATAAATATTCCTCTATAAAGTTCCTATGTACATGCCAGAAATTATGTCTGTATTATTTAATTTTAAAAAGTTCTGGGCCCAAACATAATGCATTTTGTAAAAAATCAGGAAAGATATTTGATCACTTAACACAAAAAATGTTAAAGCTATGGACCTTTTTTCCAGTAATATAACTTTAATTAATCAAAATTAAATTGTATACCCAAAATTAGATAAAAATCTTTTAAATTTTTTAAAATATTAATAAAAATAAATAATCGGTACCTTAAATTTTGCCCAACTTTGACCATGGCACGTTTTTTTCCTGTAAGTACTGGGGATTTAATTTTCACAGCATGTTTTTGTTAGCATTTCAACTGTTAACACCGAAAATTTGAAACCAGTTGATCAAAAACTGTAGATTTTAATCAAGTTTTCAAGCACCATGTAACATATTGTTTACATCAGGCTAGTGTTATGCAGTTTGCAAAAGCTCAGCTCCCCAGCTTCAGCTCTAAGTTCCTTAAATTCGGCATACAGTTAGATGTCTCCAAAATCCCCTACCATGCCAAGAATTTGGTCACTAGGACTTAATTCCTTCGAGATATTAATGAAAAACTTAATTTTTCCATTAAAAACCCATTGTTACACTTCAAGACTGCCTAATATCAAAACCACTGATCTGACTTTAATCATAAACAATATACATATTTTTCATTCTCTATGCACATCCCAGAATGATGTCAGTATTGCGTAATTGTTTTAAGTTATAGGCCCAAACATAATGCACTTTGTAAAAAATCAAGAAATATATTTACTCCCTTAACAAGGGCATTGCTAGAGATTTTTTTGTCAGGGATGTAACATTATTTAATCAAGATTCAATTGAATACCCAAAATTAGTTCTGAATTTCTCAAATTTTATAAGTTATTAGTATAAATATAAAATTAGTACCTTAAATTTTGCCCAGCTGTGACCATGGCATGTTTGTTTCCCGTGAGCACTGTTGATATAATTTTCATATCATGCACACATAAGGATTTCAGCTTTTTAGTTTAGAAAGCTGAAAGAAATTGGCCAAAAATTGTAGCTTTTATTAATGTTTTTTATGAGACCCTGTCAGACTTTGGCTCTCTCCAGCCCCTCTTGAGTCACCTGTATGTTGACCTTATTGACCTTTCATCAAATTATGCACGCTTGAGGCGAGGCATACAGGAATCCAGGCAGCTTATGGCCAGCCACAGTTGATCCAGGTGTCCAACCGAACTCATCTAGTAGTTTTAACCAACAACATAACAATAAACAATAAATTAATAAATTTTTATTGGTTTTTAATGACAAATTAAAGAAAAATAGAAAAGGAATTTGTTAGTTTATAATAACAGGAAATTAACTTGCAGTTACTGATAATATAAGAATCTTGTATCGATGGGTAGAATGTCACATATTCCAAATAACACCAAGCAGTCACCTGGCATTTTTCAGTTCAATTTTAATGATAAAGAAGTAAATCATATTATTCATTACTAATCATTAGGGATCATATGAAGGAAATTAATGATAGACAAAGATGCAGTTGATAAAATTAATCTAGATTTCTACTGTGTCTAGTGTGAACATTGATGTGAAATAGTCCAAAATGAATTTTTTACAGTTATTTTTTAATATAAATAAAAGCCATAAAACCAGGTACTTATGATCATTATTTAAATGTGTGAATTTTGTATATTCTGGATTCTCAACATCATTGTTTGGTGAAAACTGAATAAATACCAGACATGGTGCGAATACTTTGTAATTGCATTTAAATACGAATATGATTATGTACTCCATTATAAAATTTCTTGCATAAAGAATGGGAATTCAGGTAAAAATGAAAGTATATGAATACTCGTGCAAATACTTTCAAAATGTATTCATGAATGCATTCATGAATATATTCTTTAATATTATTTTATATTTCATATCAGTTATATTTCATTTTAAAAAATCATATGATTCTCTTATTATTTTTAATAAAAATTATATTTGGGACAATATTTGTAATTTTTTTTAATAAATAGTTAAACTCTTATATTATATGTTCTGCTTATAAGTTATATGGCCAAGTCAAAATCTGTGTGACAATAGTACTCCAATTGTTAATAAAATAAATGAAATCGATCCTCTTCCCTGTCACCAAAGATAATATCATAATCATACATAAGCTAAACAACAACAACTCATAATACAGCTTATATTTATTACCACACAAAACCAGCATGTGCCTCATTTCTAAATAATATTTTTTTATCATATATAACAGCTGAGCATCGTGACCCATAGGTCCCTTGTTTCTAGCATGCATAGTCTAAATGTTGTCTACTTAATGTATTGTTTTTATCTTTGCATGTGGTGTTTTTGGTTGCATGCTATTAAACACACAGTTGTAAAGATTTTCCAGGACACCGGTTCAATCACACAAGTTCAAATGGAATATGCCGATATGTTGTAAAATGACATGGCCTAGCCTAACGCAACCTCAGCTCATTAATTTTGGTTCTCTGCATGTTTTCTTAATTTAAATTTCAATATTGTAATTGTCACAGATATTTTTATACTATCCTGTTAAGCTGAGCTACACAGTCCAATGTTCACTTCTCCCTGCTTTCAATGGATCTGGGGCCTGTTGCAATAACATTTTACTGGACTTAAGCCCAGTTGGGGGCCTAAATACCATGATTACAATTGTGACGTCATAATGGTTACCATGGTGACACACAGATGCCCCTAGGCTTAAGTCACCTACATGACTTAAGTTACCTTATTGCAACACACCCTAGGACCTGATGTTTTTGAATTTGGTCATTATATTTGGTGTACCCAAAGAAGTAATATACAGTCAAAGAAAAACATGACTTTTTAGATATTCTGTATTATTGCAAATTATGTGATAATGATCTTCAGACTTGTCATATTATTGCTTATCTTCAGTTTCTTTGCTCATAAAGCTGTTCAGTTTTGTCATAATTTGTGAGATGGTTAGACTTATTAACTAATAATCTGCATTCCCAGGAATACAAGCCTTCACCATGTGGGCATACACTTATTCAGCCAATATTCCCAGGTTCATTTGAGCATAAGAAATGCTTCTGCTCAGGTGTATCGAATATAGAATTCAGTAATACCGGTATTGTGAAAGACGGAGGTGTCATTATTGTTATACATCCATCATATGACTTGAATATTATGGTATACCCAAGGTCCATCTGTTAACTTTTACTGTCACTGAGATAACTTACCTGGGCTTTGATGGATTTTCACCAAACTCACCATAACTACTTACCAACAGATTATCTCAGACGAGTTTGATTATGGGCAAAATCCACACATATTTAATAAGGTCATGGGTCACTAGGCTACTTTGTGGTGTCACCACCATAACTTATGAAGAATATGAAGGATTTTTTTATAAAACTCATCAGAAATGTTAATCAATAAAATATCTCACCTAAATTTGATTTCCAGCAAAAGCCACACATATTTAACCTGGTCAGAAGTCACAGCACTTTGAGGCACCGTCGTGCCTTAATAAAAATCCTATGGATTTTCATGAAACTCATTATACATATTTACCAATAGTTTCTCATCTCAATTAAATTCTCAGCAGATTTCACGCATATTTAATGAGGTCAGATGTCACAAGACATTAGACAGTACTGTGGAATTGATGTACCGGTAGTTGAGACAGTCCAATCAGAGCACAAGTTTGAGACCGTGGGATTCAAGACTGAGACCAAGGGATCTGAGACCAGGACCAAGACCATGGATACCAGACTGAGACCAAGACCAAAGGATCTGAGACCAAGGCTAAGACCTTAGAACCACACATTTAAAATTATCAAACTCATGTTATATTTTGTAGTCCCCATGTATCTCAGAGTCAGAACATCTGTGAACTCTATAAGCTGTTAGTGCTTTATTGCTTCTGACAGACCAACAGGTGAACAGTCAGGCAGGGTGGGCATGTAGTACCTTTCGCTGAGGGGGAAAAAAGCTTAAACAGAGACCAGATTTAATTAGTAGTATCTGTGTTGTATTCTGCATACTCAGTAAAACCTGGATTTCAGCCAGGTCCCCAAGTCAAAATCAGAAATGAGACTCAGACCATTTTTCTACAAGACCCAGACCATGACCTAGAAAAAGGACAAACCTTGCAGCAATAGTTAGTGAAGCCAAGACTGGTCTGAAAACTTACAACACTATATTGGTATTTACAGGTTTATATTATGTTTAAGACCTCACCAGGTCATGTTCTGTCTATAATCTCTGATTGTAGTTTTGAAAAGAGAACCATCTGGATTACATAATGATAAAGTGTATCAATTTTAACTGTAATACCTATTTTAACATACAATATCAGTGTTATCAAGCAGTCCTCCTTCAGAATTTTATGTATGTGTATAAACTTAACTGCATTGATCCATACATACTCCCCCTCTTATTCCCATCCAAGATACTTTTTGTGTGTGTGGGGTGGAGGAGGGGGGAGGGTTGCACATAGAAATTTTGAAAAAATTATATTTCGTTTGATCATGTCTTCAGTTGCATCAGCCTTGCATCCAGATGCTAAAACAGGAGAGCAGGGGTCAAAAGAGTCGCTAGCCAGCACAGTGTCCAGCCAGTCAGCTGCTGTGTCAGACATCGACAAAGTGGACAGCAAAACAGGACACTCAAGGTGAGGACTTGTAATTACCGTATTCAACCTAATAAGGGCCCTGGCCACTATCCCTTTTAGCATCTGATGTTTTTTATGCCCCCGCCACAAAGTGGCCGGGGCATATAGTTTTACCCATGTCCGTCATTCCGTCCTTCCATCCTTCCGTCCTTCCGAAATCAAACAGTTGTACGGACTTTTCCTCGCAATGCCTGCAGATATTGGCCTGATTTTTGGTATATGGGCAGATATAGACCAGTTACAGATCGAGTTCGCGTTTCGTCCGGGTTGACCTACTTTTGACCGTTTTACGGCTCCTAAACTTAGAAAATTTCATGAAAAATAGAAATTTCATGACAAATACACATGTACGGACTTTTTTTCGCCGTGCCTGCAGATATTGGCCTGATTTTTGGTGTGTGGGCAGATATAGACCATTTACAGATCGAGTTCTTGTTTCGTCCCGGTTGACCTACTTTTGACCGTTTTACGACTCCTAAACTTAGAAAATTTCATGAAAAATAGAAATTTTCATTACAAATACACATGTACGGACTTTTTTTCGCAATGCCTGCAGATATTGGCCTGATTTTTGGTCTGTGGGCAGATAATGACCAGTTACAGATCGAGTTCGCGTTTTGTCCAGGTTGACCTACTTTTGACTGTTTTACGGCTCCTAAACTTAGAAAATTTCATGAAAAATAGAAAATTTCATGACAAATACACATGTACGGACTTTTTTTCTCAATGCCTGCAGATATTGGCCTGATTTTTAGTGTGTGGGCAGATAATGACCAGTTACAGATCGAGTTCGAGTTTCGTCCCAGTTGACCTACTTTTGACCGTTTTACGGCTCCTAAACTTAGAAAATTTCATGAAAAATAGAAATTTCATGACAAATACACATGTACGGACTTTTTTTTGCAGTGCCTGCAGATATTGGCCTGATTTTTGGTGTGTGGGCAGATATAGACCAGTTACAGATCGAGTTCGTGTTTCGTCCCGGTTGACCTACTTTTGACTGTTTTACGGCTCCTAAACTTAGAAAATTTCATGAAAAAAAGAAATTTCATGACAAATACACATGTACGGTTTTTTTTCGCAATGCCTGCAGATATTGGCTTGATTTTTGGTGTGTGGGCAGATATAGACCAGTTACAGATCGAGTTCGCGTTTTGTCCCGGTTGACCTACTTTTGACCGTTTTACGGCTCTTAAAACATAGAAAATTTCATGAAAAATATGAAATTTCATGACAAATACACATGTACGGACTTTTTTTCGCAATGCCTGCAGATATTGGCCTGATTTTTGGTGTGTTGGCAGATATTGACCAGTTACAGATTGAGTTCGCGTTTTGTCCCGGTTGACCTACTTTTGACTGTTTTACAGCTCCTAAACTTAGAAAATTTCATGAAAAATAGAAATTTCATGACAAATACACATGTACAGACTTTTTTTTCGCAATGCCTGCAGATATTGGCTTGATTTTTTGGTGTGTGGGCAGATATAGACCAGTTACAGATCGAGTTTGCGTTTTGTCCCAGTTGACCTACTTTTGACCATTTGACCATGCTCTAACATAGAAAATTTCATTAAAAAGTGCACATGTATGGACTTTTTTTCGCAGTGCCTGCAGATACGGGCCTGATTTTTGGTGTGTAGGCAGATATTGACCAGTTACAGATCGAGTTCTTGTTTTGTCCCAGTTGACCTACTTTTGACCATTTGACTGCTCCTGAACATAGAGAGTTCCATGAAAAATAGAAATTTTCATAACAAATGCATATGTACTGACTTTTTTTCCTCAATGCCTGCAGATACCACCCTGATTTTTTATGTGTGGACAGATAATGACAGTTACAGATCGAGTTCGCGTTTTGTCCCGGTTGACCTACTTTTCATTGTTTTACGGCTCCTAAACATAGAAAATTTCATGAAAGACAGAAATTTTTATGGAAAATGCACATGTATGGACTTTTTTTCACAATGCCTGCATATACTGGTATGATTTTTGGTGTGTTGCTTGATAATGACCCGTTACAGATCGAGTTTGCATTTTGCCCTTGTTGACCTACTTTTGACCATACAACACCTCCTGAACTAAAAATTTTTTTCAAAATTTTACAAATGTTTCTAATTTGCCCCAGGCGGGGGCCTTCGTGTTGTTCCGACACATCTAGTTTCTCTAAAGAACACCCCTCCCCTTCAGAGCCCAAATTTGCCCCACTTTGTCAAATAGCTGTCCCAGTCATCTCATGCAGAACCCATCATCCAGCAATGTTAAATTACATTCTTAAATGACTGAAAAGGTAATGGCCAGTTCATGTTGCTGATGAAAAACCACAGAATCATAAAAACAGGTGCATATTAGGGCAGGGGCATTTATTATGTCCAATAAAGTGATTTTGTCTCAAAAGATGTAACATCCCAAAATACTCTCCATCTTTTCCGCCTGTCTTTCTTGTTTTTGACACACTGACTATTTAAGTATCATAAATGTCTACTAAGTGAGACTGTCCCTTTACTTGTCTTTCCCAAGAAGAGCCATCAATTTTGCCTCACTTTTTCCCTGACTTGAATTGTAAAATCTCTGATAAAACCATGCTGGCTGTCATCTTTTCTCTACAGAGCGTCATCAGGTGTTGTTCGCTATGACAAGTTGGACGAGAAAGAAATCAAGGACTTGCTGGTGTGCTTCTTGTACATCATTAAGAACCTATCAGAAGGTATGTTACAGCGAGACTTCATATTTTCTGGGTCGATAGGCATTTCTGTAGACCTAGCTTTTAAACCTTTCACAATTTAATATTTCCCTTAAGGTATATTGGAGCCTCAGTGTTCTCAATAAAAATGGGCCCTTGGGTGACAGATCCATTAAACACCTGTTTGGTGGATTTGCATATTAATTTGCATATGATATTAACATCTCACTTTGTTATGTGTGCACTGAAGATTCGGAAAACCTGTTTGTTATCAACCTATTGCAATTGAATATGCCTTGATCCAGTAACTCTGCACCATGTTTTAAGTGCAAGCTTCTTAGATAAGTTAGGGAAGGATAGATGGCATTGACTGTACTGACTGATCCCATCCCATCAGACAAAGTTGTACATGTTTCTGATAATGTCTGCCACCTGGTGGTGTGTGTCATAAATAATTTATTGCATGATACGTGCAAACAATGACATCTGCTACTGTATAAGTCAGTACTTCTATTGTCTTCGGTAAAATTTGGATAACATGCTTATCATCAAAATTTTGAGACATTTTTTAAAACAATATGGAAAATTATATATGAATAAATATGGTTCATGCTTATATGTATGTGTAATTGTGTAAAGTGTGCTATAATTTTTGTCATAATGCTGTTCTGTTTAGATTTTGACATCATTTATTACAGAGGTTCTTCTGGGATGGTTTAACAACTCCTCAGAAGGTGATGTTCTAGACTTCCTGGCGGTGTTAGAGTAAGACAGCTTTTATATCATACCAATATCTACAAGCTCTCTGCTCTGTTTAGGTCCATACCCTACTGCAACCTCGAGCACAAAATATACATTTCCAGCCTTGGTTATGATAAATTATTATGTTAATCTGGATTTGCCTTACAAGCTTTGCTGGACAGATTGTAACCCTAACTGCTGAGACAGATTTTATATAGTTCATTTAGTCTTCATACTTTGATTGCCTTTTTGTTCACAAGGGTTTCAAATTCATGATATACACAAAAGGAGAATCATAGTGAAAATAAAAGTAAAAAGTAAAAGTAGAAGGCAAAGTTGAAATGTTAAAGGTTGACTTTCTGAATTAAAAACTGGTCATGTATGTTCAAAGATTGATATTTTGAATGATATATCAGATCTTCCAATAATCTGCTGTTAACAATCAATATTATTTGTTAATAAGATTTTGTGCACATAATATTTGATATAATTATTGCACACAATAATGATTATACTCAGTATATAGGTCTTTGTATTGTGAGACAGCGAAGATAGAACCCAAATGAAACACTGAACAAATGAAAATTACGAAATGTTAACCCTGGCGAATGTGAAGCCAACCAAAGTATTTGCATTACGACTCACAGAATTTTCATTTTATCATAATTTTTCAACATTTACCATAATTCATACTGAAATAAAGTACGCAATATTTGTTCGACCTCAGAAAATCTAGCCATGTGAGGGATTTCTATAGCTTTTGGTCTCTATCCGTCATCAATCTTTTATGCTATGTGGCAGTACATCAGCAGGGAAAAAAATCTACATGTTTGACCTAAAATGTTTTTGCTGAAATCTCCTTGGAAACTAAAAATTAAGTCACAGTGGTATATATTTTGTGAGCTGTGAGGTTAAAAAAACATGATTTTAAGCACCTTGAACGTTAGAATTGCCTGAGTATTTTCAATAAATTTTTATTACTTTTAGATCATAAAATGGAATGAAAGCCGTTCCCTTGCACATATATCCCGATAAGCTCACAAATTTGATTAGAATATGTAAAATAAAGTATGTAAAAAAATCTAATAAACATGGATGAATTTTTTAGCTCAAGTGACTGAAAGTCATCTGAGCTATAGCGATCACTCTTTGTCCGTCGTCCGTCTGTCCGTCCGTTAACCAGGCACAAATCGTAACCGCTGGACCTAGAACCTTGTAACTTGGCATTCTGAGAGGTCCATGAAAAATCTCCTTGGAAACCAGAAATTAGGTCTCTGTTACCCATATCCTTTGAGCTATGGGGCCCCAAAGTACCCCCCACAGAAAAGTAAAAAATTTCATACAAAAACATCAATATCTCATTAACTACATCACTGATGGTCATGATTTTTGGCATACATATTGATCATGAGATGTTCCATCAGTTCCTGCAGACTGGTGGCGCCACCTGTATTTTTAGATTTTTTACAAATTTTTTTCTCTATTTTTGAGACCTTTAAAAATGTGAACATCTGTTAACAGGGCACAAATTGTAAAGACTGGACCTAGAATCGTCATTCTTGAGACATTGAGAGGTCAATGAAAAAATGTCCATGGAAACCAGAAATTAGGTCTCTGTTACCCATATCCTTCGAGCTATGGGGCTCCGAAGTACCCCCCAGAATAATGGAAAATTTGATACAAAAGTTCAAGTAACTGATCAACTATTGCATTGATCACCATGATTCTTTGCATTGATTTTGATCATGGGGTGTTTCATCAGTTTCTGCAGACTGGTGGTGCCACCTGTATTTTTCGATTTTTACGTGTTTTTTTCTCTTATTTTTGAGACATTAAAAGATGCGCTCATTGGTTAACAGGGCACAAATCCTAATGACTGGACCTAGAATTGTCTCTCTTGACATGCAGGGAGGCCCATGAAAAGTCTCCTTGGAAACCTGAAACTAGGTCTCTGTTACCCATAACCTCTGAGCTATGGGGCTCAGAAGTACCCCCCAGAATAATGGAAAATTTGATACAAAAGCTCAAATATCTGAACAACTATTGCATTGATCACCATGATTCTTTGTATGGATATTGATCATGGGATGTTTCATCAGTTTCTTCAGTCTGGTGGCGCCACCTGTATTTTTTCGATTTTTACAAATTATTTTCTCTATTTATGAGACCTTAAGATGGGGTCATCTGTTAACAGGGCACAAATCGTAACGCCTGGACCTAGAATCTTCTCTCTTGACATGCAAGGAGGCCCATTAAAAGTCTCCTTAGAAACTTAGAAAAAGGTCTCTGTTACCCATTTTCTTCGAGCTATGGGGCTCCCAAGTACCCCCCAGAATGATGGAAAATTTGATACAAAAGCTCAAGTATCTGAAAAACTATTGCAATGATCACCATAATTCTTTGCACGGATATTGATCTTTGAATGTTTCATCAGTTTCTGCAGTCTGATGGCGCCACTGGTATTTTTTCGATTTTTACGAATTTTACAGGGCACAAATCGTAATCTTCTGTCTTGACATGCAAAGAAGCCCATAAAAAGTTTCCTTGGAAACCTCAAATTAGGTCTAAAAAATAAACCACTATATTTTACTCCATATTAATCCATCAGTCAGGTTATTTCATATATCATTTACTCACATATAACATTATATTCCTTTATAAAACCCAACATGTCCATGATATTCATAAGCTTTATCTATTCAATATAGTATCACAATGGTGATACATTTATAGTCCAATCAGGATCAGCTGAGCGCCGTGACCCATGGGTCCCTTGTTCATAATTGGTCTCTCTTTCATAAAATTTAATGCAAAGGCTCCACTTTATTAATAAGAAATGCATGTTTTTTCTTTAAAACTGTTACATATGTTCATCTTTATAACTTTATAATATAATATAGTATGTGTCGTATGAGACCAGTGGCACTCAATTATTGTATCTCCCCAGACAAAGTGGGGGGATAATATATTTTCATACCAGTCCTGCCGCCGCCGCCGTATATAAATCTTGTTGGAGCGATAATTCAAAAAATATTTCATGGATCTTTACCAAACTTGGTATATGTATAGATATGGGTGAGAGGACGACGCCTATTAAAAATGAGGTCATGACCTTGACTAGGAGAGTGTCCTTGACTTTGAATAGGTCCAAATTTGGGGAAAATCACACAAATTCTTAAATATCTCAAGAAATCTTGCATGGATTGATCCCAAAATCAAGTTGTTGGAAGATCATGGATAGGGTTGTCAGCTTCCATAAACTGGTGGCGCCACCTATTATTCTTTACTTGTTTTCGTGCCGTTTAGTACCCCTAAATTGCTACTTGACAGTACTGTGAGCATTATAAGTCAAAAACTAATGGACGGATTTCTTTTATATTATGCATATACATAGATATGGGTTATGGGATAATGTTTATTTAAATTGGGGTGATGACCTTTTCTATTAGAGTGGCCTTGACCTTGAATATTGCCATATATGGTAAAAATCACACAAAATCATTAATATCTCAATAAGGGATGCATGGATTGGTCCAAAAATCAACTTGTTCGAAGATCTTGGATAGTAATATCATGTACCAAAAACAGGTGGTGCCTCTTGTTATTTATTTTACTTGTCTTCATGGTGTTAATACCCCCATCATTGCCACTTAACAGTACTGTGAGCATTATAAGTCAAAAACTAATGGACAGATTTCTTTCATATTATGCATATACATAGACATGGGTTATGGGAGGATGTATATACATATTGGGGTCATGACCTTACCTATTAGAGTGGCCTTGACCTTGAATATTGCCATATATGGTGAAAATTTCACAAAATCATTAATATCTCAATAAGGGATGCATGGATTGATCCAAAAATCAACTTGATTGAAGATCTTGGATAGTATTGTCATGTACCGGAAACAGGTGGCGCCAGCTGGTATTCTTTTACTTGTTTTCGTGCCGTTTAAGACCCCATCATTGCCACTTAACAGTACTGTGAGCGTTATAAGTCAAAAACTAATGGACAGATTTCTTTCATATTATGCATATACATAGTCATGGATTATGGGATGATGTTTATCGTAATTGGGGTCATGACCTTTCCTATGAAAGAGGCCTTGACCTTGAATATTGCCATATATGGTAAAAATCACACAAAATCATTAATATCTCAATAAGGGATGCATTGATTGGTCCAAAATTCAACTTGACGGAAGATCTTTGATAGTGTTGTCATGTACAGAAAACTGATAGCGCCACCTGTTATTCTTTTACTTGTTTTTCGTGCAATTTATTATCCCATCATTGCCACTTAACAGTACTGTGAGCATTATTAGTCAAAAACTAATGGACAAATTACTTTCATATTATGCATATACATAGACATGGGTTAGGGGATGATGTATATTGAAATTGGGGTCATGACCTTTTCTATGAGAGTGACCTTTTCTATTAGTGTGGTCTGATATTAATTGTTGCTGAAGATGGGGGGGGGGGGGGGGGGTGGCCTATTCTTAAAGGGGGGGGGGGGGGGTTAATTGTCTGAGGATACTATGGCACATGCGGTGCCAAGAAATGTCTAGTTCATTATAATTTCTTTTCAAGTTAAATGTTTACTGAGACTTACAAATAGTAGTTGTATCAGTTTTATTTCTTCATTAATTTAGTTTTTTTTTTACCTTTAACATGAAATAAAGACCTTTTATCATACTAATATTCCTGTTATCCTACAAAATTTGAAAAAAAATTGGGCCAGCAGGCTCTTCTTAAATCAGGGTTCCTGCAGTGCCTTTATTTTTATGCCCCCGCCACAAAGTGGCCGGGGCATATAGTTTTACCCATGTCCGTCATTCCGTCCTTCCGAAATCAAACACTTGTACGGACTTTTTTTCGCAATGCCTGCAGATATTGGTCTGATTTTTGGTGTGTGGGCAGATATAGACCAGTTACAGATCGAGTTCGCGTTTCGTCCCGGTTGACCTACTTTTGACCGTTTTACGGCTCCTAAACTTAGAAAATTTCATGAAAAATAGAAATATTCATAAAAGATACACATGTACGGACTTTTTTTTCGCAATGCCTGCAGATATTGGCCTGATTTTTGGTGTGTGAGCAGATATAGACCAGTTACAGATCGAGTTCGTGTTTAGTCCTGGTTGACCTAATTTTTACCGTTTTACGGCTCCTGAACATAGAAAATTTCATGAAAAATATGAAATTTCATGACAAATACACATGTACGGACTTTTTTTCGCAGTGCCTGCAGATATTGGCCTGATTTTTGGTGTGTGGACAGATATAGACCAGTTACAGATCGAGTTCGTGTTTCGTCCCGGTTGACCTACTTTTGACCGCTTTACGGTTCCTAAACTTAGAAATTTTCATGAAAAATAGAAATATTCATGACAGATACACATGTACGGACTTTTTTTCGCAATGCCTGCAGATATTGGCCTGATTTTTGGTGTGTGGGCAGATATAGACCAGTTACAGATCGAGTTTGCGTTTGGTTTAGGTTGACCTACTTTTGACCGTTTTACGGCTCCTGAACATAGAAAATTTCATGAAAAATATGAAATTTCATGACAAATACACATGTACGGACTTTTTTTCGCAATGCCTGCAGATATTGGCCTGATTTTTGGTGTGTCGGCAGATATTGACCAGTTACAGATGGAGTTCGCATTTCGTCCCAGTTGACCTACTTTTGACTGTTTTACTGCTCCTGAACATAGAAAATTTCATGTAAAATATATATTTTCATGACAAATACACTTGTACAGACTTTTCTTCACAATACCTGCAGATATTGGCCTGATTTTTGGTGTGTGGGCAGATAATGACCAGTTACAGATCAAGTTCACGTTTTGTCCCAGTTGACCTATTGTTGACCGTTTGACGGTGCTCTAACATAGAAAATTTCATAAAAAGGTGCACATGTATGGACTATTTTTCGCAGTGCCTGCAGATACGGGCCTGATTTTTGGTGTGTAGGCAGATAATGACCAGTTACAGATCGAGTTCTTGTTTTGTCTCAGTTGACCTACTTTTGACCATTTGACTGCTCCTGAACATAGAAAGTTTCATGAAAAATATAAATTTTCATAACAAATGCATATGTAATGACTTTTTTTCCTCAGTGCCTGCAGATACCACCCTGATTTTTTTGTGTGGGCAGATAATGACAGATACAGATCGAGTTTGCGTTTCATCCCTGTTGACCTACTTTTGATTGTTTTAGGGCTCCTAAACATAGAAAATTGAATGAAAGACAGAAATTTTTATGGAAAATGCACATGTATGGACTTTTTTTCACAATGCCTGCATATACTGGCATGATTTTTGGTGTGTTGCTTGATAATGACCTGTTACAGATCGAGTTTGCATTTTGCCCTTGTTGACCTACTTTTGACCATACGACACCTCCTGAACTTAAAAAATTTTCCAAATTTTACAAATGTTTCTAATTTGCCCAAGGCGGAGGCATTTGTGTCGTTCCGACACATCTAGTTTATTTTGCATTTTTATGGCCTTGAAAAGGTCTTAAAATGCCAGGAATCCTGACATAGGTCTTAAAAAGGTCTTAAATTTGATTTTACCCATCCTGATATAATGAATGTGCAAAAAACAGTTTGGTGATCGAACGTTAACTTGAGAAAGTTTAGGAGAAGTTGCCATGGTTGCTTGTCGAAGAAAGATCTCCATAGGTCTTCAGTAGTTTTAAAGCACGGTAGAGCCATTAAAGAATTCAATGTATAAAAGGGTCTTAAATTTTCTGTCAGCTAGTCTGAAAAATCTTAAAAAGGTCTTAAATTTGCTTTGCCAAAAGGTCCAGGAACTGTGTAAATATGTATGTCAAATGTTAATATTAGGTGGCAATGCAAAAGGGCATGCATGTCAGCTGAGCATCATAACTCATGGGTCACTTGAATTTACTTTCAGGATTGTCATGCAACATTTCAAGTACCAAGGGAAGAAAAGAATCCAGTCACTATGGTGAGACTTAGAGAGTTTGATCCACACACACACATATATATATATATATATATATCATGTGCTGAGATTCTTATTTTGTTAAAGATATCTCAAATCAGTGAAAAAATTGTAATATGCCAAATAAGGATTTAACAATGCTAAAAAGAAAGCAGAGCATCTTTACCTGAACACCATTTTCCAGGGCCAATTAGCAATAATTCTAAAATTCTAATGTATTTTACATAATAAATTGAATAAATTGATGGAAAACTTAACGAAAATGCTGACCAATGTTTATTTAGGACCAGCATCATAAATTCACATTATATATATATTGAACAAAATCATCATTAATATATTGAACAAGAAGATCAGATAAATATGATGGGGCTAGACCATTCAGTGCTTTGTAGGAATAAAGAACCCAACACTCCACCAGTAGCAGCCAGTGCAGTTGTTTCAGTTTTTAGGTGATATTAGCGGATTTTGATGTTCAAGTTGTAATCCTGGTGATAGTATTTTGAATAAGTTGTATTCAACTGATGAAAGTACCTGGCACTCTATACAGTAACACATTTCCATTGTCCAATCTGGAAGTGACAAGTGCATTTATAAGTGTCTGGCAAGCATAACCTATATGAAACATTTATATAGAACTATTAACTGTTGAAATACAGTTTATTGGAAGTCTTCTTACTTACAGCATCATTGGAGGAGGGAAAAGGGCCATGACTCTCCCACCGAAAAAATCAGGAAACGCTGCAGTAATGAGGACGGCGAGCACTGCTAGTGAGGGGCCATTACCAACAGTAGAGCCCAAAGGTCAGTACTTAACTGTGTCATGAATGTTGTAAACAGGGCCGTGCGAAGCTGTCTGTTTTAAGGTTAGAAATGTTCTGGTTTCTGTACACATTGTGTATATGACAGTTTGAATAATTATGAATAGAAGTTTGGTTATCATTGCATCAAAAACCAAGAAAATTAGATTGTAATCTACTCTAATAATATCCCCTTGTACTGTAAACTATAAAAAACCCCATGTGTGTATTGTATTATGCATCATTATGGGATTATGTATCATTATATTATTTTATGAATGACATGGTGACAGGTCATATGTTCATGGGTTTAGATGGTGGAAAATAGAGAAATTACTATAAATTTTCATAAAAACCACTACAGGCATAGATTGTTATTTTTTTCCTTCTCTACACCAGACTTGGGCAGGAGGGATTCTCCAAGAATAATCCCAAAATTTCAAGGTATCCATGGTAACCTGTTGTATTGTTGTACTGTAAATGTTGTCATGATAAGTGGCTCAGTTTGTTTTGTTTGTTATGTTCTATTTTATTTTTGCACAGATTTAATACCAATCTTGTAGCATGCACAGTTTCAGGGCTATAAATGCTGAACTGAGTAACAAACTACGGCAGTTCCATCTTTTGGAGATGCTTTATTAGATAAAAGATTTTTCCAGTTAGATTTAACTTTTTAAATGGTTTGTCATATATGTTAATCAGATAAGATCTTTGAGTTTAGGTAATATTCCATTCTTAACTAGTATACAGTAGAATTCCTTTGAAACTAGTTGAGTTAAGCGCAAAGCTGAATACTAATGTAACATGTATTTTCATGTTCCTTTTTGCAATTGTTATAATGTGCACAGCTATACTTTCATCTGTTTATTTCTTATACACAATTTACAATGTATTATTTACTAGTATTTAACTGCATGTTTGTTGTTTAGTACTCCTTGCACCTGTGTTGCACAACATGGTAATTATAATGTATAACTGCTAGTTTATATAAGATTGTAACTGGAAGAAAGTATACCCAAGTTAGTTGGTTGACATTGTGAGGTTACAATTTCTGGTGTCTATAGCCGGAACTACAGGTAACATTATTTCTTGGTCTTGAAGGAAATTATTTACATTTTGAAAACATCACTTTTAGCTGCTGGCAACATTGTTAAGGCCATACAACCCTATATTAACTTTTCTGATGCTTGTATTAACAAACTGATAGTCTGATACTTTTTAAGTGGGGGGGGGGGGAGGGGAGGGGTTATTAGGTGTAAATATACCCTCCAGGTAGCACAAGTCAAAGCATAGTTATGTTGAAATCAGTGTTAACAAATGAATATTATTAATCACCTAATTTGTATTTCCCTAATGATGGCCTGAGGTCTGATACAGCTATTAAACATGTAAGGCTAATATAACCCATATTAACCGGGCCATGATATGGATAAGGCTCATTGTTGTTCTTCTGTTACTGGACTCTTTCCCACTAGCAGGATGAAATACCATGATTAAGTCACCTTATTTCAACAGACCCCTGCATTTGAACTCTTTATTTTTAGTTTCCATGGATGATGTTAGAGTAACATATGCACAGAATTTTGTGATCTGGCTGCCCATGGTTTTCAGTATCAATGTCAATCAAGATATATGAAAGGAAAATGTTAATAAAATGAAAATGCATTACTTGTCATAAAATATAAATACTTATAAATGCATATATTTCTCAATCTAGCATTGAAATATTGGGTTATATTATGAATATCATCCAAATCAAGTATTAAATGGGTATTTTCAGCTTAGTGGCCAACCCAGAAGTCTGAATGTTTAGATATATGTACATGTTTTCATAATTGACAGTGGCACCCAGTCAGTCAGAGGCAGATGCAATGTTCTTCACGATGCAGACAGCCAACTTGTCATCTGAGGTAGCACTTACTGTGCTGGATGTGGTCAGCCTCTACACAAACAGTTTCAAGGTAAAGCCCTGATGTAATATTCTCACACACTATGCTGTTATGGTATTGGTAGTGCATTACCTCAAACAGACACAAACATAATGTGAATTAGGAGAATAATCATGAATATTTTGTAAAAAAAAAAAAAACCGATTCAACTCAGAGACTAATATTACCAAGTACTATGGTTGCCTTCATATTCGCGAGGCTTATATTTCACGATTTTAACTTTTTCATTGTTTTTCTAGGGTTCCTGTTTTTTGTGATCCTTCCATGCAGTAATTAAGCTACACATAGTATATCTATTATCACGTTGTTCATGTAATATGCTCGTGCTCAGATTTAACATTTTGATGAGGACCCAAAGAACGAGTAAACATTCTTGTCCCCTACAGGCAGATAATATGAAAGATTTAATATGGTTTATAATATCTACTTTTAACGAAGTTTTGGCGGATAGAATGTTTTTGACCGAGTTCCGCCGCCGCGTTCGTTTCTGAGACTAGTCCTCTGAGACTACTGGACGGATTTTTCCAAAACTTACACCATTTATTATCGAGTCACATGTGAACTGGTGCCTAACCATTTGGCCTTGACCTCTGACCTTTCCTCTCTGCCCAGCGTCCATTTGTGCGTCTGTTTCCACACATAAACCAACATATCTCGGGAACCGTTTGACCAATCAGGAAAACAATTTTGTACAAATGTTGCCCTTGGATAGCTTTAAAACATACATAAAAAATGGTGGCGCCACCTGCAGCCATTTTTGCACAGTGTCCATCAGTTCATCTTCTTTGGGTTAAAATCACTCATATCTCTGCAGTGGTTTGACCAAATTACCTGAAATTCGGCATGCGTATACATCTTAGATAGCTTTCTTGATTTTATGACAGGTGGCGCCACCTACATTCACGTACATGCTGCAGACATCCAAGCTTATATCTCGGGAACCGTTCTACCAATCAGGAAAAAATTTTACACAAATGTAGCCTTTGGATAGCTTTATAACATACACAAAAATGGTGGCACCACCTGCAGCCATTTTTGCACAGCGTCCATCTGTTTGTCTGCCTTGGGTTAAAATCACTCATATCTCTGCAGTGGTTTGACCAAATTACCTGTAATTCGGCATGCTTATACATCCTGGATAGCTTTCTTGATTTTATGACAGGTGGCGTCAGCTTCATTCACATTCACGCTGCAATCATTAATGCCTATATCTCCGGACTCGTTTGACCAATCAGGAAAATATTTTTACACAAATGTAGCTCTTGGATAGCTTTATAACATACACAAAAATGGTGGCACCACCTGCAGCCATTTTTGCACAGCTTCCATCTGTTTGTCTGCTGTGGGATAAAATCACTCATATCTTTGAAGTTGTTTGACTTTTCAACCTGAAATTTTGCATCTTGGATAGTTCTCATTCAAATAACAGGTGGCGCCACCTACAAGCATGTTTACATGGCAGACATCCATTCTAATATGTAACACATGTAACTCTATTTCCCCTTGCCACTCAATCCATGCCTCACTTAACCCGTCCTACTCTGATTTTGGCGGAAACACGTAGTCGCTTGTCGACTACCCGTATTCTAGTTTACTGGTAGCATAAAATATATGTTATTATTTATAATATCTATCTTTTGCCTTTTCAATTTTTAACCTGCATGCATAGTGGCTTGGATAAAATACATACAGTTCCATAGAAATTATGTTACAAATATCCATTCACCAGTGAACTGAGGGGGTTTCATTTTCATGATATTTCCATCTCATGAATATAGAGAATTTGAAACCTTGTGAATAAGAAGCCAACCACAGTGCACCAATAACTTTCAAACCATATACTGTTAAACCTCAGAATAACAATCACCAAAAGGACCTCGATAAAGTGGTCACATTTTTAAGGTGTCCGTCTAAGCAAGGTCTGATATAAAGAGCAAAAACAAATTCTGAATGTGAAAAAGTGGTCATTATGTTGAGGTGGTCGCTAAACTGAGGTAGTCACTAGGCAAGGTTTTACTATATTATTACTTCCCCAGAGCTGAAGGCCAGGAATATTGTAAGCACAAATATATAATATTTCTTTCAGAATGTCCTCATTTGTAGATACAGGGGCAGATAATGAACCCTCTTTAAAGCAGAGGGGTCATGACCTTTATGCTGAGAGTGATCATATTGGTACATAATGATATGGTAAATTACAGTATCAGTTGCACATACATTTTCTAATAGTTAATACCAGTTGTTTCACATTGTAGTGAAACTCGTACAAACATCACATTGGATGTATAGTTCTGAAAATGAGTATAATCAAAGCTCTTGGGATACCTTTATCCTGTACAACAAACTGGTGACGACACCTTCGGTCATTTCTAGTTTTCTTGACAGTCTGCCGCCTTATCAGTCATACTGATCAGAGAAAGAAATACAGTGAAACCTGTGTTAAGAGACCAGCCATGGGACTGGCCAGAAGTCTTTCTTAGTAGACCCATCAGTTATAATCAGTGTGAATACTTCAGGTTTACCTAAGGGTGGTCTTTATAGACATGTAGTCATTTAAGAGAGGTGGTCTTTCAGACAGGGTCCTCTGTATACCCTATAGAAAAGTTCATCAGTTATTTAATCATTTATTTGTCATATCAGATCCTATCATGGTATGTATTATTGGATATATTTATCCAATGAACAGGACTTGCGGAGCAATCTATGGGTAATTAATGTCATTGGAGATGAGTCAGAAGAAGGGGGAATATTGTAATGATTGTAAAGCCAAGGTCTTGGATTCTACAACCTCACCAGAGCCAGACATGTCTAGTTTTTCCTGTTTGTATATTTCAGGATCAGCTTCAACACAGAGATGGGGATAATAATATGATGCCCAAGACCTTTGACCTCTATTTGCATTTCCTGCAAACCAGCCAATCAGAAACTGTGCAAAAGCATGCATTTGCAGCACTGAGAGCATTCATAAAGAAGGTATGAATCACACAATGTCTTGGGAAATCAAGTGTTATATTATGGTCTGTCATGTCAAACTCTGATGCAATTTTGGTCAACAATTGTGCATTCTTGTATATGTCTCTGCATCATAAAGATTGTAAAATAATGTCAAAGCTAATTGATCGGATATTTAAAATAATATATATTAACATATAAAAATATATTATTACTGTTCCCATTAAAAGGTGTCAGAATTCCTCGATCAAGGATTATATAGGACTGAGGGATAAGATGTCTTGCCGTAATGTGGTGATATAATTCACTTTATTATTTTAGGTGATATATTATTATTTTATTTTAATTCTTGTTCAATTATTAATTATTTAGTCTAGATTTATCATGTTATATCACATCCTATAGGTTTACATGTTGCATAAAAATAAACAGTAATTATTCTTTCAGTTCCCAGGAGTATTGTTCAGAGGAGAAGCCTCAATGTGTGGTAGACTTTGTTACGAGGTAAGAAACAATGAGATTTATACAATATGTCATAACAAAATGTGTAATAAAGCATTGATTATTAAATAAAAATATAATTTTCGAATGTGGAATTGTCACCTGATAGGTAAACTTCGTTTTTTGTGTAAATAAAACAAGTTTCAAACTTTTGTTTGGGCTTAAAATATAGATACAGTGAAACCTGTGTTAAAGGACCATCTGTGGGACTCATCTAAAGTAGGTCTTAATTCACAGGTGGTCTTATATAAGACAGGTCAGTTATAACCAGTAAGAATGCTTTTGATTTACTGAAGTGTGGTCTTAATAGACAGGTGGCCTTATTAGAGAGCTGGTCTGTAAGAAAAGTTCCCTCGCCCAACCTACATCCACGCCCATATGTCACCTGCAATGTAGGAACACTTTGGCGAAATCCCGAAGGTGTCCCCTCACGACAGGTACTAGTGTATAATATATCAGACAAATTTAATATGATTATACTGTTTAGATTCTGCGGTGTTGCACCTCACGTCTAAGCTCGACCAGGCAGGAGGCCTGTGCTCTCATGTACTGGTTGATGAGGAGGAACTTTGAACATAACAAACAGAGAAACTTCACCAGAGTCCACCTACAGGTCAGTACAGGAACTATAACACAATGTACAGTTCTTTTTCCACACACACACTTTATTGCTGACATAGCATGTATTAGCCATCTATAGTCAAAGTAGGTTAGTAAATGGTTAGGGCTAGCTAAATATATTATAGAGTGAAAGGATCCGAGGGAATCCTGGGTGACCAACATGAGTTTTGCTTAACATAAAATTGGAAGAGGCTGTGCCATTGTTGCTTAATATTTAAAATTAATGTTTAAAGTGTAAAGAAAGAATGTGTGGAAATTCTAAAAGAATGTGTGGAAATTCTGAATTGTATCTGTTATATCATTTTCAGGCTATCATATCAGTGTCCCAGCTGTTAAATGATGTGATAGGACTGAGCAATGACCGTTTCTCCGACAGCTTGTCCATAATCAACAACTATGCTGCAAGTGACAAAAATATCAGGGTAAGTTTGCAGTCTCTGTTTCACATATTAAATGCCCAGTATTTTTTTTTTGAACATCTCAAATCTGCTCTGCATCCTTTCTCAGTGCTCTGGTTCACGATATGAGGAGTGTCCTTTTTCTCATGTATGTTTCATGCATCATGTTTGTGTCTAAAATAGTACCAAAGATCTCCACCAGATGTCATGACCAGTAGTTGCTCTTGTGACATACTGATGGCAACAAATGCACTTGTATTAGTATATTTCTATAAAATCCATCAATTTTTCAAAACATATCTATATATATGTATGTGTCTATATATATATATATATATATATATATATATATATATATATATATATATATATATATATATATAGTTACACTTACATATATAGAGAGAGAAAGAGAGAGAGAGAAAAAGAGAGGGCGAGAGAGAGAGAGATAGAAAGATAAGGTGTCTGTTTTATCGAAAACTATATAAAGTATTTTTAATGCAAAATAGAATGATGCTATGAGACCAATATCTACCCAGTAGTCTCAATAATTTTTTTTTAGCTTTTCATATTTCAATATGTATTGTTAATAATATTCCTTTTGATTTTGAGTTCAAAGGTCAGAGGCTACCATTGTTTTGAAGGATTCAGGTTACATTGTTTGTGTTTAGGCTCATTGCTGGCGGACTGGTAAAGATATTTCAGTGGAACATGATTTGCTGATGAAATGTGACAATTTTTTACAAACTTAGATTTTAACCATTTCTTGGCTTTTAAGTTATCAGTTATTGAATCACTTGAATGCCAATGGTAAGACTTCCTGCTGGGCTTTTTCTTACTGCTATAAGGCATATTACACTGAAAATTATATTCTTAAACATTATGACCAACCTTAGATGTAAGTTTAAAGATTTTCCTTATTTACTATTTTCTACACTTTTAATGAGCATTTAAGGAACATGTATTGTAAGGTTGATAGTTCATATAACATTGAAGATATTTCATTGAAACTAGGTATACCTATGTTTGTGACAAAAATTTTGTACTTGAACATTTTTTTTATCCTTAATACCCTGTCCCAGTGAGCCCTGTATACTCATGATCAGACTACTTTATGATGATATCCGTTAACAGGATTCATTTTTAATTCCATACATGTAATTTCCTTTCATGTTAAATTAACTGTTATTCCAACACAAAATGTTTTTGGAATGTATGCAGTGCATGCAGTCCTTAATGTATTTGTATTTTGAGTAGACCAGAGTTTTTAGCTCAGCTGACTATAAGTCATCTGAGCTATAGTCGTGGTCCATTGTCCGTCCGTCCGTCCGTCCGTAGATGTGGCACGTTTTGAAACAGTAAGACCTAGGAATCCAAAATTCGGCATAATGTTAGATGTCCCCAAGATCTCCTACCAAGCCGAAAACTGGGTCTATGGACTTCGTTCCTTTTAGAAATTAAGGAAAAACCTCAATTTTTTTATTAAAAACCTATTTTTACACTTCTGGACTGCCTAATATCAAAACCTCTCATCTGTTTTTCATCATATTTACCATAATTATTCCTCTATATAGTTCCTATGTACATGCCAGAAATTGTCTGTATTATGTAAATTTAAAAAGTTATGGGCCCAAGCATAATGCATTGTGTAAAAAATCAGGAAAGATATTTGATCACTTAACACAAAATATGTTAAAGCTATAAACTTTTTTTCCAGTAATATAACTTTAATTAATCAAAATTAAATTGTATACCCAAAATTAGATCAAAATCTTTTAAATTTTTTTAAATATTAACAAAAATAAAAAATTGGTACCTTAAATTTTGCCCAACTTTGACTATGGCACGTTTTTTTCCTGTAAGTACTGTGGATTTAATTTTCTAAGCATGTTTTTTTTTAGCATTTTGTCTGTAAACACCGAAAATTTGAAACCAGTTGATCAAAAACTGTAGATTTTATTCAAGTTTTCAAGCGCCATGTAACATATTGTTTACATCAAGCTAGTGTCATGCAGTTTGCAAGTGCTCAGCTCCCCAGCTTCAGCTCTCAGTTCCTAAAATTTGGCTTGCAATTAGATGTCTCAAAAATCCCCTACCATGCCAAGAATTTGGTCACTTGGACTTAATACCTTCGAGATATTAATGAAAAACGTCATTTTTCCATTAAAAACCCATTGTTACACTTCAAGACTGCCTAATATCAAAACCACTGATCTGACTTTAATCATATATAATATACATATTTTTCTATACATTCTCTATGAACATGCCAGAAATGATGTCAGTATTGCGTAATTGTTTTAAGTTATGGGCCCAAACATAATGCACTTTGTAAAAAATCAAGAAAAATATTTACTCCCTTAACAAGAGGATTGCTGAAGCTAGAGATTTTTTGTCAGAGATGTAACATTATTTAATCAAGATTCAATTGAATACCCAAAATTAGTTCTGAATTTTTCAAATTTTATAAGTTATTAGTATAAATATAAAATTAGTACCTTAAATTTTGCCCAACTTTGACCATGGCATGTTTGTTTCCTGTGAGCACTGTTGATATAATTTTCATATCATGCACACATAAAGATTTCAACTTTTTAGTTTAAAAAGCTGAAAGAAATTGGCCAAAAATTGTAGCTTTTATTAATGTTTTTATGAGACCATGTCAGACCTTGGCTCTCTGTAGCACCTCTTGAGTCACCTGTATGTTGACCTTGTTGAACTTTCAGCAAATTATGCATGCTTGAGGCGAGTCATAAACTGGGGCTCCAGGCAGCTTATTATATAATGGCCAGCCACAGTTGATCCAGGTGTCCAACCCAACTCATCTAGTAGTTTTAACCAACAACATAACAATAAACAATAAATTATTAAATTTTTATTGGTTTTTAATAACAAATTAAAGAAAAATAGAAAAGGAATTTGTTTGTTGATAATAACAGGAAATTAACTTGCAGTTACTGATGATATAAGAATCTTGTATCGATGGATAGAATGTCACGTATTCCAAATAACACCATGCAGTCACCTATGGTATTTTTCAGTTCAATTTTAATGATAAAAAAGTAAATCATATTATTCATTACTAATCATTAGGGATCATATGAAGGAAATTAATGATAGACAATGATGCAGTTGATAATATTATTATCTAGATTCCTACTGTGTCTATAGTTAGTACATTGATGTGAAATTAGTCCAAAGTGAATATATTACATTTTTTTTTAATATAAATAAAAGCCATAAAACCAGGTACTTATGATCATTATTTAAATGTGTGAATTTTGTATATTCTGGATTCTCAACATCATTGTTTGGTGAAAACTGAATAAATACCAGACATGGTGCGAATACTTTGCAATTGTATTTAAACACGAATATGAATATGTACTCCATTATAAATTATTAAATGTTCTGCTTATAAGTTATATGGCCAAGTCAAAATCTGTGTGACAATTGCACTCCATTTGTTAATAAAATAAATTAAATTAATCCTCTTTCCTGTCTCCAAAGTACTATCAAAATCATACATAAGCTAAACAACAACAAATCATAATACAGCTTATTTTTGTTACCACATAAAACCAGCATGTGCCTCATTTCTAAATCATACTTTTTTATCATATATAACAGCTGAGCGCCGTGACCCATAGGTCCCTTGTTTTTATATATGCTTATTTACTTCAAAACATATTTTATTGTTAATAAATATCTTGCATATATATCTTACATATATATATATTAAATACATATCAGTTGGTCTTGAAATTCAGTTGCTTTTCCCTTGTAAATATCTGTGCACAGTTTACGATTATATGTTTATTTACTTATAAACAGCTTGAATAAACATCTGTTAACAAACTTCTGCTATAACTACTAAAAATCTGCACTTTTGTGCTTTTATTATAAAACACATATGTTCACATTCGACTGCCTAGCCAATTAGCTGAATTATTACACTAATTAATACTCACCCCCACTAACCAAAGCCCTTTGCTTGATTACCTGAATGATGGCCTCACTGTTCACAAGAAATGGATTACCTGTCTGATGTTTAGTGATGCATGCCTGGCTGGTCACAAGAAATGGATTACCTGAATGATGTCTAGTGCTGTATGCCTCACTTGTCACAAGAAATGGGCTGAAAACTGGCTACACAATACACATTATACAGACTGAATATGTACAATGAACAGTCAATATTTAATTTATTTCAAATTATTTTCCCTAATGTTTGATATGTTAGATAACTTCAGTCACTGAACTTTCAGGAAATTTGTTTAAATGTTTTAATAGACCCATTTCAGTACTTTTCTGATATACCATAGCAAAAGTGCTGTGCACACAGTACTGGTCCAATTAGGTCTGGTATTATCACCACTGGTATTATTTTTCTGGGAATTTTACCCATCATGGACCAATACACACTAGTTATTATACTGAGTCCTACTTAAATCAGGCTTGGTAGAGTTGAGTTTTCTTCCTGGTTGAGTGTTAAAGGAACCATCAATATTATAATACAGTGTCATCAACTGTAAGGAAAAGTACTCTTACCAGGCAGAAACTAGCACAGGATGACAGGGGTGGATACATGATGGGAGAGGAGGGGGGCCGGGAGTGCTAGTAGACTTTATAGATAAATCTCACGTTCAGAAGTATAAGAACAAAAACAGTACATGTGAGACCAAAATCTAGAGCTGCTTTTGGTATTCATTGTGTTTTATTCCATTTCCCAGATTTGTAAGTTTGAAAAGAAGGGATGCTCACCCCTGTACAACCATCTTTATCAGCCCCTGGATGTGGGTCTGTGATTGTGATGACAGGGCTCTTGAGTACAGGGAAGCTTATGTGATACATAAGCTTCATTGTTAACATATTGCCTAAAAGCATTTTGGTCTATTTGGATACACAGTCGTCTAGTTAATGTTATGCAAAAAAAAGAGGTGTCTTGTCATCACATTTGGTCAGAGAGTTAAAATATGTTACCCTGGAATGAATTTTCATCTATTTATATAAACATAAGTATATCTGTTATGTTTCAAAAGTATGGTTTAAAATTAATACATGCTTTTCCTTAATGAGATTTCTTTATCCTGGCAGAGAGCCAAGCCCATTCACTGGTATTTAGGCCTGCCTTTGCTCTAAAGCTCACATGTGAACCATGTTGGTGGAGCATGACTCTGTGCAGAACACAAGGAAGCTTTAATTTAGATCCTGGCAGAGGTGTTCATGTAGACTCAGACTTCAGTTCTATTTCCATTTCACAAATATTGAGAATTTGAAACCTTCATGTGTATAAAGTAATAACACTATTTAATAAAATCCTGTTAGGGATTTCCATAATGTAGGTAAGTGTGAATAAATATGGAGAACAGGAAGTGCTTCAGGACAGTTGAACCAAATATAAAAATAATTCTTCCTGTGAAGGTTGATCATACAGACCTTCTTTGTAAGGAGTTGTATTTACGTAACATGTAAGAGACGAATCAATAAGCTATTGTGTAAATAGCACTACCATATACACGAGGTCTGGTCTTTCATTGGAGTACATATAATCGCTGAGACTTGAGTCCTGAGTGCAGGGGATTTGTAACTGGTGTCTGTTGACATGCATGGACTGTTATACCTGCGTGTACAGTCTGTAACATTACTCATACTTATGAAAATGCTTGGGTCAGGTGTGTGGGATTTTATATTGGTACATCTGTAAAGGTGAGTGATTTACCAGTGATATGTCTAAAACAGGTCATGTGTCTTGTAAACATATGTTTTTAGTATGTTTATATTTATTTGTGAACATTTGTGGTTGACATTATCTGATCCTCTGTTATTGTTGATATGAGGGTTGGTTTGCTGTGTTGGTTAAGACTTGAGGTAACAAAAATGTATTTTTCAGATAGTAAAAAACACAAAAAAGGACCTTATGTTTCCTGTCTGGTTGTATATGTCTCTCTCTGTCCTTTTTTCTTTCCTCTCCCTTGGTGTCTCTCTCTTAACCATATCATATGCATACATATTAGCGGGGAAATATGATTTTTATCTCACTCTGTCTGGATTGGTCATATTCTGTCTCTTCCTTTCTGTCTTTCACTCAGTTAACCAAGGATATTACCGTATGTCACATCACGTCTCATTGAGTCATATCACTATTTCCCAATACCAGGGTACACAATTGTATGTAAAGTACTGCCATTATGATATTAAATTATATATATTGAGTATTATTGACAAAATGTATTGACCTTTGATTGACAGTTGTTATTCAGATATTTCTTGAGGGAAAAAAAAGACACATTTGGTAACTCCCCCCCCCCCCCCCAAACACACACAGTGGAGGCTTGCATTCCATAGAATGCAGATATATAGTTTGTATCTTTGACCCAGCTTTAAGATCTATGCTTTATAACATTCAGTACTTAGGTGTATATTTTGATATTTTTATTCCTGGTAGCTGCCAAGGAGCAGAAAGCCGTCTGGTTATGAGGTGAGATTGATGTTGTGTACTGTTGTTGATATACATATAATTACGGGCATGTAACTCAGCAGAAAAGTTATGTATCCACCATTGTTTGTGTTTCTGTCTGTGTGTCTAGTTCAAATATTTTAAAAAGATAATACACTTGAAGTCTGAAATCACTGAGCAGTCACAACAGATGCCTGGGAGTATTTTTAGAAGAAATACCAGACAAAGTAATTATGGGAGTATGTGCACAATGTTCATTGTAGGCAGTAACAGGAACAATTTGCAGTGGTATGGGTGAAAATATGTTTTTAGGAGTAGTTGATGTTTTTTCTTGTCTTGAATAGACATTATATATTTATGTGGATTTACTGTTAGCATCACTATGCAACTGTATGTCATGCAGGTTACATCCCCAACTGGCTTATCTACAATCAGTATTAATAATAATGGAGATGCAGTGACTCATAAACGAGGTAGTAGGTGAATAAATTGAGATTTTTTTTAAAAACAAACCTTGCATATGTGACTTTTATTAAAGGTAGGTTTCTAATAAAGACTTAATCACAAGCAGTATCACCAAACTTCTTTTTAATGGGACCTATTCACATAAAGTATGTTAAATATACATGAAGAACTAGACATTTCTTGGCACCGCAGGTGCCAGAGTATCCCCAGACATAGTAGGCCCCCCCTTTAAGAATAGACCCCCATTTTTAGCAGCATATACTGACACTTGGCATATTTATTGTTTCTTCCAGCTAACAATCCACAATCTTGTTGAAGATATTGGTCCTGTGACCTTGATCTTTTTACAGATGTGTCATGTGACCTTGACCTTTGACCTCATGACCCCAAAATCAATTGGGGTCTTGCTTTTCCAATGGGACATATACAAGTCAAGTTTGAAATCCATACATCAATAAAAGCAGCAATTATCATCCAGAAACTAATTTTTGGACAGATGGCTCCTGTGACCTTCACCTTTGACCTTGTGACCTCAAAATTGACAGTGTTCTTCCTCTCTTGGCAGGAGAACTATATGTGCAAGATGAAAGATCTGAGATGAAATGTTTGGCTGAAAATGCATCCACATCTTTTTAAAGATGTGTCCTGTGACCTTGACCTTTGACCTCATGACCCCAAAATCAGTTGGGGTCTTGCTTTTCCAATGGGACATATACAAGTCAAGTTTGAAATCCATACATCAATAAAAGCAGCAATTATCATCCAGAAACTAATTTTTGGACAGATGGCTCCTGTGACCTTCACCTTTGACCTTGTGACCTCAAAATTGATAGGGGTCTTCCACTCTTGGCCGGTGAACTATATGTGCAAGATGAAAGATCTGAGATGAATTGTTTGGCTGAAAATGCATCCACAATCTTTTTAAAGAGATTTCCTGTGACCTTGACCTTTGACCTCATGACCCAGAAATCAATTTGGGTCTTGCTTTTCCAATGGGTCAAATACAAGTCAAGTTTGAAATCCATACATCAATAAAAGCAGCAATTATCATCCAGAAACTAATTTTTGGACAGATGGCTCCTGTGACCTTCACCTTTGACCTTGTGACCTCAAAACTGATAGGGGTCTTCCACTCTTGGCAGGTGAACTATATGTGCAAGATGAAAGATCTGAGATGAATTTTTTGGCTGAAAATGCATCCACAATCTTTTTAAAGAGGTTTCCTGTGACCTTGACCTTTGACCTCATGACCCAGAAATCAATTTGGGTCTTGCTTTTCCAATGGGACATATACAAGTCAAGTTTGAAATCCATACATCAATAAAAGCAGGAATTATCATCCAGAAACTAATTTTTGGACAGATGGCTCCTGTGACCTTCACCTTTGACCTTGTGACCTCAAAACTGATAGGGGTCTTCCTCTATTGGCAGATGACTTATATGTGCTAGATGAAAGGTCTGAGATGAAATGTTTGGCTGAAAATGCATCCACAATCTTTTCAAAGATGTGTCCTGTGACCTTGACCTTTGACCTCATGACCCAGAAATCAATTTGGGTCTTGCTTTTCCAATGGGTCAAATACAAGTCAAGTTTGAAATCCATACATCAATAAAAGTAGCAATTATCATCCAGAAACTAATTTTTGGACAGATGGCTCCTGTGACCTTCACCTTTGACCTTGTGACCTCAAAACTGATAGGGGTCGTCCTCTCTTGGCAGGAGAACTATATGTGCAAGATGAAAGATCTGAGATGAAATGTTTGGCTGAAAATATATCCACAATCTTTTTAAAGATGTGTCCTGTGACCTTGACCTTATGACCCAAAATCAATTTGGGTCTTGCTTTTCCAATGAGACATATACAAGTCAAGTTTGAAATCCATACATCAATAAAAGCAGGAATTATCATCCAGAAACTAATTTTTGGACAGATGGCTCGTGTGACCTTCACCTTTGAACTTGTGACCTCAAAACTGATAGGGGTCTTCCTCTATTGGCAGATGACTTATATGTGCTAGATGAAAGGTCTGAGATGAAATGTTTGGCTGAAAATGCATCCACAATCTTTTTAAAGATGTGTCCTGTGACCTTGACCTTTGACCTCATGACCCAAAAATCAATTGGAGTCTTGCTTTTTCAATGGGACATATATAAGTCAAATTTGAAATCAATACATCAATAAAGCAGGAATTATTATCCAGAAACTAATTTTTGGACAGATAGCTCCTGTGGCCTTGACCTTTGACCTTGTGACCCCAAAATTTATATGGATCATCCACTATTGTCAAGTGAGCTATATCTTCAAGATGGAAGACCTGGGATGAAAGTTTGGCATAAAATATTATCATCCAGAAACTAATTTTTGGACAGATAGCTCCTGTGGCCTTGACCTTTGACCTTCTGACCCCAAAATTTAAATGGATCATCCACTATTGGCAAGTGAGCTATATATTCAAGATGGAAGACCTGGGAGGAAAGTTTGGCTTAAAATGCATCCACAGTATCTTTTAAAATGCCAGTCCAGTGACCTTGACCTTTGACCTCATAACCCTAGAACCTATAGGGTTCTTACTTAAGTGGTGGGCCATACATAAGTCATGTTTGAAATCCATATGTCTATCAACACTGGAGATATCATAAGAGGTGTGTGGTTTTCACCATATATGGCAATATTCAAGGTCAAGGCCACTATCATGGGAAAGGTCATGACCCCAATTTAAATAAACATCATCCCATAACCCATACCTATGTATATGCATAATATAAAAGAAATCTGTCCATTAGTTTTTGACTTATAATGCTCACAGTACTGTAAGGTGGCAATTTTGGGGGTATTAAACGGCACGAAAACAAGTAAAGAATAATAGGTGGCGCCACCAGTTTCTGGAACATGACAACCCTATCCATGATCTTCCATCAAATTGATTTTGGGATAAATCCATGCAAGATTTCTTGAGATATTAAAGAATTTGTGTGATTTTCCCCAAAATTGGACCTATTCAAGGTCAAGGACACTCTCCTAGTAAAGGTCATGACCTCTCATGACATTTTAAATAGGCGTCGTCCTCTTACCCATATCTATACATATACCAAGTTTGGTAAAGTTCTGTGAAAAATTTTTTGGGTTATCGCGCCAACAAGATTTGTATGCGGCGGCGGCGGGACCGGTATGAAAACATAGTATCCCCCGACTTTGTCTGGGGATACAATAATGTTTTTCCTTAAAATATTATGGGATCTGCCAATATTTTGTTCTTAAACTGTTTGCCTACTCTGGTACGCAGGTATAAATATGCTTGCACAGAGGGAAGTGGCTCATAACATAAACATAGCACGCACGCAACTTTCTGACCATGCCATGTAACTTCACAAATCAAGATATTTTAAGCTTCTGACCCATGTTTCTGCTGTTTTTCTGTGCTCATGTATTTTCACCTTGTTTAGGAGTTATCATGTGTGCCTAATGTCAGATGTCTGATTGTGCATCTTTATAACTTTATAATAATTTTGCTTGGAAACTATTGTATACGGTCAAAAGACTCACTACCATTAAATAATACTAGCATTATTGAAAATGTTTATGTACCTTGAGAGAGGCCTTTAGTTATTGGAGGCATTTAACACATAAGGCTTTCAAACATTTGAGGGAGGTTTCTTGAGGGGTAGTGGTAGGCTGTCGGAGAGAGTAACTAAGATTATGTTATGTATAATGTAGTGGTGGGAGTCGGTTCCTTTTTCATAATCGATCATCGGTTTGGGTAAACCGATCGATGATGGATTATTAATCAGTTCAGACAAATATAAAGGAATGTGCAATTATCTGTGATACTGTACTCTCTTAACCCAGCCCGCATGTCTTAGTAATTCTACCTGACGAAAGGAAGTTTTTGCCTTTTTTATATTTTCCTTTTATCAGTAAGATATGCTATTCAAAGTTTCATTTTAATCAATTATAGTAATCAAGAATTAAACCACAGTCCAGGACATCTACTTGCTGGCCCTCATGAATACTCCCGCGCATCATTTTAACTTCACTACCAGGAATTTCATTTTATAACAATTATGATGACTGCCGACATGCATACTGGTTTCACAGGCCTGCCAGAAAAATTACAGGCCCACATACATTTTGGTAAAAATTAAAAAAAATAAGTAATTGAAAGCTAAAAATATAATTACTCATGCGGCAGCGGCACCTGACATCAGCTGATGAGATTATTTCTAAGAGAATCTTGCAAAATTGGCATAGACCTGGAGCATTATGGAGCATTTAAACGCCATACCGCCCATATTTTGCAATGAACATCTCGTTTGGAAACTCTCTGCTAATTCTGCATCTACCTGCCAGTTCCCAGAGGTTTAATAAGTCCTCCGTTCTCTTGTCTACCGTGTCATACTCAGTTATATACGGAGGTTATTTGGGAACACAGACTCATTATATGAAGTGTGGAATGTTGTAAAAAATGGAAGAGTAATTTTTGCCTATAACTTGGAGACATTCTGGTAAAAACAATCATGAGTATGATGTTATCGATAGTTGCCTTTCGTAATCGGGCGCTTGAAAGTTGCAGCAAACCGACTGACTTTCGAAAAAACTCGATGATCGGCCCACCACTAGTATGATGTAATTCATTATTTTTCTTTAATGTTATTTACATACTGTAAAAACTTGCATACAAGTGGACCTTGCATATGAGACGAGGGTGATTTTAAGGGTGAAAAATAAGGTAAAGAAATTTTTGGACCATCTGAGGCAGTGTTTATTGTTACAGGTGAGTACAGGCCTCACTGTCAAAATTTTTACTCAAATGCATAAACTGTAAGGATGACTTTTATTTATCTATGTAGTTGAACAGAATGAAGGGACAAACATTAATAAATAAATATTATTTTACCAAAAATTAATGTTTAGTAAGAAATAAAATAATATATTTTTGGAAAGCAATCTGTTTTAAATATTCATCAGATTGGGGAGGAAGGCACAGCCTTAGGAACGACATTGGTTTGATATTCAGGTGTTAGAAAGAAAATGGATAATAAATAGTTAGGGAAATAATTGTGAATTAAATACAAGAAACAAATAAATGAAATACAGAAGTTTATTACAAGCACCATTAATATCACCAATTATTTGACTATCAAAAATATCACTTGATTATTTGAAAGTCCACTCTTTCAACAGTAAAAGCCGACAGTGATAAAATGACATTAAATCCCTTCAAAGTCAGAGTCATCATCTTCGCTGGCTCTGAATAGCACATCCCTCTCATGACATTGACAGGTTGTTCGGACATTCAAGCCACAAATTTGGGCTCTCAGACTCATACCCTCATAGAAGTCAACCCCCCAACTTTGGATGTTTTTTTCAGGGGAAACATTTCTCAACTTATATGCGAGTTTTTACTGTAAACTAGATCTGGATTACTTTATATGAATGCATGATCATTTTTTCTGTGAGACAATTTCAAATATGGGACTGTCAAATGTTGATAATTAAATTTTTCATTAGCAATATTCTGCTGAAGTATTGAACTATTAATTCCAAAAATATGTTGTGTGTTTGTTGAAACCTTCATGACTATGCCCACAATATTTTTTAATTAGTAAATAAAAATTAAGTTGGCCAGCGGCTCAGCAAATTTTTGTACCCTGCATTAAATGTGCAAGTATGGAAAATTGATTAATTACACAATACATCTAAATGGTATTCAGAAACTAAAGGCATACTTTGACACCAGAAACAACATACTAATACATTGCATCTCATCTGTAAAAAAAATGTTTGTACCACAATGCTGTGCAAAACAAATACTAGTTTGTTTACCCATCATGCTTTTACTCCTCACTCAGCCATTAGTATCACTGTATTATTAATACAAACCAAAATCAGCATAACATAATAACATAATACCTATCTAATTAGGATCAACAAGCATCAGTATCTCTGCATATATTTATATTTGTTCAGAATTCATTGTAATGAGAATTGTGGACCATTGTTATCTTTCATTATATTGTGTGATTTTTAGGGGCAAATGTGGGCAACTGTCCCATTGGCACACTTGCATATTGGCCCATAATGTCTTAGGTACCCAGCAATTCAGTCAGCTGAGCGTCATGACCCATGGGTCACTTGTTATGTGTATGATAATATTTCATGAACCTTCTTCATGTACATATTGATTATAAAAATTAGTAAGATAAGTTCAGCTATATAGAATTATTTAGACATACAGTATCTGGGTGATAATAGCACAGTTCATGATGGCTGTGCCAGGTGCTGTTTTCACTTAGCACCTACCATAACAGCAGGTGTGGTCAGTTATAAACTGTATAATGGGTCACAGAGCTCCTGTGCTAGTGCTGTCAGCCAGAACTAATCCAGCTCCTGTTCGTACAGGAAGCAGCCACACACCCAGGCTGTAGGTTATACTCCCTCAGGTATTTTGGGCTCCCCGGGATGGATACAGGATATTTGGTGTTATATTAGCTGTGCTGTATGATCCAGGAACTGATTCATTATTGTTGGCACACAGCCCCTGCTAGCCTTCTCAGTATTACACCTGTATACAGTGTATAGTGTGCAGTATATACAGTCACACAGGTGGACTGTAAGCACAGGGTTTGGTTTACCTTATGTTTGAAGCAGGACCAACATCAGTAGTGTAAGTGTACTTACCTGACCTACCAGGGTGAGTAAAATATAGTCACACATTTTGAGCACCCTGGACTGGATAAGCAAGACAGGGTTAACTTAATGATTTTTAATTTTAAATAAATCATTGGGATGAGTTAATTATATAGCCCATAGTAGATACACCTTTGGATGTCAGGTCTCAATTGCTTGATTTAATTTAATGGTTTTGCTTGTAAATCTTAAGGACAGGACAGCCTTGTGGTTAAGGCCTTTAATATCAGACTCGGCGGCAGAGTCCATGGTGAAAATTAAATGGAATTTCAAGTGAGCCCTAGGGATTTGCCCATATGCCTTAACAATGATGAACATTGGACTTCAGAGCTGAAGATGCCTTGTATTTATACCTCAAAGGCTAAACAGTTAATTCTCAACAAAATCTAAAAAAGTGTAAGACTATGTTTTGACTACAGGTTACAGCTTTAGCTAATTGATGTAGTCTTTACTTAGAAGATCTGAAATCTAATATTTTGTGATATTCCCTTAACATTTATTCCGTAACCAACTAGAATGCTGCTTTTATCACCAGGAATTTATGCGCCGATTTATGGTGAATAAGTATGAAACCCATATATTTTTGTGATGACAGTAATACTTTTTTTTGAAGGGCTGCCTGAATCATGGCACCCTTTGAAGTGGCCATACCTGTTGATCTTTTAGATACATGTATAGGCAACTCATACATGTAAAGTTACAGAGATGGATGAAAGTGGTGCATGCAGATACTGTGATGTCGTCTGTGTGTAATGTTAAATATATATCTAGTTAACATCAGCTGAGGCTTTTGATGAAAAGCCCCAACACTTTAATATCCTGCTGCTATATGCAGATGAAGGCCAAGTCATTCCCAGAGTGTGCCTACAGCATCTCCTTGGAAGATAGGGAATCTAATGCTGCCAAATTAACTTAACAGATAACCACCTGTAGCCTGCCCTCAGAGTCCTTTCCGAAAACATTTCTGTGCCCTTATCAAACCCTGAAGTTACAATAAATTCAAAATTTTTATGGGACCTGCCATTTTGCAAACAGACTAAGGCACAAGACACGTGTCAGAATTAAGGGTATATACTTCTAGTATTACTATTATATAATTTGCAGTATTTAATTTTAAATTGATTTTATTGAAATCATGCAAAGTGCAAAAAAATCATGAAATCATATAACTTTGCTGTCAGCTAACCATCAACCTCTTTTTTTTTTGCCAAAGGGGAAGAAAGTAATATCATATGGGAACAATTCACAGGTGAACTTTGGGTCCTTGGGCCAGTGTTTGTTCTTTCGTAAAGAAAGAAAGGCTACTACAGTGTAAATTGTAGTGTGAAACACTTGTTTATGATGGATTTGGTGGCATTTTTTCAGGGTTCAAGTTTTGCCATTGAGGTGAAGGACCTGACAAAGCGTATCCGTACTGTTCTGATGGCCACGGCTCAGATGAAGGAACATCAGAATGACCCAGAGATGCTGGTTGACCTCCAGTACAGCCTGGCCAAGTCCTACACCAGCACACCGGAACTCCGCAAGACGTGGCTCGCAAACATGGCCAAGAATCACGTCAAAGAGCACAATTACTCTGAGGTCTGTGTATTGTAATCATCAGAATAATTATAATAATACCATAGTAGATTAAGTAGATTATCTAGAGTAGAGTTATAGCACAAGAAGCAAAGCTAAGAAATCATGAGTTTGAAGCTCAGTGGAGGAGGTTTTGACATTTTTAACAGTAACACACCCAGGAATATTGTGCTCCACAATCATAGGATTAGGTTATGGTTGTTTAACCGTGACAGCATTGTACATATTGCAGCATTATGGGACTTCAGGCGGGGATTTGATATATTTGGCCGTATCTTGTATATCTTTATGCAGTTTTATATTAATTTCATAACATATTAATTGAGGTGTAATGTATATTTGCAGGCAGCACACTGCTACATCCACATAGCTGCACTGGTGGCCGAGTACCTGCAGAGAAGAGGTGAGTAGCATTGCTGGCTCTCAGTGTTACTCATAACATCACCGAAGGCTTCAGCACTGCTGGTACTTAGTGGTACTCATAACATCACTGAACAAACGAGGGCTAATGTTGTATCCATATACTTTATGGATATGACACTGACTATTAAATATTATTATCATTGATGGTAATACCTCATTTACTTAACAGTGCCTTCTGGTGTTCAAGTGTGTATTTTTGTTTTTGTTTTTAGAGGTTTTGTTAACATTAAAATAAAGCTTAAGTTATATATATATATATATATATATATATTGACACCTATAACTTTGTGATTCACCCACACAGGAAGGGATAAACAAAAGAACTTCGATACAGGATATAAACATCTCCTTCTGGGTTACTTTATTTAACACCAGATGGTGCTCAAGTATAAATGCAGTATTACCATAGATAATAATGACATTTTTAAATAACACTGTTACAGCCATCACCTGCCTAACTTATGCACCGGTGTTGGTTTTCTTGCTAACATATATGGCAGATAATTCATTCATTAAAAATACTTTGAACATGGCTCATTTTGTTAATATATGTCTTCTTGTCATTTTATACTTGGTCTCAAAGTATGAAAGCAGGTGACAAGTCCAGATGGTTTTATACTTTGACAAGCAGCTGGTACATAAATAAATTAAAAAATATATATATATTTTTGTGAGAATGTAATTATCATCCTCAACAAATGTGAAGGGTCTTGCCTTAAGATTCTATAATCATTTCTGGTTGAAGCCATGATAAATTTGATCAGTATGAAATAGGTAAATTAGATGTCTTTATTTAAAAAATGTCAAAATTTCCAATGTTTATTTATAGTATTATGAAAGGGACAGTTTTTTCATACATATTCATGTTACAGGTGTCTATGCATATTCAAAAGGTTGTTTTTCAAGATCAGAGATAGTCGGTCATACTCAGGAGATTTTAATACATCTATAACTATGAATAAGTGATTAAGGAGGTCACATTTAATTAACATTTATATAATTAAGTGATTGATAAATATTCATTTATAAACACATGGTGGTCATTCTTACATATTCAGGAGCCAGTGAAGAATATATGCAGAACAAAGTAATCTACTCATATTTAGGAGTTTCTTACTAATACGTATTCATGTGTTACAGGTTCATAATAATATATAACTACCTTTCATGAATTAATGGTTCATATATATTCATGAGTTTATAGTTTATGCACATTTATTAATAAGTGATTCATTTATACTCATGAGATAGTGGTTCATACATATTCATGAGATAGTTACTCATACATATTCATGGATAAGTGGTTCATACATATTCTTTAGTTGGTGATTCATACATATTTACAACATGATTTATGCTAACCCTGGTGCTCTTTTCTTTGTGAACTTGCAGGGAAACTGGACAGTAAGTGGCCAGATCTTGGCTTGTTTTGGTGTGATAGTTACCTTATGAATATGTATATTATTTGGACCCACCTCAGAGATCACTATTAAACCAGCACAGACCAATAATATACACCATGCATATTAATAATAAGTTGTTTAGCTATGTTTAGCTATGCACACTGCATTGACTGTAAATGATATTTTCAAATGCAGCTGTATGTGATTCAAAGTATGACATGTATGACATGCATATTAATAATAAGTTGTTTAGCTATGCACACTGCATTGACTGTAAATGATATTTTCAAATGCAGATGCATGTGATTCAAAGTATTTGTCATGCATATGCATGAGATTAGAATGGTTATAAGATACATGATATGCATATGCATGTAGGATATAATGTGTGTACTCTCATTATATCAAGAGAACCTTTCATGACTGGTCAGATGGCACATGGATTTATGGTTACAGTAGTACACATTTTGACCAACAGGTGGAAGCATAAGCTTTATATTTTAACAATCAATGCTCAAGGATGCACTAGGATTTGTAAAGTTTCTTCTTCATTCATAATTTACATTCTTTTTGTAGTTCATTCCTTTACCATTTGAAGACAAGAAATAGATAAACCTGTTAATTTTATTTTAATTGAAGTACTATTTTTATCACTTTTCCTATGTGGTTACAATTTTCTGATTTCTAAGATAATATATTTCTGCCATATTGTCTTGGTTGTGAGAAGAATATGAATAAAGTAGCATGAGCTATAGAAAAAAATTATGTAGAATTATCCCTCTGTGACCATAAATCTATGTGCCGTGAACAATCATGCTTTCATTATGCTTAGATCTGTATAAAGAAAATGGTGTATTTGGAAACTTCTATAGGTAATTATGAGCTTTTTGCTTTCAGTCAGAAATATTGTTCATTGTACATTTCATGGAACCACAACACTTTTTACTCAAAAATCATGTATCAAGTATCAAAATTATAGATCAGCTGAAAGAAATTTTGCAAATGAAATCAGATATGATTATGCAGTTAATTAAGAAGAAAATAATTAAGATTTGATTATGAGCAGAATTGTTTCCAAATACAGGGGCTGTAATATGGTGTAATGGAATTACATTTTGAATATTATTGTGTATTTCAAGACTAGTGACAGTTATATATTTCAAATTTGGTCACCAGTGCAAAACAAATTAATTGAAAACCAGCCAAATCTGGACAGGTGTAATATGAGCATTAAGTAGAGATTTCTGTTTTAAAAGGCTTCTGTTTGAGTATTCTTGAATTTTGCATAGTTATAAACTGGGCAGTTTTTCATTTAATTTAATCCGTGATATTTGAGGTCAGAGGTCACCAGATTTTGGTGGAGCTTAGATTTGTATAAAAATGCCGTATTTTGAAACTTCTATATGTAATTATAAAATATTGTTTAGTGTTCATTTCATGGAACTTATTTTTTTTTCTCACAATTTCAAGTATCATAATTACAAATTCACTGAAAGTATTACATTTGTATATTATATAACAAGTGATCCTGAAATGTGATTAATCATAAAGAATTTTATTTATATAATAATATAAATTTAATTAAATTTAGTAATTTAATTGATAAGAGAAGATCAAATAACAATGATAAGAAACTGACTCTATACTTAGAAATACCAGGGCTCAACATTAACAGTTACCTACTTGCCCGGGGCAAGTAAAAGTTTCAGAAAATAGTGGGAGGGCATCTACTTGCCCGACTGGAAAAATGGGTCCAACATAAACTTTTATCCTAAGGCCTGATAAAGGATGTTTGTGTTCTTAAATACAATCAATGATTTTTGTAGGGCAAGTAAAAATTCATGTAGGGCAAGTAAAAGCTAGATGTTACTTGCTCAACTGTGCAAGTACTTTCAAAAGTTAATGTCAAGCCCTGAATACTAGTGAGCAGAGCATTAAGAAAATAACATGATAGATGCTTTGTCGTAAGTGTTGAAAAACATGATACACAGCATGAACATCCATCGAGTTAATTCCAGATAACATACATAATTAAGACTGTAGTGGTCAGTGAGTGGTCAATAGATCTTCAGAGGTCAGGCAGGGCCGGGGTTTCAGTAACCTTACAGCTTATGACTGACCAAATAAATTTCCAACTTTCTGGATGAATAACGGAGAAAAAAATAATAAGCAGAAACTATGTCAATGTGATAAGTTTTGACTATGTTAAAGGAAAAGTAATAAAAATGATTTTGATCCATGACCTTTGTGTGATTTTGATGAAAAGATAGTTGTTGAGGATTTACTTATGTCTACAGGATCAGTAAAATTTTGATAAGAAAAGCACAGACAAACAGGCACACATTGTGACAAACTGACACACAAAAAAACAAACTTTCTTCATTGAAAACAGATTCTGACAAACAACATCTCCAGAGTAATCTTGTGTGTTACTTCCAGTGGCATTTTTACATAAGTTTAATTAAAATTTGTCAATGAGATGAATGAGATGTCAAATCTTATTTAACTGTTTTTGTTGAAGTATGGGATTAAGTTTGTTTACTACATATTAATAAATGTCTTCATTAGAGTAGGTAAGCACTGAACATATACAATATGCCATTTTATTCTTATAATGATTTAGCATTCCATGAAAATATTACAGATTACTGGTGCATATAGATCACTGTATATTTCAATGAAAGCACACACTATATGAACATGCTAAGCACATAATCTTATTTGTAGGAAACTGGTTTGCATTTTGTTTTACGGTGTTTGTGTTTTGGGATTTTATGGCCTTCCATACTTGCCTGCTGTAAGGGAAAGCTTTGATTACATAAAGGGTATTTTGCATGGAGAACAGGCTTATAGAGTTTTATCTCCAGTATGCATAAGCATACTTAATTGTATCCCCAGACAAAGTCAGGGGGGAGGGGGGGGAAGGTACTATGGTTTAGGCACGGTCGCGCCACCGCTGAGATTTATTTTGGATGAGATAACTCGTGAAAGATTTCACAGATCTTTACCAAACTTTACATGTGCATAGATATTATTGAGAGGATGCAGCCTGTTTAAAATGTGGTCATTACCTTAACTATGAAAGTGATCTTGACCTTGAATTGGTCCAACTTTGCTGAAAATCGCACAGATTCTTTAATTTCTCGAGAAATGCTCAGTTGATTGATAAAAAATTCAAGTTAACTTAAGACGTTGGATGGCGTGGTTATGTACCAACAAATTATTGGTGCCACCTATTATCCTTTTCTTGTTTTTGCGTCTTTTAATACCCCCTTCATTGCCACTTTACAGTACTGTGAGCAATATAAGTCAAAAACTTCAAGACAGATTTCTTTCATATTATGCATATATATAGATATGGTTGACATATATTGAAATTGGGGTCATGACCTTTGCAGTGAGAGTGGCCTTGACCTTGAATATTTCCATATTTGGTGAAAAACCTTACAAAATCTTAAATATCGCAATAAGGGATACATGGATTGATCCAAAGTCAATTTGACTGAAGATCTTGGATAGTTTGTCTTCTGCAGAAGACAGGTGGTGCCATCTTGTATCATTTTCTTGCTTTTGCACCTTTTAATACCCCCATCATTGCCATTTGACAGTACTGTGAGCATTTTAAGTCAAAAACTACAAGACTGATTTCTTTCATATTATGCATATATATAGATATGGGTTATAAAATGAGGTATAATTAAATTAGGGTCATGACCTTTACTATGAGAGTGATCTTGAATATTTCCATATTTGGTGAACATCACACAAAATCTTAAACATCTCAATAAGGGATGCATGGATTGATCCAAAAATCAATTTTACCGTAGATCTTGGATAGCTTAGTCTTCTGCAAAAGACAGGTAGTGCAACCTTGTGTCATTTTCTCAATGCTTTTGAACCTTTTAATACCCCCACCATTGCCACTTGACAGTACTGTTAGCATTTTAAGTTAAAAACTAATGGACAGATTTTCTTTCATATTATGCATATTCATAGATATGGGTTATAGAATGAGGTATATTTGAATTAGGATCATAAACTCTCCTATGAGAGTGGCCTTGACCTTGAATATTCCCATATTTGGTGGAAAATATTGTTTCTCAAGTTGATAAATGGAAGGAACCATGGTGGCTTGCCAAGTATCAGTGTATGCTTCTGAAGATGGGGGGGCCTATTCTTCGGGGGGGGGGGGGGGGGGGATTCATTGTCTGGGGATACTATTTGGCACCTGCGGTGCCAAGAAATGTCTAGTTAAAGATATGATAAAGAAAAATTTTAATTTCTATGCTTCATAAATACCAATTTGATTATAAATCAAATTTGAAGACTAAGATTATTCACACTTAGATTATAATGCTTGAAATTGAAGATACATAAGAGTAGTGAGTTATAGAATTTAAGTATAATAAAGTTGCAATTATGAGACATGTAAGAACTCTCAGTTATAATCAATAAATTACTGATGAAAAACCAAGGGCACAAGTAAATAAAAGGGCCAACATCAGTTATGTTTTAATGTATTATTTTATGATATTTTTAGAAGTAAACTACTAGTTTGATTTTTTTTCATCCTTTTATTCCCCCAGTTGAATTAGAAATCCTAGTAATATAAAATTCCTTTGTAGTTCAGTTTTGTCATGAATCACACCTTTTTCCTGTATCCCTAGCCATTTACCATATTAGACACAAATTGTTTTTTATAAAAAAAATCACTTGTATTTTAATTTGAAACCATTCATAAACTAGACTTTGATTGAATGACCCATGTTCAAGGTGATGCATGCACTTATTATATGTCAAGCAGTGAAATATCATTAATACCAACATAATGGATGTGATTTATATATTACCAAAAAAACTTTAGTGTTTACAGTATATAATTGAATTACTGACCTGAAGATTAAAATCATTAATATGGGTGATGTATACAAGAGATGTACACTTTGACAGTCCTGTACTTTTATTTACCAGAAAATGCATTCTGACATAAATTTCAGTAAAAATTCTGCTGTATGGATCATTTGCTCAAAATTTAAGTTGATTTGAAATATTTGATAAATCAAATGTTAAATTTTATATAATGAAAATTCATCTGAAAAATACAGGCCTTTCTTATATAATCATTTTCCTGAATAAAAAGGATAAATTTCATAGCTGCATCAATGTAAAATCAGTTTCTTTAATATTGGAACATCAGTTTAAGATGTAAAATGACAAGTCTTCAGTTTCAATGTATAAAATATTTATTTTCCAGGCAGCTTCCCACAAGGTTGTAATGCGTTCAAGAAACTTTCACCAAACGTGGAATCAGAAGAAATTGGGATGCGTGATGACTCTGGCATGCAAGATGTGCAATATACAGAGGTCAGTCAGTTCTCATCACACATATAACAGAGGACTGTAAAGTATCATTACACATCACAGAGGATAGTAAGGTCACATGACACATTACAGAGGTCAGTAGGTCACATTAGACATAACGGAGGACAATAAAGTCTTATTTAACATCACAGAGGTCAGAGAAGTCACATTACAGGAAGATCAAGGTCACATTACACAATAGAGGTCAGTAAAGTCACAAGACAGAGAATACCAAGGTCACATTTCACATAACAAAGGTCAGTATGGTTACATGAAAGAGGATATCAAGGTCACATAACAAAAATTTAAGATCAGTAAGCTCACATTACATGGGATATCAAGGTCACATTAAACATAACAGAGGTCAATAAGGTTACATTACAGAGGATATTAAGGTCACATTACACAAATCAGAAGTCAGTAAGGTCACATTAAAAGGGGAATCAAGGTCACAGATGGGAATAAGGTCACATTACAAAAATTACATGTTGCCAGAGGCCATTAAGATCAGTTACAGATTTCATAGGTCATAAAAGTTGTGTTACCAAGATCAGCAAGGTAGCACTGCAGCGCTCAGTAAAGCCACATTGCATATTACATGGTATAAAGCCATTATACTGCCAAAAATAAAAGATTAATTTTCTTACCCCATTCCCTATAATTTCTTGCTACAATGAAAAATATCTTGTGGCAAGAAAAATGTTCTTGTTATTGAAAAAGAAATTTTTTCTTATAACAAATTGTTTTTTCTTTTGATAAGATATTTTTCTTGCTGTCAGAAAAAGATATATTATGGCAAGAAATAATATCATGCATCCTCATAGTGCATGTGCTTGCAAACATATGACAATATAGTGGATGGAAATTTGCTTCTGAGGCTTTGTGACCTGAAATCTAAGGCTCTGGCTTTCTGTTTTCTCTGCCTTATTTTACTCAAAATATGGAGTAGATTAAATCTGTGTACTTAACCTGTACTGCAAGACACACAAGTCTCATATGTCACATTAAGCCAGATTCTTTATCTAAAACAGGTGCATAAGGCAAATTCATAAATATTGCAGGAGATACCTAAGCACAGTATTGTCAATAAAAATATCTTTGTCAATTTCATATATACATTATTACTTCTTCTGTTAATTAAAATTAAAATAAATTAAGTGAAAGTAGTATAAATCAGTGTATGTCATCATTATAAAGCATCTGAATACTTGTATATAGGGCTTTGGTTTAAGATTGTGATACAGTCTAACCTGTCTGACCACCTGTAAAATGCTGGCAACTTACTATAACAACCACTGGATATCAGTCCCTTTCAAATTCTGTTATTATTTTATCTATAGATAAACCTTGCAAAATACGACAACCTGGATATTATGGATTACGGGCAGTTTTTTCTGCACTAAGATGATATATTACTATTAAATTGACCCGCCTAATATGGGCACTCTTTGTGCTACCTCGACCAGCGCTGACCAGTCAGTTGATTGCCCATTATTAAGTCTCTGTCACTTGTACTGGCTCTCTGTTTGTTTTTACTGTGTGATCACATTAACTGAGTACAGGCTGGGTGTTTTGGGGGACCCTTGGCCAAACCTGGACATGTTGCATTAGCTCGGCCATGTGACTGACTCACATGCATGACCTGCTAATGGAGGCCCTCTAAGTTAATCTTTGATTTTTGACCCCATAGTTGGTCTTTAATCTATTCAGTACATTGCATGAACGGCTTTATTACAAAGAGTGAATGACCTATGATGTTCTCAAGAAGCAAGTGATGTTAGTAACCAGTGGCATCATCAGACCATTTTAAGTCTTTCTTATTTGTCGTGTCAGAAGAACCTCTATAAATATGAGCTCAAATTGTACCTTAGCAGAATGCGTTTAGTGATTGACTTTTTCACATACAACCCTCTCTTTTATTCTATTTGTAAATTGTAAATTTTACTGTATTGCCGTAAATTGCTGTCATACCGACAATATCAATACGGTCATGAATGTCTAGCAAGACCATGCCAGCACACCCGACACATTGTGAATTAGAACTTAAAATAAAGCTCATTATGATGACTGAGAGTCAAGGGCATAAGACAGGTTCAACTGTACTTGAATAAATTTAAAATGTTGATTGTCTTTACAGATGCATCTGATAGAGCTGCTGGAGCAGTGTGGGGAGTACCTAGAGCAGGCAGAACGCTACGAGATGCTCGGAGACTTATATCGCCTTATCATACCTGTGTATGAGGCTAACAGAGACTTTGAGGTTAGCTTTTAGCAATGAATGCATGAGTATGAGTCAAACAGATTTGAGTCGATCAAGAGCCATTGTTTAATGAAGTCATGTCAAACATAAAAAATGAATATCGCCACATGAATACAAACTTCATGTGGTTATATATATTATTAGGGAAAATTTGATTACAGATCCCATGTGGTGAACTCAATCATAGTCCACTTTCGCAATTTTGCAAGACAGTGCTCTGTCCCTTAGCAATCCTCTGTCCAAAATTATCATCTATGTCAAAGCAATCCTCTGCCCAAAAGTACTCATCTGTCCAAAAAACAGTCCCCTGTCCCATAACAGTCCTCTGTCCCAAAAAGAAACTCTATCCCAAAGCAATCATCTGCCCAAAAGGAACCATCTGTCCCAAAAACAGTCCTCTGTCCCATAAAAATCTTCTGTCCCATAACAGTCCCCTGTCCCAAAGTGAGCCCATGTCCCATAACAGTCCTCTTTCCCATACCAATCCTCTGTCCCCAAACAATCCTCATAACAGTCCTCTTTCCCATAAGCATTCCTCTGTCCCAAATTATGACAATGTCCCAAAACAATCCTTTGTCCCTAAGCAGTCCTATGTCCGAAAAGGTATCCTTTGTCCCAAAACAATCCTCTGCCCCTAAGCAATCCACTGTCTCAAAATGATCCTCTGTCCATTTTACCTGAAGTCATTTGACATTGCAATTTGACATAAGTATGTCAGATACATTCATTGCCAAATTGTTAAGTCACAGCTGTATTTTCATGAGTCAGGCTGTGGTATTTTATTTTTATGAATATGAATATATAAGTACATAATTACAAAATACATTTAACACAAAGATTTTTGCCTTTTACAAAATTTGTATCTAATTGGTTGTCATAAAGGTAGTTTAATATATACTCCTCCGTCATATATATGTCATCTAGATTTGTGCAGTTCCTAAATTATCAGAACCTGATAATTTATTTTTATGAATATGAACTAAATACTAAATGTAAATCACCTAACTGATAACAGAGTGGGATATTTGACATGTTGTAGACATCAGAAAAATATAAAAAAACAACAACAGGTTATTAATCCGTATCAGACTTAAATCTGGTTTCATTAGGGAAGCTTCATTATACATTATTTAAACAGAAGACATGACCTTCAAATGTCATTTTGTTTTATACAGAGGCTTGCCCGCTGCTATGCGACCTTACAGCGTGCTTACAGCAAGGTTGTGGAGGTCATGAGAACAGGCAAGAGGATGCTGGGAAACTATTTCCGGGTTGCATTTTTTGGTCAGGTGAGCATAAACAAGATGGTATGTAATTGGTATGTCTTAGCATATTAAGAAAACCAATTATACCATGTAATAAAATAAATGTTGCAGTATCCATCATTTTTATCATTTACAAGATATTCTGTGAGAGCATCATTAAACAGGATGCAGTAGAGTATGTGTGACTAAGCAGAAAAAGATACTATTAAATTTTAATGGGATGCAAAAAGAAAAAAGATACTATAAAATTTTGATGGGATGCAAAAAAAAAATGACCACACTTATTCATGGACTGAATGCAGGAAAATATGTCCATAAAGGACCACTGCCATTTTATATATATTATATATATATATATATAAAGTTTAACAGTCACTTCAGTGACTCGAAAAAAAGATATTTCAGTCTTCCCCTTTACAGTGTTTTGAGAGGGTTTAATTTTGTGGTCTCTTTAGGCACCTGTACTTCAAATGATTCCTCATATCTTTATTTCTGATTTTTTCAAACTGAACTTTTAAAATTTATAAAGTTTGATATGCAAACATTTAAATGGTCTTTTTATGTTTTGGGTAATTGTTGACTTTGGAAATGTGTAGCAGTTTTTGCGACAGATGTCTAAACAGATTGGTTACATTCTTACACATGTAGCCTGAGTTAGTCCTCTCCCTCCCCTTGTGTGTTGAGGGTAAATGATTATTAGGGAGATGCTGTAATACTTTCCCACTTCACAGAGTCACTTTGATGAAGAAGATGGCAAGGTGTACATCTATAAGGAGCCAAAAGTTACGGGCCTCGGGGATGTCTGTAGCCGACTTAAGACAATATACACCGAGAAGTTTGGTCCGGGCATAGTGAGACTCATACAAGATTCTAAACAGGTAATCATTCAAGAGAATTCAATATTTATGTCCCCGGCGACGTCCCCCGCCTAAGCCCAAGGCACTGTCAGTGGGGGACATAGAAATGGTGAGCGTCCTCCTCCCATCTTTCTGTCTGTCCATCCGACCATCTGTCACACATTTGTTAACCAATGACTCAAAATGAGGTCCTGTTTGAATATTGATGACCTTCATGCAGTTTTCAAGGTCACAGAAGTAATCTTGGTGTATGACATTGACCCATCTCAAATTCTATACACGTATTCACAAATTTTTATTCTGAATATTCCCACATCGGGTGGGGGACATACTAAATCTGTTCCACAGATCAAATTTTCCCTTGTTTAAATTGCACCTTTATGCTGTAGTATCTGAAAATTCTCCCCATGTATACCTCTTAGGTTCCCACAGTCTGAAGAATCCTTGAACACTTGTTCTGTATTTCATAAATATCCTTACATTCTAGCAAATTAATCAGAAGTACCTGAAAGTCTTTATATTTCTATTTTTTTCATTCAAAATAAAGTTTTGCTTTTCAGGTTTAGAGCATATTTAGAGTTAATAATATCCATTAAAATATTTAAATTTACTGTGACAATGTGAATGAAATACAGGTTTTGACTAATAATTCATAAGTTGCATATCTATTTCAAAAGGATTTGATTAGGGATTTGGTTGTAAAAACTGATCAGGGATTTTTACAATGTTTAAATTTTTTGTGCATTATGGCCATCGGATTGAGTCCTTGAAATTTTATGTATACAGTCTTTGAAAGTCGTTAAATTTGTACTCCAGTTAAGTGAGAACTCTTGACTGATCATAAAATTTTAAAAAGTGATTTTGAGAAAAAATAGGGAAAGAATCACATCATCTTATGTTTTTGTCTCAGGTGAAACAGGAAGACCTTGACCCCCGCCATGCATACATCCAGATTACCCACGTTACACCATTCTACGACGAAGAGGAGCTCCTACAAAGAAAGACAGAGTTTGAAAGGAACAGTAATATCAGGAGGTTTATGTATGAGACGCCTTTCACAAAAGACGGAAAAGCAAGAGGAGAAATACATGAACAGCACAAGAGGAAAACCATACTTACTAGTGAGTGTATGTTATAAAACTAGATGTGTGGTCTGAGCCTACAGGTACACCTCCGCAAGGATCCTGATCAAACAAATTTTCTGATCTTAGGATTGTGTAGAATCCTTCAACTTAAAATTTTTTTATGGTGATCTGTATTATCTCAAAACCTTAATTGATTGTTGCTCACTCTATTCAAACTTCTTGAAAATCTGCTCATAACTTTTTGCATAAACTTGCAAGCAAACTTGAAGTACAATGAAATATAACATGAAAAATTAATAAAGAATGTTTTTTAAACTACTCATGATCCTGAAATATGATAAATATATTGTAAATTTTGACAGATTTCCTTTATGGAGAAAATTTGAGTAGTTATGTCAAAACTACATTAATGTACTGCATGTGATAATTTGATGATTTTCACTTTATTATCTTATTCTGATATATAAAATACTGGTAAACTGTAAATAATTGGCATTTAAACCTTCATAAGCAAAAATTAATTCAAACAAATGGTAGCTGCTTAAATTTACCATCCAACATATCATTTAACAGACAAGTTTGAAAAGTTGGTATTTTTATTGGAGTCTTTTATATCTTATTCCCAGATTTAAATTTATGTTAAGTTTGCATCAATATGATTGCAATCGCATAATTATTAACTAAGAATTGGTCATTCACTCATGTCTGTTACTTTTTTTATGTGATTATGTCTCCCCTCCTATTGGGGGGACACAGTGTTTGGTCAGTTGGCTTCGGCATCGCAAGTTCTTTGTGTCATTCTCTGAGAACACAATAAATTTTGAACCACTTTATATTACTTCATGAAATTTGAAATCTGAATTGTTACTACAATTATATCGGATGAGTTCCAAAAACCAGTGACCTTGATCTTAATTTCTTGGATAAATAAATCAAATTAAATAATATTGTGAACCTCATAAATTTTAAAGTAAAGCATATTTTTCATGAAATTTGATCAATGAATTGTTTATTTCCCAATCCCTGATGAGTTAAAAAACTGGTATAATGACCTTCATCTTCAAGATAAAATCTTCAGAATTCTAGGGTTTTTGTGAAGCCCAAAACTTTTTAAGTACCGGTAGTCCTTATATTTTTCCTCAAATTCGGGAGGGGGTGGGGAGACAATGGGGAGGGAAGAAATATGAAAAACAAACTGATTTGAATTTCCTTTCTCTTCAGCCTCCCACTCATTCCCATATGTGAAGAAGAGAATACAGGTTGTGTACCAGAATGAGATAGTACTTACCCCAATAGAAGTAGCCATCGATGAAATGCAGAACCGTGTGGCCGAGCTACGGGACCTTGTGGATCAGGTCAACCCTGACCCAAAACGCCTACAGCTCAAACTACAAGGCAGTGTATCTGTCATGGTGAGTAAACCTTACAGTGGACTTGTTTTCAGGATTGCCAAATCACTCTTTTTAAAAGAGTCACTCTTTTTTTGTGGATTTCATGAAAATGATGCTAACTACTTTCTTTTTCACTCTTTTTTTTTAGCAGCAGTTTTTTTTTACTTCTTTTTTTCAGTAAAAGAATTCTGATGCCAAATAATTCTCTCCTGCTTTAACAGTCCAGTTAGAACAAGAATGGGACATTTCTAATTTTTTGTGTGCAAATGTCCAGCATGTGTCACAACATGTGGAAAATGCCCTTATCTTAATGCAGGGGAATGTGTGCCATGTGTGCTTCTGAATTTGGGAACAATATGCTTCAATATTTATACACAATTGTGGTATGCATAGAACATCTTTATTCAGTTTGTGATGAAAAATGGGGAATTGATGCAAATTTTACTCTTTTTTTTCACTCATTATTTAAAAGAAACCTGCTTTTATATTCCCGAGCACCAACACTTTTTTTTGGTCATTTACCTTTGGCAGGCATGAGTTTTGATGGTTCATGTTACAAAATCAGATAAACACAGAAAAGTTCATTGCACTATATATATATATATATATAGATATATAGATATATATATTTAAAGCTTTTTACAACTGCTTTTCATCCCTTGCGTGTACTTTCTCAAATGGACATTTACCTCCGTTGTCAAATTATAAATGTGAAGAACCCCTGAGGCTGATCCCAGTACCTCAAGAAAAAATTGGTGACCAACAAAAATCGGTCTCTAGAAAAATTTAAAGCCAAGATTGCTTGCAAGATGTCTACCATAGAGTATAAAATGTATTAAATACACTGTCATATACATATATTGTCAGAAATATGTGAACAATTTTCCCCAGATCTATTTAAGGTCCTAAGACTCTCTGCAAGCTCACTCGAAATCCATTGTTGTGGTTTTCAGTGTTTCTGTAGTGTACAAGTACAACATTTGAATTGTTTACAATGTTTCCGGGGTTCCATACCAAGAAAATTATTATTAGACCTAAAAAACAAAAGGTAAGGTTCTCAGGCACCACCCGCATCAGTTTTAACCCCTGCATGAAAAATTTTTATTTTCATCTTTCAAGAAGATAAAATAATACAATTTTGATAAGATTTCCTTGGTTATGTAGTAATTTTACCTGTTCAGCAAAAAATTCTGTTATCTTCATGCTTTTCCTTGATCATATGACATTTTCATCAAATGTACAAGAAAAGGTAAAAAGTAAAATATCTCCCGCCCGCACTGAATCTGGAAAAAAAGTGCCTGAGAACCAAAGCTTTTTTTTTGTTTGTTCCTAAGATATGAAACATTTGGTGCTCCTCCTCCAACTATCCTCTGCTCAGTTATCATCATATCTTAGGAGCACACGTCAAATGGTTATATATAAATCAATACTTTATTAAATAGGATAACTTATTTTAGTCAGGTAAAATTTAATTATAATCAGTCAAACATTTACAAGGCAAAATCACTTTGCTGAGTTAATTTTTTTCATTTTCCCAGTTTAATATGCTCCCAAGGCAGCAGAAATCTTGCATTTCTAATGAAGCTACTGATTTTCCTGCTGCCTGCTTTGACCGTTTATGATGCACTTAAACACCAGGTGGCCCATCTGCTGAAAAAACTGCTGATGTGTCTAGCAGCCAACCAAATGCCAGTCAACAAACACTCGACAGGCATCAGGCTGTGCCCAGAAACTGTGAGTAGGGCCATTCACTCTGAGCCTGTGGCCTGTTCAAACGTTGCTGGGGCGATGAGCTGTCACTCAAAACGTAATGAACAACATTAGCTATGTGTATTCCTCGCTTGGCTGGTAAACCATTTGTCTTCCAGTACATGGTCTCATCTGATTGGACCAAAATACAGTGCTCCCCTGTGATGTAGAGATTCAGGATAAGAAATATATAGGTGATAGGCCTATAGGTAAAGCGCTGTGTAAAGAGCGTACCAGTTTAAATGAAAGAACAACTTACTTTTAACCCTGCCTTAATTGTTTTTGTAACTTTTATTTTTACAGGTAAACGCAGGACCTCTGGCATATGCTGAAGCATTTTTGACAGAAGAAAATGCTATAAAGTACAGCAAGCCAAAAATAGAACAACTGAAGCAGGTCTACAAGTAAGTGTCATTATTGATACAAATTTGTTTATATTCTATTCCAGACTGTCAAGCAATTCTACTTTTCCTACTTTTTAAATGTCCATCATATTATGAGAGTATTTTGGTATACGCATGTCTGTCCGTCTTAACGTCTGTCTGTCCATCCGATAACTTTCAGTATTGCTGCGATAACTGCCTGGGGCTTTGATGGATTTTCACGAAACTCACCATGACTACTTACCAACAAATTATCTCACCAGAGTTCAATTAAAGGCAAAATCCACACATATTTAAGGTCATGGGTCACTAGGCTACTTTATGGTATTAGCCGCGATAACTTATGCAGAAAATGAAGGATTTTGATAAATCTCATCAGAAATGTTAATCAGTAAAATATCCCACCTAAGTTCAATTTCCAGCAAAATCAATGCATATTTAATGAGGTCAGAGGTCACCATACTTTGGAGGCACCTTGGTGACTTACCCAAAATCCTATGGATTTTCATGAAACTCATTATGCATATTTACCATTAGAGTTTCTCACCTGAATTATCTTCTCATCAAAATTCACGCATATTTAATGAGGTCAGAGGTCAGTGGATACACGATGGGCATATTATGCTCGTTTGCCGTGCTCTTGTTCCTAATTGTTTGGTCTTAATCCTGTTTTTCCTACTGCATGATCTCAAAACTGCTGGAACAAACTGAGCACCAAGTTTAAGTTGTTTGAATATGTTTTCATTAATATAACTTTTCTCATTCTACATTCTTTGATCAAGAATAAGTATGATTAATGTTGTTATATGTTAGGGTCCAGTCCAACTTTTTTTCCTAATTCCTTGACATTGTATTTTCCTACTTTTCTATATTTACAGTTGTGTTTTGGCCTATTTCTCATGAGTGTGTACTTGGCAATCTGCTGGTAACTCTGTAATATATTGGCCAAGGTGTAGACAGGTAGTTTTTGTGATGACCTGTCTTACTACTTTGTAGAATAATCCCTATTATCTCGTTTTATACCTCACCTCATCAGTGGGGAGATAAGGTAATTAGTTCCATCCCTCTGAGCATAAAAAAATTAATATACAGCACAATATGCAAAAAAAATTCCTTGTATCCAAATTTGTACCTTAATATCTCTGCTGTATGTTCCTGCTCTGCATTAAGTTTGCCAAATTTCAGATTTTATTTTGTTGCCAATGTTAACTTTCAGTTAGCTTAATTAACTGGTTTATATCAGTATCTGATAATGTCTGGGACTCAATGGCAGTAAGTTTTGTGCAGACTTATGCAAAATTGTTTATCCTAAAGACTGTTTATCTGAAAAAAAGTGTTGTCCTCTGAGCTATTTGAATCAACGGCACTCTACTGGAGCCCGACTCCCTGCCATTTTGCACTGCCACCAGCAGCCGCCTCAAATATTCCATTAAGCCAAAGTGAGCTGATTTTGTGCAGCTCATTTTGGCTTGATAAAAGATTAAGATATAAATCTTTTACAATAGATCTACTCCGGAACTGTCCACTAATGAGGGCCATCTGGCAGGTTAAGCCTGCTTATGGTACAAAGAGTGCTTGCTTCAGCTACCTGGTCATATTATATAGCATTTACCCTGTTTATAAAAGTCAGCTACTTTCAGTGTAATCGCCCCCTTTTACACTATTTTTTCAACAGAATGAGTGAAGGAATTCCTTGATTATCTGTAAGCAGATGGATTGCCTCTGTTTGTTGGAAAAACAGACTGTTATTAAAAAAGGCCCATGAATTGTGTTTTAATGGCTAGTGTACATTAAGCTACATACAGTTGTCGCAACCATGTTGAAATCTCTTTAAAATCACAATTTATATTTTAAATTTGCCAGTCAGGTTGATTTAAACCAGATATATCTTCAACCTCCAGGAGAAGTCTTAAACCTCAGGGTGAGAGGAACCAAAACATTAGGAACCACCCCATGAAAAACTGAGTTACATTTGAATATTATACATATGAAATATATAATACATTTGATTTGTCAGTGTTGTATCCACTTGGTGTCATCATGTGAACATAAGTAATCACCAGTGTATAATCCTTATTAATTTTTTGGTCAATGTCAGTCAGTGGGAAATGGAAGTTAGCTGTTTCATAAATGTTGAAATCTTCAGTAAATGTTAAATTTATTTTTCACTATGAATTGATCAAATTATTAATATAACTTCATTATGTGGACTATTATTTTTCATCTTAATTCATGCTTATGGCTTTCAGCTTACTGCTAAGTCAACCATCTTTTGGTCCAAGCCAGCTGCATTTGTGTGGCTGTCACGGCTCCAGGCTCTAAGCTCTACTGTATCAGTTCTTACATTGCAAAAATAAAAGTCATTCTAGTCACTGTAATATTATTATATTTTCAGGGAGTTTGTAGATGTTTGTCAGCAGGCATTGGAAACCAACAGTCGCCTCATCAGTTCAGACCAACTGGAATATCAAATGCATCTGAAGGATCAGTTCAGAAGTCTAGGAAAACGACTCGGCCAGATCTTTAGAGAAAGGGTGAGTGTTCATGCTCAGCTAGGGTCTACATGATGATCATGTGCCTCTACAGAGGTGGTAGGGTTCAATTCTGTGGTAAAAAGAATTGAAATTTGCAGAATTGGAGTCATCCCAAGATCTGATCAAGTGCAAAGCTGAGATATTATTGAAAATATATTTTGGAAAATAGAATAAAAGCAGTGTTACCAAAAGAATGTTGTCCTCGCTGAATGTATTTTAAAGTGTGGTTCTTTTACTCATTCTTTATATTCAAATCAGTGATAAACACTAAATATTTGAATGTTCTTTCTGAATGCTGAAGTAATATCTGCATATATATATATATATATATATATATATATATATATATATATATATATATATACCTCCATTTATTTCATTGTAGCTGATAGAAGATGATGACAATATATCCACCACAAGCAGTCACAGGGACTCTATGACAGTATTCCGGGAAATTAGTGCCACTGCCAGTACAAACATATGAGGCTACAAGCTTCCTACAATCCCATATTCCCCTATCATGCCTCTGCACAGTCCCATCATGCATTAAGCACACATTCCCATCATGCCCCAGAAATTTCCCATCATGCCTCTGTATAGTCCCATCATGCCCTGATATTCCCATCATGCCTTAGCACAATCCCATCATGCAACTGCAGTCACAAACACAGGATTGGCTGGAGTCTGAACTGTGTCCCTTTGGTCAGAAAGGCAGCAAATTAAAGACAGACTATGAAGAAACATATTGAATTGATTAAAAACATGACACTACAGAATTTATATATGATTTTATCCTTGTGTTTCACTGTTTTACTAAGATACTTTTATATTAAGCAATAAACACGTATAGTTTTGTATGTAACACATTACTAGATTTTGTTTTATACAGCAGGATTAAAACTAATTATTTATGATCATTTTCACTCTACTAGATTATATACAAAGTTAACTAATTTGCCTGATTTATTGTGTAACTGTGTGCACTAAGGATATTATGACATGCTGTAAATATTGGGTACGGCAGTACTATATGTTTATACAAAACAATACAGGGTTAGTTCAGGGTAGCATCATTAGGATATGCAACCACACACATACACACTTGAGTAGAATTTTGCTCTTGGCAGGGAATGACAGCTTCAATACCAGTTCCAGTACTTAAGGAAACCCATCAGGGTAGGACAGTAGATTACTGCAAATGTATCAATGGTAAAGAGTACAATTCACATTTATATAAAGTGAATTATACATCAGTGTAACTTCACAGTTCAGCTCATCAGAGAAGTTAGACTGTATTGTATTGGAGTCCTATAAATATGATTTATCTGATATGCATTAGCTCTTAAGAATGGGGTAATTTGTAGATGCTCTAGTATGTATTTCTGATAGCTATTTTCGTGGTGTTTTATCATGATTAAATTACACTTACACAAGGTGCTTATCAGCTTGCGGCTGATTTAATTACAACTTTTGATATTAAAAAACATGCAAGCAGGTCAGCTGTTAGTATTGCAAACAAGAATATTGTAATATCATCAACAAGCTCTGGTTAAATCTATGTCCTTTAAGCTTCTGTATATAGATATATATACCTTATTGGAAGATCCAATTGATGCATCACTGGCAGATTTTGTCTGGAAAATCATAGAAAGAGAATAATATACGTTTAATACCAAAAAGTGCGGACTGATTTTGTGTCTCGCATCATTTTCTTCCTGTTACTTTTGCATCGAGAATGATAAGTATAAAGTCTAATATAACTCACTTCACGCTTGTTTACCTGTGCCAGGGTTTTTCACTCCTCGCGCTTTTTTACGCTGCAGTCATTCTATATCTCCTTTGTTTTAACAGCTGCTTTTTGCATAGTGAGACCACCAGGGCTGGCAATTGGCAATAAATTATAATCAGACCAATGAGAGTGGGATATCACATTGTGCATCCAACTACAGATTTTAAACCCACTCTCGTTTGTCTGATTCTTGTCCCTGTGCCAGCCCCGAGCTCTAAGCAGCGGTTAAAACAAAGGAGATATAGAATGACTGCAGTGTGAAACCACAGCATGAGAAGTGCACAGGCTGTTGAACCCCCTGTCCTAAAATTCTGTATCTGCCTTTCTTTTAACTCCTGGGAGTAAAAGCATTGTTGGTTGCTCCCTCTGGCATGAAACCGGGCATTTGATTTTAGTATCTTCAATTTAATTAAGAATGGTATATATATTGAAATCCTGAGTTATTTTGTGAATGAGGCAAGGCATTAATTGGCTTATTTTGTGAAACAGACCTTGATTACGATTTGGTTTAAGAGGGCCCTGTGAAGCTAATCATTACTGGTACACAATAATTACACCATCACACCATCATTATACCATAATTATGCCACTACACCATAATTACGCCATTACACTGTAATTATGTAATACAGGACGAATTCATATTTTCTGTGAAGCACTTTTTTGATGGCAGTGTATGTGGATGGAGCTTACGTTTACGTGATGAAATAGTTTTGTTCATAAATGTTTGATGCCTTCAATTTGTCCAAATCACCCTGCTGACTTAATCAACTATATCTTTCATCAAGAGTAGCTCATCTTTTATTACCAAATGCTACATCTGCACATCAGCAGCAGAATCAGTTACTTGATAGAAGACAAAACCTTTGACGGATCTTGAAATCAGTGCCAACATTTAACCAACTCCTGTTGTAGATAACCTTCATTAAATGTACTGAATTGCTTTAAAAAAATGTAAATTATATCTTGTACACAAACAGACACAAAAACTGATATTATTACACAGATAACACTGCAGGTACTCTTTAAGCATATCATATCAGGAATTTGATTGTGCTAAAATATTTTTGAAATTCCAAGCAAATACAGATATGCATTGCATTAGTGTAGATGAAGTGTTATATTTATGTATTAAATTCAGTGTATCAGTATCACAGACTGTGCTGTCGCTCTATTGTTCATGTGATTATTCATAAAGTCCTGTCAATTATCCTACAAGTCACATATGTGAAGTTTCTAGATAAGTCAATACAATTTTCATGGTGACATTTGGAATATTCAGTCATACATCTACATTAATATTATCATCCATGTTAAAGCTTTTTATACCGTATAGAAGCTCATTTCATGTTTCAATAAACTTTGATTTAGGCCTCACTCAGATAGCTCTATGGACTCAAAAGCACCTATTTATCAAGGAATACTCTTGGTAAATGAGCACCATGATTTATTAATGTTGCAAAATTGCTGTTTTTGCCTCAATCCCTTTCAAAGAATTCATAACCATTAAAGAATTGAAGCACACTTTGAATCCCTTTTACAAGATAGCAAAATCATACATATTTGGTGTCGACCAGCAAATTAAAAAAAATATATATAGGTCCAAGAAACGGTGGAACAGTGTACTTTATATTGGAGCCTTGTATACAGAAAATCTTTAGGGAACACATGGAAACCTAAGAGCTAGGAATTTAACACACTTGCCTTTCTTAATAATAGTGACATTACGCTTTTGAAGTTGTAGGTCGGGATACAAGTGGTCTTCACAGATAACATTTATTTTTTTGTGTTGTGCCATGTTTATTTCCTTTGCCAACTGTACAAATATCCTCATTGCAGACTGTTATGGTGCTAACTTTATATGCAGTTTTCACCTTTCTGTAAAACTTGTTTTATCTTTTGTTTTGTTGTATTGTGTCATTTTCTTTTAAAATTGGTACAATATCAGATTAGATTCAGATCCGCATATTATCAGATTTTGAGAAGATTGGCAAAAATATCAGATATCTGTTTTATGCAAAATGTCAGATTTTTGTATGTTATGCAAAATATCAGATTTGTATGATATGCAAATGTGCCTCTATACAGACGGGGCGAATGTAATATTTTTCTTGTCTTTGAATAGATTTATGTTCAATTTATATGAGATGCAAAGAAGATGGGAAGTCTTATAGTAATCATCAAAGTCATTACCTTTATAACAAGATAATGCATATTATCAACCCAGATTTCATTTATAAAAACATCGAACATAAGCACTTCACAAACTGATCACTTTCATCAGATTCTGTGCAACGGGGCTCTGTTTCTTCTCTGGTTAGTCGGATTTCAGCTGTTGATTGACAGAACAAAGCATGTCATTAAGGGGTCATATCTGTATAACTGATGTAAATGAGAAGCTATTAGATTAATAAATTGATAAAAATCCCCTAAGGTGCTTAGAAATGTCTGTGCTCACTTATGTGATAAATTATTTATCAGATTAATGTATATGTATGTCACAATGACCAGGTATTTTTTACTGTCAAATAAGTTGTCATACGGTATTTTCCACTGGTATATAGTCCTTGTTTATTATTTTGCGGGTACTGGTAAACTGTTTTCGGCTTTTTGTTCGCAGCCTCTTAAATTTGCGATATTCATGACAATGTTATTATCATGAATATTAAACCTTTGTGATTAAGACGCTCCATCAACACAGATGAACAGTACATTATATATCTCCAGTATATATTATCTGTGATTAAGATGATTAATATAAATGATATTAGATCTGTTGTAATACGTTTAAATCAAAGAATAATATTATAAATAACATGTTTTTGGCCTTTATATTGTAAGTCAATAGTTAAAAAAGGTTGCATACGGTAGATGATCCCTCGGAATTTCATCTAATTCCTCAGACTGAGACCTCATGTTAAACTCAATGAAAACTGTGCCACTCTCAATGAAATAATGCAGCCATGATCCAATACATTTTTGTCTGAAAAGAATTGAGCAAAATACGGAAAATCACGAAGATTCAACATCGCAAATATGAAGCAAACTGCAGTATGTATTCTAGTATTCAACAATGAGATCTGTAAAGGTATTTGCAGGTTAATTAAACATCTGATGCATTAAAATAATTTCCAAGATTTTATGGTGTGTACAATGCATAGGATCAGACGACTTTAATTTTGTGAATTTCCTTTAATTTTCATTTACATATTCAAATTAACAGCCCTTTTACATGGGCATCCGATAGATTAAGATAGGGAGTGATTTTTAATTAATTTTAAAATAGGTTTTATCAAAGTGTTTAACATGTAAATACATTCATACACAGATAATATTTCTAATTTTAACAAAGTGTCGTTTAACTTTCATGAAGAAATAGTGTACTGTGATATTCATATAAGCATAACTAACATTGAAAGTTTCCAGGTGGACAGTGCAAGTCTCGTATTTTTCTTATTTTTATTGTATTTTTATTTTTTTTTCACGTCAAATTATGTCATTAAAGTCAATGCGTCTGGTATGAAGGAAGATAGTGAAACCCTCACTCATATATATAGTTATAAACAGACTAAATGTAAATCAAAATATTGTCTTGCTGTAATCCATCTTCCCTATGAGAATGCGCACTGTGCATAACGATCGTCGGCTTTGTTCGGGTCTTGGGCGCCATAATTTAAGGTTCTGTTAAATAATGAAACAAAATATATATATATATATATATACATATATATATATATACATACATACATACGTTAGGTACATCATTTTTAAAGATAAGATCGAGTTTTACTTTTACCATTTAAACTATAAGAACAATGCTTTGCCGACATGTCAGACCCGCACAGTGTAAGTCTTCGTCAACAGATGTCGCTAGTGGGGTGGATTTTTGTGTGATGTCGTGTATTATTCAAAACATTTATGCGTGTATTTTCAAAGCAAACAAAGTGCCTATATGTGAACTTTATGTAGTGCTCTGGGTGTTGTGACCGACAGCTTTGATTTGGTTTTATCTAACGTGAATGTTGCTTTTGGCGTCGTTTAACCAACATTATTTATTGCACTCACTTTCATGTACAAGTTTGTCAGTATTTTCATACAAAGCTTACTAGCAGTATTGCACTCTACTAGTATATTAGACTGGTTCTCTACGCCGCATCCATAAAATGTAGGGAAGAAATCACCAGGCGATAAAAGGAAGGAACCAGTCTACTAGTTTATGTACCCCCGAGCATGCGCAGTAGAAATATTCAACCACGTGATATGCCCACGATGCTCTGCGTGTCACGTTATGACTTGTGAAATAAACTGCCAGTGATTCTTAAATATGCTTTCTTCTTGTATTGTCATGCCATTGGGAGACAGATTTGTATGAATGTCTTGCGAAAGTTGTCTGATAACCCCTATCCATGAATACACGTCTTGGTATGTACATTGGACTTCTTGATAAGAGCTTCATGAAATTGGGCAACGCGAATCTTGATTCTACCACCCTTATTTGCATATGAGATCACGTGAGATGCACAAAGCTACCCAGAAGCAAGCGTTATCTCTATATGCAAATTTCAGGTGGTAGAATTATTATCAAACTTCAACTTACAGGTAAGTCTTGTTAAAATTTCTAAATTAATTGTCCACCACTTCCTCGAAACGGGGGACATTAATTTTGGTTTGTTTGTCTGTCTGTCCGTCCCTCACGTTTTCTTTTCCGTGCGATAACTTTACTAAATAGTATCCGAAGTCATTCAAATTTTGGTCACTGATTCCTCTCATGCATACCTTGGCTGGGATTGGTTGTGGGGTGCCTGTCTTAAAATTCATTCTCACGAGCTCCAAAATAAAAATAAAAAGTTTTGGTCCCAATTCACACCAAAAATTAGGACGCGGAGATATCTCAAGGGGGCCATGAAAACTAAAACATCCACTATGACATGTTGCGACATCGTATGGCCAAAATAAAAACTATAAGAGAAATTGAGAAGGCAAGCATGAAGGACAAGAGGAAGAAGCGGAGGACATAAATTCCACGAAATTGCTTGTTCTTATTTCATATCCACGTAGTCCCCATTTACGAATATTGAGCTGTCTGAGCGAATAGTGATATCTGCATTTCACCAGATCAGGTCCACTCCTGGCGTCTTCTTTGTTTTCGCGCCAAGGTGGCTGTAGGCTAATGTGGGCCTTCTATATGGTACTTCTTAGCGGTAGGAATTGGTTTAAAAATCATAATCGATGATTGGCAAAAAAATGACCGATCATCTGTTTTTATTTATCAGGTAATGAACGAGAAGTGATAATGCAATAAATATTACTCTGACAGTCAGGCTTTCCATTTTCGGATCGGGAGCTCAATTTATGGGAATTTCTACAAAAAACGTCGCATTTCAAGGGTTTTCTTGGTGATTTTTTTTAATCTTCATTTTAATATTACAAAACTTAATTTGTAGAAAAATATAGTAGTGCACTTTTCATTTTCCTTTTTTTAATAAATAGTCCAGGTAAGGGGAAAATATGAACCTTTTTCTCGACACCGTGACACGCAGTAAAATCTCACTTGCACATTTCGGAAATTGTTTTGACTAGATTTTTTGTGATTTTCGATAAAATTAAAATTAATAGCCTTTGATAAAATCAAAACATAAATTTCAGTTATGAATTTAACAAAAAAACAAGTGTGTAAAAAAGAACATATTTTCTTCTTTTTAATTAACTTTTGAAAACAAAAATTGTCTCTATTCCTATTTTTGCTTCCAGAGGGGTGCATTTGCAGGGATTTATCGGACAAAGTACTTTGGTACATCTACCTTCAGAATTTAAGTCGAAATAACTTGATAATTTTTTTGAATGCACAAAAAATTAAATTTAAGGGTATTGTAACATTTGCAGCTTTTTTTCTGTATGTATTTCTGCCCCGATTTAAATTATTTTTATCTCATAATAATGGTTATATCTTTAGCAACAATCTGAATGGTTATTCATGTCATTTTTAGCATTTGCTAATTTCTCAGTAACAAATAGAGTTTCGGGACAGGAAATGCGACATTTTTTGGAGAAATACCCTTATATTGTTTGGACAGTTTGTTGCCTTCAGTTTTAGTACCATTTGTGGCCACTAGATAGCAGCACATATATTACTTTGTTCAGTTGTACTACAGGCTCAATAGCTAGTTATGAAGTTCGATACATATGTATTTCAAAATATGAAAATATGCAGATGTGACTACAATTTCTTTCGGAAAATTTAAATGTCCTTCCGTACTTCAGATGGTATTTTGCATTCCAATTTTGCAATCGCCTGAAAAGTATGATCATGGGGAACAAAATTCTGAAAAAAACCTACTGTCAAAGAGGTGCATGTTTGACCTTCAAGGTCAAAGTTTGAGGTCAAATGTAGAAACCGGGTCACATTGTTTGATTTGTATATTTTTATCTTAAGTTTTTGTGTATCACTGAGATATCATTGAGATATATCAACTTATACTCATGGAATATTTTCCATTTCATTTGAAATATGAAGGATATTGAAGAAAAAAAATAAATGGCAATTACTCTTTGGTAGTTATGGTACCTAGCTGACAGATTCTATATCATGGTGGTACTTTCTAGACCACTTTCTTTGCGGGCAGCTTTGAATTAAATGTCTTCTGAAGTTTGCAAGAACATTTGGGGCTATGGCTGGTCGACTTCATACAGTCTGACAACCCCGGACACCCATACGCAAGCTGACGGTCTTCGTTGTCGTATTTTGACCGGGGTCTCGGTAAATCCAAAGTATTGAGGCAGTTGGCGGGGAGAACGGAATGCATGTATCAGTTTTTAATTTAGGCAGCCATATTACTTTATCATTACTGCAACAAATGTATATTATAATGAGATTTTAGGGATTATTCCGCCGACTTTGTACATGTTCATCTTGTTAACTCTATACCGCTTTTCAAGAGGTCACAAGACGTCTGTAGCAAACAATGGTATCCTGAAACTTTAGTTTCCTCTTCGATTTGTTTTCTCCCCTCTCGTAAACCCACTATAATTCTCCTCTCTCGTATAATGCTATATACAGGATAGCAAACTTCCAGGATTTAATTACATTTGAACCAGTGTCCTATTAATTGTTTTTGGGGTGACTTCTGACCCACTGATTTTAATGCAACTAGTGATCCAAACTGTGGTCCAAAAGGTTTCTGGTAAAACTTGGCAACAGTTCTTGTATTTTTTTTATGATTATGAAACTATTACAAGGGTTGTTTATGAAACATTTAGTCAGTTTAAAGCTCTCTAAAATATTAAGCAGAGAATTCTAAGGGAGGCTGTATTTGCAAGTTTTTTAGGGAGTTTATTTTTTTCGTTTTCGGGAAGTTCCTGTAAAGGATGAAAAAAAAACTCATTTCCCTTCAAGAGCTGCATTTCATTCAACTATTGTATCACGAACTGTCAGCGTCCTGTTCAGCTGAGTTTGGTTGGATTTTAATAAAAATGTTGTTGTTGGCGCAACTTATATTGTGTATTCTAGCATGCATATTTGTGTCTGTCAAATATGCTGAACAATACAACTGTGGGTTTGATTCGTTTATTGTCAATAAGTGGATGGATATGTCTAACTGTTCTATACGTCTTAGTTCTATACCATGCAGTATATAGGTCTGTGCACTCAGCAGAATGGAATGTTTGTTAGAATGAGATATCTTGATTTATCAGTGAGTGTTACTTCATCCTTATTATGTATAAACTTACATAACAATTGTAGATATTACCGCTTAATCATTATCGCACGCGCTTACCTTGATACAAGCTTAACTTGTTAATTGTATGTGCCCCCCCCCCCCGCACAGAAGCGGTTATAGTTGTACCAAGCAGCAAATGTTATTTCATATCTCCCCCCCCCCTCTCTCTCACACACACACACACATGTAAATATGTATATATATTTACATATAATATATATATATATATATATATATAATAAATGTTTGATAAAAAATTTAGGAGAATCATTAAAACATTTTGGAAATAAGGCCAATGACTAAATACAGACGTATTCATTATTTCACGAGGGTCACATCTTCATGATCTTACCACACAGTACAAAGTGTACCCATTATTATATTGACAATTTAAAATTGTCAAATTTGACCAAACTCTAGGGGAATATGGAAAACCGGAGGAATGGAAAATCTTGTTCATTAATTGCAGATAATACCAAAGACATGTTTTTTTTATAAAATAAATCTTTGGTTTACAGATAACATAAAATGTATGATATTATACATGATATCAATCTTTTAGCTGTTTCAGCTTTTGCGGATAACGATGTAAGTGCAGTTGTATTATAGAGGACTGTCGATTAACTTGTGTAAATGAAACATTATTTACGAAGGTTTTATTTTCGCGATAATTTCCCTTTCGGGAAACCCACGCCAACAAAAAGAAGGGGAAAAATCACAGTGTTCAAACCATTCCCTTTTAGTTTTTTACTACATATTCCTATAGTATACATGATATAAAAGGATATATGATTTAACCAGGTTGTATAGCAATGACTTGCACGTGACGTGGCAATCACGCGAACTTCCAATCTCTCTCTCTTCTTTCTCTCTCTCTCTCTTGCCTCTTTTTACCTTTACTTTACCATTAACTGTATGTCATATATCTTCATATACTTTACTTGCTCTTAAAGTAAATAAAGCGTTCAAACGTGAGCACTGGGCACATGCATGTGGTCTGTTGAAGGAAAGGCCGCGGTTTTCCCGTGCATAGCACTGTTCTTAAAACCTAAAGATACACGCACCTGTTGACCGGGACATTGCACCACGTTACGTTGTAGGAGGCCCTCAATTATTCTTCCATAACACTCACTGGCAAAATTAGTCATCCCTAACTACCCCGGGTGGCTATACCACTGAAGCCTCTTTAACTTATTTACATTTTGAAAAAGCATCCACGCATACACACAAAATTATCTTAATTTCAATAGCGTTAGGGAAAATGACTGAATTAATAAATGCATCATGTAGACTTAGTCGGTATATTATTAAGATTAAGCTATATAAACGTCTATTTACTCTTCGTCCGGGTCTGTGTACATATATAAACATAATCAACAACAAAGGAAATTACGCCTGATCCTAATCCAAGCTTCTTTGTCTCGTCGCTGCCATTATGTGAGTTGCCGCAACTTGCCGGATAAGTTTGATGATACCTGGTGACTGGATGACTGTGCTACTGAAATACAGCCTTTGACATTCATTAGTGATTGAATCATACTGTCGGCATAATTATCAGGAGGGTCAAAAACCTGTATAAAGTTCGTTCGGTTCGGGATCAAAGAATGCATGCGTGTGTGGGCAGTTGTTCCTGGCGAGCACCCCTTCCGCCAGATGTCGTTTCTACTTAAAATGAACCTCTTCCTGGTGGGCATGCACAGTAGGACGGCCGGGACTACTTGTCTCAACTGTCAAACTTCAAAATTCAAAATTTGTAACATTTCAAGGAAACATGCACATTCTAATCACTTTTGACATGGGTATGCTTACAGAATATTCTTTATTCCGTGAATTCTTTCCCCCAAAAATACCAATGTTTATGTAATTTACCTTGAAACAATTCTTATTTGAACGGACTACACTGTTAGAAAAAAGGGTTTTCTAAAGGGTTGGAAGAGGGTTTTTTAAGTGTCCAAATACGAAAACCCTTTATGGGTTTTTTAACAAAACCCTTTTCTATAAATGGGTTTTTCAACAAAACCCTTTTCTACAAATGGGTTTTTCAACAAAACCCTTTTCTAAATATGGGTTTTTTAATAAAACCCTTTAATGTAAAACCCTTTGATAAAAAATGGGTTATTTAATAAAACCCTTTTATAAAAAGGGGTTATTTAATAAAACCCTTTTATAAAAAGAGTAATACTAAAAATACCGTAAATGGTATTTAAAAACATTTATTCTTGAAAAAAAAACTTATTATACCCTTTGCTACTTCTGGGGTACAGATAAAAGAACCTTGACACCTTGAAGGTTTACATTCTTCCATAAAGGCATTTTATCTGCAAAATATTTTGTAGTTGCCTGCAGGTATTTATTGCTGCCCTTTGATGCCTTGTAGTGACCTTAATGTCGGGTTCAGGAACGAGCCATTCTCGCATGTAAGCATAAAATATGGATAAAAACTGAAATAAAATTAAAATGTTTATTGAAGGGAAGTAATCATGAAAACAACCATTAAAATAAGTGTTGAAACAGAAATAGAGCACTTATGCACAATCACAGAATTATACCAACTTTCACTGATAAATATTTTTCTTAAACATCATTTCCAATACGATAAAGGAACATTATTCATTTACTTTTTTTTTTACAAAAGTACAGATAATAAAATAAATGAAAAAAAAATTAAAGCATTTACATAAATTCAGTTTTGTTTAAGATGCTGTAGCTGACAAGAGCTGATGTAGTCTTCAAACAATCACAGTTAACAAACATCCTGTAAACACTGGTATATGAAGAATATATGATGATATCAATGTCAGTAATTACACAATATAAAATACAACATAATTCATCATGAAGTGGTATTACGCAACATCATTAATGGTTATACGCAACAGTCGTTCTAGATCTCCTTCACATTAACTGGTGCGTGTTGTGACACGGTCTGTTGGGTTTCACCACTAGGACTGGCACCTAGCTGAAAATTGTAGTCAGACCAATGACAGCGCAGTATTGCATTGTGCATCCATGATGTGGCATTTTCCTACAATTCTACCACGTTACCTGAAAATAGAAAAAAATATAAAAGGAACAAACCATTGAAATGGTCAACATATTTGCTCAGACCTGTTTCTCTTAGCCAGTTTGATACTTCTAAGACTGTCCAACTGACCATAGACATGAACTGTACATTGACAAACTAAGTCTCACAGCAGTCTCTAGAGCTTATTTACACTTCTTTCAACAAGCAATACAGTGCTACTTAAACTGATCGTATAACATACCAGTACATATGTGCTAATTTATATCTTTTTATTTTTTGACATTCACATATACATGAGAAAAAAAATTGTAGCAGTTCTTACAAAATAATATCAATTGAAAAATAATATAAGGCATTGTAAACAATTATGCTTCATCATATAGTCGATGAAGGGGTAGGTGGTCGCCAGCATTAGATTTAGGCTCTTGACCTTCGATAATAACAGAGGTAAATTGTCCTATAACTGTTCGTTCTAGCATATAAAGTTGTATTTGCTATTGTCTCCACCCACTCTCAATATGTGACTTTAAATATTTCCAATTTTGCAGTATAAAAATAAGTGTTTTTGTGATAACTTTTTGAGTACCTGTTGTTATTCAGCAGTGCATGGGGAAGGTTTCACACATCAAGATGTATGTGCCATTCTCTCCACCCACTCTAAATGTGTGACTTTAAATATTTCCCATTTGGCAGTCAAAAAATAAGTGTTCGTGTGATAACTTTCTGAGTACCTGTTGTTATTCAGCAGTGCATGGGGAAGGCTTCACACATCAAGATGTATGTGCCATTCTCTCCACCCACTCTAAATATGTGACTTTAAATATTTCCCATTTTGCAGTCAAAAAATAAGTGTTCGTGTGATAACTTTTTGAGTACCTGTTGTTATTCAGCAGTGCATGGGGAAGGCTTCACACTTCAAGATGTATGTGCCATTCTCTCCACCCACTCTAAATGTGTGACTTTAAATATTTCCCACTTTTCAGTAAAAAAAATAAGTGTTTTTGTGATAACTATATGGGTACCTGTTATTATTCAGCAGTGCATGGGGAAGGCTTCACACATCAAGATGTATGTGCCATTCTCTCCACCCACTCTAAATGTGTGACTTTAAATATTTCCCATTTGGCAGTAAAAAATAAGTGTTCTTGTGATAACTATTTGAGTACCTGTTGTTATTCAGCAGTGCATGGGTGAAGGCTTCACACATCAAGATGTATGTGCCATTCTCTCCACCCACTCTAAATGTGTAACTTTAAATATTTCCCATTTGGCAGTCAAAAAATAAGTTTTCGTGTGATAACTTTTTGAGTACCTGTTGTTATTCAGCAGTGCATGGGGAAGGCTTCACACATCAAGATGTATGTGCCATTCTCTCCACCCACTCTAAATGTGTGACTTTAAATATTTCCCACTTTTCAGTAAAAAAAATGTGTTTTTGTGATAACTATTTGAGTACCTGTTGTTATTCAGCAGTGCATGGGGAAGGCTTCACACATCAAGATGTATGTGCCATTCTCTCCACCCACTCTAAATGTGTGACTTTAAATATTTCCCATTTGGCAGTTCAAAAAAATAAGTGTTCTTGTGATAACTAGATGAGTACGTGTTGTTATTCAGCAGTGCATGGGGAAGGCTTCACACATAAAGATGTATGTGCCATTCCCTCTACCCACTCTAAATGTGTGACTTTAAATATTTCCCATTTTGCAGTCAAAAAATAAGTGTTCGTGTGATAACTTTTTGAGTACCTGTTGTTATTCAGCAGTGCATGGGGAAGGCTTCACACATCAAGATGTATGTGCCATTCTCTCCACCTTCTCTAAAAGTGTGACTTTAAATGTTTCCCATTTGGCAGTTAAAAAAAATAAGTGTTCTTGTGATAACTATATGAGTACCTGTTGTTATTCAGCAGTGCATGGGGAAGGCTTCACACATCAAGATGTATGTGCCATTCTCTCCATCCACTCTAAATGTGTGACTTTAAATATTCCCCATTTTGCAGTCAAAAAATAAGTGTTCGTGTGATAACTTTTTGAGTACCTGTTGTTATTCAGCAGTGCATGGGGAAGGCTTCACACATCAAGATGTATGTGCCATTCTCTCCATCCACTCTAAATGTGTGACTTTAAATTTTCCAATTTTACAGTTAAAAAAATAAGTGTTCGTGTGCTATCTTTATGAGTACCTCTTATGAATTAGCAGTGAGTGTACAAAGCTCAGTCAGAAAAATATATGTGCCATATTCCATGTTTTCCATTCCTCACATTTTACTATTTATCATTTTTAAAATAGCAATCTATGGTTTTTTTTTTTTTTTGCTAGAATATTATTTTCTAAAATTTAAAGGTGCTGTTAAGGGAAAAAAAACATCTTTTTAATTTATTCTAATTGCTTCATGGCTGTTTTTTAAATTCAAAAATGAAATCCTGACTTTTTCCTTTCAATGTTTAAAAAAATTACGACATGATGAACTATGTTTCATTTTCTTCTGCTTTTTCTCATAACATTTAAAGACATGTTATAAAGCAAGTGACAATGGGTGCTCAACTGCCAAATATGAACTCGTGACATTATGGGCTAACATTCTTTACTTTTAGTCCAAACTTGAAGAACTTTCTATAGGATGATAGAAATATATTTTCCTGATTAAAGCAGAGTTACTTTATGACCATAACAAATTCATGTTAATCAGAACATGGATTAAAGGGGAAAGGATGTTATTGTGTGAATTTGTACTCAAAGGAAAAATGTATAATCTATGAAAAAAATACTAACATTTTGAAAATTATTCAAGTGCCTTATGTTCACACAAATTGTTAAGTGGGAGGGTATATCTTTGATATGATACATCTTTTAACAAAAAACGTAATGCTTCACCTAATTTTTCTACTTTCCGAGTGCTATAGGAATTAATTTGTACTTCTCTCAATATATTTAATAATTCAGTTCTGATCAAATGACCAAATAGTTTTCCTACCAGGTTTTCATTGTAGACCAGGAACTCTCACAGATCCAAACTGTACTTGACTGTCTTCACAGCTTGGACGGCAACAGTGGTATCAAATTCTGTAACCAAAACCAATGTGTTTATCTCGCATCATTGAGACGAAATCAAATACATAGCAATATATATATATATATACATATATATATATATATATATATATATATATATATATATATATATATAAGCAATATTTACTTAATAGCATCATCCATCGTTTTATTAATAAGTGAAATCAGATGATATAAAAGAGAGTGTGTCAACTTTAAATTGAATGACAATCCCAAAGCAATCTCACCAAAGGTACCCCTAAGAAAAACCTTATGAAATTTGAATGACAGTCGAAAATATTCATAAACTTCCCTTAGTTTTTCCATACAGAATTCTCTTTTGTTTTTTTTTTTAAGTCCTCTTGACTTTATTATGGCGTGAACATTTGTGTAAGAAATTGATTTAAAGCATTCACTAGATCATGTGATTTGTTGTAATTATAAGATATCGATAATATTTTAACAGCTGTGCCCGCCCCGAATTGGAGAAGTAGTTTAAAAAGCAAATTCAGAGAAATGCCTAAAATATTATGCATATACCAGCAAAGTGAATGCTGATTTCAAGCTTACATGATTTAAATAAAAGAAATAAATGATATAACACAATATACTGCATTGGTTGCTTTGAAAATTTTGAAATTTAGCGTTTTAATAGTGGAAACATCAATGGATGTTATAAAATTATTATTTTATTTTTTTTTATGTTTGCTTCTCAAAATGTTTAATGTAGATTTACTGAAAGCAGGTTTTTTAATGTATAGTTTTCCATACATCAGAACCCAAACACTTATTCATAAACAATAACAAATAAATGTACTACTGTATTAAAATAGACAACCTAAATGTGCTTCTCATTAATGCTTTTATATATTCATCTCCTTAGCCGCTGGCACAAACTAATGATGTGACTGAAAACAAATAATATTCATACTATGCCTAATATAACTTCAATGCACAATATCAAATAAAATGTTTACATGCAAATCATTGGAATCTTTACACAATGTAGTGTCCCCGAACCATGACCCCTTCTGCAGTCTGAAAGCTCAGTAAAATAAAAAAAAGGACATCCATGAAAAGTTAAGATCATTTACGATGGCGTACCATATCATATTTTTATAGTTACTTGCTCAGCAATGAGGATTAACACCGACCGATGTAATTGCTGGAGACCTCATTTAAGGAGAAATAATTTTGGCAGCAATTATTCTGAACAAGATGACTTATTTAAAAGCAGAAACCTAGGGGGTGAAGACACTATTGGAAATACAGCAACATGCATGCAGTCATGTCACTGAAACATCATGCTTGGTTCGGGGGGGGGGGGGGGGACAGGGCATTTCCTGTTGTGGCGGTATCACAAGTTATCAAATTCAGAAAGCTGTTTAAATGGTACGTGTAAAACATTACTCACCAATTCTTAACATAAGTTAATACATGCTGTGACAAAATCTTGCACACACTGTATAAGATGCCTGTTTCTCCCAAGAGCTGCGGCTATAAGTGACATGGAAACTGGTATGCGAGGGGTCAGCGGGAGGCCACGGAAACCGGGCTCTGTGACAGGATGCCAGGGCGGGCTGATAAAATGCCTGTGGTACTGTGGTCAGCTTTGCCTATGTAAGGGAAATTTGCTTTGGGTTTTTCTTTTAATAAACTGATGGGCCTTGAAAGTTAAACATCCAGAACTTAAACATCAATGTTTGGGTGGCATACTGCCCCTAACATCGTTTGGGCAGGCAGTGTCCATGCCAGCCTCTACAAAGCAGCTGTCCTATTTATGTCCAACACAGCGGGGTGCATCTGATACCATATATACACACGTTGAAACCCGGCATTAAGTCAAAGGCTGGCTTTTTTGGCCTTTAAAGAGAATTAAGATGTTCACTTGTGTATTGCAGCAAGAACCATGATTTTTATGATTTTGATTAAACAAAGCTTACTTACCAATATACTTGAATTTCATAGAGTGTCGGCTTCTGGGCTGGGGAAAGTGACTGCCGTGACTGCTGTTGTTCTTGCTTACACTTCACTGCTGCTGTAATTCCCGCCAAAAAGCCACGTCACGCGTGACCCATTTAGTAATACATCTGCAGCGCACTCTCGCATGGATATAAGGAATTAAAGCTACTCTCATTGTTAAAGGTTGTGAAAGGGTTTTCTTCAAGGCGAATGGGGTTATAATCGGGAAATACACAGAACTTAACCCTTATTAAGGAAGCAAAGGGTTTAGGAAGACATAACAACCCTTTTCTCTACAAAAAACCTTTTAATAAAACCCTTTGTTCTAACAGTGTATATTATATCCTCTTCACTACATTTATACCTACGCCGCTGGTCTATTTTGACAATGACCAAATTTGAGATTGACCTAAAAAAATAACCACCATTTACTTGTTATTTGGCTACAATGGCAAATAATGCATAAACATGAACCATTTTATGTATAGGAAATACTGAAAATATTTCCCCTAATAAGAAGTGTTGAGTGTGTGCGAATTAAAAATACTCACGGGGCTGATGTTAATTATTGTTGACCAAGAAAGAATCACAAATATCCTTACTCTCTCAATGGGCCAAGAATAGCTTCAATTTAAACACAACTGTCTGATACAAGAAAACATTCACAGCATTGCCTTTATAGTTTGGATGAGGTTGTTTTATTGTTTGTGTGACACAATTCAAAATAGGTTAAGTTTAGTTTAAAATATTTCATAGTAAACTCAGAAATGGAGCCAATTTATGTGTATAATTCTAATTATTAATTAATATATTTCATTTCCAAAATATAAATATTATTCTCTGAAAAGCGGGGGGTGGGGAGTGATTACATTAACCAACCCCCTTCCAAAAATGTGGGGGGGGGGGGGGGGAGGGGGTACATGTATTGACTCCCCTGTCTCTCCTCCTGACATGAAAGCTGTATTTGCAAAATTTCTTTTTGTAAATATATTACATGTAATGTGTGGTCTTTATCTTGACCTGAGCGGATAGCTCTAATTTGAACACAAAACAGACGGCAGGAAGCGAGGATGACGTCTACTGTAACAGGCCAAAGACCATCACCATTTCAAAGGAAGTCAAAATAAAAATCAAATACATCCTGACACGTTTGGAAATTATTCAAAGCACGAACTCACTGTATTCAGAACAAAATGTTCCGAGGTGGGGGCGTTTTCCTGTTTTTGTCTAGGGTTGTCCCCACAAGTATCCGGATATTTTCTGAAATAGTGCCTGATCTGTTTGCTAAACCTTACTAGTTTCTAAATTCAGCGCAATTTTCATAGCTGGCGATTTTCTGCCCCGGCTAAAGTTAAGAGGATACACCAGGTGGGAGGGTAGTTTAAGTTTTCAATATATATATATATATATATATATATATATAATCAGGTACGTGTAAAAATACACAGTGTAAAGAGTTCTACTGTAAGTTGTAATATATAGTCCTTGAATCGTATCTATGAGCAAAGGAACATACACTTTCGCAGCTATATGGCTGGATTACTTCCAACTCGACAACATTCGGAACATTTTCCCAGCAGTTTAGGTTGCCTCTAAAAAGTAGAGATGCAGGTTGGTTAATACGATTTGGTTGACAGAGGTCCGTCCGATTTAGTATGAATCCTATTACAGTATATGTTTAGTCTGGTAGCACTCCTCCAAAATGTTTGATATTCAAACACTTTAGCAACAATCCACGGCATTTTATTACACAAGTAAAATAGATAAGAAAAACTTAGCAGAATTTTTGGGAAATGCATGCAAGGAAGAAGAGGTGAAGGGGTTGTTACAAAGATTTCTGGACAGTGTGACATTGTCATTCACTTGTATAAGGGGCCGCTTTGTTCTACAGCTGACCTAACCATATTCTATGTAGAACACGGGCAAGTTTGATTAGAATACTGGCGGAGGTATGTGTAGGCCCAAACTACATCTCTTGTTCTGAAAGTCTCCTTTCAAATGTAATTTTAGTTTAAAGTTTTTCTGTATTGTTTCTGGTCTGTGAATTGTTATTCCCCATCTTTACGAAGAATGTTTCGGCATGATTTATCAGAACAACAAATAAAATGGTCTTTTACTACATTGCTTAGTCTAAATCGAAAATTCTTAATACACATCTACGTGTAACACTCTCTCTGTATATATTATATTTAAAAAAATAAATCATAGAAAAGCTGGTTAATCCTTATGACGAATTGTTTTGGTGGATCATAACAATAGAATCCAGGAGGGTGGGGCTAGCTCGTTCTGAGATTGTCAATCACTAAATGTACTTGCAGACTTCAAACACACACATGGGCTCTTGCGTACTGTGTTAGTACTTATTGTTTTGAAGCAATAGTGATGCCTTTTCCAGATACGAAAAGGAACAAAACAACAAGAACAAATATTTTTTTATGTCTTTCATCTAGAAATGACATGTTATGTACAGCGTTACATAAATACCTATTATGTTCACATAGCACGTTTATGATTATGTACAGTAGCAAAAATGCACAAACCAAGGGTCGGACAAGTATGAATGTGTTTATGAAACCTATAATACAAACATGTAAAAATATCACTGACCCGTTCACAGTCAAGTTTATGAATATTCATGATACCACAAGAAGTCCCAACTTCAAATTCACCTAATCAAAATTACCATCAAAACTTAAATAACCGAAGAAGACCCTGGTTTATGGGATACCCCTTTCCTACAGGCACACTGCTCGGTAAGTTCGTCTGCTCTGTGCAGGTCTGGCGAGCCAGCATTGTTCTGAGGATTTTGGAACCTCGGCTTTCAAGCTTTTATAGAAAAGTTCTTTTTAAGTTTTACCATTTGAGATAAAATAAATACGATCTAAATTTGCCGATATAACGGACCTGAACACTTAGTATTATTCGTCGCCAAAAGATGCCGTAAAAAGGTCGATAAGAAATGCTTCTTTCATATATATATTTTTTAAAATGTCACTTACTTTTAATTTAAAACGCATGTTTGAAATCTCACATGAACCAAGTTGTGTAAAAGCAGTTTCGTACCGCATTTTTTCTCATATAATTTATTTAACACTCTTGGTAGATTACCAACGTCATTTACATACAACAAATTAATATGAAATGTCAATCAAAATACATATGATATACTGACTATACTGCGATGATAAGTATTAAGTTTAAATAAACTTAAGTGCAATGGCTGGCTATTCATATGCCGCTTGCATGTAAATGTGAAGAATTAAACAAAATCAAATTTATACATTACCCTTCTGCGCATTTAATCTGTGTGTGCGTGTGTATTTCAGAATCCTGAAATTGGCTATAGCTATTTAAATTGCTAAATAATATATCTTCGTGCTATTAGCCAAAAATAAATGTAGACCTTTTTCAACCCATATTTGTTTCACGTCAGAGCTTGTTGACTGGCTCTATGCACTTTGTATCGATAGTTTGTCACCCTGGAACAAGGAAACCATGGGACCAGTCTACGTGATTGTGTGAAGGTATTAACGTGTGCCATGATAAATGTCTGGTCTCTTGTCAATACAATAGAATGTGTTTTACTCTGGCCATGTCTTGTTTAAGCACGACAGCAACCCTGGGTTGTGTCCGTGCATCTTGACTAAAAATGAACCAACATTTATTTCAATTATCTGTGTTATACACATGTTTATCATGTTTTTTTCATTTTTGATCTGAAAGGTTAACCTACTTATTTCTATGTTATAATACTGATCAATATAAGAAAATTACAATGTAGCTGTATAAATATGTATGTAGTTACATACACAGGTATACAGGTATGCATTTATTTGCAGGTTATCAGTGTATCAACAAATAATACATACATAAAATAAAACTGACCGTTCCTGGTAACAAAATTCTTTGATTTTTCTTGATGGAAGCCTCTCAAAATTTGATCACTCTGGATCTTGAACAAAAAATACATTTCTAGGACTTACGCTTGGGATTTCCAGGAAATGTATCAAACAGATGAAGAAAATTAGTATCACATAATGACGACAGATTTTGATATATGCCCAACATATACTCTTGGTAACTGTAGTGATAACATTGGTCATTCTCAATTACACTTCAATATTCATAATACAAATCCCTGTCTACATTAGTTTATCCACAGCCAGGATTAAAATATTATGAAATTTAAAAAAGAATCATATGTCAACATTTATTGCTGCAAAAATGCACAAAGGCATTTGTGAAAATATAATATTTTTCATTCACAAAATGTTGTATCATGGGTAGCAAAAAAAATTCAGAATGCATTTTAAATTTAGAGAATTTGTGATTATCAAATGAACTGGTTCGCTATATATGATTTAAACCATGTGTTAAATGGTATCTGACAAACTCTCAGCAAAGTAAATGATCAATATAGTAAAAATTATACCATAAATCTTATACTCAATGATAAATTACAGCAAATGCCCTTGGATGATTTTTTTCACTTATCCCTCTCAGTGAGGTCTTGGCAAGTCTCTATCTTGTATAAACATTGTGTGAATAGTTTTATCTTTTCACATACTGGCTACACAAGACTAAACAACTCTTGCTTACTCCTCTACTGTTATTAATAATGTATGATGTTTATCAATCATTAACTAGCAAACTGCCTCTTCCAGTGAGGAAAGTGTGGTGTATGCACAAATGGGGTAATTTATGTATTAATATGAGTAGGGCACCAGTCTGTGCTGATATACCATAAGGTTGATATGATTCAGTCCTCAAGCCTACACCTGAACATCCAGTCTGAGCAGAAAGGCCAAAGTTTGTGTAGTCATATGTGAAAGGGTGCCAGTCTATGTAATGAGGCTAATTTATGAAGGAAACCTCCAGTCTACCCCTGCACATCCAATCACTGCTCAACCCCATCTTGACGTTAGATGATGTCATAACTGGTAGTGATGATGCCCTTATGATTCTGCATTTAAGAAATCATGCCACGCAATGACCTCAAATAAAGCAATGCAGCAGTGAATTAAAGTATATAATTAGAAACTGTGAATTAATAAAATGCACAAAGCATACTATAATAACTATCCTTTCTGAATGAATATTGCTTTTTCAAGCCGTGGTTATTTAATCCATTAGTGGATGTAATAAAAACCTGCAGACCAGCAGAAATCCAAAATAATAATTTAGAACTGAAATGGGAATTTTTAGGAGGCTTAACCAATTCACAGAAACCTTTCAGAGAGTATGTTAATAAATATAATCCCATCAGTCTCCTTGATCAACATAGAGCCCTGTACCTTCAATCTCCTCACTGTGGATTTTCAAATGTTACAACACATAATCGCTCCGAAATAAATACAATAATACAGCTACATATGGCAATAAAATACACAAAACCCAAACCTATGTAGGGTGAAAAAAATTACATGTACAAGTAGATGTTCATCAACAGAATGGGTAATATCAGTTATACACAAAAACAAATTAAACATGACATCTACCCAAAAACTACCAGTTTCTGTACATGAATATATATATATATGCTTTGATGATTGTCTGTATTAATGTGTGTGAATATTTTACTGTATGATTCCTTTCTGTGGTCTATTTCTTCATTGCATGTATGTATAGAGAAACAATTAAAAACTAAAAAGCAATATACACTTTCTGTTTCCTTTACAGTGCCATCCTTAATTGAAGAAATTTAAAAGCAAACCTTTTTATCAGACTGAAAATGCTTATATTTTTTCTGATTGAACATAAAATGGTCTTTCTAAATATCCATTTTGTTCCTCTATCTAGTCTGAATTACCTGATGTATTTCATATTCTAAAATAAATCAAGCATACTCAAAAGTAAATGCAAATTTAGCATGATTCACTCATTTGTAAACCCTCAACTTATCAGGCCAATAATAAATCTATGTTATTTTTTGTAGAACTAAGAAATGGCCTCGCTCAATTCAGTAAAACACCTGCAGCTCCTACACCACTGGCCAGCTCTTGCTGTTTGTGCTTCTTGCGTGATCATGTTCTGAGGATTTCATTTGTGAAGCTGATCTTGGTTGCTGATGCTCAGATGACAATATCACAAATTGCTCAAATCATACATTTAAGTGTACTTCCTCAGCCCTTCATGTAGTTCCCTCCTGAGGGTCCTATGACTTTCTTAAACCACATCACATTTTCATAATCTTTTTTTTCATAAACAGTTAAAAGCACCATAGATCCCAAGCTGCTGGATAGGTAGACCCAAGGCAACATGCCTGCAGCTTTTCTTAACTATTTAAGTCCCTGGCATCCCAAAATTCCTCTTCCTCTAAAATTGAGGACTTTCCCATAATGCTTCACTTTCTGTACTTCCTCTTCCTCTAAACTTGAGTACCATCCAACCATGCTTTTTACTCTGAATACAACTAAAAGCAATCTCATAATGCCGATGTTTTCACCTTTCCAATTCCTGCTGGTCTAATAGGTTTTGTAAGCATGCTTTCCTTTACTTCCCTTCCAATCTTTTTCCTGTTTAGCCCAACTCTACCCAAGATGCCATGTTTTCCATGATAAAGTGAACACTATCCCACAATGCACTTGGATTTAACATATCCTCTTCCTCCAGGTGTATTCAATTAATGTAAATTATATCGATCAAATTTTCTTGACAGACATTCAACATGGGTACAGAATCTCTGTATTATGTATGTATGGTTAATAAAAACCATTAAAAGCATAAAATGGTCCCATGTATATAATTGCTTTGACCAGGGCAGTTCTGAACTTTCTTGAGCACTGAATTATAAGCATATTATATTCTGAATCAGACAAACCTTTTTTGCCTCTGAACCAGAGCTAAAGAGGTTTATGGTTTCCTTTGAAACATACATAGAAATGCCTCTCTTCAATTTCCATCAAACTGTGACCCTCTGAATGATTCTTTATTCTCTTAACAAGTGCGTGAAGAAACTAAAATAATAAATGTGATAATGATTCTACATGTATTATATAAAAATCTGTGGATTCAAATATAAGATTTCTTTCCTATAACCTCTTCATCCACAGCTCAAGAAATGGAACCATTTTTGAACTGTGAACTAAATAATAGTTTCAAATTCCTAACAAAGCTCATAACAATGAATAAATCGCTTCATTAGGATTGATGTATATTTTTTTGTACAATTATACCACATAATATAGCAATGGCCGTTCAGTTTGTTTTGTGTGATTTGGTCTAAAGAGTGATTAGCTGGCTAAAATACACCTGACATGAGAAGTGCAAATGCACCAATGTTACGCTTGCTCACAACGAGTTACTGCTGTAACAAACAAATCAGGCCTCGACACCTACTGGCTGGGACATGTCAGCCAGTCACAATCCTTTTAAATGGTACACTAAAACAGCCAACATTGCCAGAATCGTCAGTGGTCCACATCTCACTGTGACGGCACCATTTCCCTTGTTCTGTTGTCCAGTCCCCCCAGTGCCTGGACGATATGGTACTTCACGTGGCGCTTTTGTAGTCTGATGGAATTTAACTTGAGGATCGATGATAACATATCCATTATCACCTGACCCACTCCCACTTCCACTACCACTTGCTTCATTGTCTTCATTCTCAGCCACTTCTGCAAAAACAAGTTACAACTAACTAGTACTACGGTATAATTTACTTCTTATCATTTACCTACATTTTTGGCATAGTTTTACAAAATATACAGCCCATTATTTTTTTTTTTAAATAAAATATAGTAAATATTAAAGACATGAGAAAAAAAGAAAGAAGTTTATTCTTGATAAATAATTACCCTATTTACATAAATAAAAGCCCTAATTACAAGATTTAATATAAATTTTAATGTTTAACAAACCATGTGCTTATATAGGGACAACCAACAAGTGGCCTTTGCAGTTGAAGCTCAGCTGAAAAAGAAATGCCAGTGATCTATAAACAAAAGGCAAAATTACTTTTACCAATGACAAGTGGCACTTAGCCCACAATGCTCAGTAGGAGAAACATCTGTGTACTAGTCTCAGGATAACAATTAAACCCTGCATTTGGAGCATGAACATTTTTTCGATCTAATTTCACATGATTATGCTCTTATTCCTAACTAAAAAGAATTGCAAATCACACTTACATCATAAATAGTGGATTTTGTGCAGGTGTAAACATTTATAATAAATGTGCGACTCTGCTGGATAAATGCCCAATGATTTGAATATGTTAATTATCTCAGAGCAAAGGGGAAGGAGTAATCAACAGATATGAACCTATACATGTATGTACACATATATGTACACATATATGTACAAGATTATCAAGATTAGAGGACTAGACTTTGGTACTTCAACTTGTACACACTGTATAACACAGTGTTGACAGAACTACCTATGTCATTGTGTTTATTTTAGACCAACATGTTTATTTAAGATAAGATTCCTGCCTACATAAGCATATTTAGGGTATGTTAACAACAGTTCAAGGCACTCAGCACTTGCACTGTAGTGGTATTAAAGAGGAAATACTACCTTGAAAGCCTGAATACTGAATGATCACTTGTTCCTCTGATTCAAACTAAATGATTTCACATGTAACCCAATCATGCACAATTAGAATATTTTTAATGTTTTCTTTAAGGAATAATTAGCAAAGATGGACCACTAATCACATAATATTCTAGTAATTTGGTAATTTCAGCTTGAATGAAACGCTAGCTGACCTATATAAGGATTCTTTAAAATTCTGTTGTGCACATCATTCTAAAACCTATAACAAACCTATGGACAAAAAGTCAAGAAATTTAATAAATATTAAGTTTTTTTCTGATAAGATATCCAAGGAAAAAAATTAACAATGAGTTCAGAAAACATAAATCCCAAGGTAGCTAGTAGGATGCAACTAGAAAAAAAAATTAAGCAAACAAATTACCACTTAATATGTAAAGAGGTCTTTTAAAATGAACTCATCTGAGTTGATGGGTTTGTAATTTGTAGATATCGTCTGACAGAAAGGCAGCTGACAGCAAACAAATGAATAAATGCAGCTTATAAATTGTCTCTGCCTGGATGGGATCCGCTACTGGAGAATTTGTGACTGTCTCAAGTACGTGGGTCCAAGGATGTAACAGATTTAATGGTTCCTCAGAACATTCACCCAAGGAAATGATGATCAACTTGATCCAGTGACTCCAATACCTGACCCAGTGTAAATACATACAAAAAACATTCAGCAGCCCTGCAAAACATGAACCTGGCTGTCAGCAGCTGGAAAGATTGACTGCAGGATGTTGGGCACTGACAGTGACTCATTAAGACCTATTAAAACGAGTATTACCCAATGGGGGATAATACCAGAGAATAAAGGCCTTCCCAAGTACATGTTTCATCCATTTGCTTATAGCCATCTTTAGCTTAACTCTAGCCCACACAGGAAGCAATATGCATGCACTGAATCAGGGACCATCCATTAATTGGTTTCTGGAGGTCATATATGGCTAGACCATTTTCCCCTTTATTATGTCAACAGATGATCACCCAAATAAAATACCCAGGGACCATAAATTCAATTTTTTTTTCATAATTTAATTGTGACCTAAACTAGACTTTTGTTACTTAGACAAGCAATGTATAGAGAAAGGATTATTTTGTAGAGAATTTCTCCTATGTATTAAACAATATGGTATAAAAAATGGACTTCATTTTTGGATATCTCTGTCCTGAGAATAAACTTTTGAGTATTCAATAAAATACAAAATGTAAAACCATTCCCTATCATTAGTTTACTATATTTAAAAAAAAAGTTACAGTAAATCGTTTGAAAAAAAACATTGAGCAGGGGGCACTGAGTAGATCTGTGAGTACCCCTTAACTCACAATAAGATAGGTATCATGATATATCACTCATAATAAAATATTTATCACAATACTTCACTCCTAATTATTAATATGATGTATTATACAATACACGATACAACTAGAATGTCTCCACTGCCCCTGGGTTCTCTCTATCCCTACAAAGAACAAAATAGGCACTACTTCAAAAGTTTTGGGGTTAACAGAAATCACATACTTCCGCAGAAAGAATTGAACCATTTGATTTTAAAACTCCCCAAGCACTTGGTTGAAAGCATTTGTGTATCAAATTTGAGAAAAACATGCAATACTTCTAGAGGGTTCACAATATTTGTTTTTTTTTTTGCTGAATTCGACGAGAACACCGTAAATGTGCATAATACACCCATTTTATGTCATGTGACCTCTGACATGATAAAATGTGTGAATTAAATTCATGTGAGAATTTGTATTGGTTTTGTTTAAAATGAGTTTCATGAATATCCAAAAGATTGTTGGTAAGTTGTCATAACGTGTTAGGAATCAAACTTAGGCAAGATATTAAATTGGTTAATATTTCTATTTGGTTTCATCAAAATAGATAAAAAATCCTGATAAGTTATTGTGGTTACACAACAAAGTAGCCTCATGACCTCATTATATATGTATTGATTTTTCCCATAAACTCTGGTGAGGTAATCTGTTATCGGTTAGTAATTAGGATGAGTTGAAGGATGGAAGACCATGGGTATATTTCATAATATGTTTTGTCATAGATGAGCATAAAATAAAACCTGCAGTGCTTACCAATATCAATGTACTCCACATGCTGCCCATTGTAAGCCAATTTCAGCTTGTTCGTGATAATCTTAAGTCTCAAAATCTGCTGATCTATTGTCGGGTTGACCTGTCTGTAGTCTACAGCAACCTCAGGGTTATTCTTCTGATTGGCTACTCCATCGTTCATCATCTGCGCAGTGTACCTGTAAAAAAAACACAACAATGATGCACTGAAATGCATTCATAACAACTGAATTGATTTGTTTTGGTTATTATTGCATACATGCAACACCCTAAAACCCTCAGTGAACTGTCAGCTTTGTCTGATCAGAGCACACTGAGATGTTGAGACTATCATGATATCGATTCAGCTGTCAAACCACTCTAAATGTAAAGTAACTAAAATGGCTGCAAAACACAGGGTTAGCTAGATTCCTTTACTAGCTTGAATTAAATAACACCTCTTGTGGTTAAATATTTGGTTTTTTTTCAGAAAGGAAGTCTGAAATTTACCACTAATTAATAATAATGAATCAAGAATCAATTCGAAGGTAAAGAATTTATTAATTAAACTGATTCAAGGGTCCCTCCCAATTCACAGGCCTAGATTCATGCTTATGGTAACAGCCATTGAACAGCAAATCATTGGAACTTTGAACCCCACAGAGTTAAATACTTGTGTGTGTTATCACAGCCATAGTATTTAAACTACAGTAGAACAACTGAAACTAGAAATGTCTGGCATTGTATCCCAGGACCTCGGCTGTACAACTTTCAAACAAGTCCCCCTTTCCCTGACACAGCACAGGCCTTTGATGAAATGTAAAATGCAGCCTTGACATTGTTCACTTTTATACTGTTTTGATGATCATCCCAGACAGCAAACATGCAGAATCAGCAAATTTCTACCTAAGCAGTATAAATTTAGGATCAGGACTGTTATACAGAGGCACAGCAACTAACTGTAAAGTCAAATACAGCTGTCATTAATTTTTTTCTTCATTTTCTCACATTTTTCTGCTCTTCCTGTTTTCCAGAACAGGATGTTCTTGAGCTAAATATAAACCAGTGTACTCCTGTGTTACTTGAAAATAGTTCCTCTAGTAGAAGTATACTGCATGTGAATATCTTCAATTAGCAGATGTCCTTCTGGAATTTAGCAAGCACTGGATTTGTTTTTTAGTGTGTACCACTGTCTGTGGGAATGCACAGTTACAGAAAACACATCTTCATTAGTACCCCTGAATACCTGGTATCACCAGTAAACTAAGATTTATGTACTATCATGTATATGCCATGCCTGTACAAGATAAACACAGGGCTATTTGCAATGTAACGCTCACAACCACACAGCAGTTGTACTCAGCAGTCCTCCCAGATCTCCTCCTGTTTGTGTAACCTCTGCTTTTCTTATGGCAAGATTTTCTGGGTTCAAACACCAGAGGGCACAAAGAGCAAAGAATGGTAATCAGACCAATGAGAGGGTGGTATTGCATTGTGCATCAAGGTTTGAATATTAAATATGAGCCACTCACTCACTGATAACACTGTTTCTGGGACCCCTAGGGCCAAGAATCAGACCAATGAGAGAGGGTGCCCTGGTGTTTATCAGACCAATGAGAGCGGGTGTCCTGGTGTAATCAGACCAATGAGAGCGGGTGTCCTTGTGTAATCAGACCAATGAGAGCGGGTGTCCTGGTGTTTATCAGACCAATGAGAGCGGGTGTCCTGGTGTAATCAGACCAATGAGAGCGGGTGTCCTGGTGTAATCAGACCAATGAGAGCGGGTGTCCTGGTGTAATCAGACCAATGAGAGCGGGTGTCCTGGTGTAATCAGACCAATAAGAGTGGGTGTCCTGGTGTAATCAGACCAATGAGAGCGGGTGCCCTGGTGTAATCAGACCAATGAGAGTGGGTGTCCTGGTGTAATCAGACCAATGAGAGCGGGTGTCCTGGTGTAATCAGACCAATGAGAGCGGGTGTCCTGGTGTAATCAGACCAATGAGAGTGGGTGTCCTGGTGTAATCAGACCAATGAGAGCGGGTGTCCTGGTGTAATCAGACCAATGAGAGTGGGTGTCCTGGTGTAATCAGACCAATGAGAGCGGGTGCCCTGGTGTAATCAGACCAATGAGAGTGGGTGTCCTGGTGTAATCAGACCAATGAGAGTGGGTGTCCTGGTGTAATCAGACCAACGACAGCGGGTGTGGCATGCAAAGCAGTGATTACAGGAGACGGGATCTGGGACGACTTCAGTATATAACTGCTGTCTGAGGAGCATATTTCGCCACAGAGTAGGACCGTGCTGGTGTATGAGGCAGCCTGATGTTTTAGACAAGGCTCGCACAATACCTTGTGTCCTGATCTGTCCTGTTTTTTTTATTTTTTTGGAGGTTATTGCCTCCCATTTAAAATGCTGGCTTATAAAGGCTTATAAAGGTATTTCATACATTCATTTCTAATTTGGGACTTTGCGATAGGGTTGAAACATATGATTATACCGTTTACATTATCAATCAGGCCCTGTGTACCGCACCTGCGGGTCTTCGATGTGTAACACTGAGGAACCCCAGAAAGGCGCTTTATGATCTCAATTGCACGTTTTGACTCTATCTGCATCTTAGATAAATAAGAACCTTTTCCCAAAATGTAACAGAATATTCTTTGATTGTTCTCTTAAAATTCAGATGCCTCACCAGACTTATACTCTGGTGTCATGTTTTGATTCAGATTAACAAAAAAGTTATATTTTCACTGCTTTAAGACCAAAATCTAACAAAATTAATTTCAATGAATCCATAATATTTGTTGCTATAACATACATAACTAGGCAGACAGACACAAAGCAAGACAGACGGATGAACAGACACTGAAGTGAACATCACTCCCAGCGCTCAACATTAACAGTTAACCACTTGCCAGGGCAAGTGAAAGTTCCAGAAAATAGTGGGAGGGCATCTAAAAGTCACCTCCTACCTGCCTGACTGGGCAAGTAGGTCCAACATAAACCTTTATCCAAAGGCCTGAAAAAAGGATGTTTGTGTTCTTAAATACAATTTATGATTTTTGTAAGGCAAGTAAAAATTCATGTAGGGCAAGTAAAAGCTAGATGTTACCCGACTGGGTAAGTACTTTCAAAAGTTAATGATGAGCCCTGAATGCCTTCAAATTATGCTTGTGTCAGTAAAAAATTTTAAACACTCAGGGGTTCCAAAGTTCATCAAGGTGTCCCTTTCTCCACTGCAATATAACTTAACAAAGAAGCAACAAAATATAGGTACAAACTGTATTATGAACATTATACTCTTTTACACCAGTTATACTATTAACTGTTGCTTATGTTCTTTAGGCAGGAAATGAAAAGACATTTTTACTGCTGAATGCATTAAATGTCTACTGAGAGACCTAGCCTGGCTACTTTCATTGTTATGATACTTTAGTAGCAATCTGCTGTTTTTTCCTACTTCTTTTATGAAAAGTTATCACCTATAAAAAGTGCTTGTATATTGTTATATTTATTACATGCATAGCCTTGTGTCTTAGAACAATCATGATCCTGTTAAAATGCGATTCAAATTTTAAATTCAAAATGATTATCGACCTGAAATATTTATGGCTGTTTGGTTAAGATGGCTGCTTGGTGACCATGTGTATTTGATTTCTGACATTGTGTGTAATTTGATACCACACATCCCCTCAGTCACAAATCTTCAGATAAATTTCCTTTGTATTAACAAGGGGCCTGTTCAAATATCTGATGTCTATTAAATTTGAACCTTTAAAGAAAAGAGGCGAAGAAACGCTGATCCCACAATGCACATGTTGTTTGTTTTGTTTATATCCATGTATTTATAGCACTAAGCAGATGCCCCCCCCCCCAAATAATCAAAACACATTAGACAAGGACATCTGGTGGCAAGTTAGGGGAACCAGGGTTTTGCAAAGGGCATTTTTCAACTGACGACCTGAAAGTAACCTGATCTTTGCAAGGGACCTGCTTAAGTAGGGTCTCATGAATTCTTATATCTCACATTTAAACAAGTGACCTGTGGGTTATGGTCCTCAGCTGGTGAGAACATGACCTTTAACAGTAAGACTAAATATCAAAATGTTCACTCTGTTCTCTACTTCTGTAAATTTTACAGCACTTATAAATACTAAAGGCCAAATTTGTTCCACATTGTCATTGATGTTTAAGAGTAAATAACCACAAAAAAATAATTTCTTTTCATTACTGACATACTAAAAAAACTTACTTAGCCTGGGTGATACCATTCCAACAGTTTGTCTCCTCATTCATGGGTGCTGCAAGATCTTGGCAGACCTGATGGGGTAAGTTATTCCAAAAGCCTTTAACGACTTCAATCTTATTTCTTATGTCACTGACAAGACGATCCAGACTGGTGCCTGCTGCAGTAGTCGGGCGTACTTTAGATCTCCGACGACCGCCTCCACTGCCCCCACCTCCCCCTCCTGTCCCTGGGCCCCAGCCATAGCCTTGACCTTGGTATGCTGCTCGCTTATGTCTGTCTTTTGATTTTGTTGGTTTTCCACAACCAGAAAACACCTGCAATGTAATAAATACATCACCTAATTACAAAATCAATTTACTGACTTTAACCCATAGGTCTGCTGGAAAGAAAGTTAATTCTAAACTAGAAATCGTTCTTAGGTCACTAAATGCTAGTAAATAGCAATAGATAATATATGCATTATTAATGGTTAGTGGGGCAGACAATTAGACCCAAAACAGTCAGATACTGAAGCTGGCTGTTTCAGGAGGTAAATTATTCATAAAATATAAAATTAGCAGCAAATCAACTGGTTTGGAGATGGGTCCAACCAGTTAGTGATTAATAACTGTTCCAAAGCATTTTCAAACCATTTTGGTTAAAACCTTTTGCTCAGGAGTTGAGTTCAACTGTTTCTAATGTGTATTGATTTATCTGTTTTGCGAACACTCAATTTGTATAGTAAAACCACTTAGACCTGAATTCTAATGTGTATTGAATTATCTGTTTTGTGACCACTCAATTTGCATAGCAAAACCACTTAGACCTGAATTTTACAAGCACCAACTGCGTAACAGCTAGTGCAAGTGCTAATATTTAGTGTCAGCATGATATATTATATCTCCTGCCCATGTGCCTGATGCCTAGTTGCACAACATGCTTTAAAACTGATTTGATCAAATGTATTGCCCAAAATTTTTTAAAATGTTTTCTAGTGATTGCGTGAGAGGGGTAATATTTGAGAAGCAATGGATCATTTTCATCTTGAAAAAAAAAATTCTGATATTTTTTCAAATAACTGGAGTTACGTTAGTCTTTCAACCATTTATGGCAGAGCACGAAACATGAAAGCTAGCGTTGTGAATGAAGCACTGAAGAACAGGAATGAATGCACAATGCTTACACACATTCTCTCGTGTACATCTCTGTAAATATGCTCACAACATTTAGATGTGGATAGGATAAAATAAGGAGTCCCTCCGCACACAATAAACCCAACAGGGTCAGCGGCATGAGACCCTCAACACCGACCAGCTGTCTGGCTGATGTTCAGTGGAGCATTTTATCCACCAGTCATACGCAAACTTAACAAACATCAAACCACCATGTCTGAAACCCTGTATAATAGCTCAATCCTAAACTACACTGTGCCTGTTGGTAGTAATTATTGCCCAACAATACGTGGTATTCACAGCATTCAGTCAACATACTGTAACATGGGTGCCCCTGGGGGAGGTATTCAAATGACATCATTTGTTGGCTTGGTAGCAAGGTATGTACTGGTTAAAACCTCCCACTAACTTGATGACAATGGAGTACAACTGGGGGGGGGGGGATGTGAGGAAGTTTTGACAAGAGTCAGTCTTAGGCTCATCTGGCCCCGCACAGTCCAGACAGAACCAATTCCACAGGCTTTTGTGGCAGGGTGTTGGGTTTCCGTACAGAAAATGCAGTCAGTGTCCTTGTGGTGTTAACACATTTGCAGAGTTAAAACCTCCAAACAGCAGCGTACTTTTCTCACCCACAGCTAAGACTAACTTTCCTGAGGACACACGTAGGTTCCCCGCCTCTGTCTCACCTTTTACGATGTGCATCACTAGTTGTTATTGTTGCCCTGCATTCCACACATTAGCAAAGTGTCAGTACAAATTATGGCACTGTAGCCATTACTAAATTCCTTCCACATCAAAGGCCCTATGTCCTCTTATTACTAACAAGAGAGACTCCCCATGGGTTTTGCTTATTTAATTACACTAAATGACAAAAGACTCTGCTGGTTTTTTCAAGCACTGTCATACAAAAATTTCATGACAGTCATGTGTTTGTGAAAATACAAATACCATGAGGCACTATCTCATCTAGTTATGAAATCACGCAAACAAAATTACCACATGCTGAGGGCAAAGCATAAAATATTTAAAAGTTCCAACAACTAAGAGATCAGAAGTAGGCTTTTATACTGGCTCCTTAAGCTACAGATATCTGATATAAATGTCCAATATGATTCAAGTTGAGCACTGAGAGAAATAATTAACAATTTATCAAAATTTTATTTAAAACTGTAAAATTGTGTTTAATTTAATAATAGTGCAAGTTCTCTTTATAAATCATAGAATTGCACCATCTTTACTCATTTCCTAACCTGAGAACTAATGAATGGCTTTGAGGTTTATCATTTTCCCAACTAGATGTCACTAGTGAATTTCAAGAACCAACAATGATCCCATGATTAAGGCTGTTGAGCGAGGACATCAACATTTTTGAATATTAACATTAAAATAATTTAACTGGATAGTCTAAAAAGCAGTTTTTCATTTGTGAAATGCAAAATGATTGAAGCATTTCTCGTACAGAGCTGCTGCACCCTTATGGACAAAAACAATATTATTATGAAGAAACATAAATTTACCTTGTTTGAAACTGATTCACTGTTTTCTTGGAAGTTCATGATGGCATCAGAAATCTTCACATCAATGGGGTCCACCACGGATTCAATGTTAAATGGCCCCTCTAGTCTCTCAGCCAGTTTGAGAAGTGCATCTAAAAAAATAATACATAAATGCAAAAAAGTGGTCACTTTCATTGTTTTTATGGTAATAATTTTGTATCATCTTTGTTCTTGTTGTCTTCATTTTGCTCAAAAAGCACAAAACAATAGAGACATGAAACCCTTTACAGCCATGAAGGAAATAAGAGGGGAAAAAGATGTTTCAGATGTTCAATCTGAAAGTGCAAAAAAAAAAACATGAAATTAAAGGGCACAATAAAAATAATTAAGGTCTGGACTGAATAACCAAAGACAAATAATAATATTTTATTTACTTTTCATTATCTGCTGCACTGTTAATTTACTGCAGTACTGTTGCCAACTTCCTTCTATTAGCTGTTATTCAAATCAAAGCAATTCAATGTATTAACTTGTAACTTGTGTAAAATATTTAAAGAAAATTATTGCTATTTCCTTATAAACTTTATTTCACTAACTGTTGCACTTTTAAATTGTGGTAGAATATATTCACTACAGGCCTTGATGTATAAAATTATGTCAATTGTTATATGAAATTACAAATGATCAAAGGAAGGAACAATGGTATGAACACTACATGGACTAAGAAAAAAGGTATCCTGTTTATGGGCCAAGTCCAGTCATGTTTTGCCTGCCTTGTAACAAATATGCCTGCACCAACTGTGTAATGGGAGCATATGCTACTGTCAAAACCAATTAGCAAAAACTGTTCTTGACCATGTTTTTGGTTTCTGCAGGAACCCATGATGAAGGCATGACATACATACCTGACAGCCATATCAACATGTACATGTCAGATTTGTACCCTTTACATATGATCCTGCAATTAATAATAACTGTCATACTTAAAAAGTTATATAAACAAAGAAGATCTGCCCAGTTGATTACATGCATTTGTGTGATTGATTCAATTTATAAAATAAAATATAGAGATTGTGATTAACACTGATCATCATTATGATTATTTTGCTTAATATCCAAAATAAGGAAATACTATACAGGATTTCACTGTAAAATGTACCCTCACATGGTGATAATTTTTTCTCAAACTTTTGACATGGTCACCTAATTGGTAACACATTATATTTTTCTTTCATTTATTCAATCATTGTGTCTTTAGAAATGCATATAGGCTGCTAAGCATGTGCCATCAACATGAAAACTGGCACAATTAAATTATTCGCTAGGTGGATCCTTGAAGTTCTCCAAAGAGTTTATTCAGTATTTCACTGCCTTTTATTATACTGCCATGGCTAGTGCAGTGATTCTGTCCCAAAACTCATTTATATCCATAATACACACTAGTTTGGCGACGAAAAATTCTTATTAAATCTACCAGACACATCCCACCCCCTGACACCCACAACAAAAAGGAGGGTCCTGGTTTTACCCCACACACTAGACCAATTTCATATCCCATCATGGCTGTTCATTGTGCTGCGGTGATTATTCCGGCGGGGGCGTTAGGTATACAAAGGTAGGGGTGTATTCTCCGCACAGTCATTAAATTCTCCTTGACCAGACCAGCTTCAATATGGCAGGTCACTTTCATTTGTTCACACAGGAAACCCCCAGCATGGATGGCAGGTTAGAGGGTCATGGAGGCCACCAGCTACCCTGAGCAAGCTGCCTGATGGGCTGAGTTATTTATTACCTGAAAGTTGTTGGGGCCTTCTGAGACTGTCTGTTTACACTAAAGGTGTATTATGCATGCCTAATGCCCTCAGACTTGCCCCCCAGGCATGGTGGCCTGAATTGAACTACATGGACACAACCGTGTCAGGCTCATCTTCATCTGATCAGAACTTCTACAGATCCAACACAGCCTCATGTGGCACCTGGAGTAACTAGCCCAGATTAAGAACATTTGACCAATGACCATTCATCTTCATACACGTGTGGGAGACATATGGTGAATGCGAGGAACATTTGTTTGAGTCATGCAAAGTGTGCAGCTAACATGAGTAGCTAACCAAGACTTAATGAGTGACTGGTTGAGATTCAGAGCATCTGACTGAGTAGTATACCAGTACAGTAAAAGTCACAAGTGAGTAGTTGGCAGAGAGTAAGAACATCTGACCAATGAACATTAAGAACATTCATCTTGTCAAATGTCTGGGTATGAATTAAATTGATTGCAAGGAACATGTCTGAATCACCCAAAGTGAGCAGCTCACCATGGGTGAATAACTGAGAATAACCTGGAGTACATGGCCAGGATTAAGAATTTACAATCACTGAACATTCATCTTGATATTACCTTGGGGATCACATGTTGCTTGTACGGAACATTATCCCCCCCCCCCCCCCCCGAGTGATTCAAATTGAGCAGCCCACAAAAACTTGATTGAGTACACTGTTGATGAGAAGCTCTTGCAGAATCTGCAGCATGCCAATGAATGCTGAGTAGCTATGTGAGGACTGAGCAGCTCCAAACTGAGCAGCCTACAATGAATGAGTGGCTAGCCAGGACAGTGCACTGCTGATGAGTAGCACTTGTGGGTAGCTGTAGCAAATCAGTGAATGTTGAGTCACTAGGTGGGGACTGAGTAGTTAACAATGAAAGCTAACCAGGTTAGGCCAGTCTAAGCTGCTTTGCAAAGGAAAACTGAGTAGCTGATGGGGGCTAATCAGTAGCTACTGATGTTGGACATACTGAGCAGCTACTCATACAAAAAGACACCACCTTGAGTCGACAATTTCTTCATGACTAGAGTCACCAAAGGATCTCAGTACCATACTTCCGTTTTATTTCGGTAGATTTTGCTCCTCGCCACATATTTGAATTTTTTCCCATTCCCTAAGAAACTGGAACATCTATCTGAAACAATACCCTTTCCTCTATTCCAGGAATGATTATTTACTGTGGGGCTCATTAAAACAGAACTTCTGGTTAAGAGATCAATTACCTGTAACATGTCAAGATTTGCAAAGTCTTAGGATATAAAATGAAGAAGACCCTTGCTTCAAATATTACTAATGGGTGTCATCAACTTTAATTATGGCAAGCACAGGATACTCTGTTAATCCCTACTTAAACACCTAAAGGCCTAATAATTTACCCTGGACCTCAGCAATACTTAATGCATTTTTTTTTACCTGCAGCATGCAGGCTCACTGCATCACTGTGTCAGAAAACACTGTCTTGAGGCAAGCCATTAACATCTGCAGAAGTGCTGCAAAACATGGCTACCTGGGCATGAATGACTTTCCAAGATGCCATGTCTTTTCCACATAAACACCTGGTCCACCGCACAAAAAATACCACGACCCTTTGCAGTGAATGTATTATGGAATATACAAATGTAATAAAGCTGCTGTTTGGCTCCATACCACACCTGGGGAAAGCAATAAAACAAATATTTCCTATCGCTAACACAGGATGATTGTTAAATAATATCAACTTCACCCTTCTTTTATCAAGGTTTTGATTCCATGCATGGCTTGTTCCCGCTGCGTTTTGCTGATGTTGCACAAAACAACTGCTCACAGGGGCAAAGCTGAGCTTTGATCATTTAAGTAAACGTTCTAAACAGCAAAACTAACACAGCATTACTTGTGACATTAATGACCAATTTAATTAAAATTTGGCAAAGACCATCTTGAACTATAGCCCAGATATGTCATGAAATTAAATTAAAAATGTGAGTTACAACTCCCCCTAGTTACAGTTGCCAAGGAAGGACCCTTGGTACTAAGTAAAAGGATGAATATTTGCAAATCTTTTGACCATTTATAACTATACTGAAACCATTAAAATCGTTCACTTTGACTAATATTTTTATTACGTAGTATGTATTGGATGGAATAAACAAAATAAGCAAATTCTTCCTTCTGATCTCATTAATTAGACCACACTTTGTGATGTTAATAAACATGACATTAAATATATAAATATGGAGAAAACATTCCCAATATACCTGTCAATAAAGTGATAACTGGCAACAAATTGACTTTACATTTTTGTTTTATTTATATTCAGGTTACTATTTTGGCATTGAATGGGTTAAAATGTAAGAGAAATTTAAGACCAATTATTTTGTACTTTACATATTAATGAACCATATCTTCTGTTCTTTTGGCATTTTTTAATACATTCAGTTCAGTATGGGTCAGGGACAACAAAGAGTTTAAAATGTAAAATGCACTTATATAAGACATCATTTATATATCAGTGTTGTTGAATATTAAATCCAATTTTTTTTTAAATTTGGACCTCTAAAATTTAATGTTAATTTAATTTTTTACCTTTCAATAAAAGATCATCTGGATTCAAGAATATATATATATATATATATATATATATATATATATATATCATTTTGGCATTTCAACAAGCATAGTTCAACAGAAAATGGTGCAATAAGGGAATTTTACAACTGGCTCTTCGTCAAGATAAGAGTCTGTTGTTCACCTGCCTTCCTGACAAGTCCGGACTTAAAACGTCCAGTCCTTAAGTTCCAAACAGTCCTATTACATAACAAAAATGGGAGCCTAGCTTGGCTCTGAAATAAGACGCTCTTACATCAGTCTTTGAACTTTCCCAACTTGACATAAATCTTAGATTTCCCGAACGGAAGGTTTCCAGTGTGACTATTAACTGCCACACACAAAAACATGGCTGTAAAGATTTCCTGCCTTGCTTGTCCCAAAGACTGGAATCAACTCCGTTTCAAAGGCAGCCAGCTCAAGCTGCAATTGGCAAACACAAGACAGCAATATAGGCCAACCTTGTGTAACCACTGCTGAATAATTTAGATCTGCATTTCTGATGTGAAAATGTCTGCTCTTTGCTCTTTGAACGTCTGACAATCTACCTGCAGACACCTATAACTGATCCCTGATCCAGTTTCCCATGTTTTCAAGCCACCTTTGTCAAAACACATGAATATTTTACAATCAAGACTGCACGTTTCGGTGAAAAAAATTAAATAAAAGGAACATCAAGATTTGTTCTGGTCAGGTTTGGTCCACAGAGCCGGGTCAATTCATTATCATCAACCAGAAAAGTAATCACTGGGGAATAACACGTAAATTCAATTTCCATTTATTTATTATCTACTCAATGCATTGGGGAAATGACTGTTAAAGGAAAAACATCAACTGATCCAATCTATTTATTACCTACTCATTTATTATATATCTTTCACTGTTATTCAATTCACAATTTATCAAATTGTATGGCAAACATTCCAGTTTTTTTTATACAAGCAACAAAGCCAGGACCACTGATCACTGGCACAGCATGAGGCCAAATAAAGCATACATAAGAATCCATTATCATTAAATTATTTTCCATTAGCCATATTATGATGAAAGTTTAACACAAGCATATTCGACATGAATTTTTAATATGTCTCTATATGCAATACGCATATCTTCTAACTGTGTGCTACATAAATATAATATTATTTAACTTTCTGGTATGTGATACTTAAAAATATTGTACCAAATATTTTAAGATTTAAATTCTAAATTTAAACAAATAGACTATATATACAAGACTGCTGTACATATATTTACAAAAGAGCATTATTCAGTCTGACACAGTTGAGATGTTAGATCACAGAACCATTACACTAAATAACCTTTAAAAAGCTAATTGTTTTATTCATCATATGATTGTTTAAAGCCATTTTGAAGACAAACAAAAAACTTAATCCATATTGATCTGCATTCAATAAAAAGCCCTGATAATGATTTTATGTAAATGACAAAATGTAACCTACACTCCCTAAGTTAATGGGTATGCAAAGAAAGTTGATTTCCAGTTTGAGCATGAGGAGTACTATTTTGAAAGCACTGCTGGGAAACCATTATCTCTCCCTCAAAGTAAATCAATAAAAAAAGTCGCTGACGGCGCCTGCGACTATGTCTGACATCATCGAAGAAACGTCAGGAGACACTGCACTTATCTGGAAATGGTAATTGTGGTTCAATGGTCAAGTATTTTAGTCATATATACGCTGGCTCAGATTGTTGCGGACTGTTCCTGTGGTTGACAGGTATCACAAGCCACCAAAAAACTCCCTAAAATGACTCCAACAACAATCAGTTGTCCCATTTGTAACACTATGTATTTAGTTCACATGACGTGGGTGACACTGGGCTGATATCTGCCTGTCACATGTCACTCACGCTTGCACCACTCTGCTTTACACTGCCTAAATGGGTCCTCTTTTGGCAGACCCAATGTCATTATTGGCCAACTTTCCCTGTGATTCAAAAATCCTGCTCTATGATTAAACATATAATAAATGCAATGCTACACTGCTGTGGCTTCCATGGAATAAAAGTCATACCACACATCAGCAGTTACAACTAACAAGGGAAGCAGTTTCAGGATTTTTTTAACACATACTGTATGCAGTTTCAGGATTTTCACATGTTCTCCAGGCAATTTTAGATTTTTTCCAAATGTTACAGCCATTATTGCTTATAATGATCAATATTTTTTTCATATTTTTAACTGCACTTGATACTAGATGGTATTAACAATGAAATCATAAATAGTCATTATCATTTATCATTCAATGTAAACATGATAAATTATCTAAAATTATAATTTAAAATAAGACATTGCCAAAAAGGAAATATTTTTGTAACTTTTGCTTTATATTCAGCCAAATATTAATTTTCCAAGCATGCATCGAAAAAACACTTGAGCCAATACTGGTGCCCCAAGATGGACAATATATGAAGTCACCTAAAAAAACAGTTCCAGAACAGTAGAGAAAAGAAGGATTTAAGTGCCAATAAATAGTAATGAGCCATTGGTTTAGACAGATCTTATGTCCAGCCAGTTGCTGCAAGCTAAGCCAACGGTTCCAGCTTGTTCCAAGCATATATTTGGGGCTCCCCACAATCAACCTCAAATGGTCCCACATGTTCGTCAATGTGATGTCGCATACAATGATGTAAGCCCCGCATGCTGGCAAATTAATCAAAATGGTGGTTTTCCTGGTGGCTGGGGCAAGAAAGTTCACCCTGTATAGCGAGTTCACAAAAACAATCTGGTGTTTCTGTACCTAACACACATATTGGGTGTAAGAACACTAATATTTGGGTTGTGTTGTCTTGACTTGAGTTGTTGTTGATTAATGGTTAAATGCCAGGATGTGGTCATCTTTCAAGTTAACTCGTATGTTATTTACACCTCTACTTAGACATAAATACCATAGCTAGATATGGTTATAGTTTATATCATTCAAGAAATAAACTACTACATATTCTCTGAGAATATACTGAATAAGTTCTAATTATAACCATTTTTCTCATTTAGGATGATTAAAAGAAGATAATTTAAAACAAAATTAATTGTTGTGTACAGATTCATAGTATCTTTTAAAGAGCATGTACGATTTTAAATCTTGGAAAATTTTAAAAAATTTAAATCGAGTAACAAGACCTCTGTATTGTTCTTAATGAGATATATGTATTAGCAGTAACACTCAGTGCCAGGCCAAGGGCTTTCAAAACAAGTACTGAATGAACAATTTAATTTTTTTGTAAGTGCCTCATAATCATGATGTCACACAAAAGAGAAAAGTAATCTACAAAATTTGTTTCAAACGATACTCTTACATAAAATATACAATAAAACATAAAAAGCTGTGCCTGTCTAAAATAACTGTAACTGAAATACCATATTTTTGAGCATGTGATGCATAATTTGATTTATTTGAATACAAGCATAGTGGAAACAATGCATCCTTTTTTGTGCTGATACCCGGCATATGTAAATGTTTTATCACTGGTTATACCATATAAAAGCCAGCATACAGGCCTGTTGGAATATAAAAGGGGAGTTGAAAGGAACAAAGTAATCGACTTTTGCAGGTGGAACAGTTTCAGCTGCCAGTGGTTGGGATAATGCATCTAAATGGAACTGTCAATGGAAATCAACTAGTTGATCCCTCGCCCAGGCAGAATTGATGGCAACGACAAGCCATGCACTTGTACCCTGCTTCAACCATTGCTAAAACAGTCACACACTTGTAAAACTACCCAAAATGGTCCAAATGGAAAAGGGCTGCATATATCATACTTCACCCAGCGGCAACATCCCAAGCAACATCTCTTACACTGAGTATCTGTTGGAATTCAACCTTTACAAAGAACTTTATCTTGAAAGTAACTTTGCAAAGATAGGAAGAAATTTGCTTATCTGGAAGTACTGAAGGACTTTCAAGTTCTACCCGCTGGGGAAAAGAAGTACTAAGTTCATGGACCTGCAAGGTGCCTGATTTCACAAACACAACTATTGACATGTCTGTAACCATACAGTGGTTATCTTGGTCTTTTTATCAGTACTGTCTGCTGATCCATATTGTCTGTTTTCAGTACACAGAACACCCACTGTCAATTGTTTTGTTCACAACCATATTGCACTAAAGTACTGTGCACTTAAAAAAAGGTTGGGACACAAGTAACATAATTTGCTGTAATCTTTCCAAATATTTTCAATGTTTCTTTCGAGGAAAACAAAATATTCCAAATACCTGTGACTGTGAATAGAAAATTAATTTAATTACTTCCTAATCTGCCAAACTGATGCATACACTTTTGTGATGTATTTATCAACATAATAACATCTGTTTCAAAAACTAATAATGCCAATTCCCTCCTCCAAGGAATAGGTTAAGTTTTTATATGTGTCTTTTTGTTGTTTGTACATAATTTGTTTGTTTGCATGGTTATGCTAAAACTGTGGCACCATCTACTGTTAAGCTTTGTAGGGTGTATCATGGGTCAGGGAAAATCCAGATATGAACTATTGCTGATCTTAATAAGATTTGGACCCACTGGGACTGAAATATTTGGACAGTTAGAGCCAAACTGAGAGCAATTCTTGATTTACACAGGTTTAACACCATGCTCAAAGTGGCTCAAACTTAGGCAGCATAAATTATTAGTTCTTTTTATTTTAATGAGGTCACATAAAACATTTCTTATCCACATTCAGACATAATGTACACACCATTCTGCAAAGCAAATTCCTATACACATCAATATTATACTGCAAAGAAATCAGTCATTATCAGAAGTCCAGCAGATTATGAACATCTGTTGGTCCAGACCAAATAAAAAAAGCATGAAATCTGAAAACTACACTTAATTTTAAAGCTCTAGAAGAGGGTAGAGCACATGATATATATATATTAAACTAAAGCTTAATGAACAAAACTGTGGAAAGATGTTATTTTATCAACGGTTCTTCTGAACTGATGTTCCTCCATGCATGTGGCTGGGTAGCGTTCTGGTAATGATTAAAACCATACCATACTTTACACATTACAGGCATGACTGAGACCGCTCATTAGTGGGGATGCATGGTACAATCTTTGGTTTATATAAACCCAGGGTTGAATTCCTGGGTTTCCTGATAGAAACGAAGCCAGTGCTACCAGTATTAATCTGGCACAACTAGCAGTGAGATCTTGATCAATTGCCCAAGGAGCCCTACCCTCCTGCGGTCCTATCTCCCAGCCACCTCTATTTCTATATACAAGAAAGATGCATTTATCTTCGGGCAAAGCTGCTTGAGACAGAAACCTTGTTCTTTGCTCCTCATACATTGAAGTAAACTGCATGCTTTTCTGCCCAATTAATACTCAGCCTCAAACTGATATTGATTCTGATCATGGGAGCAGGCGTTGCCATGACAGTTAATTCAAGATGGTTGTTAGTCCGGTGCTGAAGAGGCCCGTTACATTTCTGAGGCTGCACCAATCAGCTTCTAGACAAGAAGGGAGCCTGCGCTGCCTGCTTCCAAGCTGATGGCCTTCTGTACTATGATAAACTACCGCAGTCTGTCTCCACAAAGAGGCGGTTTCCGTTTCAAAAGAATGGTAGCTTACTCTCAGAAAATCGATCACATTCGCTGGCCTCTGGGTGATATATTTACTAAGCATTACTAATACTAACTTTTCTGAAGCAGCCATCAAGGTCAGCACATGAACAGCACTATAGTAGTTCAAATTCCAACAGTTATATGTTATGAAATGAATCTGTACTTTATCTTTGACATAATTTGATAACGCAAAGATGTATGCCAAAACACGCAAACTCTGGTCATGTCCTGAAAACGAGGAAACAACGACAACAAAAAGCAGGAAATAAACTTCCTGTGTTCGTACAAAGCCAACGTCTGAAATTGACATCTCTTCCTGGCAACCGAAGAATGTCACATGCACACTTGTTAGCATAGGTCTGTGGATATATGGCGGCCCCCACAGCCACCAGTCATGCACCGACTGCCAAGTGATAGATTATAAAATGTGGCATTTTATACACACCCCCTGACACCTTGCTTTATGCTGACATATAGCAGTTACCAGGGGCAACCAGACATATTGTCCATGGAGGGCTGCTGTCCAGAATATTTATCGACAAAAATTCCCCGATGACATACAAGAGGGAATATATCCAAAATTTTTTTACAGAAAATATTTTCCATGAACCCTACTCTAAATGAAATGGGATTCATTTTATTTTGTCAGCTCATATTTACATTGCAATATATATTATATATATTAATATATATTATTTTGCTAAGGAGAAATAATTTTTTTTTAATCAGCTAAAAAATTCTTGACATAAGCACTTTCACAAGGATTTTCCTTGCATTTTAATGACAATTACCATACCCTTGCAAAATAAAATATTATTTAGGTTTACCGTCATTAAAGGATTATGCTTCACTTAAAAATGATCTAGGACTTTCCATCCTAATTAGGAATATCCCATGACATTTTTTAACATTCTTTTATATGAGTAAAAATATATTTATCACTTTTTAATTTTCCTAACTGATACCAGCATATCACTCTACAACTGTTCATATATCTTGTGCATTCTTTATGAGAAAAGAGACCAGTGCCACATTAAATTTGAAATGCCAACTGTGCAACACAATACTTTCTAATTCTTCATGCTATATCGTACCTAAGACAATTTCAAGTGTCTTTCAAGTAATGATTTACACTTTGATAACAATGACACTCTGAGAAAGTTACATCCTTTTATCCATGTTGGAAAATTTGGGTGTCAACTTTGATTGATTTTGCAAAGAAATCCGTTTTTCATACAATGGCACATGACATTATCTCAATGTCTATTGCACAAGTGAACTATTCAAGTTATATATACTTGATTTTTTTGTACAAGGACTCTCAACATATAACCACCTGATACTCTGGTAATCAATAAATCTATATTTTTCACTCAATTAATGGATTAATATAGTATGGAGTGAGAAGTCACATGTAATATATTAGATAATGCTTTCTACATACCCATATGATAATATATCTGGGCAATATTTTTTTCTGTCAAAATGTTATTGAAGTACTCTGCATAAAATACACTAACAGTGAAAGTATCTTGTTTAAACAATTTAAAACACAAATTGAACCTGGATGAAATACTGACATAATATCAAACTTAACTCAATAAGTTGCATGATGAGAAAAATATAAATATACTTATAATATAGAGTTTAAAAGAATTTTTGAAAGTTTGTAATATGCAAAATATAGTGTGAACATATCAATCAATAAACTGTATATAAGTTAGAAATGTTATTATACAAACAGTTACGCTGTTTAATATAGTGAAATAAAAAGATCATCTTGAATAAAGATAATTAGTACATCTTTTGTCTCCTGAACATCTCTGGCATTCAGGATCTGAACATTAGAATCAATATTAAACAAATAACAACAGATGTCACTTAAAGACATCTTCAGGAATCTTGAATGTGTCTAAGCAGAACAGGAATTTATCCACTGAAAAGTATACACTAAAATTGCAATTGCAGAGCCAGTTTTGTGGTCAATTAATGATATGATTGTGTTCATCATGAATGTATGTCACTTTTATTCATCTCTCCAGTGACAGTGTGAGAATAACAAATCATTAGTGCCAAAAACCTCACTGTATATTTGTGATGTAACATATGTTGATGATCACTAATGACAGGATAGTATATGAATTGGGAACTGAGAAAGTATTTGATCAAATAAAGAAAATGGCAACTAGGCGCAGCATAATTATCTTCGCAATTAACATAATGAAAATAAAGATCTTTTAACCCCTTGATTGCTTGTATGATTGCAAAAAAAATAATCAGGAAACTTCTGATTTTATGTCATATGGTCAACAAATCATTAACCAATTTATCAGCTTTAACATGTGGTTTAATGATATTCATAAATTCATTTAGGTGATATTTATGAAACAGAAACTATTGCCAGAAAAAAATTAGCTTCCTGAATCAAACAGTTTCTGACATTAACAAAGGTGAACAGTAATTTATACAATGGCTTCCCTGACATATAAAGTCTGTTATTTATGCTAGAAATTTAGTTGAAGAATTGTGTTACCTGAAAATAAAAGACTGATATTCTAAGTAATGTCAGATATTTTCTATTATCAGTCAATAATGAAGAAGGAATTTCCCTCATTTGATGTTCTGGATACATCAAAACATTTTAGTATTTTAGTATAATTCAGTTAATCAATCACCTATTTTGAACTACTAGTTAAAAGTGGTTTAACTTTATTACAAAAAGTCTCTCAATAATAAAGATGATTAGTAATTTATACTTCAGTACAAATACATCACTTCTGAAAAACATGAACCTTTATATACTTAAGACTTAAGTGTAACCAATATAAATCATTTTATTAAATCAAAACACTATGTCAAGATATTTATATTGAATATGGATTATTAAAACAGGTTGTACAAATAATGTCAAGTATACCCTGTCAAATCTGGAATATGCTGTAATTCCCAGCTACTTTAATCAATATAATGGTACATTCAATATACTGTTAATGTGTATAGAATCAATTTATTTACTACACAGAACTTAGTGAGTTTCACCCATTACTTAGAAATAGTTAAACCTGTTGCAAGTTATTTTAATCATAATTCTGAGCAGTTGATAACAATGGTTAATCAGCAGGTATGAACTAAAACACTGGTTATTTAGTTTTACATGACAACAAGACCTGGGAGGGAGCAAGTCTGGTACGCTTGAGTTGGTACCTGACGGTTTGGATGGTCGGTTCTTGCCGTCTTACTTGGATGATCAAAGTGACTCAGAAGACACCACAGACAATATGGCCAACCCCGAACATGACCGCGGGACAGGCCACAATGTTTGATGTCTGTATTTGATTTATACCTTAACGTACTTGTACAGGTGAAGCATGCACATTCCTCCAGTATGTAATTTTATTCAGAAATTCCAAATAAAACAGTTCAGAACACCTTTCATCCTACTGTCCCAAAAATTTAGTCCACTGTTATTACGGCTCAGTGTATAACATTAGCTCAGCTTTCCTTAGTGTAAATATTTTACTTGAATCAAGTTTCAACAAAGTGCCTCTGGTTTGCCAGTTACATATATTCAGTTGTCAGATGAAAAGTATATTGCATAATTACTTACTTTTAAGTACTTTCACATTTTATTAATATTTTTTAAAAATTTATTTGTTCTCTGGTCAAAACTGATTCTTCTCAAACAGAACTCTTTGTACATTTACCAATATAAGCATGTATAATACGTATAAACTGCATTTAAATTTTGATATCATTTTTTTAAAGCATTGGTCTATGGCTGTTGGTGGCACTGTCTATAGAGAACTGATAAAGGTTACCATGCATTTAGAATGGTATGAATGTTAATAACCCTTCTGATTTTTAAGTTTTACATGCATGTAGCCAATAATCCAGAAATCATAACCTGAGCACCCATAACACAGAGCAAATCCCTCTGATGTTATTAAAATTTCACCATTTGCCCTTGAAGGTCTTGCAGAGTTCGAATAAGGGACCTGCTCCATACACATCCTTCCCCTATAATAATGTAAATCCAGGCTCTACTGTGTAATGATAAAGCTTAAAAATTGGATAAAAGATCCACTGCACAAGGTTCCTACCAATGTAATAAGATATTTTAAGAATCATTAAAATCAAAAGGCCAAGACAATAGAACCCAAAAGAGCTATTTTGTAACTGTACTGATATACAAAGGCAAATTTTAACACTTCAAATCTGACATATATTTATAATTTTCTAATTGTACAGCAAAAGGCGTTTCAATTTTTGTCAAAAAAGCTAAATTTTTTATAAAGCTCCAGATGGAAAATTTCCATATAATTTTTTACAACAAAACACTACACATTTTGACAAAAAAAGCTCACATTTTTACAAAGCTCCTGATGGAAATTTTTCCAATCATACAACAAACGGAGGGAGGTATGTGCACTAACTTACAAAAGGGGCAAAGTTTGGCCATTAAACCTGCTTATATCAATAGTATCCTCCACCCCCGTGGGTCTGACTGGCCACATGTGAGTCATACTTGGATTTCCCATAATTAGGCGATTTTATTGAGTGTGTGAAACACAATGACCCATAATGCATTGTACCAATCATATTTCGTCAGATGATGGGCCAATGTCCCGTGTGCTTGGCATGTGTTATTGGCTGGACTGCACTGGCTGACCAGATCTGCCCGGTCCATCTGGCCCTTGTGATGATCAGGGTTTTAAGCCTCTGTAATCCATGCCCCGTACCTTAATGGACATCTGCAGTTTGGCTTTTCTGTAACTAAAACAATGCCAGCACTGCCATAGCCAGGCTGCATGATCAAGTTTTTCACTGTGTGATCAAGGTTTTTCACTATCTAGTTAAAAGGCTGATCTCACCTAGTCTTGTATCTCCATTGGCCAGTGCAACTAATAGACAGTAACTGACTTACAATCTAAATGAAATTTTTAAATTTGTAATATAACACAGCAATGACTGTTGTAAAAGCATTGCATATACCAGTACACAAAGTTAGTCCTATAGCAAGGCCTAAGAAATTAAATTCAAACTTAGAGGCTTTTACAATAGAAACTAACAGATGTCTGCAAATTTATCCAATTTCAAATATGTGTTTACAACTGCAAATGTGTTTAAACTTTTCTTTCTTACAGTGTACAGAAAATGCAATCCATTCTGCATGAATCTGAGGAAAAAAAAACAGATGACTGTAGATAAAGTCTACCATGTTAAATATTAAAACTCAAGAGAATCAACAAAATGCCAATCACAGCTGGCGATTATAATGATGGCACGGTTAAGCCTTTGCTTGCACACAAATGATTCTCTCTATCTACTTGAGCATTCTGTAATTAGTTCATGGTCATTATGTAAATCTTATGCCAAGGCAGTCTATCCTCCCTAATTGGTTTCCATGGTAACATACCCTAATGTCTCTGTTCGTTGAGCCTTTTCGATCACGACAACTATTTCTGTCATTCCTATTTCATACAACTGTGCGAGTTTTTCATAATATGTCAACCTTTCATATCAATATACTGAAATTTCTTTGTGATTGCAGGTATGGGCTGATCTTCAGAATAAAATTATGTGCCCATTTGCATGGGGTGCAAATACAGACTGGGTGATTTTGTCAACTGGGTCATGTAATAAATAATAAGTATGGTAACCTATTTGAGAAAACATGTGACAATATATAAATTAGTGATAAAAATTATCAAATTACTATTGGTACCTCACAGCGATATGGACTTTTTGACATGATAACTTTAGGTGGTTTGCTGACATAGCTCTGGTGCATACCATAACTATAATGCAAGTGTTGTCAAAGACCTGCACACAGCATAAGCATGCTGAAAACACCTGCAATATGTCTGGTTCTTCTAAAACGCACCCAGGCCTCCCCTCACTCCCACCTCCCCCATCTAAAACAGCCACTGTCAGAATTTCAGCACTGTTACAGCATGATGAGAGCTGACACAGGCCAGGCCCGGCAGGTGGGCCTGGTCATACTAACTTCTCACACCTGGTCTTCTAGGTGACCATTCTTGATTTGTTGCTAGGTTACACCTGTTTAGCAAGTAGAATGGTGAGCTAGCTAAGCTTGCATGAAACTTTACCAGCCAGGTGACAAAATGAGTGATAATAATGCAAACAGAAGAGTACTGGTATAACTTTTTAAATATTTTATTTGCATGGAAACACAAAGGTGGGCTCATTAAATTACATGGAGTATCACATACTTATAGCTTGGGGATGGAAGGATAGGTATTGCATTATCAATGTGTGATAAAACAGATAAGCGAGTCTCTTTAAATAAATTCAAATATATCAAAAGCGCCAAATTTTAAAATTCATATTCAGACTTACCTGGTTGAATGAAAACCTAATACAATTTTTCATGTGTAATTCCAATATTTCTTAAGTAGAAATAAACATTTTTCCTAATATTACACTTACTTGATACTGCATTTAAAATGTCCAAACTTAATAGATCAGCTGAAAATTAGGTGATGAATTTTGAAGTGAGTACATTTAAAATGTGTGATCATTAAAATGGGACCCACTGAGATATATCCATCAGTCAGACCATAATCAGGGACACATGCCTGTTTTAATGGCAGCAGCTGACAGCATGTGCGTGGTCATACAAATCTATAAACGCTTCCATGCTTGAACCCTTAATCAACTGGACCTTGGGAATGGACATCTTGTGATCAGAGAACCTAATGGCCAACTTGCAGCATATGACTATGATCACTCCTTCTTCCACCTGGAGGAGAATGACTGAACTACGAGTTTGTATATTATTACCCTGTAAGCCCTAGAGATCTGTGCTTCATTTCAGGATAATTTTTTAGGAGGACTGAGCCTTTTTCAGAGACATGCCTTGTGTATAATATTTTGAACAGGTCCAGACAGGCATACATACAGAGGGACAGACAGATAGACAGACATGATTGCTATTCCCCCCAGGGGGCCAGGATAATGACCTTATTAAACCGGTCTGTCAGCCGGATATTATATATCTGACAGTAATGACTCAGAGGAAGATTATATGAAAACCTGTGGGGACAATTCAATGGTCAATGTTGAATAACGAACACCGTGCACGATCGTACAAATGTAATAAATGACTCAGTGAAACCACAAACAGCCAAGCCCATGAATCACAACCTGCAAACTGATTTTGGGTATTTTTCTTGGGCACAAAGGTACCAACATTCTGCACTCATCTCCCAGCAGAATTTTTCACTCTCCCATCAGAATTCTCTTCAGCTCATCCCTCACATCATCGGCTCCACACTGGGCAACCCCTGATTCTATTTCTGGTTCCCCAAACACTCTCCCCCAGAGTATTGCCCGTTTTCCTACTCCGTCAGCCAGAAACCACATGGATCTTATCTACCATTAACGGGCTTCTCTGGGCTCCGTGTTTTCCTCAGCAGAACCACTGGGTGTCAGGAGCGAGTTATATCAACACTACGCCAACACCCCACTGTTATTAGTGGTTTGGTGTATACAGCAATTTACTCAATCCACAGCTCACCCATCTTTATCTAGTAATAATAAATCTATAGTGTATATTAAACAGTACATCGTCCAAGCCATTTTATTATACAAAAATGGTTTTTACACAAAGGAGCAAGATAAACATGTCAGATGAAATTTTCTAGTTAATGTTATCCATGCAACCTTCACCAAAGGCAACTCATTTCCATGCCTGTGATTTATGTTTATTTCTTTTGTTTGTCAGATGAAGCACTATTGTAAACCAGGACTGTTTTGGTTAATTTGAGTTGTTATAATTTATGACAATTATGTTACAGAATAAAACTGCAGTGTCACAAGGTCAGCTTTTATTTAGTATATATATATATTTTTTAATGTTTTTTTTAATGAATGTCTTTTTCTTTTATAAATTTGTCAACAGCTGTAAATGTTTTGTTTAGCAGGTTTTATTTGGGGTTATGACCCAGGGCTGGCATTGAGCCAAGAATCAGAACAATGAGAGTGGGGTGTTGCAAATTTAATACTTTAGAGTTGGATGCACCTGTACTACCACCTCCTCAATGGCCTGATAAGATTTTTGCCCTGGTGGTGTTACCTGGAGAATCTTGCTATATAAAACAGTGTTTAAGATGAAGGAGATTTGGAACAAATTTAGTATATATGCGATGTGCGAGGAGTGTTATGTCATCAACTTGCATATCTATGCATATCTTATGTTTAAACAGCTTTTGAGACTGCTCAGCAGACACATAAATGTAGATCAGTACTTACCAATATATTTATTCCAGGCTGAATCCAAGTCTGAGTGGTAAGCCAGGCAGCCCTTCAGTACATTCAGACAGTACTTGCTGCAAGGCTTAAGCGTGGGTAGTCCCCGGCAGTAGGGACAGAATAACATCTTCATGGTTGCAGACCCGCAAGACTGAGACGGTTTCAACTGTAAGCAAAAAATTAAACGTTACTTGATTTACATGGATTGTACAAATAGTTCTTATAAATAAGGGCTCAGGTGGTGGCATTTGGTAGAATGTAGAGCTGAAGAAAATCTCAGAACACAAAGATCACCACCGGCCTTTGACAGGCCACTACAACCCACTCTCACAGCCCTACCAGGGATTGTACCCAGGTTGCCAGCAGAGAGAGATGAGCTTTTTACCAGCTGACTTTCAAGGCCCCCATTACTAATGCTGTACAACCAGCCCTCGTACTTAAAGAATTTTCCTCATGCTTTGGCCACATTGTTCCTGCTGTGATTCGTAAAATGCACCAGTAATATAACACATTAATGATATGAGAAAACTGAGAAGTGATTAGAATGTGGACATGCAAAATATATGCCATAAAAGTTAAAATAGAATATTGCAAACTCCCTGAAAACACTAAATGTGTCTTGAAAGCGAGTCCTCCATTGTGTCCAATGACTCTCACAAAGCTGAGGATTAAGGAGGCTTTGTTCTTCAGCATGCCCAGCTTTCAATAAACTTTCCGATCACACTACATGGATCTAGATGCAAGTCAGGTTATACAATGATTCAGGTGACAAATATTAAGTTAAACAAGATAAAGGCTCAAATTCATTTTTTGTTTTAACCCTTTCCTGTTTACATTTATTTAAGATTTCAGACAAATTCAGACACTTCTTACATTTAAATTAAAGAAGTTAAAGAGAATCTTTAGATCTGAAAATAAATATGCAATGTTTGACCTGAGAGAATCTAGCCATATGAGGGGGTTCTAGGCACCACTTTAGAATGCGCTTCAGTGAGCCTGCATGCAAACAGTAAAAGGGTTAAATGATAAAAATTTCAGGCATGCAATTAAAATGTACTTCTTAACTTAAATTTCCTGTAATATATCCCTTGAAAATGAATATGTACAGATATCAACTGATATTTGCCTTGGAACAGTTAAATTTCTAGCCACCATTGCTCTTTAGAGACTTGATAATAATGTCCTAAATAATTGAATAGACTGGTATATCTTGTATATATAGTACATAATGAAAAAAAAATGAAGTGGATCATTCATAAAGACAAAGATACACAGTTATTATGTAATACATATCAATTTTTCACATTTGATTAAACAAAATCTCTATGAAATCAGGTTTTCCAAGACAACAAAAACTGCCCAAATAATTGATTAATTAGTCATTTAGGACATATAAACCTTAATGATGGCATTCCATGCATCGGCTAATTCATAATGATGACTCATTTTTATTTAGGATTATTAATATTTAATCAAGCTTTGCCACCAGGGCTGGAAACTTTTAATTAATTGGCAAAGGTAATTGGCGTTTAATTAATTGACATTGTAAAATCGTCCAGCCATGTCTCCCCATCCCACGTCTATCACTTGAGGTTCTGTGTTATAAAAGATTACAGTAATGTTCCTCATTTGAATACCATCTACGTTATTTTCAGAAAATCAATATGAAATGAATAATTAATAAAATCTATATCAACCTTACTACACTTTTTTCCATCAAATGCTTTGATAATTAATGTAAAGCACTTTTGTGGAATCATATTAAACTAGGTATTCTTTTTTAATAACTAAAGCATTTTTTTAAATAAATAGGCAAACCTACAAATAATTTTCAATCAAATATTCATTTAATTAGATGAAGTCAAATTTCTTTGCATATATAATACTGGTATAAAGGTTTCCATTACATTTAAAGAAACTGAATTTGACGTGAAAAAAGTAATGTCAAGGACTCTTTGGAATATTAGATGAAGTTAGATGATATGTCAACAATTTCTGATGCCTAGATTTTTCATAACACCGATGAAAATACCCTTGACTCCTGAAACAAAACACAGTAAAATGTGCATGTCCACTAAGATGTATCATGCTAACTATGAACATTTTTAAACTACTGCTTTCTGTTTTGAGTATTGAGTCAATAACACTCTATTAACACTTGACATGGGGAGAAGCCACTCAAGGACGCATGGTGATCTATCTGTAATTACTTGTGATATTTTCAGATGGATCAGTGACCATTTTGAAGAAACACTTAATCTTTCTCTAGCCAACAGACTGTAAAACCAGATGCTGTAAATTTTTGTAACTGCTCCAACACTGCTATCTCACTTTCTTTGTAAATCATGTTAGGAAGACGGCCAGAGAAATTGCAGAACCTAATTATATTTTATTAAATATTTCTTGTGTTTCAGGCAAGATGTCATTTTTGTTGAAAGAAAACACCACAGACCTGAGCTTGAGATTTTAAATAATAAATTGGCCCCAAGAACAAAGGTTGATTCTGAGCTATGTAAATACCACTGTTTCTAAGATAACGGTTACTTCATAATCCTGCATGTAAACATTTTTGGTGAAATAGAATTCAGGAAAGTGGTGATCAGGCTAGTGTTCTGTACTGGTGATCTTACAAATAACTCCCAACATTTTCTCAATGTTGTCATTCCTGACCTCTCAGGTATTTTAAATCATTTTTCATAATTTTTCTTACTATAACCATTAAAAAAGAGAAAAGTACCTAGATTAAGACTTATAAAGACCTAATTAATAGCTCTTTTAATTGATAAAAGAGGTAAGTAAATGGCATAAGAGTAAATATTTATAATATATCATTGTTACAACACACATTAATTCTGCTGCTCTTTCTAACTTGTAGTAATAAATCTACATGTACAATCTGATTGGAAGATAGTGTGCCAAACCGTGGTTACATGATTGACCTTATCAAATGGTATGTAATCTTGGCCTGGCATTTCCCTACACAAAGGCATTATCAGTCGTTGCTGTGTTTCCAACAGTTTTGACATGCTTCCTGCCAGGATTAGACTACGAAGGAGTCCAGATCCCGGGAGGTGATCAGACAATCTGTCTCCATTAAAGTCATTTTTTTATATGACCCCCTTGACAAGATGCACGCTACATCGGATTTACATTGCCATTCCTTCACTTTATGTCTACACCAGTAGTCCTGTCAGATGTGATTTTTAATCACACCTTTATTATATGGTGTGAATTTGCCAAACAAATATTCACAATGTCTTTGCTTATTACAAATAGCAGCCCATGTTAATCACATTTTTTTGTATAACTGATACACAGGAAACTGTTTAAATGATTAATACAGTTTTCTGTCCTTTAAAGAATTGCAATTTAACTGGATCTGGCATATATGCATAAGGATAGCAACATATTATGGCTGATATATGTCATATCATAAGTTACACATAGTAAGTGCAGCAAAAGTATAGAGTGGAAAAACAAGAATAATGTTAATGGCCTTTGAGAAGGGTCAAATTGTGTTTCTTTCACCAGAGATTTTAAGAATATAGGTCACCATGACCTAATTCAGAATATCAAAGAGACATCATCAATGATGATACCTGTCTTCATGTAAAATTATCAAATTTGATACAATGTATAAAAACAATGTTTAAAATTTACCTTGGAAATCTCTAGCACAACATCTCGGCCGACAGCTAGACCTTGCACAAATGTCCGTGCTGCTATAAATCCTCTTTGTACCTGAACTGACAATTTTTTCGGTACATCACCAAATGGCTCAAGGTCGTCCATATGTTCTGAGACACATTCCAAGTATGATTTATCAAACTCGTGTTGCGTATTTAACAGCTGGAACATTTTCTGTAATAACGTCGCAAAGAACGAGCTCAAGGAGTCTTCCAAATTTAAATTTTTTCCTTTGTAGTAATTTCTCAGTTCATGAAATAGGTCTGTAAAAATGTGAGAATTTTGCTGGTATAGTAATCCATAAGTCCTCACAAACATATTATGCAGGTCTTGTTTAGCCTTGTCCAAAAGCTGCATGAAAAATACTGAAAAATAAAAATAAAATACACTGATTAAAAAAGTAGCAGCAGCATATTGTGACATTATCTAGAATTGAAGATGGATCATATGAACTTCTCAAAGATCTCTTAAATGAACTACTCCAAGATCCCTTGAATGAACTACTCAAAGATGTAATCAAATTGAGCTGGAACATTCATTGACCCATTAATTTAATTGTTTTTATTTCAATCAATTCAATTTAAGTATATACAAGCTCTATTGCAATTAAATTCAGAATTAACCACAGGTGTGTAATGCAAAAATTACAAAAACCACAAAGGATGTGTTTTCACACTTTGATATTTATTATAATACCACTAGTGTTTGCCCATTTCTTTATCAACAGAACCAAAATACACAAAAAGCTGCATTACTGTGTGTACTATTTGAACAATGAACAAAGCATATTGTGCAACCAAAAGTACCCAACTAAGCAACACAAGTCAAACACACAGCAAGTACTGTGTGTCGCACACAACAGATACCCCTGTTCCATAACATGAAAAGTATGACTATGATCTATTTCTTATAGATAAAATAACACATGTATTACACAATGAACTGCATTACACAATGAAGTTACCAGTGTGTCCTTGAGTATGTATGTAACTTGGGAGGTGCCATTTTACAGTACAAACAACAGAATGGGAGGTCTAATTTTTCCATCAATTACTGCATAAACATCTTGTCACACTTTCTAGCAACTCTATAGCACTGACCTAAATATAATCTCCCTCTCACAGAAAGGCATCTGTAGTTCTATATTCTGTTCAAATCTTGTATTTTATACCTTTTTTTAAATTCATGTATGCTAACAATATATCTGCAACCTGAGGGACAGAACTTTTAAGGGAACAACGGCCTGCATTTATGGCCAGTGCCTGTATTTTAATTGAAGAGGATGAGGCCAAGCAAGCCTGTACAAATCTGCCCTGTTTGGAAAATATAATTTCCCAAATGTGCATTTTCAGTCTTTAATTCATATATATATATATATATAGAGAGAGAGAGAGAGAGAGAGAGAGAGATCAACAAAATTTCTATATATTTTTTTAAGGATTTCCCTTAAATCAGCCATAACATACAAGTGACCATTTCTTCCAAGAATGTTTTACTGGCAGTATACCCTTTACATCAACACATGACTTACTACATCTGAGTTTTAGTCTATGTAAAGTGGTTTGATAAGGGCATGGATATACAGAAAGATGATACTATGAGGACACTTTCTTTCTGCAGAGACTGGACCCATATTAGCCTAGAAGGAACCAGTTTTAGGCTTTTGAGTGACAATGCCTGAATCAGTATTTTGAAGTATGATGTAAACAAATTTAATACTCACCCTCTATACAGAGTGAGCTCTCTATTTCTTTAAATATTCATAGTAAAAAAATCAACAGCTGTTCGTTGGACAATAAAAGTTCTGTCTTCTGTATTTGTTGACATAATACCATACATGTGAAAGCCATTAGATTTTCATTTTGACAGTTGTGGGTATTTATTAAACACACTTGGGGCTATTTGTGAAATAAAATAAAACAAACTGCTGTTTTACCTATATTTTAGCCTGAATCTCCCTACTCAAAAAGTGTCTCATGTTCACAGCTGGTTCTTATTATTGTAAAATGTGATGACTGGCTCAAGTATCTCACAAATCCTGCACTGGACTGAATAAATACTTGCAACATGTTCCCTTCATTTTCTCTGTAGTTCCGCAGTGTAAGACTTACAACACTGAACCTTTATTTTTCTCCATTATCTTTTGCAATGGATGTTATGTATTCACCTATGCCTGTTAGAAGGTATGCAGAATTATGCAAAAACAGATAAGTCAGCTTAAATTTCTAATACCAATGAATGACTCAAGCCCTAAGCTAGGTCAAAGAAAATGCCCATCTCACGATTAATCTGAATTTACAACATATTAAGGTTAATCCAGACCAAGTTTTCTGGAAGTACTCTCTAACCCTCCACAAAATTCTTCAAAATCTGTTGATAATTGTAATAATTGCAAAGGGCAAATGGACCACGGGAAAAAAACACTTTGCCATCATGCAGAAGTAAAACAAAAACTTACCGTCAAACTTAGCTGTTCTTGTAATAAATGTACTCCTGAGTAAAGATATTTTATCCACCATGACTTTGTTGTAATCAGCTTTACTCTGCTCATTAAGGTTCACCTCCATGGACTTAGAACAGCAGGTAAACGATCGGGAACACACCTGTAGGTGGTCACCTGAAAAATCAAACAAGTTTACATACTATAATACTACCCAAGTCTTTTACAGACATACAGGTAAAACAAACATGTACAGGATTATTATGTAGATTCTTGGCACCATTGTGGCCCTCTTGACTTTATGTACACTATAGTAATGCCCTAGAAGTACCCTGTCACTTGTTATAAACCATACCAATCACTAGTTTTTTTAGTATTCTTTCTAACAAAACCTACCATGTGTGAGAAAAATTCTGTTTTAAATCAGCATATTGGTATATCTCTCTGTCCACATTTCTGAGTGAATTTGTACAAGCATGGCTTGCATGGGTAACTGGACAACAGCTGATACAGGAAATGACTCAATACCACAGAGATAATTTTTTAGTTAGTTTGGGAGTTCATATTTACATTTGTGTTAATTCATCACTCAAAAACTAATGTTAAGATTAACCATGATATCACTGCAACAGGATGGATGGCCTTGCAGTATGTTCTCCTGAATGACTTGTGTCATGATTCAGGCTTACCAGCCCAATAAAAATGACTATTCATATATTCTAGTGCATTATAAGATTCTTGGCTGTAAAAACTTAAATATTGCAAAGTAGTTCTACTTAAATCTTCCTTCTGTCAGATTACAGATGAAGATATTGCACTATTATAAACATTTTACAGAATGACTTCCCAAAATGTATCATGGTCATAATTTAATATGCCATGTTTGTTTTTGTCAACCTATCATGTATCTACATAAATTGCAGATATTGTGTTATTATAATATATAATGAAAAGACCTCACATGAACAAGCCTTGTAAAAAATATGAGTACAAATGATAAATACTACTATAATCCATGTTACTTAAATTTTATGTGTGTCATCCGGTAGCTTGGCAAAATGGCACATTGGGAAAGAAATCAAAACACTAGCCTATTATAAATCCCTGATTAAATCTTCCTGCTGTGGTGGCTTTTATCAGTTCATGCCAAGCCAAGGGTCTCCATTTAATACACACAAATCACATACATTTCCCAAGCTGACAGCTTATTTAATATAATTGCAGACTGATGCAAAATACTGCTTCTGAGAATGAAAGAAAAAAATGAATTAGTTTGTGTGGCTGTTGTAGAAACAAGCTGGGAGGTACTTAGAGGTATTCAAGTGCAGCTGACATTAGTTCCACCATAATATTATGCGCAATGTCAAAGTTGAGAAGACAGTTTTCTGCTGACCATGAAAGGTTAAAGGTCATGTAAATGATAGAACATTTAGACCTGCCATACTGAAACCCTCTCTGCTGGGGAGCGTGTGTCTTGTATGATGTAAATCTCCCCTCATTAAATGTAACAGTCTGTTTTCTTTAGAACGCAATAACAACAGGTGAGCCCCTAATAATTGTGCACAGATTATGGAATAGCCCTCCTGACAAAACATGACAGGTGGACTGGTGGGAGAACCCTAAAGCTAGCCTGGTCCTACAACCTACGGCTTTACCTAAATCTAGGTTGTCATAACGTGATACCTAAATGCAGTGATTCATCAGTTTTCCAATTTACTGTGACATAATTTTTAAAGAGAACATATTTGTAACAAAAAAAATTATGTAAGCAAGGCAAATGGAGTAATCATGGTAAAATGTTTAAACAACTTATTTTTTTCCTTTTAAAGCAATATTGAGACAGAAAAAGAAATGAATACACCATAACAGCAAACAGATCCCCTTTTAATATGTGAATACCACACTTTTTTTTGTAACAGTTATGTGTAACATTCCAATTTGTGTACAATTTTTATTTATTTCAGTATGAATTTTCACCACATTTGAAAAGAGAATTATGTAAAACTTTATCTTTTTAAAAATAAGTTTAAATAATCTTGAACTTTTATTAAAGATATGTTAACCAATAATTTTCACATTTATTGTATATTAATATGAAAATAAAAAGCATGGTGACAGTGTAAAAAGTGATAGTAAAAGAAAGAACATTTTAATCTTTGAATACCTGAGTACTGTTAACGATTGTAAACTAAAAATTTAAGTTTTAAAGATACATACAGGTCATTTATATTTATATATTCATATTTATATTTAATATTTGCATAAATAATATTTAACTGAAATATTTGATATATTTAGGTGTACTTTTTCCTCTAATTGTTATATGACATGACACACTCTGACACAAAGAGATACAAGAGACACTTTTAAACGGATAAAAATATCTGCATGGTCAGAAACTTGCATGGATATTTATGTTGGTGAATAATAACTCTTATTCACTTGACCTTTGACCTCACGTGACACTGCTCCATATGCAATAGAGACATACAACAATCTATCCCTGGACCCTGTATAATACTATAAAGCCACTTTGGCACATATAACACGCTGTACATCAATATGTAGTACACATTTGTCACTTCAAGTACACTTTTATTAGGACTCCACCACACTCAATCAGTATTCTGTCCTTCTGAAGTTGTCCATTCACCATAAAATTCCATGCCAATATTTGATGATGTTTTTCTATTCAACTGATACCTAAACAGACACTGTGAACCATTTCTCAAGGTGGTACACATTAGTCTTTTTAAAAGTGTACTTTCATTAGGGGCTCAACACCCAATCAGTATTCTGTTATCTACTGTTCACCATAAAACTCCATGCCAATATAACATGATGGTTTTCTGTTTGTCAAGGACCTTAGCAGACATAAAACGTAAGCCAATTTACAGGCTGGTATAGAGGTGTTTCCCTAAAGCAGAGTTTACTGAGACTTAACCCTCGGTTAGTATTCTGTTCATGTCTCTTTTTAAATCCTGTGCCAATATTAGATGATAGTTTTCTGTTCAGTTGAGACCATGGACTACTACTATGGAATATTCTCAGGAAACATTAGCATATACTATGGCAGAACCAAGCTAAAGCGGCATGCGTAATGGCATGTACTTTATTCAGCAGATAGATATCTTGTTGGATTAGCAAATGGCAGCCTATTCTGTTGTCAACACAGATTGGACCAGTAATCAAATTTGTTCTAACAACTTACACAGATTTGCAATTAATCTTGATACTTGTGGATTAGTGTAAACGCTCATCTGGGGGTTAAACTAAGTTCACTCTTGTTTGGACATGGTTTGCTATCTGTGCCTGTAATCCCTGTAGGTTTAGTACTTGGCCAGTCTGCAATGGCAGGCATGAGCTATGTAAACAATGATTTGATTTGATTTTCCAAGAGCTCTTTCTTGAAAATGACAATTTCTGTGTTTGCTTCTTTCTCTCAATTTCGAAAATCACAGCCTTTGACAATGGTTAATTTGTCATCATAAGAAAAATTATTACAAGACTGGCATGTATTAACATTACATTTCATGAGCTAACATCCTCTCAATTTTAAAGATCACAATCCCTGGCAATTAATATTTCATTAATCTGTAAAAAATGAAATAATATTAATAAAAAATTATTTTCTTTACAGCAGTTTTAGGATGAGGGTTTAATTTCACATGATTTTGATAATTTTTGATAATTAATAAAATTCATCTCTAAAAGAAGAATGAATAGTAAAGATACAGTATGATGGAGTAGTATTAATTTTTCATTTCTTTAATAATCATATACCAGTTCAATTAATCAAAATTAAAAACTTTTGTTTTCTAAAGTACTTAACAATGTAGGTCATAAAATTATTGTCTGAATATTATTCTATGAGAAATTAATTATTTTAATCTGAAAAACAAATTAAATTTAAAATTAATTTGTAAAAAAAATTGATACTTTAACTTTAAGGACTTTCTCGTTTTCAAAACCACTATGAGATACTTCAGTTTCTCCTCCCAAGTGTCAAGCATTGTCACATGTGTACAACCATAGCACACACACAACATGTCTTTAACCATTTCTCGACTGGCCAGGCCCGATTTGGTACAAAATTGGAAGTCTAATAATTCCAGTATATTCAACTGATAAGACCCACTTGAAGTGCTTGACTCCTAAACGGCTCTCAGTGCATCATGGTAAACCTTGCAGGTGTTCTACATTATCCTCTAGTTTAGCCTATATTTGTACTTCACTGACATTAATGTTATGTACAATTAAAGACCACATCAAGCATTAGGTGGATTTACCTGATTTATCAGTCTCAATTACAGGACTAAAGCAAGTTAGAAAAGAGTCCAAACTAGAATGGTATTTAGTAGAGTGCATACCTAAACCAAGGCTGAACAATCTTGCGGGATCTGCCCTTTAATTATCGAGAACTGCCAGCAAACTTTAACTTGTCTTCACTTGGCCATGTTCCATACTGGCTTGCTCCATAAGTTTCATGAATATTGTTTTGTCATTCATTTTTATTGTCAGATGTTGCACTTCTAACAAAAGGTATACTAATATATTTAAAGCATATATCTACCCTTCCCTTTGATATTTAATGTACTTTTTCTAGTTCTTTCTAAGTTCATACTGAATCTTACGTTTTCTTTATATTTTTAACTAAAGTTCTTTCACATTGGTGTTTTGTTTGGATAATATTCACATTTGAACAAAGTTATCACATTAGGATTTCATACTTCTTTACATGCAGGATTGGAGTCTTTGCGTTTCATTAAATGTTACATTTTAATACACAGATTCCATATATAATTTACATTGGCTGATATTATTCAACATTTTGTAGTGTAGTGAACACTTCACTAATGCCCTACTTCAACAAAACCAGTTACCACTTGTCTGCCATCTGTCTGAACACTCAAACAAGATACACGGGGAGGTTTTTTCGCTTTTCCTCAAGGAGTGAATAAGAGGAGGGAATTCGGGCAGCTTCAAAAAGCAAGTCACCCCACAAGAGCATGATAAATTAAACAAACATGCGGTTTAACATATGCAGTTACAAGCACTTCACAAGACCTGTACTAAATCAACAATCGGCAGCAACGCACTGCCCCACTGAGATAAAACAAGGACACGCTTGGCTCTAAATCACGTTTAAAGAAACTGTTACAATTTAAGAAATCTAGCCTTAATCTGCTAAATGATACAGGTGGGTTGAGTTAGAATCTGATAACAAAAATACGGGAACATTGACTTTTTTCTTAATTTTCTTCTTTGTTGTGGTATCCAATTACGAAACGTTAATTTTTCATCCTTTCTACATTAATGTCGCATGACTGGAGACACCCGAAATAAAGGAAGTTCATAAAACATGCCATTCATCTAAAATGTCCTCAGAAGTATCCTCAGTTGTCTGATTGCTTTAATAAGATTAAAAGAAAATGTCTGCCACTTCCATGAGTGACAGTCTGAGTCCATCTAGAGACATGTGAAGGTGTCTCAGGGAAAGGACTGTTTGAACACATGAAAGGCATCATATTTATCTGGCAACTAATAAGGAGATATGTTCACTGGAACTGACAGGCAATAATATTTCCCACATGTCAGCCGGGTAAAATCTATGCAGATATCCCACTGTGAGAATTCTACAGTCCAGACAATCAGTGTGGAGTTGTACTGTTGGCTGGAACAGACACCGGTGACCTGAAAGCCATATAAACAACTTGGCTCCAGTACCAAAAATTTGAAAACTGACCTCCAAATAATGCACCAGCCCTACTCAACAAGATTGCGCCTATCTGTAACTGAAGTCTTACAAGTCGGTGTCAGATTGGAATTGGTCTGCTCTTGCCAAGCAATCCTGTGTGAAGCATGGTTGCCAAGGCAATTGGGTGCGTAGTCATGTTTATTCCGAACCCCACCCTTTTGCACTGTGTTTAACTTTCTAATAATCACATGGCCTATTAAACAAAAGTAACATCTGTTGTTTTTGATAATAACTGATAACAAAACCCTCATCAGAAACAATTCAACAGATCACATTTCATATGAGATCGTAAAATACAACCACAGCCCATTATCATGATATTAAACATGATGTTCCCCATAAAATATATTACTGATGATGCATACATCTAAAGTCCAGAGAAATATTTAATTTTTTGTGAAAGATTACTCAGCATAAATTATTACTTTGTTGTCTAATATATCTGGAAATGTGCCAGTTGTTATATTAGAAATTTTGAGCATAAACTGGGGCAGAGTACACAAAATATGAATATGAGAATTAAGAACTGCTTGCTGTTTCAGATACACTCACAAAAGAAGTAATAAACATAGTTCTGAGAAAATTTCTGAATATCACAAATATTTTCCTCACAATTACCTTTCAAGAACCTCATGGTTTGCACTGCAAACACAAATACAAAACAGTAAAAAACAGTAAAAGATAATCTATAATTTGGTCTATAAGGTGTTTGAAGAATAATAGTAACTCAGGATATGATCAACTGTTTAAATGAAATGGGAAAAGATATTATTCAGAATTCATGACACTAACCTGGACAACAAATCTGCACAGTAATTGACATTCGGTTAAAATTTTCACATATCCAAACAGGGTATAAATCCTGTCTCTATGATGTCCTGCCATCATGACTTGATTAGCTGTCAATCATATATACTGTGGGAGACATGTTCACAAAAATGCAGGGACATTTACCAGTATGCTGTGCTATATTGGAAGCTTTTCTTTTCACATTTATAAAGTGGGAGTTGTTAGAAATTTATAAAACACGAATAAATTCAATGATTGTTGTGGTTTGTTCTGAGTGACAGGTATCTTGTAACAAGTGATATGCTGTCAAATACTAGTGATAAATCCATAATTCCGACATGCACCCTGCGACATCTAGGTTTTAATGTGTGAGCAGAAAGGGCACAGGAATGCAACACAAAAGTGCTCCGAGGACTGTGTCCAGACGAGAGAGAATTTATCTGCAGAGAATGTGGTTGCAAGGGGACATGTATTGGCAAAGTTTAAATGGCAATATTACTTTTTGTGGACCACACCCCAATCCTCACATTTCAGTAGGATTATGAAAATGTTTCCTTCCCTGAGATTTTCAATGCTTTTTCAGTATGTCCTGCTGTTCTGAGAGTTAGTTAGTCTCTTGTGTCAGAAGGGCAAAAGTACCACAAACTGTGAGACCTGGTGACATGGTGAATCCATGTCTCAATTTAGGGCGACTGCCATTAACAAGGACCCCCCACATCCAATGCAGGTGGGTTGTCACCTTCATTGCTTGTCCCACCCCAGCGTTCCACATTTTCATTTCATTTTCCAATGCCTCAGTGAGAGCTTTAGTCAGTACAGTGTATCTATTCATTACAACATCCGCAGTTTCCACATAAGGTGTTTTGTCCCAACGAACCTTTTGTCAAAAGAAAAACCTTTGCTTGAATACATTGCGTCTGGTAACAATAACCTTTAGTGACAGAGAAAAATGTTTACTAAGGTATCCCTCAAAATTTCTTACTTGTCCAGGTGAATTATTTTCCCTTGGCTGGGTGAATGAAGATATTTTAAACCATGGTTCGTGAACTCTATTATATTTAATTTGGTGCTACCAGACCTTGAAGGACTAAGGGTGACAAATGTTGTAGCAATGACCCCACACCGAGGAACAAGATCAGGTGTTTTCGGGGGATTCATACCGCACCAGGCTGCTGACAAGGTCATCTTCCCCTTTCACAGAGGCCACAATTTCCTTGACAGTGAATTTATTTTAATTTGTTCTGCCACCTTTTCTCTGTAATTAATAACTTACAAATATGTACATGTAATGGTGTGAGGCCTAGACGACCACCCCATTTATATTCTCCGCTCCCTACCAACCAATCCTCCCCCCCTTCCTTACCCTTCTGTCTACAGTACATTTCTTTCTACAGTACATTTATTTTATCAATTTTGTTACTTCAGTATTCTTTAAATATCAATTCTTTTTTTTTTTTTGCTGCCAATAGCATTGGTTATAATCTAATATATTTTCCTCATTTTCATTTTTCCTCTGATCATAACTGAATGATATAATCCCTAACAAGAGACAACAACCAAGGTAGCCCAGATGACCCATTACCATTCAAAGACTTAATCAATTAATATTTCCACAAAGATGATTCTGGTGACTTTTTTCAATATTTAAATGTCTAGTAGTTTTTCACATTCTAATTTAAAATGAAGATTTTTCCTTGCTATCATTCTAAAAAATATGAATCCAGAAAATTATGTTCACCAATTAATTTATAGGAGCCGGTCCTTATGTTTTTATGAAATTAAAACCAAAAGCACTGTAAAATATTTAAATTTATTAATACCAAAAATTTGCATATGTATTAAAACCATACTGATGCTATTGATGGAAAGAACATGTACCTTGTGCAAGTTTTTCTGACTGAAAATTATGATCATGAGAATCCTACCAATGTTCAAATGACTAAGTGTCCACCAAAAGAATCCCATCGATGTTAGTCACTATACAGGTCTCTTCTTCTAAAGACCACATGAGGCTTTCAGTGACTGAATTTTCCCAATGTATATGTCACAGGCAAAAATAGAACCCATGCGGATTTAAAATCCACCTAGGGGAGATTGAAATTTTAATTATGCATAGGCGAAATCAAAATTATAATTTTGCCACAGGGGATACAAGAGAATGCATACAATCTGGCTATTACACATAAATAGGCAACACCAAAAGAAGCCTGTTCCTGGCTAAACTACAATATATGCAATGAATTCACATTCTTTATCAGTCTTGACCAAGGACAGACAGACTTATTTGGAGATCATTGCTCACATAAGTGATACAATATGTGATTGATATTTACAACTTCTGCATTGTTTCTCCATTAACTTGAATCTCACCTCACAATGGCTTATGCAGCTTTTTTTTCATTATACTGAATCTCACAATGCACAGGCTTGTGTAGTTCTTTTCTTCAATCTTGTTACCACATTACAATTTACTTTCTTGATTTGTTTGATCTTTAAAATGTCAAAACCTACAATTTACTATGCAAAGGCTTATTATTTTAATAATAATAATAAAACTTCTGCAGCCTTTTTCTTATCAATCTTACAGCACAATTTCATGTTTTTTAGGTTTCATTCAACACTGCAACATATCCAGGTGAGAATGGTGCAATGAAATATTCATGACGGAATATATTCCAAGATTTTATAATCTGTCTCATAATCATAAATTGACAAATAATCTACCTATATTTAGTTAATAAAATGCACAGTTATAGTTATATGACAGCATATAAATTCTCACTATGCAGAGACTTGTATGGCCTTCTGCAGTAAGGACTGATTCCAGTTTGGTTTGAGATTGCAAAGGTTGCCTGAGGGGTTTGAGATTAAGAAAGATTGGCAAGGCTGTGTGAGGCATGAAATATTTAGCTTTGTCTCCCAGACATATCTCACTGAGTGCTGCCTCGTCCCAAGATGCATCAACTACTGCAGGAGAAGCGAGGACTACGAGGTCAGTGGTCAAGCCTGTCCAGTCTCAAACACCAGCATCCAGAGCTGATGTAGATTCATCAATGCCAGCATTGTCTTTAATGTCTGCCTGGTTTCCGCTTAATCTCAGCACGCTTTGTTTATCTCTGATAGCATGTAATTTAACATTTTCTGTGAATGAATGCCTTCTTATGTATGTAATCATTACACCTGCCAATTTTTGTGAACATATTCACAGAATACATGTTTGAGAACATGTTTCATATTCTGTGAATGTATCAATCATAATATTGTCATGATTATATAATTATTTAGTTCTTACACTATAAAGTGAACTCCTTGTTCTCAGAGCATCTATAATCTTTAACTGCTTAATAAAATATTGTGGCTATCCTGTTTTTTTCATTTCTAAGAATCACTTATATATACATATATATACTTACATATAGATAGAGGGGTATATATATCTTAAATTATATAAAGAAAGGTATACATTTTAAATTATATAAAGAAGAGGTATATCATTTAAATATACATTACATACATTACCAGGGATATATTAATGCTCAGTTGTAACATATATTTTGTGAATTGTCTGCATTTTGCATCATACATAAATAAAATAATCTCAAAATATTCCCTTAATGTTCAAAGATAAATATAGCAATTAAGGTTATTATAATCAGATCTTATGTAACTCATCTTAAAATAAACCTAATTAAAGTAATCTTGAGTGAAATACACTGTTTCATTAGAGTTCTTTGTTCATGACCGCTCCTGCGTACACTTAAGTCTTTGTTATAGTTATGACTTTGTTAACAATTTTGACTCCATAATGTGTAACCTCATTACTATTCATTGCCTGAGGACATGTGCTGGACATTGTGAGTGGAACAAAGGCCTCAGACCCCAAGGGGTGCCCAGAATCACAACTGACCATGCCATCAGTGCCAAACTACATGTCAGCATCATGCCCTACAGCAAAACAAGGGTGTTCCCTGATGAAGGTGTTTTAGTGACAAATAAAAGTTTAGACTAGTCTATTATTTTGGTGTACAGAGTGGGAATTGACTAAACTACCAGTGGTTTCCCTCGATTTCCTGACAAATTATGCAGGCTGCATCATTATATCACCAAGTGTTAACATAGTGACTAAACAAACCACTTCAATGTCAACTGAATTAGCCAGGGTGCCAACTGCAGAAACACCCTGGATCTTGATTGACTTCTTGAATGAGTACCTAGAGCATTTAGTATATACATATTATTATATATATAATTATTATTTATATATAGGTGTATATAATAAGGTGTGAAAATCTCATCTTCAATGCTTAATTCTTGAACATAAACAAAACAGCATAAATATCATACCACCTCAAACATTGAGGGATCCAAAAAATGTGAACATTTTGCTTTGAGTGTCATTGAATAGAGACAAAGTTCCACCGTGGTCATGAAGTACTGGTCAACTCAAATGCATAACTTCATAATCATGCATCATCATCATAAATTATCATAACTTGTTGTTTGATTGCATGGCTAAAGAATGATTGATCGAAAACTGAAGAATGATCAATAATCTTCCATAGTGGATGCAGAATGAGACTTCAATGTCATTTGATTACTTGAAAAAAGAGAAATCCCACTGGTCATGAATTAAGAAAAACATTTCATATTTTTTTATCCTAGATAAATAAGAACTGTAAGTTTAAAAGGAATTGTCTTTTGTTCAGGATAGATTGTAAAATTCCAAAATTAACAGTCTTCCTTTGACATGTTTGTATAGCATGGATATGTAATTAGTTTTGTGTACACCTAAGACCGCCTTGTAAAACTATGACAGCAGTCACTAGCCCCTGTTATTGCACTTATATTGTTCTTTACACAGGAGAAGATGAGGAAGAGAAATCATAGTCCAGATGTCTGCTCCGCCCGCAACATTTCCTCACAGACACAGCTGAACTGTCTCTCAGAAACAATGCCATGACAACTGGTTGATAACAGTGGCTGATAACTTCTTTATATAAATATTCAATAATGTATAATATATTTAGGTAAAAAATCTTCTCTAATGATGAGTGAGTTGATAAAGGATTACACTGTAGTGGTCACATGATTGATTATTTCCTAGACTTGTATCAGAGGGAGAAATATTCCTTTGAATTTCAAAAATTTTACCAAATACTCTGTCAAAATTTGACATCACTTCATTATAAAAATGCACAAAGATAGATTTCAACTGAATTTAATAAATGAACCAGCGACACTGTATCAGTTACGTTCATAGTGAGACAGTATTACTGGTTGATTTACTCAGAAAGGCAAAATGAAAGAGTCACAAAAATCAAATAAATCTTCATTTGTTATGTTTAAGTAATTGTATTATATATTATATTTGGATAATATATTGTACCAGAATCACAGTAACTGATTATTGCAATCAATAATTAGTGCTCTTTATGTGAGCAATCAATGCCTTAGCAGCAACCTGTCCCTCTTTCATAAGTTTGTCAACTCATTGCTGAATGTTCAAATTGGATTACCACTGCAGTACAGTTTTTCATTTGACTGGCAACACAACTTAAAGTCATATAAGTGCACATACAAGAGCCTACTGAGTCATGTATTCATGCAATGCCTCAAACTAAAATCCCCTGGCTATTTACTAGATACATACATCAGTCAGACAGACTGACAGTGGCGAATATATAACCTTCACTAGCAGCAGTAAAAAATAAGGGCAAAATTCAAAAACATTAAAGACAGGATGATAAAAGATAACAAGATTAATCATGCCCCAGGTATGCTACTGGTTAGCTCAGATAAAGAGGTAGGGCCAGATATACAGGTAGACTATTCTTATTCTGTGGATCTTATTGTGCCTCTTTATAATTACGTAACCAAATCGCTACCTGGCATGCAGAGACTGTGGGATGTCTAGTCTTTCGGTTGAACTGCAGGGGAATATAAAACAATGAGTAGAAACGTGGAAATGATTGGTTTACCCACCCACTGGAGTCCCCACAGGGGCTGACTGGTGCTTTCACACGCTTTGCAGCATGTTTGTAATGCGGGGTAAAAAACCGTATAACAATCGGATCGTGGGGTATAAGTGAGACATGCAGAGACTGTTTGACGAGGGAATGGCGTTCACCTTGGTCACACAGAGTTAGCCATATTGGTATAATTTATACGGCAACGTCCTTTGATCTGACAGGTCGGCCCTGACAACTATTGGTACCTTTCTTATCAACACCATGCACTCTTTGACCTGTAGCTAGCTACAAGCTGTGTCACAATTCATGATTTACAGAAGGCATTTGTTCTTTACTGTACACTGGTTCCCTCCAGGCAATGTTGAAGCCAAAAAAGTCTTCCCAAAATCTACTTTTCTTTTTCTACAGAGCTGTCAGAGCATCCTTCAGGGCTGGTATGATAAGATATCAGCAAGATACAAGATTGATACAGTTCTTTCATAAGAAACAAGAGAAAATGGTGTAAACATTCCTCACATAGTACCACACATAGTGCATCTGAAAACAATGTTAATAAACCTCACCTACGTAACTCCTTACATAACTCCTAGAATTTACTGCGTGACTTCCATTAATCATGATTCAGTATGTACAAATATTTCTTTTGCTTATGTATTATTCATACCATTTGACACCCCATGGTAGCACGATTCAGGAGACAGGAAATGATCTCATACACTGTAGCAAGCTAGTTAAGGTTAGAATCCGGATATTTTAGGCCATTAGGATACTACTAGTGTACAAAAACTGTTTTTAGGTACTGGTAATTTAGTTTAAAATTATGATACTTAGAAAAATGTAGATTCTTTCACTAATATGGCAATATAATAAAAATTACTTATCATTTAGGATACACTGCAAAATAATTCCTGTTTGAATTAAAAATATATATATAAATATATTTTTTAGCAGCAATAATAGGTGAAAGTAAAATGATGACCCATTGAAAAAAAATATTTATACAAAATATTTGTGTTGAGGATAATCATTTCACTAAAGTTTGTTTACATATGCATATTGGAGATGATATACAGTACCCACCAAACCATTTTTTTTAAACTACAGTGTACACAACTTAACCTGAATTCCTTTTACATCAGTGCAAAGGGTATCATACTTATGATGTCATGTTTTGTTTACAGTTTGCAGATAATCCCACACCCTTGAGCAGACCAGCACATCAGGATGCAATCTTGAGGGTCATCAAGTGCTATTGATGGGATTAAATCCTTTTACACATAAACACCATGCACACGTGTTAGTCTAGGATTGTGCTGGTCCTGCTGGATGGCACTGTATTTTATGATAGAAGTGTCTGTGTTTTACTGGATTACTGGAGTGCAATGCATACCTCTGCCAAGCAAAATTAAATCATACTGCAACTGCTTGTAACAATAACAATCACAGAAAAAAACAAACCATCAGACAGAGGTGAAAACTGAACTTCCTTGCTGAGGGTAATTATAATAAATGTTCCACAAAATCCTCTCAAAATACTCTCACTCTGATCCAAAGAGATTTTAACAATAACTGATGTAAGCTAAGCCACATGAACTATACATAAAATTGTTCACTGTCTTACCTATAGTAATACAAATACTTAAAATTGTACCTCATATATATACAATCCTGTACTGTTAAAGGAAATAATTTTTATATAATCCCGAGGTAAGGGAGTTTCAGTAAGCTCTGGCTGTAGGTCCGGGCTACATTTCTGATATGTCAGACCTGACGGTGAGTCAGAATCATCCACTCCTGTCTGTGTTACAACAGCGTGTATACAGCCCTACATGAGGTCCTCTTGTCAGAAGCAATCTGGGACTCTCCCATCAGAATTTCAGGCCTGTCCCCCTTACTAACACACCACCTGTGATCTCACTGTCAAGACCTGTACTGTCAGCCTGCCTACCTTACACATAATCCTGTATGATCACCATATATCATTGTATATGGCTTATACTGGCTTAATCATGAAGTGGAGGCATAAAGTACTTGAAATATGCATTCTCAGGAATGCAGGCCTCCACCATGTTGGCTGCTTCCCAATATAATATTCCATGCATACTCCAAGGTTCATTCTTGCAGAAGTTTGCCTAACCCTTGTTCGCATTCACCTATTTGGGCCATATTTAGTGCCCCTACATTTGTGAATATTCCTGTAAGTCCTTCCTTGACCAGGACCATGTGGTGGATCTGCACAAAAATTTGTAATTTTGCTTTAATTTCTAAATATGCCTAAAATTTTCATATTATTTTCACTTTGTGGTATGAAATCACACTTAAGAGAATACTAGATATCAAAGAAAACCTAAACCCTGATCAATTAAATAAGAATAAACAAGACAGCTTTATCCGATCCATAACTGGCACCTCTTGTCCACCTGTTTTTTGCTATGAACATTTTTATAAGTTACATTTTAAGGGAAACAATTATAGTGAAGAGTATAGGATTAAAGAACCTAATTTTGAACAAAGTAAATAAATTCCTACCTTGACTTACACCTTATTTAAGAAAAATAATTATTTGAAAATATGAAAATCAGTCTACATTTTACAACATATCAGACCCTTCAGTCACTTCAATATGTAGTTTTCTAGGAAATTATTTAAAAATATAAAACTTTTAAGAAAATTATCTACAAAAAAAAAGGTAGACAGCAGGTGGTGAAACAGATACTGCTCAACTGTTACAACATTTATTACACAATGATCAGTTATCAGAAAAACTCTGAAATGCATTTCCAACTTAATAATTATTTAGTTTTCATTTTAAATTACGATTATTTTGACAAAATACACGCAATTGGGTCGTATCTGTCTGGGCTTATATTCACTGTATGCTGATACAGACTGGTTCCATTCCTACACAGACATATACCCTGCATTATTTATGTTGATATAGACTGGTTCCCTGCCCTTTTCCTCTTAGCATATAACACACCTTTGGGACTGAGGGGTTATAAAAGAAAAAATGTATGTTCTTAGTGTAGGTTCCACTGTAAAAGACAACCTAATTGTATTTTTTAACTAGTGTTGATACAAACACTCCTATGATCCCAGGCTGTACGTGTCTAGACATAAAACAAACTGGGCCAAAACACATATTGTGTTACTCAGTATCAAACATTGTTACACTTGGCGAATAAACCTTAAGTCAATATGGCTTGGCTCCCAGTGAGTAAACTTAAATATGCTGACCCCCAGGCCTTTAATTTACACACCACCACTTGGCTAGATGAGAAAAATTGATCCTTATGTAACATGTTATAATCATTCATGGCTAGACCCAGTTTCTTGGAAGTCTTTGTTCGGAAGTTGAGTCATTCCACGAGTCTGCAAGAATTAACACGATCATAGACAGAACACCTTATGTATCCCATGGGTACAGTCATCAAGACAGAAAAACCCCCCCCCTACCCCCCCCCCCCCCCCAATGATGTTATCAAAATTGCTAAGAGAGTCGTTCTTTTGGACATGGTAAAAAAATAGCAATGTTCCACTCTAAAATCAGCAGCTACACATCCCATTACCATCAAGCTCTCTCAGCATATTTATTTCGACAATGTCCTCGGGAGTTCTTTCCTCAACAATGTTCTCAGAGTACTTTCAATTCACAACCCTGTGCCCTTATCAAACACGGCTTGATTGGACAATCCTACAAATTATTCCACATGGCTGCTATCAGGATATTCAGACTAATAAACAAAAATATTTTCCACACAGAATAATTCAAGGATATCATCACCTGGGTGACGTAAGTCAACACTGACAGACTTATAATTTGTAATTACAATTAACGTATATATAAAACCAAAAATGTGTATTTATTAACCTTATGCAAAACAAGGGTCAGCTATGGTAACTAACTTCAGTTGATTCTGTGTAAGCTTATGTGTGCTACAGGTCGACATGGATTTGGCTAAAATATAGACCACTGAGATGGTAATGCAACATCTTAAACTGGTTATATTATGGTGTAAATCCCTGTGCTGATAACCCCAGGACAGGCACTTCATGTTTTAAAGCACTGTTGTTTACCTCCATGAGTTGGATGTGATTATAACATACACAGCCACCTCTTAAGTCAAAACAATGACATAACAAATGATATTGCCTGAGGTAAGAGGGAGAAATTAAAAGATTTGCCAATCTGCAGTATGAAGATGGGTGTTGATTGTTATGGACTTGTTATTTAGGGCAGGAACCTCATAAATAAAGGTACAGGGTTTTTGTTTATTTAAGACTGTCTATACCTGATTTACTTACAGCAGGTGCTTAATGAATGCAACACATTTTATGCCCACATTACTGGAGTGGGAGTAAATTTTTACCAGCTAAAAAAGGAAGAAAACCCTTCCCTGATCCTGGGCCATTCAATATATTCAACGTCTTGAGCCATTTCCAAACCTGAACCTGTCTTGTTGAACAATTTACATACTCTACCAGGCCTATTTTGTTTTTCAGCAAGTACTACAGTAATGTTAATGTGCTCTCTGGCTTTGAAGTTGGCTATTTGATATGGGTAATGGCATGTTGGCTCCACAACTCATGAGACACCAAATTCCTGTACCCCCTTAGAATGTGTGTTCAGAGCTTTCTGACGTTTGCAATGAGCAAACAGAGAAGAACTCTGCCGTACTAACCCCATGGGAAGGGCTTTGCTTGGGTTCGTTTGGAGCACACTAACACTCCCTTTATCTGAAAGTAAGACCAAGAGATTATGTCCACTGAATAACCCAATTGCACTTGAATACAACACCAATTTGTCCCCACATACAAATTTTCATAATTAGCATAATTTAATGGCACCTCATCCGGTAACCAAACACTAAGTTGGACAAACACCTCCGCCTCGCTGGTGCATTAAACTCTGTTGGGATAAGACAGAGACGAACTAATTATGTTGGAGGCATTTACAAACTGAACATAATGGCTCATATTGAATACTGTGAAAAGGAATTCCTCACCACTGCCAGGTGCAGTCGTAAGGATTTATGAAGAAATAAACGTGCAAATTTACCTGCCTAAGTTCTGCCTTCCTCTTTTGACCGCAGGAAAAAAGGGGCTTTGTTACAGCACTTACAGGTTGTTTACAAAACTCTGGACATTAACTGACGACCTGGTAAATTTAATACTGTGAAGAGTTATTACCACTCTATTATTATTTTTATTATTATTCATTAAGATCCCATATTATCAATCAGCTATAGAGCTGATAGATTTATGTTGTTGTCCCTCATGCATTTATGCAACCATTATTCAGAAATTAACCTATGAAATAAATTGATTACTAAATTTAAAATTTGTAAAACAAAATTATAGTACAATATACACTAAACAAATTATTAATTTATAAATGAATAGTAGATTACACATTACTTTACCAGTGAAAACATGGATTACCAGTTTTACATATTTGTAAATTATATGGAACTCTTCTGTCAGACAGCTTTCTCATTTATATGAAATGTCTCTGTAACACAACAATGACTGTGACATTCAGAAGTCTGAAGCTATTTTATATATTCTTTTTCCATAAGTATTTAACATGACACTTCATGTGTTACAGATATATATATATATATATATATATAAAGTGATGGGAAACCATAGGTAAGTTGTTATTTCATGTTTGTTTATACTTGACAAGTACACTTCACAGCATAAATATTCATATACCTATTCATGTAGTCATGTACCCAGGGTCCTCAAACATTTACAAATACTAAACCTGTACCACTGTTACTTAAAGAAAAAAGGGCATTGGTGCTGTTCAAATTGATGTACATTAAGTCATTAACCTATATTTATAATCAAAATACTTCAGTTTCTGCCCACTCTCACCTTTAAAGTTTCAATTAAATTCATTTTAATAATACTTTATATGAGGGCACATACATTTGACAGATCACAGTTCAAAATGAACTTAAGCATCAACGGATATGAACGGAATAAGTCAGTTAAAAATTCCTGCCAACTCTACCCTTTCCCATTTTTAATAATATCTTCAAGTTTAATAATGATATTTTTTTTTATAAAGTTAATTTCAGGTATCTTTATATTAGTGTTACTTAATGCTAAAAGTAGAAGGGCCTGTATCAATGTCACTGAATTAAATTAAAAACCCTGCCTGTCTACAATATAGGTATTATTGCACATTGGTTCATTTTCAAAAAGTAAAAATCTGCTAATTGCTAGAAGTATATAGCCAGAAAAAAATGCAGTATAAATGATACAAATTTATCATATACTGGTTTGTGAGGAACTTTTGAATATTCATATGATATTGATCTCAGAAAAGGGCACTGGCGATAAATAGATGGTTTCAATTCCTATTGAAGTGCTTGATGTTAATCACATATATCAAAATAAAAAAAATAGCTCTCGGTAATCAAAACTTATCAAGTTTAAATTTCTGTCTTTAACTGTTTGGTGTGGTACCAATGGTGTCAGATAAAGTTCATGTCATGGTGCATTATCTTTTCAATATGATTTATGTTGGCTCTAACCAGTCATTGAATATGGTGGAAGTCAAGTGTCTATAGACTATAAATCAAATATATTATATTAGGCTAAACCATAAACCTCTACAATATCAGCATGATTGGGGTCAGTTCAGACACAGGAGATCTCGCCCATGCTCCATTTCACGGATAACCTTTAGCAAGATCTCCAAAGAATTTTTTATGTTATTTTCTTTAATTGACTAATTGTATAACTTTTTTGACTGATTGTTAATGCATTAAATATATTATTTATATTATTCACCAAGCTCTCAATAATGGACCTGAACTGACTGCTTGCAATTGCCCCATCATTTAAATATGTTACATGGTAAAATATATAAAATATGTAGCTTTGTAGCAAAGGAATATGTGTAGAGGTTTTGTTCCTAAAGAGATTACTGGTAACATGTAACAGTCACTGGCAAGATCTTCAAATACCACAGATGACTTGACGAGTTATAGTACTGACAACATTTGTCAGTTCATGAGCACCTTCGTAGTCAACTTGTACTGAATTATAACATTACATTTACCTGTTATGTTCAACCAGTCATATGGAATATAATTACAACAAAATGCAATTTAATATAAGCAAAATATTTGGTTTTTTTTATATATTTTAGGAAATTTGACTCTTGATTTCTGCAAAATTAGAAAAACCCCTACATGTATCACAAAATCCAAAGTAAACAATGAAGTATTTTTCATAATGTCTTTGTATTCATAAACCCAGCGGCAATGACTCTGTTTTATGACCCATACCATTAAAAACATAAAAAAATAGAATCTTCACCACTTTCCTCTCATCGTAATATTATTCTTATGCTTCAATCATACACACACATTTTAGCGGTCTTCATGGACTGCATTTTTTTCATAAATATAAATTCATACTTTATGATTAATGGCCTTTTAAATAAAAATTTTAATGGACATATTTTCATATTCTGAAAAAATTTTAAGATTTATTTGTATTTTGTATTACACTGAAAATCCTCTTCATCTCTGTTTAGTTACAGTGTCGGACACATGAATTGTCCTAAAACTACCATCACAGCCACCAATAATAAAATGCTCAACATGGAATCATATATACAGGAATAGGGGCACATTTATGAGGCAATCGTACAGTTTGGGCCAGAAATATCGCTTGTATTCAGATCTACATGGAATAATACTATTAATATGTTAATATTATTAACATTAAACTGCCGTGCATACCAGGACTCAAAGTCAAAACATCTGACATATCCTCACGGATCTGAACATAGTTGATTCACAGATCATCACGGGGTAAACAATGTGGATTAAAATACCTTCTTGATAAAGTCACAGTCAGAGAGGGTGTACAACATTAAAGCATCATTTTGTGCGTTACTGGGGTAAATCTAATAATGCCAACCAATCCAGCGACCCTTTAATCTGACAGCTGAAGGAGGCAAGGTGGACCAAGCCTGCACCTGGAGCCGGTTAAGATTTCGACTTACCTGGAATAACCAACTCGGGTACATCGTTGTCATTAAATCCCTTGGCTGCGTAGGCATTGCGGACATTTTCACAGCCACTGTTCACATCTTTCGTGGGAATAGATGTCTGTGAGCTCTTTGACATGGTAAAAATCAACAAAACCAACACTTGAGGCCCGCTGTTAAAGAGGAGCCTCCTCGGCGATACCACGGCCATTTTGCCTTCTGACCTGTGTTTACCTCGCTTTCCGTACAAAAAGATCCAAGATCTATCCGTTGTGTCTTTTCATGTGACTCTTGTTTATATGTGACGTTTGCCCATGACTGGTATATATGTACACCTGAGCCCTGTGTCTCCGCACTCTCTAACACAACAGCAACCTTTGACGAATGATGTGTATTCCGGCCTCACGCTCTGTGGAACAGACAGAGAAATCCCCTTCATTCACTCAGTCTAAACCTCGTTTTCACACCCCTTGTGAAGTGAAATGTACATGGCTCTTACGCACACCTCCCGTCCGTGTCAGCTATGTTTGTTATTCCATCACCACTGAGCGTCAAGCCTTTATACCAGTTGGCTTCACGGTTCTTAATTCTCTAATTAGTTATTTTAGCAATCTAAATGGTCAACCTGACATGAGCCAACGCAATCAGCGGACCGTGGCACGTAGACCGCTATTTGCGGGAGGCGGATGTAACAGCCTAGCATGAGCCGGTGCCACTCCGTTGCTAAGCTCTCCGCGTGCATGTATGTGACGTCCATGAAAGGATAGATAATTACGGTCACAGAATTTCCGTTTGTATGCTCTGCGATAAAGTAGCTCACTTGGTCATGGTACCTGGGCGTAATGAATAATGTTTAAAACATGTCCCTTGTTCGCCGTACTTGACACGAACAAATCTTAATGCTGCAGTTATTTCAGCAATTTAATCATAACCGTTATGTACGAGCACCGTATATTGCTTGGAATAGGCAAAATGTATTTAACATCTCTCTATCCAGTGTTCTATAATACCACTAAAAAATCATTCAAATAAAATCAATTAAAGTTGTAATATTAATTTAAATATTTTGATTCTTGTGAATTGCAAAACGTTCAAACGGACTTTCAGTGCGTTGAATAAAGGCAGTGAAATGTTTGGTTTCCGGATATAACATAGTAAGGAAAAATAGCTTAAAACTATAAAAAGTAAATATACTAGTATGTTATAAAATATAAAAAGGTAGATTATATGAACGAACTATAATATATAAATGAATATACGTTTTTAAAATAAATGATGAATATAATGGACTACCTACATGCTTAAGAGAAAAGTTCAAATTTGCTTAAAAGTTTTTGGTTTTTTTTTCAGAATCGATGAAAAATCATGCATGACTGCGCGAAGGCTATTTGATTACAATAACGGTCTCTATAGGGTGTTATGTGTTTAACAGTCTACTCCAAAGCAAAGAATAGGATCTGCAGCTGAGACGCTTTAGTAATTATCCGTTTTCAGTGTCTTTACTAAACGTTAATCCTTTTATTGAAAGGCCTTCAAGTTTTACCGCGATATCTTAATTAAAATATAATACAATATAATATGTTTCAATAGCAAATACGAAAGTTCCAGAAATCTTAAAGAAAATAAAATGTATTAGATTAGTAAATACAGCATACTTTAATGAGGGGATAATGAACAGAAGACAATTTCTGAAAATTATATCGGAACAACAGATTGACATAGAGAAATAAAATTGCTTTTATTCTACATCACAGTGACATTAAAACATGTTTGTGTGTTGTAAAATAAAAGTTCCCAAACGACTGTAAATCTATACAGTGATTACCATTATAAAATATATATTATTATAATTAAAATCATTTGAACTCTCGGTGCAGTTCGGTGAGTAAAAATACGAGCTGATATTGGGAAGAGCACAATCCTGCACTTTGTTTTCACAGCCATAGACAGACCTGGGTGGTTTCGTTTTGTCAGCAGAAATGACAACGTAATCTCAGGTCTGCCATCTTTACAAAGTGACGGATGCCCCGACTGGTTGACCTGCCCCTCCGGATGAGGGTTACTTGTCGGGGTTTCTGAGTGAGGGCCACCGGTCCCTGACCCCCTTGGGTAGTGATAACGTCCCGCCAAGATCCACTGATAACCCCTGCTAGTGGTTTCAGTTATTTCAAGAAGAGGGGTGTCTGCTTTCAGTTCCAGCGTTTCAAATGTCTGGACGAAAGATTTTACAGAGATACCCTCCCAGGGTCCCACCCAGATTCCTGTTTGGGAAAAGTGAAACATACACACCAGCAGCGTTAATAAAGGTTTTAAATTTTTACCATGCAGCATTTTCTCTTTTTGCCTGCTGGAGGGTATGACATAACTCATGTAATCATGAACTTATCTCATGAAACATTCAGGGATTAGCCAATGAAGCATCAATTAGATTTTTGGTGTGGATCAGGCGCATGATCCGGAATTAGGAAATTTAGGAATTCGGAATGTGTTTATTTGGGTAAAAAAAACTTTTCTGCTTAAAAATTTAATATTAATTAAGCATTGTGAAAATCGTGGTCCGCCCTGATTGATTAGGACTTGTAATCCCAAGAAGAAATGTTCTTACATTTGGCCATCACTTGTATGACAAAAAGAAAACACCTTTAATATAAAAAGTACTCAATTATAGTTAACTTAATGCGAATACAATTTTTTGTAGGATAACATCTATAAATTAAAAGACAGTTTCCTCATGGCTGTTTTGTGCAACAACGATTTTCCTGGTAATTTCTGTTAGATTTTGCCAATTAACGGATTATTAATTTGCTGAAGTACACCCTTGGACGTCCCGATATCTCTACGTTTTGTATGGTGATGCTGTGAGAGAACGTGACATAAGCACATGTGCACAGTAATAATTTAAAATGTATGAGCACCATACAGTAGCCCGGTACTCCGTGTGGCTCGGGTGTTTAACATGCAGGGTTATGTTTATATTATTTCTACACGACTACTCATACTGGTACTAAATATTCCCGAACAAATCTCTCCTTTCAGTGCACATGGCACAAGCTAACCACTGGTCAGTACACCGACGGCTAAGCAAACTTGACCAGAGCAGTTCTCGCTCACGTTTCTGTGTTAGAGTTCGTGGGGATCTTGTGTATAACCGATATGTGATATAAGAAGTGGTGGGGGTGGGGGTGGGATATATTTGAAACTAACACTAGATAATCATAAAAACATATCCTTGTCCATAAAGTTAATTATCGTACGTATAATTATAATAATGATAATGCAATGTGACAGTAATCCATCAAGTTTTAAGGATAGAAGCATTATTAAAAATTGTAATATATATATATATATATATATATATATATATATATATATATATATATATATATATACAAGAATTATCTAATAGAATGAGATTTGTGTCATGTTGCATGTTTTATGTAAATCTATGTCCATATGATTTATGTTTTCATGAATGAACACATGTTGTATTAATTATCTCAGTGTATATATACAAAATTGATAGATATGAAATCATCTTTTCATTATGTATAGTAAAAAAAATGTTATTATTATGGACACAAACATCATTTGTGTGTACACAAAACGACTCCTGTTTGAAATCCGTTAGAATAATTAGCATCTCATTATTCAAATTCCTAATGAATGGTCAATCAACACCCTCAGGTAAAGACCATGTTTCAGCGCGGCACGGTGGTCTTTGATCTGTTAATGAGTCCATACTTTCCCGACCGTAAGCTGGGGCGGGGCCTTCCGAAGCAGAGTTGGTGTTTGCCAAGACGCCTATAAACTGTGAACGACTCTGAACGGCACGCGTCACGGGTGGTGTGTTCTCTACCCTCTGTGAATGCCACGGCCGAAAACTCTCATGGCTTAAAACCTGAGCTAATTAGCTTTGTACGTATGTGTCTGTCACACGTGAGATCTTAGATATATATAATTTCAAAGGGGGTTAATATAATCTGTTTATAACATGTTTGGTCTGAGATAAGTAATTTTTGTTTGCCGTAGTGTAGTTGGGCATGTTTGTGGTTGCTAATTGCTTTAATACCTTTTATAATCAGTGCCTCATACATTGTGTTTCAACAAAGAAGATTACAAATAAGGTAGGACTTTACAACAAAGTATATCTGATTGCCTGTTCTATAAGTGAACGATCGATTATATACACCTCATGTTCATTAAAATTGCTACTGGAAGATATATATATATATATATATATATATATATATATATATATATATAATATATATATATATATATATTTAATATTTATAAACACTGGCACAATCAATACGTACACGCAAAAACAGAAACATATTTCGTCTTAGCAGTCAAATATTGCTTGCATAAAGCTCTGTTCTCTTAAATGAAATCAACCTGAAAGAAAACGTGCGATAGATGCCATTAATTTCCAGTGATTTCCAATTTCTTGAAATATTTGATTAGACTTTCGGAAAAGCTAGAAGTAAATGTAGATAGGAATCGTCTTATTTGAAAATCAGAGAGTTACTGAATGTTTTTAGGTAGAATAAAGTCACTACCTCTTTAGTTAGTATACATTTTCTATTTATATATATTCTTTATTTGCGTATTGCGCGCACATACACATACATACAGTAAAAATGTTATTGAATTCTCTTTATGATTAATCACATTTTTACCCGGAGTAGTTATACTATGCTGCCATCTAGTGAGTAAATAATAAACAAACTGGGAACCAGGATCATGACTGACTCGGGGGATGCTGGCTCTTGTTGTAGACTATTTTAAATAAATAAAATATTTATAATGATGTACAGTAAATATGATCTCAGGTAAAGGATAAAATGTTTTTGTGATGAACAGATACTGTCCCATGCATATAGATGTAACGCTTGACTTCTAAAGCCATTAGGTGATACCGCCATCTGTACGTTTAAAAATTACTATTTCTTAAAAAAAATGTCGCATTTCATGTCCATTTAAAAATTATATTTGTTACTGAGAAATAAGCAAATGCTAAAAATGGCATGAATAACCATTCAAATTATTGTTAAAGATATAACAATTATTATGAGATCAAAATAATTTAAATCGGGGTAAAAATGCATACAGAAAAAAAGCTGCAAATGTTACAATACCCTTAAATTTCCGTTGTCCCTTTCTCTCGGATCTTAAGTTCAAAACAGCGTTATTCTGTAACCGATTTTCCATTTAAATACATTTTGTTTTCTACGTTGTCACAGCGGTGAAAGTTTATTAAGATGAAATTTTTGCTTGATTTTTTTCTGACCGTTTTGTTTTTAATACAAAAAATTGCATATAGAAAGTATGTCCCCCCCAAAATACTCGGCACCGTTATATATACCTGACCTTTTGACCTCGCAGCACGTGAACAGAAACCACTTTGCTGATGCAGCATTTATTCAGGAGATTTTGTACACATAAACCATAATTAAATTGAGTAAATGTCATTTCAATGTTGTCTGTTAACCATTAAAGGGTTTAAAAAATCACCGTATGTTTATTTAGACTCGACATTGTTATACATGCGAAAAATTAACCGTCACATATACTCGAAAATGGCTTCCTCTTGTTGCTGATGCAGGGTTAACTCTTTGAGACGGTATGGAAGTAATTTTTGTCCTGCATCTGACGTAAAGATGAAAAAATCTGCGTACCTGCATGAAAAATAATGGTGTCGAGAGCAAAGTTACGGTGTCGAGAGCTTGGTATTAAATCCAAATTATTGAAAAAGAATTTTAAACATATTTTGGGCTAGATATTTGAAACATTTGCGTTTCTTCTGGTCAAACAGGTATTTGCTTGTTTTAATATACATAATACTGGTATTCAAGTAGTCACTACGGTTATTTTTACTTCAGAAGCTCGACTCCGTTACCTATGCTAAACACCGTTATTTATGCCCAACACCGTTACCTAGAGGATTTAAAACCATGTTTAAATTTTATTTTCTGTGCATCCAAAAAAATTAACAAGGTATTTCGACTCAAATTCTGAAGGTAGGTGTACCAAAGTACTTTGCCCGGTAAATCCCTGCAAACGTACCCCCTTGAAGCAAAAAAGGAATGAAGACAATTTTTGTTTTCAAAGTTAAAAATAAAAAGAAGAAAATATGTTATTTTTTACACACTTTTTTGTTAAATTTATAACTATAATTTATATTATGATTTTATCAAAGGCTATTAATTTAATTTTAATCGCTAATCACAAAAAATCTAGTGAAAACAATTTCTGAAATGTGCAGATGAGATTTTACTTCGTGTAACGGTGTCGAGAAAAAGGTTCATATCTTTTCCCTTACCTGGACTATTGAAAAAAAAAGGAAACTAAAAAGTGCACTACTTGCATTATTCTACAATTCTAAAGATATGTTTCTACAAATTAAGTTTTGTTTCATCAAAATCAAGATAAAAAAAAATTACGAAGAAAACCCTTGAAATACGACGTTTTCTGTAGAAATACCCTTTTAAAGCCGGAATCACAAATCCAACAGCCTCCGGCCGAATTTTTGGATAGCCAGAAAGTCGCCAAATTTAAAGCCCGCCAAGGAGTCGAGCGTATTTTCGCTTAAAATCAACCCTGCATGTCACATATTGGACGGGGCTCGGGCGGTGCCCTTTGAACACTAGAGACAAAATAAATCGCTCGGCCTTCGTCAATAAACAAACCGGACTCGGGTGAAGCACGCTCGTAATTATTGCAGGCGCCGTCCGAGTTTCGGTCGTTGGTCAGTTGGTCTGTCGATGCCCGCCCGACATCCTGGAGAAGCCCGAGTGGGCTCCGCCCGGCGTCCTGCTGACGTCCTCCGACGACCGCGCCTTGAGTATAAATCGGGCATGTAAATAGTTTACACATGATATTTCTGATGTATGAGAGATTGAAGAAAACTGCAAAGCTACTAATTACCAGTGGCCACCTAAGATGCCGCCAAAGAAGACCAAGGTGGCAAGGAAACCCTTTCCCAAGAAGAAGATGGCACGATAGCCTGGGTCCGCTACATCGCAGCACGAACCTTAGAGATCAATTCCTGAGTTGACAGGAGGAGCCCGGCCGAGGCTCGTAGAAACCGGCCGATGACGGCCCGACACCAGCACGAGCGCGCTCGAAGCACGTTCGACTTTGTTCGATTGGGGGGGGGGGGGGGGGGGGTAGTCCCAGGGAGCCCATGGGGCGGCCGCGCAGCTCTAAATTTTAAACCAAATATATGACCTAAAATCGTCGGATTGCAGCCCGAATAGCGATCGAATGTAGGCCGATACCCGAGTGATATACTGGCGATCTGTTTACGACCTCTGTGACCTATAAATTCCCCATTGGAAAATCGCTGAATTAAGAATAGGTTTCGGTGTGCGGCGTACGTCGGCCGACCCCGCAAAATCGTGGCGGAGCCCGCAATGATCGAGCAACTACCGGCCGTATTTCGGATCATTTCAGAGGGTCTTATCCAGATAGTGGGACGGGTCCCGGTAGAGAGGCAGAACAAGATAGAGGGGGATATTCAGGTAGGTGATCTGATCCAAGTAGAGGGGCAAATCAAGGTAGAGAGGCGGATCCAGGTAGAGGGTCTCATCCAGGTAGAGGATCGGATCCGAGTAGAGAGGGAAACCCAGACAGAGAGGCGGATCCAGGTAGAGGGTCTCATCCAGGTAGATGATCGGATCCAAATAGATAAGCAGATACAGGTAGAGGGGCGAATACAGAAGGATTATAAATCCTTGGAACAGGTAAAAGGTGAAAGCCATGTTAGAACGCTTGCTATGCGGTATGCGACCTAGATGTGGTCACCGGATGCCACTACCCGAGCCATGGAGAGTATATTGCATTAGGTAGTTTAACTAGTTGTAGAATCCATGTAAAATAAATGTTTATTTGTACTTTATTTGTGTTCATCCAGTGAAAATTTCTTTACTTCTCTAAAAACACCTGTATTTACAAAAGATTTACAAGAGACTGTACATTTCTATGTAGAATAATTGGCTCTGTGTGATAATCAGTTTGACATGATGACCAGCTTCAGGGAGCAGCTTGGTATCTGTCACAGAATCGCATCTGTACCATTGTTTACCCTATTTCACCCTTTAGTCCATCCCTATACTGCCACCCTTACCACTGGGTTGAGAAGCCACAATGGTTCAAACACAATGAATTTGACAAGGTTTTCCCCATAACTGGAACAATTGCTAGTGTTAAACTAATGGTGTCTTGGCCAGGTAATACCCATTCTCCTGTGTCCAGTCATCCATGAAAGAATGTGTAACTATACAATGACCTTTTTACAGATGTTCCTATTTCTGGCCTGGCCAGCTACCACCCCTTGTACCCACTGTTGAGGGGATTTTCCACTGTTTTCTTCATATAATGTGCCACAATGCTTTAACTGGCAAGTTCTGTCGCTTTTGAGAATAATTGTGAAGGCAAATCCGAGCTGCATTTTCAGTCAGTTGGCCACTTACACTCAAACTGTGAAGGTGTGATTTGAAATTTGCTGGACTCAAACTAGGCCTTGACTTGGCCATGCAGATATTCTTCTTGCAGAAAATAGCCAAATGTGGACTCTATTTTACCATAAGCACCATAAACATTTTATATTGTGGGACGTCACAAGCAACTCAGGCTGAATCCTTGATGGTACACAAGATTGCTGTGGAAACAAGCAACCCTGGCTGATGCCAAAACCAGAGAGATGTTGGTGACGTCACAACCCTGTTTCTGCAATGCACTCTGAGGGTCTTATGCTATGGTGAGCCTTATATGCAATTATTTCTCATTAAGCAATGACAGAACTTGCTTTGTGTGGCTTTTATAGTTAATATTATAAAATATATCTAAGTCCGGTCAGTAACTCAGTTATTATACTTTACTACTATACTAAGTCACTGTAAGTCTGGAAGACCCAGCCCCAGGTCGTATCAAGTCTAAATTTGGTATTGTGGTTTTCACTCCTACCGAACAAGTAAAACAGATTTGTTTATATATTGTTTCTGGTCCCAAGCCATTCAGAAATCTTGTCCTTCTGTCTTTTTCTAGGCCAAAGCCCATGTACCGTGATTCCGTGGTTTCTGCCGGTACGCATCACGATGCCGCCCTTAGTGTACCAGGGAGGGATACCACTCAGTCCAGACATTCCAAAGCTGTACATAATTTAATAAATTCATTTGTTACTTTAGTCTTGTTTTATGGTCTCTGTTGTATAAACTGGTACAAGATGATATCTTGGTGAGTATTTGAGGCATGAGTCAGTCATAAAAAGAACTGGAAACAAGGTACTTCAGGCTTAAATGATAAACCTGGAGCTGCGACCTTGACATTGGCGAGCGTGCCAGGATCCCCTTTTCCGAGGATCAGAGTAAGAAATTTGACTCATTCACCAAGAATATATGCCCAGTATATACATATGAGACTATAACAGGTCTAGACAGTGGTCTATCTTCTGTAATTGGAATATGAGAAAGCCTTGAGTAATATTATGGTAGTCAGATTTTTGTGGCTATTTTTATGCTATCTATTGAAAGAGGCCAACTCCTCAAGGTCAGGCTAATACCCTGGTGGTTACAGCTTTGGCTTGGGTACAGCTGAGTCTCACTTCTGTGGTAAGCTGTATCTTTTTAGTCAATTTCTTGTCCAGCAGAAATTGAATGGTTGTGCCTAAGGAAAAGGCAGTTTTACGGCTACGGCCTCTGTTTGTTACCGTGAAGAGGTAACGGTTATTTGTCGTGGTGCTACGGCACATTTCACTGGTGATTTGCTAAGGCATATGGATAGTGGAAATTATATTGACTTAATCTAGTGAGTTTAAGGTGATGCATATCAGCATATTGGTTTTGATTGTTTCACAGTCAGTGTGTGTTTCAATGATAACCATGGAGGAGTTAAGGGAATTGTTTTCTATGGGAGAAAAGTTAGGTTACATGGGAGAAGATCTTAAACAATTTGTGGTCAGAGTAATCGCATAGCTACTCAAAAGCAGAGTGAACTAGAGCGAGCTGATAGAGCAAGAGAACGGGAAAATGTAGTAGAAAAGGAAGCTCGAGCTCATGAAATTGGAATGATGAAATTAAAATTACAACTTGCTGAAAATAGCCCCCCTCCCCCAACTCAAGTAAAACCTTCAGGTATGACTTCTTTTAAAATGCCAGCCTGTGAGGAAAGTCGCGACAGAATGGATGCCTATCTGGAGCGATTTGAAAGGTTTGCTGAAGGTCAGGAATGGGAGAAAAAGGATTGGGCTATTCGACTTGGTGCTTTACTAAAATGTAAGTCACTTGAGGTTTATACACGTCTTCCCTCTGCTGATGCTTCAGATTATGACAGGCTTAAGTTAGCTTTACTTTAACGGTACCAAATGACTGAAGAAGGCTATCGGACAAAGTTTCGAACATGTAGGCCGGAAAAGCAGGAATCCCCATTGCAATTTGTTGCCAGAATCAGTGGTTATTTTGACAATAGGGTAAGACTTTCAGGGATTGAGCGATCTTATGAGTCTCTAGTAGACCTTTTGTTACGGGAGCAATTCCTGAACTCATGTTCCAAGGAACTGTCTATTTTCTTGCGTGAGCGGGACTGCCATAACATTGACTCAATGACTGAAACTGCAGAGTGGTTTGTAGATGCTCATGGTCATGGCAGTTTTACTTCTTTCCACAAACCACATACTAGTCTCAAACAAAATGAGAAACCACTAGAAGACTGGATTTAAGTATTCTGAACAAGGTAAGAAGCATCCCTGTACTCCTACTGCTAGTTCATCTATCCTTAAATGCTTTAATTGTGGAGGTGAAGGTCACAAGTCATTTCAATGCAAACTGCCAAAAAAGCCTAGAGGATCCATTCATGCTTTTCAGGCTTTGGACCAGCCATATGCTATCGCCGAAGCAGTGGATCACGCAGTAGGTAAGGCAGTTGATAAAGCGGTGGAGAAAGCCGTCAAGGAGGCTTTAAAGCTCACAGGTAAGGTACCATCTGAAGGTAATGCCTCTTTGCCTGATACTTTCCCAACACAAATGCTACCGGATATTCAAAGTTAAAGGGAGCTGGAGATCCTTAATGTGTCATGTCAGCCTACTGTTGGTAAGCCCGAAAGTCATCCAACTGGCTTGCCTACCTGTAAAGGTGTTATTTCCAACTGTGAAGTGTCGGTTTTAAGAGACACTGGGTGTAGCAGTGCCGTAGTACGGTCTGCATTAGTTCCACCACAACAAATGTGTGGGAAGTCCCAGACATGTATACTTATTGATGGAACAGTGAGAACCTTTCCACTGGCACAGGTAAAGGTGAATACTCCATTCTTTACAGGAGAAGTAGAGGCACTGTGTGTTGACAACCCAGTTTATGACCTGATAGTAGGTAATATCAAGGGTGCAAGAGAGCCACAATGTCCAGATACCAGTTGGATCTCTCCTCTTAGAGATACACCCCACGCTCTTGATGTTGCTAGTGCAGTAGAAACAAGGGCAATGGCTAGGAATAAAGGTAAGTCTCCAAAGCCTCTCTCTGTTCCGAGCCCGATTTCTGCAGTTAGTAGCTCAGACTTTCTTGATGCTCAGAAGAATGATCATTATATTTCGCACCTATGGGATAAAGTTTCTCAGGTTCAAGATGGGCAATGTCAGTTTGCCATCAAGAACGGAGCTTTAGTGCGTCTGCAGGCAGATAAATATAAAACAGGTGAGTCCCACACCCAGTTTATTGTTCCGAAATGTTACAGGGCAGACATTATGAAGTTGGCCCATGAAGGCCTAATATCTGGTCACCAAGGCATTGCTCGCACTTTGGCAAGAGTTAGCTCTCAGTTCTTTTGGCCTGGTGTTCATGCCGATGTCTCACAATTCTGTAAATAGTGTGATATTTGTCAAAGGACTGTACAAAAGGGTAAGGTTACTAGAGTCCCGTTGGGCAGAGTGCCTCTGATAGACTAACCCTTCAAGCGCATTTCCCTGGATTTGGTGGGCCCGATTTTCCCTGCATCAGACACAGGTAAGCGATTTATCTTAACAGCAATGGACTACGCTACACGGTATCCGGAGGCTGTTGCACTTCGTAACATTGAAACAGAAACTGTGGCTGAGGCTTTACTTGACATTTATAGTAGACTTGGCATACCTGAGGAAGTTTTGACAGATATGGGCAGCCAGTTCACGTCATCCATAATGCGCGAGGTAAGCAGATTACTCAGCATTAGACAGTTGACAACTACCCCCTACAATCCACGTTGTAATGGACTTGTAGAAAAATTTAATGACAGCCTCAAAAGAATGCTCAAACGAATGTGTGCTGAACAGCCCAGGGATTGGGACCGCTATTTGGCTCCAGTCCTATTCGCCTATCGTGAATCTCCTCGTGAATCTTTAGGCGGATTTTCCCCTTTTGATTTGTTATATGGCAGACCTGTGAGAGGACCTATGAAAGTGTTGAAAGAACTACTCACCAAAGAAGGTACTGACTCTGACATTAAAACAACATACCAGTATGTGATTGATTTATAACAGCGACTGTCAGACACCTGTGACCTAGCACAACCGATGCTGAGCAAGGCAGCTGGCAGGTATAAAGAATACTATGACAGGAGAGCAAAACCCAGATCCTTAGAGGTAGGTGATAAGGTCTTAGTATTACTTCCTACAGATAGGAATAAGTTGCTCCTGCAATGGAAAGGACCATATGATGTCCTACAGAGATTCAACGACTGTGATTACAGGATCAAAATGAAAGGTAAAGTCAAATCGTTTCACATTAATTTGCTGAAAATGTATGTTGAGAGAACAAATTCCGATTCTTCTGCAATGAGCTTGTTTGAGTTACCGTGTGACACATGTGATGAAGCAATGTCTCTTGCAAGTATAACCGATTTCAGTACAGGAGACCAGAGTCTTGATGATGAGATGATAAATGATTGAATGTCCATCATACCCATGCAAAGTGTTGTACGTAAGCAAGGTCCTGCTGACATACAGGTATGTGACAAACCCACTCCTGAGCAGAAAGCCCAGTTGATTAGTCTAATAGATAGGTATGAAAGCGTGTTTACTGACATCCCAAAGAAAACCCATGTCATAGAATGTGACATCCAAGTCACTACTGATCAGCCGGTACGTTCTAAGCCATATCCAGTCCCTTATGCATTGAGAGAGACAATGCAAAAAGAGATTCAGGATATGCTATCCCTTGGGATAATAGAGAGATCAGACTCGAGATACGCATCTCCAGTTGTAATGGTGCGTAAAAAAAGACAACAGTGTACTTTTCTGTGTTGATTTCCGGAAACTCAACCGCATTTTACTCTTTGATCCGGAACCAATACCAAATCCTGAAGATATGTTTGCAACTCTGAACAATAGCACCTACTTTCCAAAACTGGACCTGACAAAGGGATACTGGCAGATCCCAATGTCAGAGCAGTCAAAGAAATTAACTGCATTTGTGACACCAGATGCACAATACCAGTTTAAATATATGCCATTCGGTCTTGTCCTAGCTCCAGTCCAATTCACCCGTATGATGAGAAAATTATTAACTGATGTAAATGGCGTATGTTGTTTTATTGATGATGTGCTCTGTCATATTGAGTCATGGTCAGAACACTTGACTCTGCTTGAGCAGGTTTTCAGAATCCTGAAAGAGGCGAACTTAGCAGCCAAACCAAGCAAATGCTGTTTTGGTTTCCTTGACCTTGGATTTCTTGGTCATAAGGTTGGTAGGGGTAAACTTGCAACTGATCAATTATTACTTGACAAAGTGCAGAATACAGAGAGACCAACAACAAAAAAAGAAATAAGGTCATTCTTGGGACTGCTTGGGTTTTATCGGAAATTTATTCCGAATTTTGCTGAGCTTGCTGTTCCTCTGACAGATCTGACCCGTAAAGGTCAGAGTCACAAGGTCAAATGGTGTGATCCCCAAGAGAAATCCTTTCAGACCTTGAAAGCATTACTGGTCAAACCCATATTACAATTGCCTGACCACTCGAAGAGATTTTTCTTAAGGACAGATGCATCTGATAACGGTCTGGGCGGCATCCTTTTGCACGAATATGAGGCCAGTCTGCATCCTGTGGCTTATGCCAGTAGAAAACTGGCCGATAGGGAAAGAAACTATTCCGTAATAGAACGGGAAGCATTGGCCATTGTATGGGCCATAAGTAAATTTGAGGTATACCTGTTTGGGAAGCATTTTATAATCCAAACGGATCAAAAACCGCTGTCTTACATCAATAAGGCAAAGTGCCTTAACAAGCGAATTATGCGTTGGGCCATGGTACTCCAAGAGTATCAATTCACAATCGAACCTATTCCCGGGAGGTCCAACCACGGACCGGACTTTCTAAGTAGAGTCCAAGCACTGTAATTACAAGCAGCTGCATTGAATTAAGCTGTCTGAGTGGTATCAGTACCCCAAGTAAGAATACAAACATGATTGATAGATATATTATTTTTTTTGATAAGGTGGATAATCTTTTCTACACGTTTATAATGTAAGTTCACCATTAATTCATGTTATAGATATGTGTGAAAATGATAACATTTTCTTATTTTTGCGGGGGAGTGAATGTCACAGAATCGCATCTGTACCATTGTTTACCCTATTTCCCCCTTTAGTCAATCCTATACTGCCACCCTTACCACTGGGTTGAGAAGCCACCCTGGTTCAAACACAATGAATTTGACGAGGTTTTCCCCATAACTGGAACAATTGCTAGTGTTAAACTAACGGTGTCTTGGCCAGGTAATACCCATTCTCCTGTGTCCAGTCATCCATGAAAGAATGTGTAACTTTACAATGACCTTTTTACAGATGTTCCTATTTCTGGCCTGGCCAGCTACCACCCCTTGTGCCCACTGTCGAGGGGATTTTCCACTGTTTTCTTCATATAATGTGCCACAATGCTTTAACTGGCAAGTTCTGTCGCTTTTGAGAATAATTGTGAAGGCAAAGCCGAGCTGCATTTTCAGTCAGTTGGCCACTCACACTCAAACTGTGAAGGTGTGATTTGAAATTTGCTGGACTCAAACTAGGCCTTGACTTGGCAATGCAGATATTCTTCTTGCAGAAAATAGCCAAATGTGGACTCTATTTTACCATAAGCACCATAAACCTTTTATATTGTGGGACGTCACAAGCAACCCAGGCTGAATCCTTGATGGTACACAAGATTGCTGTGGAAACAAGCAACCCTGGCTGATGCCAAAACCAGAGAGATGTTGGTGACGTCACAACCCTGTTTCTGCAATGCACTCTGAGGGTCTTATGCTATGGTGAGCCTTATATGCAATTATTTCTCATTAAGCAATGACAGAACTTGCTTTGTGTGGCTTTTATAGTTAATATTGTAAAATATATCCAAGTCCGGTCAGTAACTATGTTATTATACTTTACTACTATACTAAGTCACTGTAAGTCTGGAAGACCCAGCCCCAGGTCGTATCAAGTCTAAATTTGGTATTGTGGTTTTCACTCCTACCGAACAAGTAAAACAGATTTGTTAATATATTGTTTCTGGTCCCAAGCCATTCAGAAATCTTGTCCTTCTGTCTTTTTCTAGGCTAGAGCCCATGTACCGTGATTCCGTGGTTTCTGCCGGTACGCATCACGATGCCGCCCTTACTGTACCAGGGAGGGATACCACTCAGTCCAGACATTCCAAAGCTGTACATAATTTAATAAATTCATTTGTTACTTTAGTCTTGTGTTATGGTCTCTGTTGTATAAACTGGTACAAGATGATATCTTGGTGAGTATTTGAGGCATGAGTCAGTCATAAAAAGAACTGGAAACAAGGTATTTCAGGCTTAAATGATAAACCTGGAGCTGCGACCTTGACAGTATCACATTTTGAAAAGTGTTTAAAGGTTATAGGAAATAAATTACAGTACACGTCATATATCAGAACAAGCCCATGTCCCTCAAATTTTCGGATAAACGACACTCTGCTGTACATGGTTTATGAACTCAGCCGCAGATAAACAAATTAATAATACCGGCTCAAAATATGTACTGTAAGACAGCTGTACATGTTTTGCGTGCAAGATTTGACCTTTGAAGTGAACCGTATACACGAGTGCCTGGAGTTGGATCATACCTGTGAAAAATGGATGTAAGCATAGATGTTTATATAACGAAGAAACGTAAGTGATTAAGCACCTGTTCCCCTTGACAGGAGATGAAGTCACAACTGGCCAATCTCACGTGTTTACGCCCTACATCGTATTATCTGTGTTACACATTGGTATTTCAAAACTTTCCAAGATCAGAACGACGGCTGGTATGAAATAATTTAATCGAGGTGAGTTATTTAAAAATATTTCTCTTTAATATATTGGAATAATATATATATATATATATATATATATATATATATATATATATGAATGATATTCCAAATAAGAAAGACGACGGTTCGAATAAAATTGTTTAATCAAGGTGAGTTATATAAATTTCTATATTTATTAATTGAATAACCAGGTTGAATGTGTCTCATTTAGCTGAACTGAATATTACACGTCTGTTATTATAACCCCATCTGTTTTGCCAGTCATTGGTTGGTTGTTTGGTTATGGAAAAGGATTGGTTTATCTTTTATCAGCTCCATAAAAAGTTATCTACGGTTTTTGATGATATTTGATGGAGGGTCACGGTAACACCGACGGATTAATATATAACTTTTTGGAACATAACATCTTTCAAAGTTTCATTATACTGCTGTGGGGTACAAAAATGAATTTATCTCGGCCGGGTGTAATAAACATTCACTGATACTAAGGACGGACAGAACTCATCATCCAACCATTGAGCTGATAAACCTTGGTATGCACTGTTTCGTGTAGCACACGATGGAGGAATACATGTGCCTTAAGATTTTATTTACAACAGATTAACATGTTACGTAATGATTGATGACTTTTTAGATCGCAGGTCTCTGTGCATTCGCTTGCGATATTTCAAAGCACTGGAAAATCAAAACAACGGGAAGTTATTATTATATATATATATATATATATATATATATATATATAAATTAATGATGGTTCATTGTATATAGAGATGGAACACAAGTACTCGGATTTACTCTGAATGAGAATCGAACCGTTGAACATCCGAGTTCCTGTCAATAGAAGCATATGAATTAAGAATTCAACACAATAATTATAGGGTTTAATTGTATGCAATAAATTAGCACTCTTCAACCATCTGCCATTCCATTTATTATGGGGCTACTGTTTACCATCTTTTCGAATATTAAAAAGGTTACAATAATCTTTGAGTTTTAGGATGGTTCTCGGCAGAATTTAAGGTTGTCTTTGCTTCAATCTGGATTGTCTATTACAATCGTTTATATGTGTTTAGACAGACTTCTGTTATTACACTCGGCTGTGCTCCACCTTGCTGCATACTGAATTATAAAGAAAAACAAAAGACCGATTGTTACAATTAATACAGAAAAAAAGCTCCCAGTAAAACATTTAGGAATCTTAATGCCACAACCACCAATCGTGTGCTTATCCATCGAAACAAAAATGTAACACTATGGTGTTATTATTCTTATCGTTTCAGTGAACAATGCTAAAGGAAATGTTTGGAATTCTCGGCGCCCTTCTTCTTGGACAACTTGTCCTTTCGGTAACACCAGTAAAAATACATGACGGAGAGGTCAGGGGATTCATTGAAGATGTCAACGGCACTGACGTCCATACCTTCTTAGGTATACCTTTCGCAAAGCCCCCAGTTGGAAGTCGTCGATTCCGTAGGCCTGAGCTGGTGGAACCCTGGGACGGCGTCCTAAACACGACAGCTCAGCCGCCATCTTGCAAGCAGTACATAATACCGTATTATTCAGCACCTGAACCACTGAGTGAAGACTGTCTGTACCTTAATGTATGGACTCCTTCTGTGGAAGGTGATTTGGAAGGAAACACTACATATCTAAAATCGGTGATGGTATGGATTTATGGAGGCAGTTTTATAGTCGGTTCAATTGTTTTAGATGATTATAATGGGAAATATCTGGCGGCAAGTGAAGACGTCGTGGTAGTTTCAATGAATTACCGTCTTGGAGCCGCTGGGTTTCTTTATCTTGGAGCAGAAGAGGCACCCGGAAATATGGGATTAATGGACCAACAGCTCGCTCTGAAATGGGTCCAGAAAAACATCCAACATTTTGGTGGAGATCCTAGAAGAGTTACGATATTTGGTGAGAGTGCTGGATCTATAAGCGTGGGTTACCATCTCCTCTCACCTGGCAGTCAACCTCTATTCAAGTACGCCATTATGCAAAGTGGTGCGCCCATTTTTTATATGGAACCCAAATCCGCAAAAAAATTAAACATGGCTTTTATTAAGGACATGGGATGCCATCAGAAAAATATACAAAAAGCCATCAAATGCTTAGAGAAGTATGATATCGCTGAGATAACGAACGCTTTTATTAAAATAGGCAACGGAGCTGTAACATTGCCGATTACGGCCGACGGAAAGTTTCTGGAGGATTCCCCTGACCGCCTGAGGGAAGCTGGTAAATACAAGTCTACAAACCTAATGATTGGTACCACTGAAGATGAAGGAAGCATACTCCTTTTGTTGACAAAGCCAGACCTGTTTAACTCATCAAGTCCACCTTCTCTGACTAGACAACAATTCTTGAACTTAACAGGTACCTCAAATGACCCTGTAACCAGCATGGCGGTGGAATTTGAATATACAGTCAAGAATGGATACCCTGGCAGAAGCTATGCCAGACAGGCAGCTGACGCCTTCGCGGACCCTTTTTTAGTCTGTCCAACGGTACAGTTTGCTGAATATTTTGCAGAAAAGGGGGAACAGGTGTATATGTACCAACTGGCCCATAAGACTAAATACTATTATATTCCCTTGCCCGACTGGCTTGGAGCTGCCCACGGAATGGATGTTGATTATGTGTTCGGGAATCCAAGAAATCAGTTTACACCTGACGAGGTGACACTCGGCAAACGTGTTCAGAAATATTGGGCGTCGTTTGCGAAGACTGGGTACGTTCTAGGAATTAAGTTCGATTATCAAATTTATGTCTGACTGTGATAAGATGCAAAATTATTTTAAGCTTTTCCAAGTTCGATTTTCACAATTATTTCTGCCAAAGGACTGTGATAAGATGCAAATTTGTTTTAAGTTTTTCCAATTGTATCTTCGAGGCAAAAAAAAAAATTGAAGTTTTATTATCTGTATAACAAGGGGTTCATGGGCCATGACGCTCAGCTGCGTTTGACATAAGGCAACTCATACAATAATCATTGATATATCAGTGTTTGTTAGAAATTTTACTCAATCTGGTTAATTTTTTTGTGAAATTTAACAAGTGTTTGTAACATTTCTGTTTAAATGGTTTGGACTGTTTCGATCAAATTCTACCTCTAAGCAGATTTAAATGTGTTGCATATTATTTCATTTTAATGATTTGTGCTAAGCGACCTTGAACAATGTGAAAAATGAAGTGCTCAAAACCATATCATTTCCATAGTTTGCAGTACATAAATCACTTGCCTGATAACGGGTTTCCAAGCTTATTAAGCAGGAACTGTCTGGATGCTAATTAAGAAGGCAAGAACACTTTGGATTGCTCCCTGTCTGAATGTCATTATATTAAACTTCATGGTCAAGTATATGGTCCATTTTGCGAACTGGAAGTTTTCCAGCAAGCCGATGAGATAAACCATATCTTAAGGCCTGTTGGCCATTCTAGTTTTCACAATATTGATGCCAATGGGCCATTGGTGATAACTTTAGGTCGCTTTTACTCAAATTTCCAGTGCCTGTTTTCAACTAAATCGAACCCTGTCATGGCAGATTCCTTACTATAAATCATCTGTTGAAATTTTGTAAATTTTATAATAATACAGAGTTCCAGACAGTGAGGAAGACAACTGGCCGATGTTCAGGGGACCGGCGTTCCCTACTAACATTCTTGACTTAGAACCTGGTCACGCGACCAACAGACTGAACTATCGGAGGTGCCGATTTTGGTATGAGTACCTGCCGAGCCTGAAAAATATTCAAAATAAGGTCAGTTTCCATTGGCTTTATTCGTTCTACTCCCACCTAAACATTCGAAGGTACCCAGGTTATAAATCCATGACAAGATATCAGTTATCGGTAAAATCGTTTGGCCGAGACTGAATAACTTAATACTAGAAATTTGCATTCTGAGGAATGCAAGCCTTCGCCATAGGGGGGGGGGGGGGGGGGGTTACTATTGTGTGATGGTCCTAAAAGTGTTTGCACTCACTTATTCGGCTCATGTCACCAGGTTCATTCGTGCATAAGTGAGTGTACATTATGTGCCAGCAGACGCCGATCCGGGGGGGGGGGGGGGGGATCGAGACACCCCCCCCCCCCTCTCTCAACCAAAAACCATTTTTTTTAGAAAAATCATACGCATGAGAGGGCGATTGGGGGTCGAGACACCCCCCTCCTGTTCTTAACCAACGACCTTTTTTTAGACAATTTTTATGCATGACACCCGTTGACCCCTCCCTGCAAAAAGTTCTGGATCCGCGCCAAGCCAGATCCACACCAAAATCTGATTCTTCATTGTCTTATTCCCGAAATGTCCTGAAAATTTCATGAAATGATTCCGTTCATGATTGAACAAACACATACGCAAACACACACACACACACACACACACACCACTTACTGGGTTGAACGCATACACTCCCGAAATAAGCAATTAGTTATCAACTGTTGTTATTATCATCTACCGGAGTATTTAAAGGTTTTTCATACTTATGCGTAAAACGAATGTTTTAAACATACTTTTGGCATATACATATATAACTTGCTGAAATTTGTGCTTTAATAAACCATTAAAATTTATTTCAGAAGCCCAAGGCGTGAATTATGGGATCCAAGAAGAGACAGTCGTCATTACACTGTTCGGATATGTCCTGTTCCTTTTTAAGTAGATTACAATGTAAGTTATGTACATTTTCAATGGAAAGGAAAAAAAAAATGATCATAAAGCTTTCCTGTCACTTTTCGGTTTCATATCTTTTTGTTTTTGCTACATTTGGTGATGGTGGGAGAGGCTGCTTTCATATAAAATATCATGGTATTATGGTTTTGGTGACGAAAACCCATGAAGAAATTCTAACAGCTCTCATAGAACAAGCCCCTTTGATTTATTATGAGTCTGCTTAATACATGTATACATCATCAATATCGTGGTGTCATCACGTTTGCTCTTTTATTAACATTTCCTATCCACATGCATGTTCATCACTTCTTATCTGTCTTATCCATGTTTTGTCATCTGTCCGTTGCAGAAAAAAATTTTTAGACTTGAACCCAGGAGCTGGTTTAATACCATTGTTCACGATAACCTTGGTGACTAACACATGCCTGCCGGTGGAAAAGCTATTATGTCCCATAAATTTACTTTTGTTTCAGCTAAAAGAAGTTAATGCAGAGAAAAAGAATGAAAAAAATAATATGCTTGAAGGAATAACTAATGTTAGTCGATTTACTTGGTTATAGAATCATATGCTGCATGGGAAAAGGAGTAGTGCCGAGTAACTACATATGTTTGTATGTTCATTTTTATGTTCAATGTATCTATCAAATACTGTATTATGTGTTTATTAAATTGAATAAAGGATTTTCTTCGTATCACACCCTTTGTGGTTCGAATTAGGTCATTAAGTTGATTTGTTCACAAAGCTTCCAATTTGTACATTTTTTTTTCATAAACTCGAGAAACTGGTGGTGCATGCTGGGAACATTAATTCGTATCAGTATCATGATTTTTTGTAAGGTCAAACACCCGGCCTCGACAGGCAAAAAAAAAAGAATGAAATGATTAGCCGTTTGTCAAAATGGAAAGGAAACCTAAATTTGATTGTAAAAACAAATGATGGAGATCCAGGTTACCTCAAGGTTTAATAGTTGGTTTCTTAGGTGTTATCCTAATTTGGTGTAACCAAAATTTCAACAAGATCTGTTCAGGACTGTTTGTGTAAAATTGCAAACAGAAAAACTAAGAGTCACCACCTGCCGGAGTATACACACACTGCTCAGTATAGGACTCACAAGGCTCTGCTGGTTATGATTTGTAGGCGTCAAAATCTGCCACCCACAATGCACCGGGGCGTAGGTGTATACATGTAGTGAAGAGGGTAAAGTAGTCAGTTCAAATATGTTAGATAAGAATTGTTTCAAATCAAATTATATAAACATGTTTTTTTTCGGTGGTAAGGACATAAAGGGATAAGTAAAATTTTATAAGCATACCCATGTGAAATGTAAACAGAAGGTCTTTCCTTTAATGTAACAGATTTTTTTTTAAAGTGTGACAATGTTGACTAGTAGTCCCGCCGTTCCTCGCTGATTAACAGCAAGAGGTTCATTTTGAGTAGACACGACATAATGCGGAAGGGTGGTTAGGCAAACTGTTGTAGTTGTGTCGCGTGCAAACTGTTGTGGATGTGACGTGTGTACTCGGTTGTAGATGTGTCGTGTGCAAACTTTTGTAGATGTATCTCGTGCTCGCGTGCAAACTGTTGTAGATGTGTCTCGTGCTCGCGTGCAAACTGTCGTAATGTGTCGCGTGTTCGCGTGCAAATTGTTGTAGATGTGTTGCGTGCAAACGGCTGTAAATGTGTAGTGTGCACTGAGTATATTCCTTATATGTGACGCAAGTCAATGCGAAACAGGCAAAAAAAGTAGAAAAACTGGTGCATTGCTATGTATAAGACCATAACGTATCTTTGTTCACAGAGTGTCCCATGTCAGAAGGTGAACTGTTAGCCCATCTGTTTGATCACGTTCATGCTCAGGTGGCATAATCTTGTGTAGTACATATGAGTATTTAAAAACTTCTGAGGATCGAGACAGCGGTGAAGCAAATAGATAAATATCCGCGGTAAGTAAAATGAATTGGAAAGATTTAATTGTTGAACGAATTTAGTGTTGAATGCCAGGCTAAAGAAACCTAAGGTTTTATACAATTTGCTATATTTGGAATTTGGTTAGATTTTCACATAGGAGACACACAAACACACACACAAATATATATTTTTATACGGAGAATATATATATATATATTATATATATATATATATATATATATATATATATATATTGTTACGGAACCTAATATCAACAGATTACGCAGTTGTGACGAGCCTAAATTTTGTTATGGAGATAAAAAAAAATCAGATCTTGTAACACTAGGCAGCGTGAAATGTCCAGGGAATGAATAAAGAAGTCAGTGGTTTTTTTGTTAAAAAATAACCATAATTTATTCTTAAAACAACCCTAACATTACAATACATCAAATCAATACAATTACACAGTATGACAACAGTATAACAGCAAATCAATACAATACCTGGATACCACCACTGTCACAGCGACAAGTCCTTTGAAATGTATAAGCCGGATAAACAGTTCGCACAAATCTTCTCGGAGAATAAGTCCAATGTAATAATAAAATCAATCTACTGCAGTCCAAAACTGAAATCCTGTCAGTTACCCGAAAGGCAAACTGAAGACTATATAAAATCCGTCATAACTGCTGCATGTATCGGAAATGGTCCCACTCCTCTGCGTCCGCTGGAATATTCTCTCACCTCTCACTTGGCTCTAAAACACAGTCCCTATTTATAGCTTCTCATCTCAAGCCCAGAACTTTCCATTTCCCGAACAATCTAAAGAACAATACATAATACACAGTACACACGCGTTACAGGAAACATCTAGAATAACATCGCTGTGTCTCTACATATCAGGGTTCACACGTGGGCTCGGCTCGGCAAGGCGATGCTGTCATGGCAACGAGCTATGCGTACTACACGAACTAAATGTCAACAACACATGGCAACGGACAATGCTAGCCCCGCACAATAAAAGAGAAACATCTCACAGACATCTGTAACAATACACACACACACACGTATGTATATATATATATATATATATATATATATATATATATATATATATATATACGTATTCTCCTATTCGTTTGACATGGGAGGGGGGATCCTTGCTGCTACGTTCATTACAACAACATTAATAAAGTGAGGATCTGGTTTCATCCGGTCAAACACTCAGGGATGATGATCTTAATCATATGGCCATCACACATTCGTGACATATGTTACTTGTGTGTCCGGTTGTAACATCTTGCCCTGAATAATATTAACCTTTTGATGGTCAAGGTCCAGCACCTGTCAGTCAACGGAGGCCCTGACCAAATGAGCCAATCACAGGCAGCTAGTGACTCCTCCAACTGTACCCTGCTCGGGGAAAAACTCTCTGGATGGGGGAGAGCAAACCCTTTTTCCAACAAAGAAGTTCAACTGAACACATGCTGGGGTCAGGGCCCTAGGGCTGACCCCAGTAGCCAGTTTTTGGCTTAGTCCGTGCTTACTAACTGGTAACCTCAAACAGCAGTCATGCTTTTTGCCTAGGTATGTTGAATTATCCAAATCATTGCTTAAAGGGGCTAAATCACCTATAAAACATGTTGAATAAACACGAAAAATAGCTTCTTCCCTTTCAAATGAATCCGTTCCTGTAAACGGGTGTTAAAAACAGTTGACCCGGTGCGATCACAGGTGTCAACATAAACACGGCGCATCGACTGTTCGCATCGAGGAGCCACAAAACATGTCAATCAGGAGATGCCCTAACTGACTTGGCCCGAAAATATAAGTTTCCGCCGGCTAAAACACAGCCTGTTGTGGCTCAAAATCGGACCTTCGGTCAATGCGGCCTTGTTTGGGTAAACAGACACAAGTAGACTTGAACAATGTATTAAATAGTCGTATGCGAGGTACTGAGACTGTGTGCTGAGATGGATTTGCTTGGAAACTTTTGTATAAAGCAAAACTGAACTGATAGTGTGAAAGAACAGGCATAATTTTGCTCCTGATTATGTCCTTTAACTTTAGTAGAAAACGTGCAGTGTGGTTATTTGAATGTTCACAGTTTTAAATTCTATTTCAGTTAAACAGTGTTGTTTTATTTCTTTGAATTAAGCGAACATACATTGTCCAATCCCCCCCCCCGGTGCCCAATAAGAAAGCAACCACACGGTCATTCAGTAGTTTACGTAACTACCAGCAGCTGCAAGCACCTAACATTTCAGTTATCAGCTGATATTGATAATGCTGACCGACCCTGGATATTTCTATATAGCACCTACTATAAAATACGCATTAAATAGACAGATAAGATGTGATCAATGGCTGATAAATTGAACATTTTAAAGGGGGGGGGGAGGGGTTCCTTCATTTTTCACTTGACAGATCTGTAGACCGAGAGAGCAATATGGAAGTTCCATATATATGTTTTTACAGGAGAACATTGGATAAAATTTGTTCTAAACTGAAACTAAGACAGCATTTGATTAAATCCCTGTCAAAGGAGGAAAATGGAACAGGGCAAACAAATCGATTGATAAATACTTTATTCAGTTTTGTTGAATACTGATGCTAGGGTCACAATAGGCATACATTGAATGAAACCATTTCGTCGGGAAATAATATTAAGTATCCAGCCATGCATGCTAGCTTAAGAAAAAGCCATGTTTTCCCTGTATATAATGGCAGTAAAAGGAGTCACGGGACAATTTCTTTAAAAGAAAGCACTTTAATTTTGAAAGCCATCATATATCATGATAAGTATGGTGTGAGAAAACTATTGGAATGAAAAATTCAAACTGAATATATGCGCAACTTTTAAGTAACAGTAAACATATGGGCTAGATTTTCTTAACTGTCCACTTTTATGTCGCCAGCATGTTTTTCAAATCCGGTAGTAGATTTCACTGCGGGACCTGTACCAATAGTTAGATCATCATTTAAGCTTGATATACATATATAACATGACCAGGTAGCACACTACCCTTTCCTTGTTCTTGAATGCAAAACTTCTAAAATTCGACTGATTTTAAAAGAAATGCTATGTCTCCAGGGCAATCCTTTATTTTCAATCCAATAGCAAGATAATGTAAAGAGAGTATGGTGAGGAAATAACTTTGTTCAGTGAGACGACACACGCTCACGATTGTAAAAATGATGTCAAAACACACCTTGAATAATTTCCCTTTCCTCTGAAAATCCAAAAATAAATGTCTTCAGAGCCACGTGTTCTCCTTTACAAACCAAATTGCTATACATAGAAACAGTTAAAACATCACTTAACACATGGGGCAGCATAGTTAATTAATCACCAGGTAAATTACTCTGTGTTGATGATAATTATTTTTTTTTATGTTTCCGATATTATTACGTATATGACAAATCAGATTCTGATGCAAAGAAAGATGGGATAAGGAAGTGATCTCCTTTACACCCTGCTCACGAGGTACCATGGTTCTGGCAGACTTGAAACACATATACTGCTATATTGCCAGCCTAGTGGTAACCCCTGTGTAGTAAATGAATATACAAACGATCAACACTGCTGTTCACTTTGATCAGTGAGACGACATACTCTCACGATTGTAAAAATGATGTAAAAACACACCTTTGATAATTTCCCTTCCAAAAGAAAATCCAAAGACTAGACGACCAGAGGCCAAGCGCTTGCCGGAAGTTGAAATGACAGAAAGACGGATAGCCGGTAAAAAATGTCGGTTTTCCATCAATTGAGTATCCCTCATAGCGATTGCTAGGAATTGGAGCATGAAGAATGACATATATCACACAAAAGAACATGAAAGCAGACAAAGCTGACAATAACTGACAAACGGACAGACATAATGACACATTTGAGATAAAAGATGACTAGATAATCATATGAAGAATGTATTAATAAACAAAATGAATTATAGTTAGTCCAGATAAGGTTCACAGGTTTGGAGATATGGCCGAAAACTTAAATGTTGAAGTAGTTTAAGTGCAGCGCCCGTAACGCCATATCCCGAGAATGAAAAATCACTTTCGAGATAATAGTGTATGACATCAGCTGTACCAGTTTCAAAAGGATTGCTGCAAAACTGTGGTCTGTACAATGCTATATGTGAGACGCAAGAACCATCAAGCAGGCGAATTTGAGCACAACTGACAAAAAGACAGACATACTAACAAAGTGACACATGATTGAGACCAGATGATTTAACCAAGTAATGTAGAAGACACGGAGGAAGAAAATAAGCTATAGTTTGTGTTATTTGGTTTAATAGTTTATGGGATATAACCCAAAAATAATATGTTTGGGAGGTTCGAGTGCAGCGCCCCTAGAGGCCATATCCGGAAAATGACTAATCTGTTTCGAGATGTAAGTGTAAGACATCAGATGTACCATTTTCAAAAGGATTCCTCTAAAACTGTGGCCTGTTGACAAACAAACAGACAGATAGACAGACAGACAAGCAGACATCCGCGACTGACCAACCAGCTTCCCGAAATCGAAGATTTCCGGCAAGCAACAAACAAGCAGACAGACAGACAGACAGACAAACAGACATCCGCGACTGACCAACCAGCTTGCCGAAATCGGAGATTTCCGGCAAGCAATAAAGCGTCCAGTAATGGGACACAAACCCTGCGCCGGGGCTTCGCCTCGCGATTGCCATGTATGAAACACGTCTCGTAAAACCTTACAAGATGCATAAAACTTCACTGGGCTATAACTAAATTGTCCCACATGCCCCGCCTCAGGGTCGAAAGTCATTTCTGTCGGCTGTTCTTTTGTAATACTCCCGCTCAGAATCGAGCTCCAACTTGGCCTAGCTTTCCCCTCAACTGCATGTACACGCGGCGTATTATAAATGGCTTTCGCTGAAAAAAAGAGGCAAAGGATAACTCCGAAACTTGCATTGCTTCCCGCAGTCCAAAACTGGACTGTTAGTTGCTAATTTATAATCTGATAGTCTATATTATGGGGCAACATAGGCTATCAGATTATATATAGGCCCTTAACAGTCCATTATGATTAGCCATTATGTGGTTCGTTATGATTAGCTGACAGGAGATTCTGGATGCTTCTGGGAGGCTTAAATGGTAATTTCCATGTAGTTAAGTCTGTGAACATTCCTTCACTAGAATTTCCTACCTGGTTCTCTACGGCAGGTATATATAGAAGCCGGTACCGTCAGCCGAGAGTGCGTCGAACCATGACTGGTTATTTCTCTGTTTCTCGAAACTGCTTCTAGGGGTTGCCATTTACTTATACACTTAAACTTGAATTCCCCGGTCACGCTTTGACATTATGGGCATGCCGTAAATGCCGAAAATAAAAATTTTGTAAAGAATAAAAGGAACCCAATTTCTTGATATAAAATGTAATTCCAGTCTCGCATGACACAATATGACCTTGTTTAAAGTTTAACCATTGATATATACTATCAAGCAACAAATATGAGGGGGAAAAAGATATATTTAGTATCTCCTAAATTAGTATATTAGTTCAAATGTTAAATCTTACTAAATCTAAGGTTAGTTTAAACATGTCTATTTCAATAGGATAAGTAGCCGTGAATGCTAATGCAAAAGCTCTTCTTTTAAGGTTTATGCTTAATACCTATTTATGTTGCACAATTTTATGTGTAGTGATATTAGCCAATGTGCTTCATCATATATATATATATATATATATATATATATATATATATACACATATACATATACATATATAAATATATAAGTTATGAACCATAATTAGGTACATAGCCACAAATATTTTAGACTTCAAGTGGTTTCACATAATAACTACATAACATGCGTTTCATCAGATAAAGGAAGATAACTTTGTCTTTTTTTTGTATATAAAAGGTGCCAAGTACCTACGCCAGTGGGACCAACCTACGCAGCTGCTATAAGAAACATCGCTGGGTAAAAAGACAAAAGTGGTCTCTTGAAGAAAAGTAATGGTCCGTTCAGGAACTGCTATGGCGAGGTAGACGTTTACGAAATCTGTGCCACGTACCCGGATGAGAAAGCGATGCAGGACGTCTTGTGTGACGCCTACCAGAAAATTTACGAGTACTGCGAGTGCCAGGAAGAGGTATACGACTATTGGTAGTGAACTAGATACAGAGGTTTGTAACAACTTTCTTTCTCACTTTCTTTCTTTCTTGTTCATATATTTATTTACATACATATTTATTTGTTATTTATTCATTCGTGTGTGTTATATATTAATTGATTATCATATCTATTCCATTGATTTTATTTTATCTTCTAAGATTCTATTTAAAAACATGTTTACAAAACCTATGTGTTCTTCATCTGTTTCGAGTAGGGTCCTAGGTTCAATTGCATGTAAAACGCATTGAGATAGGGTATCGGCGTTAGTAAAGTAGCTGCCCATTCAGGATCGGGGCTTTTCTCCGAGTTGTCCTCTACTTCTATAGAAAATACCGAACGCCACTTTCTGAGTCAACAGATGATAAAGTTATTTGTACAATCCATGTTAAATGCAAAACTTTTAAATTAAATAAATTTGGTAGAAAATTCAATGTAAAGAATGAATGTTGCACAAAGTTATAACGAATACATTATACAATCGATACAGGACAGCTTAAAAATGCTTTCGGGACAGACCCATGAACTTCAGCTAATAAAAATGATAATTATCGGTAAGGCTAGATATGTAATCATCACACGTTTGTATAAGAGCTTGAAGTATTAAAAATTTGTGCAAGACATTCCCGCCGAGACATAGAACATCGGCTGGTAGGTATAAAAATTACCGATCATGTACTGTTTCTGTACTAGGACCCCGAAAACCCGAAATTCCGATGTCTTATGTTTAACTCTGAGGTTTCAAGTGTATAAAATTATCTTTAAACTAATGTCTCTTACGAAGACCCTCTACTATATATTAATGAGAGGCGGAGAGAGAGAGAGAGAGAGAGAGAGAGAGAGAGAGAGAGGGGCTTATATGGTAGGAGTGGTAGGGATAGGTTAAAGAATAACTACTGTTTGGCAGCACTTTTTTAAATTTACCGAATATTTGGCATGTTTACCTATTATTGTTAATGGTAATATAAAAAAAACTTAAGGTTTCATTTCAACTATTTCTTTAGATACAATTATATCTAAATGTCATGACTCTATTGAAAGTGCATATATCTCTATATGAACGGTTCATGAAAATATTTCTACATGTGACAACCACTCTTGTGGTCCCGGACTAATATAAATCATCATAAAACCCTCCCGTCAACACGACCGTCTCACGCACACAACCACTTTGGCTGGTCCCACAGGTAGTCCAGTCAGCGAGATTTCACTGTACATGTCAAGGTTGGAGGGTTCTTTTGAACGAGATTAATGTTATTTACGGTAACTCCCGCATTTGCTTATCAGCGCCATATTGTGTTCATTTAGTGAAGCCCATAACGGTTGACTAAGGCATTTAAACTGGATAATTCCTTTTCTATTCCTAAACATTTGAGCGGATCGCCAAAGGGAATAAACGAAGCTGCACTACGTTGAGTTGAAATATGATTAAAGTAAACGTTTAATCGAAAAGATAGATATCTTTAACATCTAAATCGTTCAAAGTTTGATTTCTAGATGGCACTGATAAGCAAATGCGGGAGGTACGTAAAATATAACAATAATCTTGTCCAAAGGTTACCCATTTGTCTTTGTATCTATATGCAAAGCTATATCAGTAGCTATGTAACTGCATATGCATTTGAGTGTAAAAACAAATATTTTTTATGCAAATGCAAATGCAGGTGATAAAGTGCTATCATGCAACGGATAACACAATGCCTCTAACAATGTTCCCGTTTGTCCTATAAATCCTTGGATTCCGGTATTTTTTAAATGTTCTACAAAACGCTATATTTTCAATGATATTCTATAAATCTAATATTTTTCTATAAAATGTAAAATTATTGATATTATCATGTTATAAGTAAAAAGAAATATCTTCATGTAATTAATTTTAAATTTAGTTTTATAAGATTTGGAACATTTGCATTTAAATGTACTGAAAGAACTGGTGGTGAAATTAATCATAATAAACATATTTGTAATTAAATACATATTTAAAGCCAAATTAAGTCATTTTAACTCTCAGTGGGGTCAATTTATCTTCAAGGGTTGGGATATATATATATATATATATATATATATATATATATATATATATATATTATGAGGGGGAGTGGTGATTAAATTGACCACCACCACCCCCCTCCCCCTATCCTGCAAGCTCTGATACACCGGACATAATAATAATGAGCCTTCTGTATTCCAGTCAAGCACAGACCTATCTAACTCTAACGTGGTGGGCGAGGCCGTGCTGGTCGAGAAGGACAGCAACGAGTAGCTTGTGGTGGCTATCACAGCCCAGCTGATCAGTCCGTACCTTGTCAAGGTCCTCGACCTCGAACACGTGTATGACGAAATCGGATGTGATTCAAAGGTGCACGGTAAGTCATTAATATACACTGTGGTTGGCTTCATATTCGCGAGGTGAAACATTCACGATATATATATATGTATCTGTGTGTGTGTGTGTGATCCCATATGATACCTGGACGCAGTTTTATGACAATGATGATCCGAATAACGGCATGCATAATGAACACTGGACAACTTACCCAACGGTGAAATCTACTGACAACCTTATATTAGTTTTCCTTCGTGGTGTCCCGCTGAAAGCGTCATGCCTTAAGCCATTTATTTCCCAACGGTGCAGCATGCCTTACAAAGAAGCAAACGAGTGCATATCTTTCAAAATACCAGGAGCAGGGTTAAAACAGTTTTGCGACAGCAGTAGAGTTTAAAAAAAAATTAAAGATGAAATTGGGAAATTTTTTAGTTATAAGCCACTTTTTATTAAGTTTTATAAGCAGCAGTATTTCTGCCAATTTTATAAGTAAAATCCGGCCCCTCTTTTTCGTAATTATGCGGGTATGGTTCTATTATCATAAATCTTTGGGTAAAAAAGGGGCGCACCCTCTCTAAATCAGCCCTTGTCTGTAATTGTATTAGTTAGACTGAGAGTATCATCTAAATAATTATTTCCTTTGGTTTTATAATCATTTTTAATGTAAACTCAGAAATTACAGTGTTAAAGTGTTAAGCCTAGCAGTCAGTATTCTGTATTTTTTAAAGAATATTTCTATCTTTATAAGATCTATTCTCAAATCCATGCCATCTACAGGGCCTATTTTCAAAGAACATACCTGTGATCAACACTGACGGTAAGTTCTAAAAACGAGTACAAGCATGGACATCTTATATTTGTCCTGTTTTATCCATACATGATTGTTTATATATTTTCGCTTTTAGGGCATCTGAGGAACGGGTTATCCCGTTTGTATCGAGTACAAAGTTGAAGGCCGGCCAGTGAGATCTTTACCAATGTGCTTGCAAGCTGCCCTAGTGATCAGGTAAATATCCATTTTCCCCTCCTTCATACGAGATCAGCTTCTTTCGCGAGAGAGTTCGTTTCAAATATAATGAAATATAAAATGGTTTAAATCTTTATTACTTTCAAAGCATCAGTACAACATATCAGCATAAGACACATAAAGTGTTTTATATAAAAACGTGTACACAAGCCTCGGTATCATTAATGTCCTTGCACTGGTGTCCATTTTTCAGATAACCAGAATATATCTATCATGTAAGACTAGATCCATCCATGTCTTTGCTCTGTTAAATCATATCTTTCTTTTTATTTTTGCTAGAGGTAACCGCCCCCATTATTTTTTTTATCTAATCCAGAATCATATCGAAATATGTACAACTGCAGAGTTCATTCTACGTAACCACGTGACAAGGCCGCGCTCCCTATCATGTTTTTTTGTATGCGGGTGTCAACCAGGCCCCAGCATCTTGTCTATAACAGCTGTGGGTCCTGGGTGTGTTATTACCGCTATCGCTGGGTCTTAACCCGGAGGCAACCCTTAAGTAGAGGCACTAGTTTGATACACGAGGTAGAGGTAACCGTCCCATTTAACTTGCAGAGCGCTCAACCTGGGTGGGTACCGACCGTGCAAAACTTTATTCATTATGTCAGAGGCTGCCGGCTTGCAGGTTCTCTCGTCAAACTCGAACACAAGGCAGACGTTATAAGACGGCGTTTAATCCATATAACATAGCAGCACAGGTTCGCACCATGCGCATACGCTGTTCATATCAAAACAGCAGGCTACTGGAGAACTCACTCTGGACTCGAGACCTGCGCCCCTTTTCAGTGCCATCCCAGTAAACTTATACATTCTAGAGACGTGAGTGAGGACCTTAACGAAACAGGGGTTGCAAGTTGGTGCTGATATCGCTATCTGGTCCAGTCAAAGTAAAAGTGTGTTTCTTGTCTTCACTTATAATGCCTATAAAGCAAAGACTGTTATTTCAACAATAAATATTACCCTCCAAGATTGCTCAATGAATACTTAATCAGTGATAATAATTGTGACGTAATCACGAATGAGGGTTGACTAGTAATGAGAAATAAACTTAGATTATACCATGTGGATTTTAATTTATCAACTTAAAAATGATTAATAACTGGAAAATTAAATAAGGTAAGGTATCATGGCATATATGTACATACAGAGAACAAAGGGGCTCACCTGATACTCTATTATTCTAAGAAATATAGATTAGGACCTGCTTGCAAATAAAGAAATATACTTTAACAGAAAACACTCTCTATCTCTCTCTGTATATATGGGATATTGAGTAGGGGTCGAGGGGAAGCCATGAGCCTCATCGCGCAGACGCTGGGCTGGGTGGGTCCTGATGCAATCAGACCGGAGAGACCAGAACTAAAAGTCAGTGTACGCCTAGACCTGTATATGTATCAGTGTGTACTCTGTAACAATTATATCATATAGTGTTTGCGTGTAAACAAAGTTGTGAATCGAGAGAATGTTTCTATTTTCGCTACCTTCATTGTACATAGATATACTGGTGTATGCGATTATACCATTATAACACGTTTCTCGCAACCTGCAGCCAAGAAGGTCATTATATGACGGATAATGCCAAATCTTGAGAATAAATATCCCTCTGGCAAGATCTGAAATAGGTGCAATTACTAAATCCGACTTAAATATTAAGGTGGCACATGACCAACAAATAATACCAGTCTCTCATTTTCATGGCAAATGGCTATAAAAAAATCAAATATACAATATCACGGCAGGGTTGGATCAACGATTTTGGAAAGGGGACTGGGTGGGGGCATTCTGGAAAGATATTACAAGGATTCTGAGTTTCGGAAAAAGGGAGCCGTAAGAATTGGTTTGAGACCTTTTAATAAAAGATGGTAAGAGGGGGGTCAAGACCCTCTTGTCCCCCGCCCACAGGCCAGGATAGGCTGCAGCCCTTCACGCATCATAACTATATCGATCTTTACATTCTTAACTCTTACACATTTTCTGTACTTTTGGCACCTTTTCAGGATAGCTATCAGTAATAGCCCTGATCAGTCAAGTGGTAAAACGCTTGGCTCTCTCCGCTTGCGATTCGGGTTCGATCCCCGGCGTGGCTATGAGGGTGACGAAATTCTATGTCGAGATCTCGATATATTATGTCGAGCTGTCGAGATCTCGAGACGAGATCTCGAAATAATTTTTTTTTTCTGTGTCTTAAATCAGCCACCGTATCATTGAACCCCAATCCATAATGAACTGCCAGTTGGGTCGATATTCTGATAAATATTCCATCCTGTAATTTCAGGTGGTGGAAAAGAAAGTCCGTTTCGGCTTCATGTGTGACAACAGCGACCAGCCAGCCTGATGCTATTGTCATGACTACAAGATCAGGGCCAAGTGCACATACCACGTGTAATGTTTAAAGTTTATCCGGGGATGTGAACAAGGGTTCAACTGGTAGATGAAAACACATCACATCACAGGCAACAACAGCCACCCGGTGACGGCATTATCTAATTAGTTTTATCATTTTAATTCTGAAACATTTACACTCCAAACGAACTTTATTATGAATACCATCACTGAAGAGACAAATTCACATAATTGAGTAAACACTTGAAGGAAGACTAAAGATAGTATTATTAATGGGCATTGAGCGGCTTCTGTGAATGTCCCTGAAATAATAAAACATTCAAATAAATTTGAATGGTGTTTTTGTTAAGGTTCCGTCTAAAAATGACTTAATGTATGTTGGATACAGTGCATGCTCTGTTGCATTTACTGTGGATATTAATGACCCCCCCCCCCCCAGACCGACATGATCGTGTGACACAAGACCACATAATATTAATTGGTGATTTGTGGTACCAGCTGTAAACCATCTCGCTAATATATGTGTTTTGTGTGAAATATGCATGAGCTGGTGACCAGAGACATTTTAGATCTGAAATAGATTGCAGCGTAACAGAGAGCGCTTTCTCCATCTTTACTAGTGCAAATCTACTAAATTTACCGCCGTTACCATATTGCCTATGAAACAAACCAAAATAAATTACAGAAATACATGATGAATAAACGAAATATGCCACATGTTCGCGTCATAAAGAAGCAGTTAACAGGAACATGTTTACTGTCAGGTAAAAGATACACACACAGTTTTCACAGCACAGCGTCAACCACTCTATGGCATTGTCAGATTGGGCATTTATTCGATATCTTATCATGCTTACCCATCCAAATATTTGTCTCCTGAAGCCAGTTGAACAAAATCTTGATCGCCTGAGCGTCGAATTGTGGTACATTTAATATAAAGTGCTATTCAAATGTCCATAAATATGTCATGTTATGAAGTCCAACGGAAAATTGGAAATAAATGTCCGTACATCAGATGTACAGTCATAACTAAATCAATAGCAATCTCTCCTTTCAATAAGAACGTGAGAAAGCTTTTGCCGATGTACAAGGCTTCAGTGGAGATGTTATCGGGTTCACGGCTGTCTGTTAATATCGCACGCTACACTCCTCCTCTGGTTAAATGTGTTTATGTACTGGAGTCAGGAATGTGTTACATCATTACACGAACATTACAAGAGGCAAAATAAACACACTGAAGTCGATCTACCAGACTGCTCTGACGTCTGTTTACCGACCATGCGATTGTTAAAATATTCCCGAAATATTCCCTATATAGATATAAACTCTCCCGAAATATTCCCTATATAGATACACTAGATTCACTGCCAGAGTACTGTGCAAGAGTCACTGCCAATTCCCTTTTCTAACTTTACTGTTGCCAGAGTCAATACAGTTCCAATCCTAGCCTTACTGTTGCCAGAGTCACTGCCAATTCCATTCCTGGAGTGCTAGAGTTGCCGCCCTCTCCATTTTCGGCCTCAGTGCGTCAATATATCCGCCCACTTTCTCGCAGGCCGTACAGTGCCACATACGACGCCTTCTCACATCGTGACCTTATTAGGCCAGAGTCGCCCATGAACCGCTCAGCGTGTGGTCGTACAAGGGCAGCGTCACTGCCCACTCCATTCCTTACTGAACTACCCCGAAATCACCGCCCAGTCCCTTCCTGGCCTATTAGAGTCACAACCTATTCCCTTCCTAACCTTACTGTGCTAGAGTCACTGTCAACTTTCTTCTGCCCACTTTCGGAAAATGTCATCAAAAATATTTCCAAAAATTCTATGTATCTTGATAAAAGGAAAATTCCCAATCAATTTCTAATTAAATATTAATTGGCCAAAGACATTGTTGAAAAGAACGGAGAAATTCTTATTGGAACCAGACAGAACAAAAGACAAATAGGGATATTCTTGGCTTGATCGGCTTGCATGTCCTGTCTTACAATTGTAGTTAGTGTTCCGTATCCCTGCATCCAAACAACATATCATGGAAACTCTTTTATAACTAAATAACACACACAGGATGTTAATAATTTAAAATTTAGCCCATAAGCCCATAATAAATTTTGAGGAAGCGCTCCGGTCGTTCGGAAACTTCAATAACATACGAAACAATTTACTAAATGGTGGAAGAGTTATGCTGTTTATTGACTGTAGGCAGGAAGCCCAGGAGGTGAGGACGAGATTTATTGATTGGAATGACAAAAACACTCCGCTCTGACGATGAGCAATACTGTTAACGATCAAGTCCACCAACGTGGCCAATAGATACACTATATATATATATATATATATATATATATATATATATATATATATATATATATATGCATGTATGTATATGTATATCGTTGTGTGTCCGCATTTGAGTCTTGAGTCCAAACTGAAACCAGAAGGTAAGCGTAGTTTGCTTCACTATAGTGTTCTCCATCCTATAGGAATTTTAGCCTGCATTTAGCCTGCTTTTAAAGTGACAGACCATACTGTTTAGGCAATCAGAAAATTAAGATCAACCAACATTTTTAAAAAATCATACAATGATTTAATGTTGTAATATATTTAATTGAAATTGAAAAAAATCCCCCGAAAATTAAAAACATTGGACTTAAAAAACATAAAAAAAAAACACCTGAGGCATCACCTGTAGACAAGCCAAGGTTTATTTCTGGATTTTGTTGTGAAAAAATTCATTGTTCCATCAGATTCATTATTCAGCAGACTCATTTAATGGAAAACGACTGCTTTTTCCAGTCGAAGTTATCATCATACGTGGGGTATATTACTATTAATATTACTTTCAATTTCTGATTACTATTACTATTACTATTACCACAATTTATCTTCTATTACTATTACTATTACAGGGGTATCCATTACTATTACTATTACTATTACTTAAACTGATGGGAGGATTCTAGACCTTGCGCAGCCATGAGTGCTATAAACTAGCACTACAATCACATGTTTAAATATTATTACAAGCACCTATATCATCCAGTTACCTACACAATTGTCTTATACTGTGATTGTCATTCACAAGAAGCCTAATGATACTGGAAAATTCAGCATTATTTGCTGATATTCTTCATGATCAAGGGGCTCACAGGAAGTAATAGAAAGTAATATGTATTACTCTATTACTTTGCCTTCTGTTTCTATTACTATTACTATTACAACTCAATTTTTTTAGTCCCTTACTATTACTATTACTATTACTATTATGGAAAAAGCTGTAATAGTCTTTTACTATTACTATTACTTATAACTATTTACCCATGTCTGGTTATCATCAGTCCATGTTCTGCCTGACCTAAATGTAAAGTCAGCACACTGTTACTAGATTCCGCCTGAGTTAAATTAAATTGACATTTTAGCTGGGTTCCCTCTGAGCCAACTTAAATGAAAGCTCTATACCTGGGTTTCTGTCCATTCCATAGTCAGGCGAAGGGCCCCTAATCCATATATCAGTCTTCTACTGTTAAAGTCGGCACTGTAAATGGTAGCCGCCTGGTCTAATAGACTGGATTCCATACTGAAACTTTTCATGTCCGATTCTTAAAATACACACAAAATTAGGTTCAGCCTACTCGACAATAAAACAAGAGAACAAGCAGGCAGACAAAGCTGACAACAAATGATGAACAGACAGACATACTGACAATGTGAGACAAGACTGACACCAGAGGCTTTACCTGGTTATGGAGAAAATTCAGAGGTAGAAAATAATTTATAATTTATGTAATTGCGGTTTATAGTTTTTGAGATATGGCCGAATAATGATACATTATCGATGTTTGACTGCAGCGCCCTTTAGCGGACATATCATGAAGACGACAAATGCGTTTCGTGGTATTAGTGAATGACATGAGATATCCCGGTTTCAAAGGGATTCCTCCAAATCTCTGGCCTATTGAATGCTATATGTGAGATGCAAGAACCAGCAAGCAGGTGAATTTGAGGATAACTGACAAATAGACAGACATACTTTCAAAGTTAGACAAGTTGGAAACCTGATGACTTAACCATGTTATGACGAAGGCCATGAGGAAGAAAATAAGCTACAGTTTATATAACTGAGGTTTATAGTTTTGGAGATATTGCCAAAGCATGATATGTTGGGGAGGTTCGAGTTCAGCACCCCCTAGCGACCATCTCCGGAAAATGAAAAATCTTTTTCGAGATTTTAGTGTAAGACATAAGATGTAATAGTTTCAAACTGCTTCTTTAAAAATTGTGGCCTGTAGAAAGCTATATGTGAGAAGCAAGAGCAAGCAGGCCAATTTGAGGACAACTGACTAACAGACAGACACACTGACAAAATGACACAAGGTTGTGACCTGATGACTACACTAGGGTATGGAGAAGACTCAGAGGAAGAAAATAAGCTATAGTTTTTGTAATTGAGGCTTATAATTTTGGATATATGGCCAAAATATGATATGTTGCGGAGGTTCGCATCTAGCGCCCCATAGCGGCCGTAATAAAAAATGAAATAAATTTCGAGATACAAGTGTAAGACTATTGATATGTTAGTTTCAAAAAGATTCCTGCAAAACTGTGGCCTCCAGGGCAATATGACTGATATCTCGAAATATCCCGTTTGACGAGATATTATACGAGATATTACGAGACTTGTTACAAAATCTTGCAGTTCTTATTGAATGCTACCTAGTGCAAAAAAAAAACTAGACCAAGGCTCTGAATTAATACTTATATTCATGTTACAATTTTTTTTTTGCATCTTTTGTTTTTATCTGAGCGAAAGTCAGGACACCTAACTCAAAGGTCATGTCATGATATGGTTTAAAAGAGTCGTAAAGGAGTTCACAGTGTGTAAAAGAGATCACTTGCTTTAATCTTATATTTTAAAGGCTGCTTTCTTTTTTTAAAGAGTGAAGGAAAGTTTCAGATAAGAGTTAACTTCAGATCCTTATAAACTGATTTAAATATCATGCATTATGAAATATGGATACTCATTATTTAAGGGGTACCAATATACAATTTGTCAATAATTTTCTAAATGGCAGAGATGCAAGGACATGGCGAGGCATATATTCTTCGCCACAATAATATAACCAACCCAGATCGTGCAAATATTAATTGAGAAAGCAGAGTATTTTTCACAACATCTCAATCAGTTGAAATTGGTTATGGTCAGATTTCACACGAACAGTCGTAATAAATTTAAAAACTGCTGATTGATGGTATCTGTACAGTCCTCTGAATATTCTGGAAAAAAATGTCACGATCAAAGTGAAATTGCCAACAAGTCATTAGACCCTTAAGACCCATTTAAGCAAGATATTAAATGTAAATTTGGGTCCGATATCCGACAACAAAAGACCGCTAGGGGCCGCTGGACTCAAATCTCCACAACATATAATTGTTAAGCCATATCTCGAAAGCTGAAAACCTCAATTACATAAACTATAGCTTATTTTCTTTCTGTGAGTTTTCTCCATAACCTGGTTAAGTCATCTGGTCTCAATGTTGTGTCACTTTGTCAGTATGTCTGTTTATTTGACACCTGTCTCAATTTTGCTTTCTTGCTGGTTCATGCGTCTTACATATAACATTCTTCAATCCTCAGTTTTGATGGAATCACTTTGTAACTTACACATATCGTATGTCTTACAGATTTCTGGAAGTCTATGTGTATTGTCTAAATAGGCCAGAAGGTCATCAAAATTTTTCAATATCTTATTTTCTTCATAACTTTGTTAATATTGATCCTGTCTCCCCAAACGTTGGCTTAATTTCTCCTTTTTTGACGTTGCTCATTAATTTGACTAATTTTACGTCATTTCCGGCAAGCGCTCCTCTGGTCGTCTAGTTTCAATATAGGTTTGTACAAGATTTGTGCTTTCATGTGTATTATTGTTATTACGAAAAGAATGACATGAATCACCGGAAAATTTGCCCAAAACTTCCCCGGATATTACATGGGACGTTTCTAGGGCTCACGGGTACATTTGTGCGCATCTGAGATTTTGGGGGCTTAATTCATGTTTTCCCCCAAAGCTCACAGAAATTCGGTCACGGAGACATAATTTCATATTTCCAAGAACATTTATCCAGGACATCCCTGAATTTCATATTTAAAAAATCGAGGCAAAATGGTTACAATTTGTGCCCATTCTGACTCTGGGAACTCAACATCATGTTTTCGGCCAGTAGCTCGCAGAATACAGGCCACCATCACGTAATTTCAGGTTTCCAAGGTGAATTGCCTATGACCTCCCTGAAGGTACAGATAAAAGGTTCTAGGTCTAAGGGTTATAGTGTTTGCCCCGTTAACGTCCCGACTCCTTTATTTGAAGAGAAAACAAGTCAGCGTGACCTTGTTTCATGTTTCCAAGGACATTTGGCCAGGACCTCTGTCAGAAACTCAGACATATGCCCTAGATTCACTTCAAAAGCACAATGAAGATAAACGGCTGTGTTATAACGAACATAAATTTATTCTGGACCAACAAACAATATATACGGCATGGCGTGTCAGACCCACGGTTTTGGCGTCTTGTCAGTACCAAACGAGAATGGACGTCGATCAAGACGTATATCCAGTTATGCAACTACAGTGTGTCCTCCATATAAATAGTAAATCCAGCTTCATCTGATGGCAAATAAATGTTCCAGTATTCTCCAGGAATTCTCACCCTTACTCTCGGATTTAACGACCATTTACACACGTCAGCCTGACTGACCTTCGTCTCCTGACCTATCACTACTCTTATACCCCTCTATTATATACTTATGACGACTCATCCCCCCTTCTGAGTATACTAATAACTACAAAAGCCCTCCTGGCTTCTAAACTACCTGGAGCCCTTGGGGATCACGTCTATCCTGACATATTACTGGAACCAGACTCAAACAAATGCGTAGTATCTTTCTTTGTTTACAACAACTAAACATGTTTCGTAATGATTGATGACATTTTAGATCGAAGTCTCTGCGCATTCACTTGCGGTGCCTGGATATTTCGAAGCGCTGGAAAATCAAAACAGAGGGAAGTTTTATAAACATCGAGAGGAAATGTAATATATTGACAGTGTATATAAATGTATATATAAATTATATATATATATATATATATATATATATATATTTGTATAAATATTAATGATAGTTCATTGTATTTAGAGATGAAACCTAAGTACCCGGGTTCACTCTGAATGAGAATCGATTCGATGACCTTCCGAGTTCCGGTCAATAGAAGCTTATGAAAAATGAATTCAACACAATAATTATAGGGTTTAATTGTATGCAATAAATTAGCACTTTTTCAACCATGTGCCATTCCTTTTATTATCGGGTTACTGTTTACCATCTTTTCGAATATTAAAAAGGTTACAACAATCTTTGATTTTTAGGATGGTTCTCAGCAGAATTTAAGGTTGTCTTTGCTTCAATCTGGATTGTCTATTACAATCGTTTAAATGTATTTTGACAGGCTTCTGTTATTACTTTCGGCTGTGCTCCACCTTAGTGCAAACTGATTTATACAGAAAAGCAAAAGACAGATTGTAACAATAAATACAGAAGAAAGCTTTCAGTAAAACATTAACGAATCTTTGTGCAATTCTTCATATAGGGGTCAAAATAGGGTCCGAATGCTTCATAGGGTATTATTTACACACATTCATGGTTATAATTATATCAGAATGAGTTATATGATTTATTGCAATTCCCGATGTAAGGGCAATATTGCAAGAATAAGTCCAGATACAATTTTAGGGCCAATTTTAGGATCGAATATGAGGCCTTGATAAATGGATGTCCTAAATAAGGGCTTCCAATGAAAAAATGAATAAATTTTGTATCCATCAATAATAATTGGGGTATTTTTGTGTTTGTTTACTATTAACAAGATCTAATGTGCTTCCTACAAATGTTCTGTGAGCTGCTCTTCAGTATTTTTCATTCGTTGCACTAACGAAGCAAGGTCCTAAATTTTCGTCAACTCCGTTACAACTGCACCATAATGCCATCTACAGCCATCCAGTGGAACAAATCGAGTGGCCAATCATATCCTTCGTTACAATGTATGACATTCAAAGTGAAGAATCATGGCTTCAATTCAGAATTTTTGTTTTTTTTTCAGTGAAAAAAGTATATAAAAAGTTAAGTAGCTTAATTCACCCATCAACTGTGTTACGCCATTTGTGAAAAAAGTAATCGTTGAAACCTATAAACATTAATGAACAGGGAGAGGCATCGTTAATCTATTAGCAATGATATATTTTGAACGATATCATGTCCATTATGTCCGCTGATTAGGTAAAATTGAAAAAAATCATCAGCTCCGTTACCATCAACTCCGTTACGATTTTATTGTAACGGAGTTTACGAATCACCAAACATTTTTTCTATGAAAAGTCCAACCAGTAATAAATTATTCCCTAATGAAAGGATTTATAAATATGCACACTGAAGATAAGAAGCAGCTTCACTGAACATGTGATATATAGTATAATCCCTTTTAATGCGTTTATCTTGGCCTGGAAAACACTGTTGCTCTTTGAAAAGAAAAACTTATTTTGGTAGTTTAAAAATGCTTTAGTCTTGAAAATTGACAGCAATATGAACATTAAAACATACCTTAGACATATTTTATGAGTTTGTTTTAGAGGAGCGGACCGAACCGGACTGTTGGGTGCACCTAATAAGCGGTCATGTCCTTGTCAGGTCAAAATGTAGGCGGTCCGGTCCATAAGATAGACCGGTCCAAGCGGTCCGGTCCATTTATCAAAATATCATTAAAACTAAAATATATTGAAATTTCTTTTATTCTACGTTTGTTCTACATATTATTTTTTATTACATATATTTGTTAAAATATTTAACAAAACCGAATATCATACACAGCAAAACGTGCTATAAATGTAATATTATAATCTACACTTGAATCGCAGGATCTGGGTTTGATTTTTAATGAAAAATTTAAAATTACAATCTTTGTTAATAATATAAACAGTGGTATATCTTTTGTGTTACTTTTTGGGGCATGGTGGTTAGAATATTAACCAAATGTACAGGGTGGGGCGAGCTGATTTAAAGAATTTGCTTGGCGAGAATGAATGCGGGCTGACATAAGCTGATTAGTTATGTAGCGGTTTAAGTGCGATTTGATATAAAAAAAACCTATTAATCTAATGTACAGGGTGGGGCGAGCTGATTTAAAGAATTTGCTTGGTGAGGAAGAATGCGGGCTGACATAAGCTAATTAGTTATGTAGCGGTTTAAGTGCGATTTGATATAAAAAAAACGTATTAATCTAGTGTGCAGGGTGGGGAGAGCTGATTAAAAAGAATATGCTGGGCAGGGATGTGGATTGACATCAGCTGATAAGTTATGTAATGGTTTATGTGCGATTTGATACAGAAAACTTAATAATCTAATGTTCATAATTTAATATATAGAATATACTTAATGTATTCAACGTATAGAATTTGGTCTGATTATACTGAGCTAAAGTATTAGCATTGTGCAACACAGCAGGGGACAATGAACAAGTTAATAACAAAAACTGACCTTTAACTGTTACTCAAGAGGGAAAAATATAAAATATAAATACACGTATATAATTGTACTATTGCAGCTGTCATTGCTTTAAATACATTTTTTTGTAGCCAATGAGTCTTTCTGAGATGGTTTTTTACCCCTTGTTCATAACACGATTTGTTGGTGAAACTAAATCCTTAAGTCATCTGTTTAATTTAAACCTTTAAACATTAGGTCGGGCGGTCCAACCGGTCCGGTCAAAGAATAAGCGGTCGGGTATTTTGTGTTATCGGTCCAAGCGGTCCGGTCCGCACTTCTAGTTTTTTTATGAGCTTATAACTGAAATTCATTGGGTTAACAGGCTAATCACCATGGCTAAGACTGGGAAAGAACGAATGAGGGTATATAGACATTATTATTTTCTGTTGGATTCATCTAATGAAGTGTTAGGCATTTATATATAAGTAAGAATATCCCCATAACCTATACATGAAAGGAGAACGTTCCAAACATGCATGTCATGACCATTGCGTGTTGTGTATTCCTTTCTCTGTTCTACACCTGACAGCTTTTAGTGTAACACGAAAAGTGATTACAAGGCCGCTGAAAAGTTCAGCTCAATCACGTTTTAGCATTGCATTGACATTATGACCTTTTAATAAAACATGAGGTATTTTGCATTAAATTAGAAGAAAGTTTTGGAACTTATTACTGTGTACAATTTTTTAGTGCCGAGCAGGCCCTTTTCACTTAGGATACACTTTTTAATCCAACTATTGGTATCAGTTTACTTTAATATTTGCGTTAGTGTTTTAAATATTTATGCATTTAAGGGTAATATTTTATTAGTTAAGATGATACTCGCCCTTAATGACAATTGCAGAGCTCTTAATTTCATAAGGTAACAAGACTATCATTTTTGTTGAAAATGGATCAACTCCGTTACAGCTCTTATTGTTAAAATATTTTTCTGGATTAAAATAATGTTGGCATTTCTTTACTCTCTCAAGTATTTTTTGTCATTAAAGGAGAAATATGTTTTTAATGAATTTATATTGAAATTGTTAAATACCAAGTAGGTAGGCATTTAGCAAGTTCTTTCTTGCAACAATCCCGAGCTGAGTTGTTCAATTTAGCACTAATTTACATTAATTGACTTTATGTGTTTAAAATAAACGTTATGTGGTTAATGTTTTGTTTACCTGTGAGGATAACTTGTGTCGATCCATTTTAGCATTACACAACATGATAGTTATCTGTTATTTTTTGTTGAAATGTGTTTAAAATTTAGGTAAGAATATTTTTTATAATTTTGTGAGTTATCAACTCAGTTACATTCCAGTAAGCGCAACATTTTAGCCCAAAACTATTTTCGATCGTTTTCCTTCAGACTTTGCAGCAGTTAACGTTACAGAGTATTGTCAAATGATGGACAATTTGTAGCAAATCAGTAATATTGAGCGAACCTGTCTCTTTTAGCAAGTTCTCTTCATTGCACTTTATGGGTCCAACATTTGTGTGCACTGTCACCTTATAATTGAGCATTAATAAAAATGTAAGGAATAATTTTCATATCAAACTCTAGTGTTTATGATGATTGTGTACCATACTTTTGTAAAATCTACATAAGTGCCACATTCAATCTTCTTTTTTACCGCATTATTTTGTGATTTAAAAAAAAATTAACTGTTGTAACGGAGTTGACTTGCTGACTCAAGTGTGTTATTCTTCTATTGTGAAAAGTATGCAAGTATGGAGTAGCAAGTATAGAGAAAAGTGCGCTGCTGATGGTAGTTTTTTTTACCTTTCATATATCCCGCCAGAAAAGTAAAGATGAAAAAATGGAATTCGGCAACAACTTTTTCCCCTCTGTTTCGGAACTCGAAATTGACCCTTATTCGGAGAATTACACCTTTATGCCACAAACACCAATCGTGTGCTTATCCATCGAAACAAAAATGTAACACTGTGGTGTTATTGTCGGTCTTATCGTTTCAGTGAACAATGCTGAAGGAAATGTTTGGAATTCTCGGCGCCCTTCTTCTTGGACAACTTGTCCCTTCGGTTACACCAATAAAAATACATGACGGAGAGGTCAGGGGATTCATTGAAGATGTCAACGGCACTGATGTCCATACCTTCTTAGGTATACCTTTCGCAAAGCCCCCAACTGGAAGTCGTCGATTCCGTAGGCCTGAGCCGGTGGAACCCTGGGACGGCGTCCTAAACGCGACAGCTCAGCCGCCATCTTGCAAGCAGTACATAATACCGTATTATTCAGCACCTGAACCACTGAGTGAAGACTGTCTGTACCTTAATGTATGGACTCCTTCTGTGGAAGGTGATTTGGAAGGAAACACGACAGATCTAAAATCGGTGATGGTATGGATTTATGGAGGCAGCTTTGTAGTCGGTTCTATTGTTTTTAAAGATTATAATGGGAAATATCTGGCGGCGAGTGAAGACGTCGTGGTAGTGTCAATGAATTACCGGCTTGGAGCCGCTGGGTTTCTTTATCTTGGAGCAGAAGAGGCACCCGGAAATATGGGATTAATGGACCAACAGCTTGCTCTGAAATGGGTTCAGAAAAACATCCAACATTTTGGTGGAGATCCTAGAAGAGTTACGATATTTGGTGAGAGTGCTGGATCTATAAGCGTGGGTTACCATCTCCTCTCACCTGGTAGTCAACCTCTATTCAAGTACGCCATTATGCAAAGTGGTGCGCCCATTTTTTATATAGAACCCGAATCCGCAAAAACATTAAACATGGCTTTGATTAAGGAAATGGGATGCCATCAGAAAAATATACAAAAAGCCATCAAATGCCTAGAGAAGTACGATATCGCTGAGATAACGTACGCTTTTGCTAAAATAGGCAACGGAGCTGTAACATTGCCGATTACGGCCGACGGAGAGTTTCTGGAGGATTCCCCTGACCGTCTAAGGGAAGCTGGTAAACACAAGTCTACAAACCTAATGATTGGTACCACTGAAGATGAAGGAAGCATACTCCTTTTATTGACATTTCCAGACCTGTTAAACTCATCAAGTCCACCTTCTCTGACTAGACAACAATTCTTGAGCTTAGCAGGTATCCCAAATGACCCAATAACAATTATAGCAGTGGAATTTGAATATACAGTCAAGAATGGATACCCTGGCAGAAGCTATGCCAGACAGGCAGCTGACGCCTTCGCGGATCCTGTTTTAGTCTGTCCAACGGTACAGTTTGCTGAATATTATGCAGAAAAGGGGGAACAGGTGTATATGTACCAACTGGCCCATAAGACTAAAAACTATTATATTCCAATGCCCGACTGGCTTGGAGCTGCCCACGCAATGGATATTGATTATGTGTTCGGGAATCCAATAAATCAGTTTACACTTGACGAGGTGACACTCAGCAAACGTGTTCAGAAATATTGGGCGACGTTTGCGAAGACTGGGTACGTTCTAAGAATTAAGTTCGTTTATCACATTTAAGTCTGACTGTGATAAGATGCAAAATTACTTTAAGCTTTTCCAAGTTCGATTATCACATTTATTTCTGCCATATGACTGTGATAAGATGAAATTTAGGTACTTTAAGGTTACCAATTGTATCTTCGAGACAAACAATTTCGAGTTTAAAATTATCTGTATATCTAGGGGCTCATAGGCCATGACGCTCAGCTGAGTTTGACATAAGGCAACTCGTGCATTAATTATTGATATATCAGTGTCTGCTAGAAAGTTTACTTAATCTGGGATAGTTTATTTTAGTGAAATTTAACAAGTGTTTGTGACATTTCTGTTCAAATGGTTTGGCTTGTTTCGACCAGATTCTACCTTTAAGCAGATTTTAATGTTTTGCATATTATTTTATTTTTATAATTTGTGCTAAACCTTCTTGAACAATGTAAAAAATGAAGTGATAAAAAAAATGTCATTTTAATAGTTTGGAGTATATAAGTCAGTGGCCTGATTTCCGGTTTCCAAGCTTATTAAGCAGGAACTATCTTGATGTTAGTTATGAAGGCAAAAACACTTTGGATTGCTCCCTGTCTGAATATCATTATATTAAGTTCCTTGGTCAACTATATGGTCCGTTTTACGAACTGGAAGTTTTCCAGCAAGCCGATGGGATAAACCATATCTTGATGACTATTAGCCGTTCTAGTATTCACAATATTGATGCCAATGGGTCATTGGTGATAACTTTGGGTCGACTTTACTTAAATTTCCAGGGCCTGTTTTCAACTAAATCGAACCCTGTCATGGCAGATTCCTTACTATAAATCATCTGTTGAAATTTTGTAAATTTTATAATATTACAGAGTTCCAGACAGTGGGGAAGACGAGTGGTCGATGTTCAGGGGACCGGCGTTCCCTACTAACATTCTTGACTTAGAACCTCCTCACGTGACCAACAGACTGAACTATCGGAGGTGCCGATTTTGGTATGAGTACCTGCCGAGCCTGAAAAATATTCAAAATAAGGTAAGTTTCCAGTGCCTTTATTCATTCTCCTCCCACTAACACATGACCCACGTGACCGTTCGAAGGGAAACAAGGTTATAAATCCACGACAAGAAATCAGTTATCGATAAAATCGTTTGGTCTAGCCTGAAAAACTTGATACTAAAAATCTGCACTGAGGAATGCAAGCCTTCGCCATATGGGGGTTACTATTGTGTGCTGGTCGCTAAAGCGTGTTTGCACTCACTTATTCGGCTCATGTTCCCAGGTTCATTCGTGCACAAGTGAGAGCACATCATTTGCAAGCAGGCGCGGATGCGGGGGGGGGGGGGGGGGGGTGATTTGGGAGTCAACCAACAACTTTTTTCTTTTCGACAAATATTATGCATGACGGTAGGTTATGGGGTTCGAGACCCCCCCCCCCAAAAAAAAAAAACAAAAAAAAAAAACACACACACACCTCTTTCTTAACCAACGACCTTTTTTTAGACAATTGTTTATGCATGACACCCGTTTCCTACCTGCAATAAGTTCTGGGTCTGCTCCAGGTCAGATCCACACCAAAATCTGATTCTTCATTGTCCTATTCCCGAAATGTCCTGAAAATTTCATGAAATGTTTTCGCTCATAATTGAACAAACACATACACAAACACACACACAACACACTTACTGGGATGAACACTGTTACTGGTGCTCTTTTATAATGTGACACGGGCGTAACTGCTGTTGTGGCACTCGTGTCTGGCCGCGTATTACATTCTATGTTTAATCCGTACTGGTTGAACTCTTGTTGTCGTGCTGGAATTGGGCGAGATCACGTGTACACCATGGTGTGTAGAGACACGGCGATGTTTTCTAGAGAATTCCTGAAACGCTTGTTGTGCAAGATCTTATGGACTGTTCGAGAAGTAGAAAATTCTCGGCTTGAGGTGTGAAGGTATATAAAGGGGCTGTGTTTTAGAACGGAAGGAGAGAGAGAGCAGAGAAGATTCCAGCGGACGCAGAACCGTGTGTCAGATTGTAGGACCTTATCCGACTAATGCGGCAATTATAGAGTTTCTAAGACTTTCTCCTGGATTTTATGCATTTAGACTTCAGTTTACTTTCTGGATTGTTGGAAGAGCTTTACATTGGACTGTCATTCTCCGAGAGTTTACATTTAAAGGACTTATCGTTGTGATGGTGTTGGTATCCAGGTACTGTGCACATTATTTTTCTATGTGATTGTATTGACTTGTTGCTTTACCGCTGTTTTACTGTATAATTGTATTGATTTAGTGTATTGTATTGTTAGGGTTGTTTTAAGAATAAATTATAGTTATTTGTTAACAAAAAAACACTGACTTCTTTATTCATTCCCCTAGACATTCCACGCTGCCTAGTGTTACAGAATCTAATTTTTTTAATCTCCATTACAAAATTTGTGTTCATCACGCATACGTGATCTGTTTATATTAGGTTCCGAAACATAAAATTGGGGACTCTCGTCGGGATGCTTAATAGTTTTCAAATTTATTAGGCCTTGACCTGGACATGTGGTTTTATCATACATTGTTTGCAAGATTACATCTTGTTTACAGTACATTGTTTACAGGATTTATCTCAGTGGTTTTTTTGTTATTGTTTTGGCATCTTAACATGGCAGATTTCAAACCTGAGACATTTGTTGACGATCCCGACCCTGAACAACTTGAACAGTTGTCAAAAGAACAGTTGTTGCGTTTGGGACAACACTTAGGGCTAAGTGTGAAAAAAAGCTTTGAGAAAGCCTGATATCATTGCTAAAATCATGCAAGATCTAGTTAGCAAAGGTTTAATTAAAGAGACTGAAGTTGAAACATAAAAAAATGAGAGCCTTGCTATGCAATTAGAATTTTTAAAAGTTTGAAATGCAACATGAGCTAGCATAAAAACAGTTAGAATTAGAAAGAGAGAGAGAATGGAGGGAAGAACATGAAAGGTTATAAAGAGACAGACTAGAAAAAGAAAAAGAAATTGAGTTAAAACGACTGGAGTTAGAAAGACTTAAAGTAGAACATAGTCTAAGTGCTGCCCCAACTACCAGTTTTGATGTTACTAAACACATTAGACTTGTCCCGCCTTTTGGTTGAGAGGTTGATAAATATTTCTTACACTTTGAGAAGGTAGCAGAAAATTTAATATGGCCTAAGGAAAATTGGACTATGCTGTTACAAAGTGTATTGACTGGCAAGGCCAGAGAAATTTATACAGAGCTTTCAGTAGAAGCTGCTGCTGACTATGACCTGGTAAAACGTTTGATCCTAAAAGGTAATGAGTTAGTTTCGGTGGCTTACCGCCAGAAATTCAGAAATTCGCAAAAAGCGCAAAGAACAGACCTACGTCGAATTTGCTAGGACAAAAGAGCAGTTGTTTGATCGCTGGTGTAGTTCTAAAAATGTAATGAAAGATTATTACAATTTGCGCCGGTTGATTTTGCTTGAAGAATTTAAGCGTTGCATTGACGCAGATGTTAAAACTTTTCTTGATCAGAAAAGTCCTGAAACACTTGACATTGCTGCTCAATTAGCTGATGATTATTCATTAACACACAAAATGTCCTTTAATAGCAAATCAAACCAGTCATTCACAAACAAGAATGTAAATCAGTATGGTCAAAAGAAGTTTAAAGCGCAGTCACCCAGTACTAGTAGTCCTGATAGTTCAACAAAGTCCATTGCTACACCTCAGTCCACGTCCACTGTGTCTAAGTCCAACAAAGACCAGTCATTTTCAAAGAAATCTGTCATTACTGCAAGAAGGAAGGTCATCTAATATCTGACTGCTGGAAACTTGCGAATAAACCAAATAGCAAACCTTCTGGGTTTGTTTCAAAATCTGTGCATAGCATAGTACAAGAGTAAGGCTCTGTTCATGTAAATAAGAGGTACAACTCCTTTATTGACTCTAGTAAAGAGTTTGATGCTACGGAGGCCCACGTGCTTTCTAAATCCAAAGAAGAATCCGTTGCTTGCGGGGTAAAAACCTTAGTTGATTCCTGCGAGGAATTAAATAAGGCTAGGTCCTTTCAAGACTCCTGCGAGGAGTATTCTCTGGATAAGGCTAAGTCCTTTTATGAGTCTTGCGAGAGTGTTTCAAATGAGGCCAGGTCCTCTTATGACAAACAGAGGTTTGTTTCTGCTGAGGAAAATTCCTCTGTTGACTCCCATGAGGAGTTTGATGATAAAAAGGGTGTAGATTCCTTAGATGACTCTGAAACGGAGTTTATGATTGACACTGTCAATGTCAGTTCTTTGTTTGATGAGGTTGAGGTAGTAGATTTCTCTCTTGACTCTGAAATGGAGTTATTTGAGCCATTCATACATGATGGTTTTGTATCGCTTTCAAGTGATTTTTCAGATTCTACCCCTATTAGAATTTTGAGGGACACTGGTTCAGGCCAGACTCTCATGTCAGCAAACACTTTGCCATTTTCTATTAGGTCCTTTACTGGTGCACATGCACTTGTTAATGGTGTGTTTTCCGACAGGCACACTTCAGTTCCGTTTCACAGTATCCATTTAAAGTCAGATATGATTTCTGGGAATATTACTGTGGGCATAAGAACTACTTTACCCTCTAAGGAAATTCAGTTGCTACAAGGCAATGATGTTGCAGGTGACAAAGTACAGCCTGTACCAATAGTGACAGAAAAGCCGTCACTAGATCAGGACACTGATCTGGAAAGTCAGGAAATTACTGGTTTGTATCCTTCATGTGCTGTAACTAGTTCTATGGCCAAGAAAAACACACATTAGGATAATGGTCCACATAATAAACTCTGGGACTCACTAGTGACTCGTCTAATGACTCGGCCGTACAGGATGCAGCATTCTCAAAGTCAGAACTTATCGCGAAACAGCATAAGGACTCTGATATTCCATGTTTGTTTCCCAGAGCAGCTTCTAAAGATGAACTGTCACAGAACCCAGTTTGTTTCTATGTCAAAAATGGAGAAAGTTAGTACACACTTCTATTGGCCTAACCTCAGGAAAGATGTTGTACAATATTGTAAATCATGCCATACATGCCAGATGGTAGGCAAGCCCAATCAGAATCCTCCTAAGGCCCCACTTAGGCCTATTCCTGATTTCGAGGAACCATTCAGTAGGATTATTGTTGATTGTGTTGGACCACTGCCCAAAACAAAATCTGGACATGAAGACTTGCTGACAATGATGTGCGCATCTACCAGGTTCCCTGAGGCAATACCATTGCGCAAAATTAATGCCAAAAGTGTTGTCAGAGCTCTGACCAAACCAAGTTTTTTAAAACTTTTGGATTACCAAAATCCGTCCAGTCTGACCAAGGGTCTAATTTTATGTCTGGCTTATTCCAACAAGTTATGCTTGAGCTAGGTATAAAACAGTACAGCTCTTCGGCATACTATCCTGAAAGTCAGGGCGCCCTCGAGCGTTTTCACCAGACATTAAAAAGCATGATCAGGACTTATTGCTATGACACACAGAAAAACTGGGATGAAGGAATCCACCTATTGCTGTGTGCTGTCAGAGAATCCTTTCAAGAGTCCCTGGGTTTCAGTCCCTTTGAACTAGTTTTGGACACTCCGTTCGAGGTCCAATTAAACTGCTTAAAGAAAAACTCGTGTGAAAAACCTGATTCTCTTAGTTTACTGCATTATGTCTCAGACTTTCGCACTAAACTGCATAATGCTTGTGAGATTGCAAAGTCAAATCTAAAATGCACAAAGTAAAATGAAAACAAAGTATGACAAGCACACTGTAAGTAGGACGTTTGAGCCTGGTGAAAAGGTCCGCATTTGTGACGCCGCAAGGTCTGTACCAGTTATGCCGCTTGGCATGAAGAACTCGCCAGCCACGCCTCAGCCTCATCCAGCGCCTCATCCATATGGTTGTCAAGGACATTAAGGGCTGCTTCGCATTTATTGATGACCTCATCGTGTACAGCGACACCTGGGAGAAACATCTGCAAATTTTTCGCGACCTCTTAGTAAAATCTGAGTTTTTTCATACACAAGTAACATTTTTGGGTCATTTTGTAGGGCAGGGTCAGGTAAAGCCTGTTGATGCTAAGATAAGTGTTATTTCTGCATTTCCTATACCAGAAAACTAAAAGCAAATAATGCGTTTTCTTGGTATGGTTGGGTACTACAGGAAGTTTTGTCCAAATTTTTCTGCTGTAGCTGAACCTTTGACTAATTTGTTAACAAAGAAACAAAAGTTTGTATGGAATGTTCAATGTGAAAATGCATTTCAGAATTTGAAAGCAATTCTGGAAAGTTCACCAGTTTTGGTAGCTCCAGACTTTTCTGTACCTTTTAAGTTAACTGAAGATGCTAGTGATACTGCTGCTGGTGCTGTGTTGTTACAAGAAGGCAATGATGGCATAGATCATCCAATTTGTTATTTCTCAAGAAAGTTTAATGCAAACCAGAAAAACTACTCCACTATTGAAAAAGAATGTTTGGCTTTGATTTTGGCGTTGTAACATTTTGAAGTTTATGTTACTTCATCAGTCAGGCTTGTCATTGTCTTCAGTGATCACAATTCCCTCACGTTCATGAACAAGTTGAAGTGTAAAAATCAAAGATTGTTGGGATGGAGTTTGTTCTTACAGGATTGCAATCTTGATATTATACAAATTAAAGGGAAAGACAATGTACTTGCTGATTGCTTATCGAGATGTTTATGAAATGTTGTAAACAGGATGTTTATGAAATGTTGTAAATGAGATGATTTTGAGATGTTGTAAAAATTTAGTGATTGTGATCGCAAAAAGAAAGTTTTCAGTGAAAACTTTCTTTTTTCTTACAGGAGGGGGAGTGTTACAGGTGCTCTTTTATTATATGACACGGGCGTAACTCCTGTTGTGGCACTCGTGTCTGGCCGCGTATAACATTCTGTGTTTAATCCGTACTGGTTTAACTCTTGTTGTCGTGCTGGCTTGGGGCGAGATCACGTGTACACCATGGTGTGTAGAGGCACGGCGATGTTTTATAGAGAATTCCTGAAACGCGTGTTGTGCAAGATCTTATAGACTGTTCGAGAAGTGGAATATTCTCGGCTTGAGGTGTGAAGGTATATTAAGGGGCTGTGTTTTAGAACGGAAGGAGAGAGAGAGCAGAGCAGATTTCAGCGGACGCAGAGGCGGGTGTCAGATTCTAGGACCTTATCCGACTAATGCGGCAATTATAGAGTTTCTAAGACTTTCTCCTGGATTTTATGCATTTAGACTTCAGTTTACTTTCTGGATTGTTGCAAGAGCTTTACATTGGACTGTCATTCTCCGAGAGTTTACATTTAAAGGACTTATCGTTGTGATGGTGTTGGTATCCAGGTACTGTGCACATTATTTTTCTATGTGATTGCATTGACTTGTTGCTATACCGCTGTTTTACTGTATAATTGTATTGATTTAGTGTATTGTATTGTTAGGGTTGTTTTAAGAATAAATTATAGTTATTTGTTAACAAAAAACCACTGACTTCTTTATTCATTCCCCTAGACATTTCACGCTGCCTAGTGTTACAAGATCTGATTTTTTTAATCTCCATTACAAAATTTGTGTTCATCACGCATACGTGATCTGTCTATATTAGGTTCCGTAGCAACGCATACCCTCCCGACATAAGCAATTAGTTATCAACTATTGTTATTATCATCTACCAGAGTATTTAAAAGTATTTCATACTTATGCGTAAAAAGAATGAGGTTTTAAATATACATTTCGCATATACATATATAACTTGCTGAAATTTGTGCTTTTATATTTCATTAAAATTTATTTCAGAAGCCAAAGGCATGAATTCTCGGATCCTAGAAGAGACAGTCGTCATTACACTGTTCGGATATGTCCTCTTTCTTTTTAAGTAGATTATAATGTAAGTTATATACATTTTCAATGGAAAGGAGAAAAAATGACCATAAAGCTTTTCTGTCAATTTTCGGTTTCATATCTTTGTGTTTTTGTTTTTGCTACATTTGGTGATGGAGGGAGAGGCTGCTTTCATATAATATATTCGTATCAGTATCAAGATTTTTTGTAAGGTCAAACACTCGGCCTCGACAGCCAAATAAAAGAAATTATTAACCGTTTGTGTTGCGCATTGATATCTGTACGGCACGGCCGGCGCATGAATGTTGTACATGTGACGTCATACATATTCCTGAATAAAGAAAGTAGTTCCAATCCAATATAGTTTACAATTTGTGTATTTGAAACCACGTCCATTTGATCATGCTTAATCTGCATCATCCTCGTTTATTTTGAATCCCACAACACAACAGTTTGTCACAACGGAAAGGGAACCTTCGAATGTAAAAAAAAAAAATTAAATAAAAAAAAAAAAATGACGGAGATCCAGGTTACCTCAAGGTTTAATTTTTTTTTTTCTTAGCTGTCATCCTAACCTGCCACAAAATTTCAACAAGATCTGTTCAGGACTGTTTGCGTAAACTTGCAAACAGAAAAACCAAGAAGTATCATTATTTGGACTATTATAGAACAATGCTTTTGTTTCAGAAAGATACACGGTTTCACTGGGTTTCACTATCTGTGAAATGTGTGTGCGAGTTACTTTTTTTTATTCACAGAAAATTCAGCTTTGGCTGCTTCTTGGCATTCAAGTATTTGAACACGACCAAGGCAATACGACCTATGCCGAGTGGTCGATCAATTCAGGGGATTACTAGCCTGAAAACTACGGGAACAATTGTCTTAACGAGGGGTTTCCCGGGGCTTAAATCGGATCTCTGGGCCGATTGTCTCTTGGACCGTCCGACAGCCTCGGGGCCGAGTGTCGCTAGGTCTCCTTGCTTAGCGGCCGACTGTCTCTGGGGCCGAGTGTCTCTTTGGCCGAGTGTTCGTGGGGCCGACTACACGGTTATTCAATACTTTACATATCTACCAGCAGATGCCGGCACCTAACCTTTCAGTTATCAGCTGACCGACCGTGGATATTTCTATTCAGCACGTACTATAAAATACGAACAGCTGCCGCATTAAATAGACAAATGCCCAATAAAATGTGATCAATGGCTGATGTATTGAACCGTTTTTTTTTTTTTTTTTTTTTTTTTTTTGGGGGGGGGGGGGGGGGTTCAACAGGGCAACAGGGAAGTTTCATATATGTCGTTACAGGAGAACATTGGGTTAATTTTAGTTGTAAACTGAAACTAATATAAGACAGGTTTTGATAAGATCTCTGTGAATAGTGGAAAATGGAGCAGGGCAATACATCGATTGATAAAAAGTTTATTCCATTTTGTTGAATACTGAAACTAGGGTCAAGATGGGCATACATTGAATGGAATCATTCAATGGAAAAAAATTAATTAATAATAAGAATCCAGCCATGCCGACTAAAAAAAGTGACCCATTGGTCATGACGCTCAGCCGACTGACATGTTGATAATATGTCCTTGCACAGACAACCAATTAAGATAGGTGGTATCATTGTTCGTGCATGTTAGCTTAAGTTTATCAAGACCCATAGGCAAAACAAATTTGATGACAATCCTTGTAACCAGCCTTTCATGAGAAATCTGGCAATTTGTGTGTATTTTGCATTATTTCTGTGGTGCCCAAACATACCCCAAAACTCTGAGAATTCCAGGTTTTTAAGAAGACTTTTCATGGACCTCTCTGGATATAGGTTGAGAAGATTCCAGTTCCAGCGGTTACCATTTTGCCCTGTTAACAAATGACGGGATTTTTGAGGTCTCAAAAATAGAGAAAAAAACCCGTAAAAAATCGAAAAAAAAGGGGGTGCCACCAGTCTGCAGAAACTGATGAAACTCTCCATGATCAATATCCATGCAAAGAATTATGGTGATTAATGCATTAGTAATTCATATATTTAAGCTTTTGTATTAAATTTTTCATTATTCAGGGGGGTACTTCGGAGCCCCATAGCTGGAAGAATATGGGTAACAGAGACCTAACTCCTGGTTTTTAAGAAGACTTTTCACGGACCTCTCTGGATGTGGGGTGAGAAGATTTCAGGTCCAGCGGTTACAATTTGTGCCATGTTCACAGATTTTTTAAGGTCTCAGAATAGAGAAAAAATATTGTAAAATATCGAAAAAAATCAGGTGGAGCCACCAGCCTGCAGAAACTGATGAAACAATCCATGATTAATATCCATGCAAAGAATCATGGTGATCAATGCATCAGTTGTTCAGATACTTGAGCTTTTGTATAGAATTGTTCATTATTCTGGGGGTACTTCTGAGCCCCCTTGCTTGAAAAATATGGGTAACAGAGACCTAATTTCAGGTTTCCAAGAAGAATTTTTATGGACCTATCTGGATGTAAAGTGAGAAGATTCCAGTTCCAGCGGTTACCATTGTGCCCTGTTAACAGATGACTGGATTTTTTAGGTCTCAAAAATAGAGAGAAAAAAAACCGTAAAAAATCGAAAAAAAAGGTGGCGCCACCAGTCTGCTGAAACTGATGAAACACTCCATGATCAATATCCATGCAAAGAATTATGGTGATAAATGTATTAGTTGTTCAGATATTTGAACTTTTGTATCAAATTTTTCATTATTCTGGGGGGGGATACTTTGTAGCCCCATAGCTTGAAGAATATGGGTAACAGAGACCTAATTCAAGGTTTCCAAGGAGATTTTTCATGGGCCTCTCTGGATGTAAAGTTAGAAGATTCCAGATCCAGTGGTAACGATTTGTGCTTTGTTAACGGACAGACGGCCGGACGGACGACGGACAAAGAGTGATTGCTATAGCTCAGATGACTTACAGTCAGCTGAGCTAAAAAGCCATGAAGACCTATTCCTTGTATATAAATGGTAGTAAAAGTCACGAGACAATTTCTTTAAAAGACAGTACTTTAATTTTCAAAGCCTTCTTATATCATGATAAGTATTGGAATGAATAATTCAAACTGAAAGTTATAATATATGCGAAACTTATAAGTCACAGTTAATATATATATTCACAAATACACACACGAAGGGGGATGGACGATATCCCCCTGGCGGAGGCAATAAAATCTCAATGCAACTAATGAACAAAGCTTTTAATTTACACATTTTAATCTCAAACCTTATGGCTAGTGGTTAAAGCAAAATTATTTTATGGGAAAGCTAATATTCCCAAATGACGGTGACACTTTTCACCTTTTGCAACATAAGCATTGTTTTTAAAAGAAAAGAAAATTTGTGGGTTGTGTTCTTTAAGTAGGCCCCCTAAGTCCGAATGTGTTTATGGAAACAAATGCCAGTTTCTTTTCCTAAAATACCATGGTGAAGTAGCTCGTGTCAGTGTTGTATTCTGGATGGTAACAGTGACAATGGACGATATCCATACATGTGTGTATTCTGCTGCTCGCCACAGTTTGCTTTGATCAGCACAAGCCTGGGAAGCCAGTTCTTACATTCCGTCTCCATTTCCTACGGTGAAAATCGATGGATTTGTTCAGAATGGTAACAGTACTGACGTTCATACCTTTATGGGTCACCCATTTGCAAAGCTCCAGTGGGAAACCTTCGGTTCCGCAGACCCGTGCCGGTCGATTGAGTGCAACCACACAGCCTCAGTCATGTCGCCAACCTAAGTTTTCCTGTTTAAGGCGTCAGTGGCCCACAAAGTGAAGACTGGATTTATTTTAACATCTGTAGTCCTTCCATGTCAAAGGTCAGGGACGAACCGCTGAAGGCGGTAATGGTTTGGATATTCGGTGGCGGCTTTATAGTCAGTTCTATTACAATGAATATGTATCATGGCTAATATCTTGCCGCTAATCAAGACGCTGTGGTCGCGGCTATGCAGTATCGTCTTGGTGCAGATGGTTTCTTTATCTTGAGACAAAGGAAGCTCCTGGAAACAAGGGTTTGATGGATCAGCAACTGGCTCTGAAAAGGTTACAGGAACACATTAAATACTTCTGCGGTGATCTTGCGAAAGTTACTATATTTGATGCGTGTGTGGTCTTTTTTTGTGGGATTCCATCTCTTCTTGATGGGCAGTCAACCTCGCGTAAAATACGCCATCGTGCAAAGTTGTGCCCTGGCGAGCTTTAGGGGCCTGATCCTGCACTTGATTCTAATCGAGAGTTTACACGTTAACTTGGTTGTTATTATGGGAATATAGAAAATATCTTGAATTGTATTGGGTAGTGTGTTCCAATGGAGATGCTGGCCGTTTTAGTAAAACTTAACCCTTAAACATGAGCGTTGTCAGTTAAAGATGATGGCGTGTTTCTAAACGATTCCCCGGAAAATCTATTTGCTAATAGTATACATAAATTTGCAAACCTACTCATTGGTACCATGGAGGATGAAGGGAGCTTTTCACTTTAGTTGAAAAATCCTGCTTTGATGAACCAGCCACGAACACCTCCTTTTACAAGAGAACCATGCATTCTTAGACTTGGCAGGTATTTCAGATGAAACAATTACAAGTATAGCAGCGGAGTATGAGTATACAATCCAAAATGAACACCCTGGAACACCATGTGCTAGAAAGGCACCCAGCCAACACAGTGACCTCACCATTATTTCCCGGTGACATCACATCTTATCACGACCTCAAAGTGTAACCACAAATATATGTCACACTGACCTCACATTGTGATATCACAGATATGATGTCACTGTGATATACCCAATACAGGACATTTTTATGCTTCAATACTTTTATTTGTTCAAAAAGCCATGCATATCATACAGGTTAGCCGGTGCGCAGACAAATGCAATTGCTATAATTAAAGCAATGGTGGGCACATGTCTCTTTTATGACCTGGAGTCGGGGACAGCATGCTCGAAGTCTTTGCTGGAGTCGGAGACAGCTTGCTCACAGACGTCTTGGCTGGAGGCGGAGACAGTATGCTCGAAGTCTGCGCTCGAGGAAGAGACACCATGCTCGAAGTCTGGCCTGGAGGCGGAGACAGTATGCTCATAAAATTCTGGGCGCGAGGTGGAGATAGCATGCTCGAAGTCTGGGCTAGAGGTGAAGACACTCAGAGAAGTCAGAGCTCGAGGCGAAGAGAGCATGCTCAGGAGAGTCTGGGCAGAAGGCGGAGAACAGCGTACTCGAAGTCTGGGCTAGAGGCGAAGACAGCATGCTCAGAGAAGTCTGGGCTGGAGGCCGTGACATCATGCTCAAAGTATAGGCTTTAGGCGGAGACAGCATGCTCGACGTCTGGGCTGGAGACGAAGAGAGCATGCTCGAAATCTGGGCTGGAGGCAGAGACAACGTGCTCAGAGAAGTCTGGCATGGAGGCGGAGACAGCATGCTCGAAGTCTGGGCTGGAGACGAAGTTAGCTTGCTCAGAGAAGTCTGGGCTGGAGGCGGAGACAGCATGCTCAAAGTCTGGGCTGGAGGCGGAGAAAGCATGCTCAAAGTCTAGGCTGGAGGCGGAGACAGCATGCTCAAATTCTGGGATGGAGACGTAGACAGCAGGCTCAGAAAATTCCGGGCTGGAGGACATCATGCTCAAAGAAGTCTGGACTGGTAGTGGAGACAGCATAGTCCAAGAATTCTGGGATGGCGGTGGAGGAGGAATAGGCAATGTCACTGCCGTCAGTGTCAATGCTGCAGGCTTCGCTAGCTTTTCAGAAACTACAAAAAAGAAAAGTCATTTTTAGGTTTTTCTTAGTACAACAAAGACAATGACAATAATAACAGGCTAAGTTTGTAGGCCATTGTAAAGAAATATGTAATAGAGTGTTTGGTTACAAGTTAAGTTGTCCAGGAACTTGAAAAGCAAAGGAATAATGTTCCCTTAAGCTGATTTGTTAAAACTTCAGTTATCAGATATCAGCGAAAGAAATGAAGAAATTGCTGTCTTCAAGTGAGTCATCAGAATCAACATATCTCTGTGGGCATAACATTTATAATGACGTCTTTCACGCCATTGTGTACCAAATTGCCATATACATAGATTGTATGCTGTGTTCCCATAAAATAATTATATAAATCAGTTTGACTTTTGTTAAATTAAATCATTTTAGATAAAATAACATATTTTTTTATAGATTATATATTTTTAATAGTGAAGGGAAAGCCTGGAAAAACTCCAAGAGTAGGCTAGACTACACATTTACCTAGAAACTCGCTATGTGACATTAACAGGCTGTTTAATCCATTTTCCATATAGGAGCTGTGTGGTCCTGTGTACTGGGCTATAAACAATTCACTAGCCTATACCTATTTAGACTGCCCAATGTCCTTCAATTATTAAAGCTCATAATACTTACAGCATTCCAGCAATTTTCGGCTATAACTGCTTGAAACAAAGTCGACGTTATAGACCTATTAGTATACAGTGATCTTACCATTGTTGACCGAAACAACGAACTTGTCTATGGACCAGAAATTTCCCAGAACGAGAAGACTTGTAGGAAGCTGTAGGCTAGAGACACTGGACCTCATCTGCCAAGTGAACCTGACATGCGCAGTTGCGTAGCCACAAAAACACGTTCTGCATACATCACAGCGAAAACCTCACAAATGTGACCCCAGCCTGTGAGATCACGGTAATGCACTGATGCTCTGGCGTTTTTAGTATCATTCTAAAGAGGTCGCAGTGACGTCAGGGAGATTTCACGTATTTGTTCATCATTAGTATGAAAGAGAAGTGAGGTCACAGTGATATAGCATGATATCATGTGTTGACTGGGCAGCGGATATATGTGCTGATGCTTTAATTTTGTGTCCGAATGTAAAGTTTGCACAGAAATTTGCAGCGCATGGCGGCAAAGTATGTCAGTATCAGCTGACCCCTAAAACGTCAACCTATTGGTTGTCCATACCCGACTGCTTCTCTGCGATACACGAGATGGATATTGATTACGTGTTTGGGAACCCCGAGAAACCCCGGAGGAGGAAAGCCTCTCTCAGCGTATACAGGGATACTGGGCGTCATTCGCTAAGACAGAGTACCGGTAGTTGTTTGGTTATTAAGTTATATGGTAATTTTATGGTAACTTTTCTCATACTTTTTTTGTTTCCTAATGAAATACTGAAATTCCTTATCAGTGGCACCTGTAAACCGTATAAATAAATAAATGCTGTTCAACACCTTTAATAAAGATGGATGAATCGAGGATCTCACAAAGACTAGACTTAATATGCTCAGTTCGGCTCTGAGCATGAATCGTGACAACCTTATTAATAATTGTTGGACAACGGTGGTGTTGCTTTCGTGAGAGATCGCTCATCAAAGGTACTGCGATTCACTGCCGGGACAAAATTTTATGCTTGGCCAGAGGAGTTGAGACGTAATCCACCCATTACGTTTGCTCAATCCCTGGATGTCCAACACACCAGTGTACAACCCCAACTAACCTATACTCATAGGTAATGAGAGTCCACAGGTGACCTTGGTTGTTTATCACCAATCTGTAGAAATGTTAAAGATATGTCACAAAACATTAATAATAGGTTAATTATTTCACTTTGGATCGTTTGTTTTCTCTCGCTCTTTGAGATTTCGATCTGCCTACTATCACCTTGAATTACGCTCCCGAGGCAGCGGAAATCTTGCGCTTCTAAAGAAGCTACTGATTTTTCCGCTGCCTGCTTTGACCGTTTATGATGCACTTAAACACCCGGTGGCTTGTCCGCTGAAAAAAACTGCTGATGTGTCTAGCAGCCAACCAAATACCAGTAAATAAACACTCGATGGGCATCAGGCTCCGCCCAGAAACTACGTGGGGTCCATTCTCTCTGAGCTTGTGGCCTGTTCAAACGGTTGCCGGGGCGATGAGCTGTCACTCAAAACGAAATGAACAACATTGGCTCCGTGTATTCCTCGCTTGGCTGGTAAACCGTTTTGACTTCCAGCACAGGGTTTCATCTGATTAGACCAAAATACAGTGCTCCCCTGTGGTGTAGAGATTCTGGATACGTGGTCATAACAAACAGCGCTTACGATATAGGTAGTAGGCCTATAGGTAAAGCGCTGTGTAAAGAGCGTAACCTTGAATGTCTTATTTAACGACTTTTATCTGAAATATAGCCTAAAAATAGAAGGAGCCGGTCTTTCTGTTCCCTTGTTTCTCTTAATACATTCTTTTCTGCTTCTGTCAGATTGAGTTATTCGATCTGAACCTTTAATTCAACACAGTTTTAAGATTGCTTTCTCTCATTCAACTATTCTTTTTCAGAATTCGACACTATTCGGGATAATATCGCCGGATATATTCGCCCGAAAGGAGCCATACCATAACACTTACCATACAATAATACACATATTCATTTATTTATCTATATAATCACTTCGTTAAATTCATTCAGGTATTTACATGCTGCATCTTTGTTATTCTCTCTTGTACCTTATCAACATTTACAATGGAATAAGCAGGGTCTTAACATATAAGAAAACATGATCCGTGAGTGTATTAAATACATTACATGGACGCGGGCAAAATGTTTTAAATACTGTAAAAAGGGAAATCACTATTTATCTATTTTGTTTTTCTTTGAGAAAACCGACCCATGTTAAAATTCTCTATTTTCAACTTAAATGTGCGGGGTATTAGAAATAATAATATATGACAGCAGTTATATAATTGGTTGCAAAACAAAAGAGGTGCGGATGGTATTGTATTTCTACAGGAAGCACACTGTATTGAGGACATGGAGTGAATGTGTGAAAGTGAATGGAGAAAAGAATGGCCTGGATTTGCCTGCTTTTCTCATGGAACCAAGCAAATTGACAGTAAAAAGGATGAGGATGGACGTTTTATTTTGATAAAAGCGAATATTCTAGTTTCTTATGTCCCAAATACGGAACAATAATAACTATTATTTTTCAATTCGTCAATGAATCTTTGCAAATTATGGTTACAGATCAGGATATTTTTCAATAGGCCTATCGTCAATGAATCTTTGAAAAACATTGTTACAGATCAGGAGACACAAGTTATATGGGGTGGGGATTACCTGTCAAGTCTCGACGCAGGGGAAAACAATTATAGTCTAAAAATCAAATCCGTTAAATTCATGAGTTATTTTAAATCTAATTTTGACCTCATTGACCTACGGAGAATTCGAAATCCGTGTACCCGTAACTATACATGGTGGTCCTTCAACCTATTCAAACAAGTTTAGACCTCTTGTTGTTCAGGAAGTTTGTCATGATACACATCAGCACTATAGTCTGTTCCATATAAAAGGGTGCCCACTGAAGTTTGGCAATGTTTTCCTAAACTGGCAGATTTATTTCAGATGGCACGTTGCAATGAAGCCAAGGGGTGTTGGCCTAAGTTACTATAATTAAATTATAATCATACCTAGCAAAATATTAAAGCAATACAATTAAATCGATATCTAACAAAACAGTATATTTGTACAACACCTCAACCACTTTCATGAAGGTTAAGGTCACCGGTCACATGCTCAAACAACTGCACTTGAAAGCTCCTGATTGGCTAATAACTGATCATAAAAATTCTTAAAAAAATACAGTTGTCTGCAACCTATGGCAGACGCGATGTCACTTGGCCACAAGAATCAGAGGAATTAGATGGTTTGCAAAATATAAATGTTGGTTTTTGTTATGAGGTTTTACATCTCATATTAGGCCATGGTCCCTCATGAGATTTAAGGTCAGACTCTGTGATAATATATTTGAGTTTAAAAGAATAATTGCCAAAATTCAATGGGCAGCCTTTTGTGGAACAGACTATAAGTATTGACACAGGTGAACCTTTATCCACAAGGAACCTAAGTAGACCATCTTGCAGTTTTACTTCACACATTAGTTTCTGTTAGCAGGGGTTGAAAGTAGCATCATCAGTAACAGAAAACACAACCAAATCCTCAGCAGTATTTATAGAAGTAACGTTACCAGTGGTTTTATCACTAGTCTGGGAATTATCAACACTGCTCACTTATTGGGGAGCAGATTTGCAAACTTAATGGGAATGTGCGTCCGGGTATTCACTTGCGCCAGATGCAATCTAATTTTAGAACAGTTTCTGCCACGTAGTCCATAGGTAAGTAGATTTCCCGGGGAGAGAAAGATATGCAGGCAGCGTTTGCACGCTCATATTCGCTCGTCGCCACTTGTTATTTATAAGTAATGTATAAGAAAGTCCAATTGGAGTTCACAAACTTTAATCTACAGCATAACACATGGCGCGGCCCGACTGAGAATACGTCACATCCTGTATTCACGTCCGGTAACATAAACGGCATTATACAAGTAGTACTCAACACTCACACCAGATGGCAGTCCAATCATCACACATACGCCGCAGTTAGAAGCTAACCATAAGCAGAACGTAATCGCATAATAGAATTTGACTATTTTTTTTCCTGCCAATGGCCAAGGCGGCCATTTTGGTGTCCTTTAGCTGGGGTGCTTTAACTGTTGGCGGACGAAAAGTGTCCGTTTTCCTGAATAGAGGGGTGTCCGCCCCAGGGGGGTTATGAAAGTAGTAAAACGTTGAGTCGTACCGCAGACTGTCGGTAACGCAAGGTATCCGTCCCAGAGGGGTGTCCGCGGCCCAGGGTTTATATATATATATATATATATATATATATATATATATATATATATATATATATATATATATAAGTCGAACCTCACATACTGGGCACCTCCATAAAGTGGGCCCCTATATAAAGTAGGCACTTTTGGGTAGTCCCAGCTTTTTCTTCTCTTTATCATGTTTAGCTAATGTTGGCATCTCTATATTCTGCAAAATGGGCACTTTACCTAGCTAATGTGGACACTTCATCTATCATCGATTTTTCTAGTTGAAGTATCTTCCTATTTAAAATTTCAGAGCTTCATTTATTGTTAATCTGTAATTATTATCTAGTAGAACTGTTAATTGTAAAATAATTATACTTCAACTACAACATTTAATGATCAAAATGATGAACAAAGGTCAGAGGTGTATAACTGTCTAATTGCATAATCATAATAATAGCCTTCTTGGTTCAAGGCTAAACATTGGATACATACATACTAATTAAACGTCTTTAATATGCCTGTACATGTTCTAGACTGGCTGTTCTGGAGATGCCAGCAGTGAATGCATCACTTCGTAGCCATTCGTATTGGACTGACAGCCACACTTTGATTTGAAAGTCACTAGACTTTCTTATGTAAGGGAAGCAAAGAAACTGTTATAGTTAATACCATGAATGGACGCCTGCTCATTCACCCTGTTACTTGGAACACTGAGACGTAACGTTGATCGTAACAGGGGAAGGTCTCCCTGGCCCCAGAAGCGGATCCGGGGGGGGGGGGGGTGGGCTCCAGGGTGTCCGGATCCCCCTTTTTCATAAGCGGCAACTTTTTTTAAGGGCGTCAGCCTAGACCCCCCCTCCCCCTTTTCAGACTTGGGGAACTTTTTTTTAGGGGTTTCATTAGTCCTCCTTGCTTGAACCCCCCTTTTCCTAAATCCTGGATCCGCCCCTGGGCCCAGATATGTTTACTTGGCAGTTCAACTAAATGCATGATCAATACCAAACACTGATCATTTACGTACATTCTGTGTCATATTCATTGTTACTGTCCAATTATATATTTTTTTAATAATTTTTAATTGTGCATTGGCTAACTTATCAAAATATTAGAAAGATTTAAATAACAAATTACATTGATCATTATTTGCATATATATTTCTAAATTCTCCAGGTGTTGGCCTAAGACAGTCAATGAACATAAATATGAGAGAGGCACCAACGCCAACATTTCAATCAATCATATTATGTAGATCACATATACAGACTGTTGCTAAATTTTCAACTTCCCCTGAAGCCTTCGTCAGAGCGAGTGACTATTTTGAAATAAGTAAACAAAGCTGACAGTGTGACCCTTCGCTAGGTCACCGGGACTAGCTTGCAAGTTAAACTCTGGCTGATGCTCACTTAGAACTAGCCTAGCCACTTGAAAACAGGGCTGCTGAGATATCAATGACAGGGAGGGATTGGTTTAGAGGGGAAAAGTTAGTGCTGAGTGCCGGGTATTTAGAGAGAAAAGCCAAGTCCTTGTTTAATCCTTTTATGTGTGTTCGTAGGGTTTGAATGTGCTTTTGTTCGGATGTTAATCTGTCTTTGCTATATATATATATATATATATATATATATATATATATATATATATATATATATATATATATATAGCTGTACATATATTTACAATCAGTCATTATTAATTAGAAAAACACAAACAAATCGCATGAACTCTGTGTATTTTTAAGAGGAAATATAGATGTTTAAAAAATTGATGAACATGTTTGAAGAACCCGCTTTTATGGGTATACTGGACAATCGTGTGCCAAAGATTACAGTTCTTCTAAATCAATTGATATGCTTTATATAAAACAGAAATATGGTTAAAGATATTGGCTTGTCGGGATGTGTAAATGTGGATAGGAGTATAGTTTTCTAGCCAATTATAATAAAAGGCTTATGGACAAGTATGATTAGAAGTAAATAAGGCTATGCAGGAATACCACATTACTTTTTTGTATATTATGTAAGTTTACGCATTTTCCAAGTATTTACCAGAGTTAAACATGAATAATTCGGATGGTTGAAAATACTATTAAAGGCGAAAAATATCAGATTATTGTATTGGTACTTCTTTTCCTATAACACATCAACAATTCGTATAAAGCATATTATATATATATATATATATATATATATATATATATATATATATATATATATATATCAATGGATCAGGTCCACGCAGGTTTCAGGTCACGTGACCATTGAGGCGGGACAGCATACTTAAAGCTATGATCGACACATCAATGGGTTCCTTATATAATAATGATGTATAGATAGTGTAAAGTTATAATACATTATTTGATAGTCATTGACGCAGTAGCTCAGGCGCGGTGTTTATACGCCCCACGTTTGTATTAACTAAAACTATAATAAATAAAATTGACATTTGTTCATGTTTAGTATCACTCTTATTTATTATTATTCACAATACGTGATACATCGACTGCAGCATTTCCTTTGTTAGAATATACTTATTTTTCCTTATTTCCTTATCTCTTTATTCCAGTAACCGCATCATCGTTGGAATAATCTAGAGCAGATAGATAATCTGAGGTTCAGAAAATAATCAGGATTTATCTATTAGATGTAGCAGATTATCAATTGAATCGTAAAATTATTAATCGTTTAGGTCGACAATATCCGCTGTGCCCTCTACTACGTTTATTCAGTGTGGATATTCAGTGTGATTTTGTCCCACTTGGATTATATATGAATCCTAAATTTTAGGTATATATTGACTCTTCCACAACAGTGATGTTGTCGAGTTAAGTGATTTAGTCCGAGTGTAAGCCAGAGGCCAGGCAACTCAGTCAAAGTCAGTTTCAGAGTCCTTGATAGAAGGGTTTCAGCCCGACTTCGGTGTCTTGCCCCCCCTCCCTTCCGGATCCGGGCACCTATTTTTAGGTTTTGTCATTAGTCCTCCTGGACTTGACCCCTCAATTTTTCCTTAATCCTGGAACCCCCCTCCCCCCCCCCCCACCCCTTGAAGTCCGAGTCCAAGTCTACCTTTGGAACCGAGTTATTTTGAACCCGAGTGAAGGTCCGAGTCCAATTGAATTAAATGCAGTCTCAGTGTTTTAAATAAATTTTAGATTATCATGAGTATATTAATGTTAGTTGACACGTGCTTTTCAGTTGAATGTTTGATTACATTTAGCTCAGGATGCAGGGCTAAAGCCTGGTATGTAGAGTCTTTCTTTATCAAATATTCTGGTTGTAGTTTCCACATGTACGAATAATACATGACACAGTTATTGTCTCTTCTTGATTAGAGATGGACATAACTGAGTTTTTCGAGTCCTTACCTCCGAGTCCGAGTCCGAGTCTCTGAAAAAAGTGACTCCTGTCCGGACCGGAGTAGTACATTGTGCACGTTCTAAAAGTTCTCCATTATCTCTGTGCATGATGTAATTTAAACTTGAGGGTTTCCTTACGAAAAGTTTTTTTTATGTTTGCCAAATCTTTAATTTTTTAATAGAAAATGGCAGGCCGAACCTCATGCCCAAGAGTCCATAGATTTTATTTATCATTTTATTTTACCCCGGGCAAAGAGGGGATGTTTTCATTTTTTGTCAGTTCGTCGATTGGTTTGTTTGTTAAGAGGGTAATAAACAAACTACAGATCCAGTTTCCGCAATATATTAAGTAGGAATGGGACATAGGTCAGAGATGTGTTTAATAGGTTTTGCTGAGGGTTCTCACTTTATTGCCTCACCTCCCGCCTTACATGTATACCGAGCGCCGCTGTGGTTGTTTTATGTGGATCAGCATTGCGCCTATATCTTTTATTTGAGCACCCACTGAAGCAATAATAACATAATCGTTAGAGCCCAGGGCTGACAAATCATTCAATACAAAATACGCCATATGTTTTCTTGTGTGTATGTAATATAGATAACAGACTAATGCTAAGCATGGACCGGGTGATCTGTTGGTTTACACAGGAAGCCCCATCCTTTTAGTTATGGGAGAGGAACAGGAGCTAAGGCTTACCTAAATCATCACCTGCCAAGTACCAACAAGTGCAGATGTTGTTTATTATTTCTGTAATAAGATGCTCCCTTGCTCCTCACAGCCACCTATTCTTTGAGGCCTTTGCAATAGCATTCAGAGGGAAGTGAACGGGTAAAAATAATAAAGGTATCAGCTGCCCATGTGGAAAGCTTCTTCTGCGTTGTGTGTAAGTTAGGAACACATCGTGTGCAGACGAGAATCCAGCATGGGTAATATCATAGCGTCTAATGCCATGGACCATAAACTCAGCGAAATAGTTATAACAACGGACAGGAAACCTCTATATGGTCACATTGAGGTCCAAATTGAGGTTCCATAAATAAAATGTGTTCAAAAAGTCAATATGATATATTTTAAGCCATTTCGAGAAGTTGTTGAAACTAGTATGATGCCACGAATGATCGAAAGATTCACCATTTGAGGTGCAAAGGAAAACATTCAGAACTGCTGTTTAAGATTGTATGTTATAATCATTTTTTCAAACCGGTTATTACGTAAGCGTATATCATCATTTATACAGACGAACAATAGAATCTTGGTTCAACATGTCTTAGGGAGTCCTCTTGTGATAATGATACATAGAAAAGAAGTTTTGTCGACATGTTCTTTAAATGAGTACCCTTACCTGTTAAATTATATCTATGTGTATCAAGAACATTAGCACAATCCTTTATTCATAATATCAAACATAAAATACAGCATTGTATAGATACCAAAATGAAAATACTAAATAATATTCAATGACTACACATGCATATTACTATACATACAAATCACGCATTCACGCCGCTGACCATTCGTTAATGACCATCTTATACTCCATCTGAATATTAGTAACCGCATTTGTAAATCATGCATTCAATAGAACAGTTACAGGCCGAACCATTAACTGTACAGCTCGTATACAGAGCTGATTACAGGAAGACTAATTTCCTACTAAAACAAATTCCACAGTAAAAAATAGTTTTACACCAAAAAAATATATAACTAGAATGGTTCCTATTGGTATTTATGCATACAGTGATACTTAACTTCATGTTAGACAGTATGTGTCAGTTATATATATATATATATCTATATATATATATATATATATATATATATATATATATATATATATCTGTGCTTTGAGTGAAGCCTTTATACAGTCCCTTTCAAAACTACGAAAATAAGTTTTCTATAAACACGACATTTCCTATACGGGTCCATTCGTTACTTTTATAATATGAGCAAGCTTATATTGCACTTAAAATTACTACTTACATCCAGTTTCTGATGGCGTTTAATATAAATCAACCATTCTGAAAACGGTATACTTCCTCGATACATTTCATCTATATTCAAGCAAATATGTATAATTCCAATCTCAAACATGCACCTGAGTACATATTACTAGGCACAGGCACTTATTGACTGGTCCAGGTACTGGTCTCCTCCTGGTCATGTAACTCATCTATACGGGCACAGTTTCTCTGGCCTGGGTACATTCTTACAGGTAAAAGTACCTGCCCAAAACGCTGTCTTCTACATCATCAAAAAAATCATGAAACATCCGAGGAGGGTGATGACGACAGTCCCTTGTTCTTGGTTCCCAGAATTAGCAACTTGGGCCTCTGAAATATTATTTAAAAGTTCATCAATGAATATATACATATGTTCATCAATGTATATATACATATGTTCATCAGTATATATATACATATGTTCGAATGAGCTAATATCAAATAATATCTGACACGTCTGTGTATTTATATCGTTTATAACCATGTCCGCTTCACTCGTGTCATAAGATTTGTATAATACCTATTTTCTAAATAACCACTGAATTATTTCACAGAAAATTGGACGATGTAATTTGAATTGCAAAGGTATTACAACTCTGCTTATTTACCGTCATCTGAAATGTACTTTACACTCGCGTGTGCTTAATTTTAACATTAAGCACTATATAAAACCTCACCAGGACATTTCCAGTACTTGTTGCGCATTTACAAGAACATAATAGTACAGAGATAAAGTGGTTAAAAGTGGGAAATTAAGGCGTTTGAAATGATCATTCTTCTGAAACCACAGAAGAAACAGGAATATTAGAATAAAATTAAGAACGTAGTTAATGATATCCAGTATGTTCATATTTATTTAAGCTATCTCCAATGGCAGTCATGTTTAACAAGGTCTCTTTACTTTAATTTTATATTTGCATGTGCATTACGAATTTCATGAGCCTTAATTTACTACAAGCCGTCACCTTGACAACAGGTAATCGTTGAACTGCTGAATGCAACCTGATCGGTGTATTCAATTCTGGTTGATTGGGTTTTCCAGAGCATTTATCTCAAACTTACTTTGAATTTCCTTTTTCAGACTCGGGAGGTACTCATTCCAAAATCTGCATCTCCTATGGTTCAGTCTATTTGTCACTTTAGCAGGTTCTAAGTCAAGAATATTGGTTGGAAAAGCCGGTCCCTTATACATAGGCCAATCGGCATCTCCACTGTCTGGAATTCTGTAATGTTGTAAGGAAGTAACGGTCAATAGATATAACTGTGAAGTGTCCGTTATACGAGGGCGAAGTGGGGTGAAAACATTGACACATCATTCATTCAACATTGTGTTATTTAATTTAGTAATCCAGCGATTTTCGGTATCATTCGTATAAAATGAGATATAGAAGGTCATGAACAATTATTGATACAAACCCCTTTCCACTGTCCCTTTAAGTATGTTTATTCAGGATTTCTTCTATATAGATAATTATCTTCTAGATTTTTTCTCTTCAAGTTGGTAGAAGTGGGGGTTCCTATTGTTGTATTTTCTCAACACCATGTATGCATTCACTCATTCGGCCTAAATTCCCAGGCTCATTCATGCATAAGTGAACGTGCATTTGTGAATATTGTCTGATGACGTTCAAATTACACACCAAATTCTTATCGATTTTTCATTGGCAAATTCTTGAAACGACTTCAACATTTCATGAGACTATGTCGAGAACAGACACACAATCACACACACGAACGGCGATGAACGCTTACCCTGCTGGTGGAGGCAATGAAGCTATAGAACATTATGTAAGATACATACCCAGTCTTGGCAAAAGACGCCCAATATTCCTGGACACGTTTGCTGAGTTTCAGCTCACCAGTTGAGAATGGCTGTGGTGGATTTCCAAACACATAATCAACATCCATTCCGTGAGAAGCTCCAAACCAGTCCGGTAGACGGACCCACCAGTTGATGGTTTTGTGAGCAAGTTGATACATGAACACCTTTTCCCCTTTTGCCGCATAGTATTCAGCAAATTTAACTGATGGACAAACTAAAATAGGGTCAACGTAGGCGTCAGCTGCTTGTCTGGCATAGCTTCTGCCAGGGTAACCATTCTTGACTGTATATTCAAATTCTACAGCAACACTGGCTATTGGGTCATCTGAGGTACCTGTTAAGTCCAGGAACTGCTGTCTGTTCAGAGAAGGTGGACTTGATGAATTAAAAAGGTGAGGCTTGGTCAGGAAAAGGAGTATACTTCCTTCATCTTCCGTGGTGCCAATCATTAGATTTGTAGATTTGTGTTTACCTGCTTCATACAGACGCTCAGGGGAATCCTCCAGGAAGACTCCGTCAGTCGTTATCGGTAGCACTGCGGTTCCGTTGTTCATTTTGTACAAAGTGTAGGTCATCGTATTTATATCGTACTTCTCTAGACAGCGGATGGTGTTTTCTATTTTGCTTTCATGACAACCCATTTCTTTAATCAATGCTTTATTAAACTCCTTTGCAGGTTCGGGGTCAACATACATAATTGGCGCACCACTTTGCATAATGGCGTACTTGAATAGAGGTTGACTGCCAGGTGAGAGGAGATGGTAACCCACGCTTATAGATCCAGCACTCTCACCAAATATGGTAACTCTCCTAGGGTCACCCCCAAAATGTCGGATATTTTCCTGGACCCATTTCAGAGCAAGCTGTTGGTCCATTAAACCCATATTTCCGGGGGCTTCTTCTGTTCCAAGATACAGAAACCCAGCGGCTCCAAGCCGGTAATTCATTGAAACTACCACGACGTCTTCACTCGCAGCCAGATATTTCCCATTATGTAAATCAAAAACAATAGAACCGACCGTAAAACCGCCTCCATAAATCCATACCATCACCGCTTTCAGATCTGTTGTTTTGTCTTCTGTTTCTCCCCCCACCGAGGGACTCCATACGTTAAGGTATAGACAATCTTCACTCTGAGGCCCCGGAGCGGAAACATATGGTTGTGTAGGCTGCGCGCAAGATGGCGGCTGAGCCGTCGCGTTCAGGACGCCGTCCCACGGTTCCACTGGTTCAGGCCTTCGGAATCGAAGTCTTCCAATAGGGGGCTTTGCGAAAGGTATTCCCAAGAAGGTGTGAACATCAGTTCCTTGCAGATTCTCAGTGAAACCTCTTACCTCTCCATTATATATTTTTACTGGTGTTATCGGAGGAACAAGTTGCACCAGAGCAATGGAGAAGAAAATTTCATACAGTTCCATTGGCATTTTCTTTACTGAAATGAAAGGTGTGACAATGGTATCAGTGTGTTACATTCTCGGTTCGATACCTTTTCATTCAATCTGATGCTTTAAATAGATACGTGAACTGTTGTATTTATTTTTATCAGGTCTAAGTAAATACATGAACATCAAGAATTAAGTCAAGATTAAGTAAAGAACTATAAGGCGTTCAACAAGATTCATATAGAAAACCGAAAGCCAGACTTGTTGTCATCTGTTTATTTGTTGCAAATAGACATACAGGATTTATCGTAAACTTGATCACGTGAGCCTTTTTATACATTAGGTTAGACTACCCGTTCATTATTTTGCACTCGAAGGCCATTTTAGATTCAACCCCAATAGAATAAAATTAAGACTTGTTAAAATATTGTAATATTAACAGAAAATAGAACAACAAACCCACGGCAGGTGAACATTGTGTTTCACATGCCATAGGTATAACATGCCTATTTGTAAATGAATATGCAATAGATAAGGCAAAAGCTTATTTCAAACCTATTAACCACATTTTTATGAGATTGATTCAAATCATGTTTTGATGATCTATTGACAAGTGCACATTTTAAAATGTCTGACTCCAAGAGTCTCAAAAAAAAGTAAAGTTACGGAGGGCCTTCTTCGGCCATGATTCAAAGAAACATAACGCTTTTATGCCTTGATACACAGTGGTAGTTGCCGATATGTGATATCATCTTCGACAAATATTTTAAGATATCTCCCTTAAGACATACTTTGCATCTTTTCCGACAGTTCAAGACCAAAAACGTGCATATCCTAGTCATGGGCACAGCAGTTCCGTGACAAAAGTCAAGTGCGGCCACCTTCAATTATTTTATAGATTATTTTTTAACCCTATCTGCAGGGGGAATTAGACAAAACAGGATCACAGATTTCTTTTAAATTCATACTGTTCAGAAAAGTGGTTATTTGTAGAAAATGTCTTAAAAATATACCCGTTTCTATAGAAAAGTGAAAAAAAAGAATTTATGTAGGAAATTATTCGTTATTCCATGACGATCTTTACAGTTTAATTGATTGTATACATGATCCATCGCGTTTTCCCGACATAATCATCATATACAGCGCATCCGGACCAAATCTTATTAAGAGTACGATGAATGAATCACCCTAGCATACCGTAACAGAAGCACCTCACACATTGTACACCAGAGGTTTCACAATTTACGGTGTACCCCAATAGAATCATCATATACGGAGTACCACAAATGGACGTTTTATCCTTCTTTTCCTGTTAATATGTGATTGAATTTTCTGCAAGAGGAGCACGACCGAGAATACAACAGGGGCTCTAAATGTTTAATGAATTCAGGTCAGTCACGTGTTTGGAAATGTCTCAGAACCATAGGACACACTTGGTACCCTGTGAGAATAGTTGTTACATGTGATAAATCACCACATGCAGAGTACCCGGACAGAAACACGCGAGGTCCAACAATTTTCGGGTACTTCGGAATGTAGCGCCATATCGGCCCCATTGACATCACAACCAGATTACTGGCCTGCCAGAGTGTTTTTACATCTAGGTCTGCGGAACGCATTATAAGGCCACAAGAGGATGTAAATGTTTTCGTCATTTCTGACAACGCCTCATGGCCTAAAGATACACTGACAATTGACATAAATCAGACTAATTGTTAGCATTTTTAACAGATCCGTTGCAACTCAGCATATTGGTAAATCCCTCCGCGTGTTTGTTGAATTTTCTTACCGCATGAAGACAAGCATCGCTCGCACGGTTTACTGGGTGCAGCAAACTTGTACGCGATACAGGAAATGACTCGTTACCATAGAGACGGGGTTTCAGTTTCGGTTGTGAGTTCACATGTATTGAATTCTCTTGCAATAATCCATCATCTGTAGCATAATGTTAAGATAATTGGCCTATTTTTTTACAACAATATGAATGCAACATTATGGAAGATAACTGCGATGCATTTATCATATTGCTTGTATCATGACTCAAGTGGGCTTACCAGCCTAATTATCAATGCCTACTGAGTCGGGTTGTCACGGCTATTCGGAATGGTAATGTGTGTCAGTAAAAAGTGCTACACTTCATACTGCAGGAATAATTAGCCACAGTCCCGTCAGACTGAACATAATGTGTGCGTCAGCTGTATCACCCAAAACTATATCTCATCTAATGAGGGGAATTAGGATGGTAAATAAACCCTTTTTAAACCAATATGTTGAGCTAATGTGCTAACAGATGGCTCCTGTGATCTTGATCTTTGACCTTGTGACCCCAATATCAGTCAGGTTCTTCCCCTATTGACAGTTCAGCTACATGTGCGAGATGGAAGGTTTGGGATGAAAATTTTGGCTAAGAATGCATCCACCATCTTTTTAATAAGTGGGTTGGGTGACCTTGACCTTTGATCTCATGACCCCAAAATCGGTAGGGTTCTTGCGTTAAACATAGGCCATATGTTAGTCAATTAAGTTTGAAATCCATATGTCAAACCAAACTGGAATAATCACCAGGAAACAAATGTGACAGACACACAGAAAGACAAACGGAATAAACATAATTCAAGGAAACAAATATGACGGGCATACAGAAAGACAAACAGAAAGACAGACAGAGTCAGGGTGTGTTATGACCCATAATGTAATAACTGGCCCATAATGTAATAACGGTCGATATTGTAATAAAAACGACCCATAATGTAATAATAGCCCATAATGTAATAAAAAACGGCCCATATTGTAATAACTATACCCTGCCCATATTGTAATAAAATCGCAAGTGGGTAAAACGGCCCATATTGTGATAAAATCGAAGGTGGGTAAAACGGCTAATAATTTTATAAATCAAAGTTCATGCAAATTAACTTTGACAATTCAAATATTGACTTCTCGTGACACGAATGTGTAAGTGAACATACAAGTATGAAAAACCACTGGATTACATAATGACTATTTGTTTAAAACGGTGACCAAGCTAATATGAGCGAAATATGGCCATGATTCATGATTATCCTTTTGTTGAATCAGTGTTTAAATAGGGTGATAAAGTATTTAAACAAGATAATATATATATATATATATATGTATATATATATGTTTATATATATATATATATAATATATATATATATATATATATATATATATATATGTATGTATGTATGTATATCGCCAAAATGTAAATATTTTGTCAATTTTAACAGATAAAATATACAAAACTCTCATTATCGATACATTTTAATGTATTTTATTTCTTTTTAAAATATAAATGAAAGTTTAAATTTCAGTGCGTTTTGCTCAATGTATCATAGGGAATATTTTATATGATCTCTCGAAACCTCCCGAGATTTGGAAATTATAAATGAAGGTACTGCAGCAATTTTTTGGTGCCTATATATGTATTGGTTAAGATGTCTTAGGTTGACATGTATAACACGTCGCATAGATAAAGAGCTTTCAACGCACGTATTTGAAGTTAAAACCTGGATGCGTCATTCGTGCGATTCAAGAGTTTACAATTTAATTTTTAAAAATAATTAGCCTAAACAACAAAACAACAATTTGAAAATGCCGGTTTCTGTGTTCTAGAGGTAGAGCATAGGGCGCAGAGCGGGGAGATTCAGGGGCGTAACCAGGTTTGAGGGAGGGCAGGGGGCCATGATTAGTGGCGGATCTAGAAATTCGAAAGTTGTAGGGGGGGGGCACTAATATGCATACATGGGTACTATGAAAACTGTTATATATACGTGTATTTATATATATATATATATTATTATTATTATTATTATACGTTATATTTTAGTGTATGAAAATATGATTTTTTTATTCAATTGTGAACCATGGTTTCATTAAGGTTAGTAACAGGTTCATGGAGAGGGTATTGGAGGGGGCAGGATATTATGAAAATGACACTAAGCGTGTGCCCTGTCATTCTTGAGCTTAAACATATGTTATTATAATATCAATATGTTATTACAATATGGGTCGTTTTTCCCACTTCCCGTTTTATTACAACATGGGTAGGGTATGATTAATACAATATGGGTCGTTTTTATTACAATATGGGCCGTTATTACAATATGGGCCCTTTTTTTATTACATTATGGGCCGTTATTACAGTATGGGCCAGTTTTATTACAATATGGGCAGGGTATGATTATTACATTATGGGTCGTTTTTATTACAATATGGGCCGTTATTACATTATGGGCCGGTTATTACATTATGGGTTGTAACAGGGTGATTACCATAGGGCATACGCTTACTCAAGTGGGGCCCTAATAACAGACAAGGTTTCAGGACTATAGTGTTTTATTACTAATAAGGTAAGCAGAGAGAGAGAGAGAGAGAGAGAGAGAGAGAGAGAGAGAGAGAGCTGCACTGAATGACCTCCAGTGATAAAGTGGCCTGCTTGCAACACAAGCAAATACTATAAGAGCCTCCAAGAAATTCAATAACTAGCCTAATTTTGAAGTTCTTACTTTCAAATTTAAGATTTTACATGAAAGAATCCTTATGTGTACATATTGTGAAAATTAAATTCACAGTATTTATAGGCAAAAATGTGCCATGCTTAAAGTTGGGACACATCAAAGGTACTGATTTTATAATTTTGCTAATAACTTAAAAAATAAACAAAATTCTTAACTGATTTATGGAATGTAAATGAATCTTGATTAAATAAGGTCATATCCTTGGGTAAAAAGTCTCTAGCTTCAGCAATTATCTTGTTAGGTGGGTAAACATATTTCCTGATTTTTGACAAAGTGCAATATGTTTGAGCCCATAACTTCAACAGTTTACGCAATATTGACCTAATTTATGGCATATACATAGGAAATATAAGCAGGAATGGTGATATCAAACATGAATACAATAACTCCAGCGGTTTTTATACTGGGCAGTATGAAACATAACAATGGGTTTTTACTGGAAAAAGGGGGTTTTCGCTTAATTTCTCAAAGGAAATTTTTGTAAGGTAGGAGCTTTTGGGGACATCTAACTGTATGCCGAATTTCGGATTCGTACGTCAAACGGTTTCAAAACGTGCCCTGTTAACGGACGTCCAGGTGGACGGACAACGGACAACGACTATAGCTCAGGTGACTTATAATCGGCTGAGATATAAAAGAAAGACATAGACGTGAATGGCAATAAGATCATCACCTGGCGTAATTAGAAAATCTGAAATTAACAACCTACAATTCACTAAAATCAAAATATTTGAAACACAAATTGGAAATAATTAGGGACGATACAGCGACGTTTTGACGGAATATTTATTATTATATTCAATTAAAAACCTTACTTTAATTATTTAATGGTTCCTAATTATTTTACTGTGGAGAAAAGGAGTGACTTTACATGCTGGTAAACATTGTCCAAGGCCATGCGAAGGCTCTATTAAATTGATTAATTTACGCGATGGAAACCCAAAGTCATGTTTTATCTTAGTCAAGCCTTTATGTGCCCAGTATGTACACACAAGCATATACACAGGAGCTGAAAAGAGAACCTTACCCCTCGCTGGTACCTGACTCAACAATCCGCCAGCCTGCTTCCCATCACACTGTGCAGCTCGGTCAGGGTCTGCCAGTGCAATGTACAGTGAGCTCTGGTTGGGGGGGGAGGGGTTATCTTGACTTCTGTTTCCTTGGCAACAGTGTGCCGATCTGGTGCCTGTATCTCGAAGCCCTCGTTAAAATAGCGAGAGGTTAACGGGCTCGTTAACATTAACGGGTGTATCTCGAAGGCATCTTTAAGCTAAACCACCTCGTTAACTCCTCGTTTTTGATGGGTGGTTTGGTGGTCCCCCGTTTGCTCCTCGTAAGAGTCTCGTTTTTAACCTGGGTATCTCGAAATCCTCCGTAGTTAACTGTTCTTCTTAACCAGCCCGTTAGCACATCATTAAAATTAACGGGTGTATCTCAAACCTCTCGTTAATCTTAACGGCCTCGCAGACTCGCCGGTTATTAACCGGTGCTCCTGACCAATGGTTAAGATCTCTTTACAGAGAAGAATCTCATGTGGACATCTGCCAAAATCCTTAATTTCAGCGGCCAGCTAATATATTTATTACTTAGATAGGTCAAATTAACGTTAGCATTCTTTTCAGTGATATGAGACTCGGACTTTTAATTAGACTGGGAGGTTAGAGTCCATCTCGACTCCAGTAGGAAAAACGTTCTGTCACATACTTTAAAATACTTGCATACATGAACGAACTAGCAACAGATTAGTAGGCATACAAAATTAGACTTTAGTTTAGTAAAAAATCATGTATAAACTATATCTTTAAAATATTCATGGTAATATAATATATCAATATAAAATTTCATTTTAAAAGATGTACATTGGACTCGGAATTGGACTTGTACTCGGCTTCCAAGTTATTCGGACTCAAAGAAGATGGACTTGGACTCGAAACTGAAAGACTCTGACTTGTACTCGAACTCGAGTAGCTTGGACTGGGACTTGTACACGGACTCGGATGGTTTGGACTCGACTATATCACCGATTCTTTGAAGTTTTCTCTATAGTTTCAAGTCCAAATTAACGGCCTTCGCCTAAATAAGGCACCCTAATTACAAAAGGTAAGGCAAAAATTTCCAATATGAATACCTTATAATATGAAAAAAAAAATGCTTCTGATTCCCTCCGAACATTTTAGCGAAAAGGCCTTTTTCTTTTTCTAGTCTATTAGCTGTCAGATAATTAAACATTGTTAGATGCCTGAAGTGCCATAATGAAATTGGTATGAAACACTAGGACGCATATCCGGACGAAGTATAAAAAAAATCCTACTGGACCCACCCCGTTATCCTGATCCACACCAATTTCCAGTATGCTTACATGGTTTATTCTCTGAATAACGTTTCGTTTAAATGAAGCAGTAAATCTTAAAAACAGCAAACAGACGAAAGACAGGTAAAAAAATTAACCTCTTTCGATAAGGTAATATAAATATTAAATTAAATTAAAGTCTCTGTAAAAATGAGCGGACCGTTCATAGCCATAACTGTCTGTGAAACCTAAAATAGTATACATGATACGGACATGTTGCTTTTTGTTTTGCAACTTCTAATCATTAATATACAGGGCGATAAAGATCTCTCCAGGTATGGGTCAACTACTAGTTTAGCCTAAGAGCATGTGTTTATAGGAAATATGATTCTTCCTTGCTGTGAACCTGCGAGATATACGATCATGTTATCAAGGTCATAAAACCTAAGGCCTTGTATACATTTTTGATAGAAATGCCTTCCTTTTCGTGCAGGATAGTGCGAGGTCCCTAGTACGATGGAACATGATTAGATTTGTCAAAGATTACAAAATTATACCAAATAGAACAAGAGACAAATCTCTTCAATAGAAGAGAATATTAATATATCCAATATTGATAATAATTTCTGCAAACAAGTCCAAAGATGAAAGACAGGCCACCATGCGCTTATTGTCATATGAAATGTGTCACAGATTTTAATACGAGCTGTTAGAAATGTTTGGTGTGGACAGCCCAATAAAGAAAATAGTCATTGCAACTGAAAACAACAAAAAGGTGTACATTGTTCTTTTGTGGCAACATATCTAAATAACGTATTTCTATGTTGTCACTCTATTTTCATATTCTCATATAACATATTTTCATATAACATTTTCATATATTTTTTGTTATTATAGAGGATAAATACATGTGTATATTTTAATTATTGCAGGCATTTTGTGTTGTAGATGATAAATTCATCGGATATATTAACGAATCTGGAAACCGAATCATTTAAATATCTGCAAAGTCATATTTCTTCGTGTCAGTGTTTAAATTTCAATTTGGACACACGAAAATAATAACCATAACATGTTTTAGATTTGAACCTGGTGAAATATATCTGAACTTACTTTAAGAGCGCTTAATGCATATACGCAAGGTGTCTGCTAGGCTGTATTTCATGAAGTTTTACACTCAGTTGACAGAGAAACGAATAAATTAACTTGCCTTATTAGTTCTTAGGTTAAATGTGTGTTTTTTTTGGTCAAGATACCGCAGCCTCTGCCCTGGTGCTCATCTATTGATCTAAAGAACCCTCACAGCACCAAATGTGACACAGTCTCATTCATACCAGAGCTCAACCCGTACCCCTTGATTAGTTGTTGCAAGAAAATTCATATTTTATGTGTATCACTAATGCATTATTTCAAAACATAAAAATATCATGACTTATATAGCCAAAATCACTATGTTTAAATTTCATAAAACTCATCAATGAACTATTTTCAAATAATTTATCCAAATACTGTATTACCAAATACCATACTAACTTTTTGGTCGTGCACTGTCTGATGAGTTTATGCCACTGTGTACACTCAGACAATTCCATTTCCAGTCTTTTTCAGTATACTTTCCAAATCGATATATAAGAGGTTGTTGTATTATAATCTATTTATGATTGTTAGCTTAGTATGATGAATATATCTTACATTTCTTCATATTGGTCGCAGTAAATCATTTCCAGAGTTGGCAAATATGATCAAGAGGTTATATTTCCCAAATATTATGATAGAAATTGAAATATTTATACAATCTCAGCAAATTAAACGCTTTAAATATATATATATATATATATATATATATATATATATATATATATATATATATATATATACTATTTAGGGGTACTTGTTCATTAAGATGGTGCATCCCTCGGTGTAGATTTTCCTTGATACAACTGAAGATTTAGCCAAGTTCGAAAAAAACCCTAAAGGTTTGTGTGTATAAAAATACATGTACATGTACAACGAGCTTAGCTTAAATCATAAATACAGACATTGTGGACCAGTTCCGAAAATTAAAGAGATTTCAATGCTTTCCTCATTATTGGTATATGCGACTTTAGAATATTTGCGAATTTTAAAGTTTAGAAAGAATATTTAATAATCAAAACACAATACTCTGGGATAACAACATAAAAATTTCAAATTTACTCAGAACCCGAATTAATAATTTAAAATTATCGAAGGGAAACATGAAGGAAACATTCAATGTAAAAAATGTATTACGTGATTATGGAATTTGTCAGAGCGACAGCTTTTAACAAAGATCACTAACGATTTTATATATACTAGTATGTATACGTATTTGACGTAATAAGCGTCTCTTCCGTAATAAGCCCCCCCCCCCCCCCGGGATTTGGGAGATCACTTTATGAAACTAAAGGATGAACCATCCTAACCTCACTTTTCTCCCTAGCCAATATAACACAGGACAACGTAATGTTTTCATTTCTCCCCGTCAAGCTTAAAAGTTACCACCAGTTTTTATTCAATCTCCGTTAAGCTTTATCATCTAATATAATAATAATATTAGTTACACATAACAGAATCAGTGGTCAAGTGTATCATAGATAACACTGAATGACGGTGTCCGTGAAGGCAGACCCTGCAGGTGGCCATGCTGATCGGGTGACCTGAATTCAGGTACGTATGTGGATGTATTATGCAATGAAATATATATTACTTACCGTATTTGCTCGTTTACAGGACGATAAATTTTATCCTAAAATATTGGCAAAGAAGGGCGGCCGTCTTATACACTGGTACAGTTTCTCAGCGTCCTCAGGGCCGCCAAGGATAATTTACGGCAATTTGAATTATTACGTCGGCCAAACTTGACGCCGTGTATATCAGTGACCATGTCCGTATTGTGGTAATATACACTCAATAAAGAACATTACAATGCTTTGTTTTTGTTTGAATTTATCGTTTATACATCAGATTTCCATGTGCACATAGTTAAATAATTGGTAAGAAAAGGTTTGCCCTTGCCGCATTGACACAGGGATTTTAACTGAATCAATATATGAAAGCCCTTCTGACAGTAGAGCCAGTAAATTTACGCGACCGCGAACGGAATTGCGGAATTGACAGACCCAAACGGAATTCCTAATCCTGATAATATATACGTTTTAATGTATTTTTTGCCAAAAAATATCTTGGCAATTCACTTGAAACATGTACAAAGTGATATAATTGTCGATGCAGCGTGCAGGGCCTACCCGTGTACTCAAGATCCCAGTGCCCTGGGTTAATCTTTGCCTTGGTGCAAGGCTGAGAATTACACACCAGGTGACCCGGGCTCCATACTCAGCCTTGAGTATGTTCTTACGAAATATCGTAGCAGTCCTTCTGATGTATCAGAAGGAAAGAATAAAAGAGTAATTAAGAATAAGATGCAGCTTAAACTATGTTCACTCTACCTATATATCCTTTATATATCAGTTTCCATACATGTGGAGTCTCCTGTTTATGTTATATATGATATAACAGCATTTTATCATGAACAGAAGAGCAGAAGACCATCACTGACACAGCCATGTTGCTGAGGCATGAACTCTGGTCACCCATGACCTGACCTGTGACCTGACCTCTGGTGTACCAGAGTAATTTATTGCTAATAAATCTATTTAAAAAAATCTTATTTCATGAATAATACTTATGAGTAAATGATAATTTATGGCTTCAATAAGTCCTTTATAAGTTTATGGCTATATCATTTAAGGTTTTAACAAATTTGCCTATGGAAGTAATGGAAACAATATTTACTATAATTTATTTGGAACAATAATCAGAGGACACCTTTTCTCATATCAATAAGGTCAAGGACAGGGTCATGTGACAAAAGATAAACATGACCGCATGGCAGGCTAAAAAAAACCACAGGAGTTGAAATCTTAACAATTTCCTTATAAGGGCACTTCTACATAATTTATTTTTACTCCAGAACAGTTTATTAGCCATTATTGGTAAGAAATTTGCTAAATTGCCTCCATTTTCTCTGTTTATTTTGCAAATATCCCAATATACCCCTGCTACGCTTTTCCATAAGAGGATCCCCATAACTGAAATCTCATTTCAGTTATGAACCCATAACAAGGTTAATCTGTGTGTATACAGCGCTCGCGCAAGGGATGCTGGGAACTTGCCTAACCAAGTGCCATCCAGTAACACGTAATATGCATGTTAAAACAAGGATGATTTTTTTTTCATATGGTGCCGTATTTACTGCGTAAAATGTTCACGAGTCCAGTGAATGCGGACGCTGTCAGCTGGCTTGCACACTGACATACACGGAGACTCGCTCATGGCACTTCAATTACAAGACAACCAGTAGAGCATTATAATTTTAAATATGAAGCGGTCTTTCCTCAGGTGACAATGCTTGTCAAGCTTGTATTATTGGACTGCGTCGAGAAATGAATGTATTATAACGAATCAACAAAGTTCAAGAAAGGGACCGTGTTTCCGCGGGATATAAATATGATAAATTTCCTAACAATTTTAAAACAAAACCCCGGATTTGGTTCGTATACGCACTTAAGTAAATATAATACGCTGGAGTCTGTGGGCCAGTATTTCAGTTTTTTTTTTAAACTTTTGCATGTAATATCAAGCACAATGAAAGACAAAAAAGACAATTATTGTCGATGCCATTCCATGCCATTAATCGGCTCAGCTGTCAAAGGTATTTGCGCAAGGTGACTGACATAATCGGGGTACCGATGTCCCGTATTATTTTTTCCATCATTCAAATAAATACTGTTTTACATATTTTCATATGAACATTTTATATATTCTACCTTTTTAGGCGTTGACTTTTATAAAAGCGTTAATTTATTACCATCCTTATTTTTCCTCTTCACCTGCAAAGGAAATCTCGAACTGTAGTCATTCAGACAATTCTCTCATGCAAAACAAAATAACATCGTCTGCAAATCGGTATCACTTGGATTACACAACCATTGTTAAATGATCATTGTTTTTTTTTCTGAATTGTCCTGAATGTGCTGTGAAGTCAAACACGTCTACACAGCCGCTGTGTTAAATTGGAGGATCGTAATGCACTTTGGAAGTTGGCAGATGTTGGGGGGGGGGGGGGGGGGGGGGGGGGCGCTTATTAGGGTATTAAAAATTTTTTGGAAAAATTAAATTTTGAGAGCGCCCGGGGCGCTAATTACGTCGATACGGTATATATATATATATATATATATATATATATATATATATATATATATATATAAAGGTGAAACTTTCAATACAACCGGAATGGGATTAACTTTGATAGAATATAAGAAAATGAGAAACGGAGCTCTCCAGTCATTGTAAATAACATGTCAATGTACCGGATTTAGCAGAGTTATGTTAAAAAAAACACTTTTTATCTTTTAAATTTACTTGAAGCCAATTATTTTGAAAGAAATATATTTAATTAAAAAAAACTAGAGACATGGTTTTAGTCTGTTCAGTAAGTAAATTCATATTTAGAACAATGCTTACAGGGTTTCACAGAAATTGGTAATTTTAAATATACCCATATTTAAAGATTTAGCAGACCGGATTTAGCAGAGTTATGTTAAAAAAAACACTTTTTATCTTTTAAATTTACTTGAAGCCAATTATTTTGAAAGAAATATATTTAATTAAAAAAAACTAGAGACATGGTTTTAGTCTGTTCAGTAAGTAAATTCATATTTAGAACAATGCTTACAGGGTTTCACAGAAATTGGTAATTTTAAATATACCCATATTTAAAGATTTATTTGAAATTTTACCATATTTGCTTTTAAAGATTAAAACATAGAAGCTGAATTAATAAATGCTTTTAATGGGACCAAAATGTGTACAGTTAATGTTTTCCTGGTTTAACACTAAACGCTCAATCAACATTGAAAATGAATCTATTTCCATATCTGTTTAAAATTTGATTTCTTTATTGAACACATGAAACAACATATGGACAGTACCAAATAATGAACATGTGAAACTATGTATACACATAACAAACAAACACTGCACAAAAACAGATACAATGACAATGTACAGAAACATAATCCAGTAAAGCTTCGGTCACAACCCGCTGCGGCCACCGCACAACGTAGATCACCGTTCGGTTTTTGAAACAGCAGGAAAACTTGTGCTGCCGACGTGCAGGAACGGCACGGTGTCTTTCGCATTCTCATGGCCTTCGCAAGGTCAAGTAAGCTAACCCTGCGGACGCCGCAAGCTAACCTTGCGGAAGCCGGAAAGAAAGACCCCTTACAACAGCCGCAGGTACGCCGTACGTCTCTCGGGTAGCCGAGTTGGCGTTAAAAATCGCACGAGTATCCTTCGACCTCCGGACATCTACTGTACGGTGCCCGTACGGAGCGCGTATAGGTGGCTGCATGACGCACGGCCGCCGCATCAACTTAAGCGCTTTCGCAAATGTCAGTTACCGTCGTTGCGGAGTCCCTTTGAAAAACGCACGGTTGCCTTGCGGCTACCGAACGGAATAGCCCAAAACACTCGCCGTACGGCGACCGTATCCCGGTTGTGACAGAGGCTTAAGGCGATTCATATACAGTACAGAGACAGTTTTGTAGTTACTTGATTATGACCTATGATAGTTGTGTAATTTAATCTGTATATTCTTATGTAAAAAATTTGAATTAAATATATTTTTTGTGGTCCAATCTTGTGGCGTCGCTATACCAAGTGCTTTTCTATAAATGACTCTGTCGTGCTTAATGTGCATACATATGAAAATCGGCTACTAATATAACGTAATAAGGTACATTCTATGTTATTTTTTATTTATTTTAAATATTAAAATTCTTAGCCGCTCTAAAAATTCCCAAAGCAGATTTGAGCGGGTTTTGAAAATGTGATTCTACAGACTCTGGCGCATTGAATACGGTGCGCATTGAATAACACTGTACGGTGCCCGTACGGAGCGCGTATAGGTGGCTGCATGACGCACGGCCGCCGCATCAACTTAAGCGCTTTCGCAAATGTCAGTTACCGTCGTTGCTAAGTCCCTTTGAAAAACGCACGGTTGCCTTGCGGCTACCGAACGGAATAGCCCAAAACACTCGCCGTACGGCGACCGTATCCCGGTTGTGACTGAGGCTTAAGGCGATACCCATACAGTACAGAGGCAGTTTTGTAGTTACAGTGGAACCCCACAATTGCGACCACCTTGGGGACTGACCAAAGTGGTCGTAATTTGGGGGTGGTCGTATTTGTGAGACTCTTAATTACCTGGATCATATATTTGGGACCAAGAAAAGTGGTCGTATTTGTGGGGGTGGTCGCAATTTCGGGGTGGTCGCAAGGCGGGGTTCCACTGTACTTGATTATGGCCTATGATAGTTGTGTAATTTAATCTTTATATTCTTATGTTAAAAATTTGAATTAAATATATTTTTTGTGGTCCAATCTTGTGGCGTCGCTATACCAAGTGCTTTTCTATAAATGACTCTGTCGTGCTTAATGTGCATACATATGAAAATCGGCTACTAATATAACGTAATAAGGTACATTCTATGTTATTTTTTATTTATTTTAAATATTAAAATTCTTAGCCGCTCTAAAAATTCCCAAAGCATATTTGAGCGGGTTTTGAAAATGTGATTCTACAGACTCTGGCGCATTGAATACGGTGCGCATTGAATAACACTGTACGGTGCCCGTACGGAGCGCGTATAGGTGGCTGCATGACGCACGGCCGCCGCATCAACTTAAGCGCTTTCGCAAATGTCAGTTACCGTCGTTGCGGAGTCCCTTTGAAAAAACGCTCGGTTGCCGTGCGGCTACCGAACGGAATAGCCCAAAACACTCGCCGTACGGCGACCGTATCCCGGTTGTGACCGAGGCTTAAGGCGATACATATACAGTACAAAAACAAACTTGTAGTTACTTGATTATGGCCTATGATAGTTGTGTAATTTAATCTTTATATTCTTATGTTAAAAATTTGAATTAAATATATTTTTTTGTGGTCCAATCTTGTGGAGTCGCTATACCAAGTGCATTTCTATAAATGACTCTGACGTGCTAAGTATGCATACATGTGAAAATCGGCTATAAATATAACGTAATAAGGTACGTTCTATGTTATTTTTTATTTATTTTAAATATTAAAATTCATAACCGCTCTAAAAAAAATCACAAAGCAGATTTGAGCGGGTTTTGAAAATGTGATTCTACAGACTCTGGCGCATTGAATAACACTAAGTTCAGCTTTTAAGTCGAACCATTCAAAGCAGCTGCGTGTGTTCAGACGTGAGGTTGACATCGCAAGTGCTATTTTTTATAAAAAAAAGACCGTCTTTTGGGGAAGTGTGTGAGATAATTAGGTTAACGAGTGACTCGCTGAAGTCCGTGTACCCATAGAGAACAATACCATAACGATGTCGCTAGAGAAATCTAACGAGGACTTAACGTGGGCCTAACCGGTGCTTCGAGATACGACCGTTAACAGTTCGCTATACCCTCGTTATCATCTGGTTAAGCTCTCGTTAAGGGGGTTTTAACGAGGGCTTCGAGATACAGGCCCCTGAAGGACGGCAAATGTAATACTCGCCGGATACAAACCATTATAGGGTACATAACATGTACAGTTTTGACGTTATCTTGCTTGGATATTCGCAAATATATATTCGTCGCTGTCACTTTAACCCTTATTTCCATTTACATTTGATTATAAAAGTCACAAAACTGTTAAATGCATTTTATATATAATTTGCAAATTACTAATAAATTATTTACAATTATTTTGTATTTCATTAAATACTCATTAAATATTGTTCTTGATTTTTTTTTCATATTGCCATTTTGTACCATTTGTAAAAATAAAATGATAAACTATGATAAACAATAAGGATCTTATGCAAGAATGAGTTTATTTAAGGTGTTGCAAGCTTCGATATTTTAACCAAAAATAAAACACACAAAAGTACACAAATATACGAAATCACGTAAGAAAAATGTTGTGTCTTTAAATTATATTGGCTACTTTACTCTTGATAATAACAAATAAAGTGTATGATATAGTGTTTTATAGGAGAGAGAGAGAGAGAGGTTATTTTTTTCTCTTAAAACTTACTGATGTAGATACATCGCATGACAATTAGTGATACTGTTATACATAATTATTTATATCTTCATAAGTGTCCAAAATAACATTTCCCTATTCATGTGCCTGATCAATAGCTTTATATATATGTTGTAGTGGGAACGAACACAACAGCAAATGGTTCAACTGTCGATTTATTTCAATGTACCAAAGAGCGCACGTCCTAAAATATAATTGACAAATAGAAAATATAATTAATCAAGTAGTCATTACTGTGAAATTTAGTCAACTTTAATCTACAAATTCATTAAAAACTTCAATACTTCAATGAGCCAATTGCAATACTTCTCTAAACTTATTTCTGACCAGTCACAGTTGTGAAGTGATTCCAGAGAGCAAGCAATTCCATTGTAATTTCGGTATGCAGATAGATTGTTTAATACAAAATAATACAATTATGGTAATTTAATTGAATATAAACCTCTATGGTAGATATAAACTATTCATATTTACTAAATTAGGTAAATACAAATATGTGCATAAAAAGAAGAAATTAAAGATATAACCCAGTACATTATTCACTGCTACAGAAATACAAGCGGCTTTAGATACGGTTCTATAAGTCAAGGGCCCAAGAGATACAACAATACATCAGATAACCTTGTTAGCACCAATGTATGTTCAAAGCAAGTACGCAGATAACTAATAGGCATACAGTATACAACAATCTCAATACGGTCGGAAATTGACAAAATATATTTAGTAAGATCAGTAACATCATATTACTGCAATATAGTCTTAACTCGAACCATGTTGTGACAGTATTTATATTGAAACATATATAAATGGTAAGGAGTGATGTACACATATATGAAAACAGTCTGGACACAACAGGCCAATGAGACTGGTCATTACTACCATCGCCAGCACCGGGCACTTTTATATATATATATATATATATATATATATATATATATAGAGAGAGAGAGAGAGAGAGAGAGTAAATTCTAATCCCATGGCAATGGTGCCGAAATAAGGGGATTCGACTATGTATATATATATATATATATATATATATATATATATATGTAGTTTGTGTGCGTCTGCGAATCCAAAATAATTCGATCATATTCAACAAGGACGAACCAAAGATTTGCATATATAGGGCGTTTTGTAACTATAGTTATCTATTTCCAAACATATGCAACCAACCACCTGAGGTTACATGTTTTTTTTTCTCTTTTTGTCAACATTGTTTACTATAACTGTATAGATAGACACGGCTTACATTCGCCACAGAAGTGTCATGAATATTTTCTTTAATGGAGTTTCAAAGGGTTCATAAATATATATGCGCATCTTGAGCCATAAATCGCGTAATTTCTATAGAACGGTTTTGTGAATAGCTGACTTTAACATTCAGTGTGAGCGAACCACCCTTTAAAAATCTGCAGCCCTTTAAACCTTTCTGCCAAGATTTGTACATAGTCGGCGGTTTATCGTCTGCAGGCGAGAATCTGCTATCAGTATCTTTTATCAAAGCGCCTTTTGTCATGTGCCATACATTTAACATAGTAATGAACGCGTCTTGATAAAAACTGGAGATCTTGACATCGAGGTTGAAAGAACCTCCGAGAACCTCTTTAATAGGGTCACTTCTAAATTACAGACACTGGAGACGGCCACATAAAGTGTACACTTTAATGTCCTAGAACCAGAGAGGTTCTGCTCTGTATTATGGGTATAAAACCAAGACCCAACAAATTATGTATTTCTATATATTTCATAAGTCAAAATATTTATCGTCCAATGCAGAAGTCATTTTAGAATAATGATAATACAGATGGTTGAAGCATGTATCTGTTATTTCGAAGTTGACATGAAAACGTAGACACCGAACGTTTAAGAATGAACAATATAGGATATTGGGCATATATCAAAGGGTACAACATGTCTTATGTCTATATTGACTTTAAATGGAAAATTTAATTCGTCTATTTATCAGAAAAAATACCATGCAGATGTAGGCAGTCTCATTTCTTCGTTAAGGTTTTGTAATAAGACAATTTTACGAGAAAAATAATACAGATCAGAAACTTTGTGAACATATCAGGTAAATGACCCACATCAATCCACTAAGACGTGTGATAGGAATAAATAATTAATAAATAATTCCTACTTATACCTTTCCAATCGCTTAAAAGTTTATATTTATTCAATAATTTTAAACACGATCTCAGGTTTGTCTACATTATTTAAGCCAAAACTGTACGTCAAAAGTATGACTGTCAGACAGTGATCCTCAGCAGGTTGTGATAGGTTAATTCGGTCGGATGCTAGAAAGGCACCCAGAGAGCGCAACCCTCCTCCTATAGGCAGCTCATAACCTCTATATGACATTTCCTTAAAAACAATCCGGGATCCAGATGGTGATCCGGATCATCCCCACAATTTAAATAATCGTTCCTTGTTTCATTGCCGAGCTATCCTGAAAATTCATCTAAACCAGTTCACAACTTTTTGAGTAATGTTACTAACAAACAAACCGGCAAACAAACCAACGCCGGAAAAAAACATGACCTCCTTTGCGGAAGTAATAACAGTCAGGTACCAAAAGATCAGATACAGGTACAGATTGTTCATAGAATACCTAGGAACGGATCTAGTTACTCTAATTAGAAAGTACTTGGGTCAAGGTAGAGATAATTATAATGCAATTCAGAGACATTCAAGCTGATAATAACAGCATAAATTTCATCTATGTGCAAGTCAACATGTCCTTTCTATAGTATCATGTTATACCAGGTACATATGCTTTTATCGGTCTTTGTTCATCTGATTAAAAAAAGATGATTTAAATTACCCCTCCTTCATCTACGTATCCAGATGATTTTAGATTGCTCCTTAATTTATATTTGAACCAGATGATTTTTAATTGTCTGATGACACACTTATTTATAATTTCGTTATTTCAGTAAAAATACATTTGAATGTCTTTCTCTATATCCTCCAAACTGCATTATTTGTATTTTCATAATTGTTATACTGATTGTGTTTTCCTTCTTGCACAGGGCCCCATGCAATTTAATAAAGCGATCCTTCTGGTACTTGCTAACCTGAAAATGTTATAATGTTATAGTGCATAAATTCTATATATAGGTACCAAATACTGCCTACTCACTTCTACAGGTATAGGTAGTGTGAATTGGGTCACCTAGGTAAAGTTACACATTCTAGGCCAAACCTCAATTTTACATCATCAAAAGAATCGTGACACATCCTAGGACAGTTATGACAACTGCCCTGTGTTCTTGGTTTCCAGAATTCACGCCCCGGGGCTCTGAAATATAAATAAAGATTCATTAAAAGACACATTAAAATGAGTTAATATTTCTGTTACGTTCTATGTTTTTTTTCCTGTATTTTTGTACCTTTTATAATCAGTTTATTTCTAATGATATTAAAAAAAATACCTGCTACATCACAAATGGATAAGAGAAAATCGGATTAGATTACTGAATTACTTGGATATTAAAACACTGGCTGTTTTTAATCATCCAAATGTATATTCAAAACGATTAGATTAAGTTTAAGTATGTAACATTTGATAAAAAAATAATAAACTCCGACAGATGATAACAACACTTCATAAGTATTTCAAATAAGTAACTCCCCAACTAAGTGGTTTGTTGTTAACGTATACCTTGACAAGAAATATTTTCTAAACCATAATACCCCGGTCGTGTGACTCTCTTAGAAAATTCTAGCTAGGGTTTGAGCAGAAGGGGAAAAAGCACTGGAAACTGAACTTACTTTGAAATTCCTTTTTCAGGCTCGGAAGGTACTCATACCAAAATCGGCATCTCCGGTGATTCAGTCTGTTGGTCACGTGAGCAGGTCCTACGTCAAGAATGTTAGTAGGAAAAGCCGGTCCCTTATACATCGGCCATTTGTCCTCCCCACCGTCTGGAACACTGTAATATGATAAACAAGCAAAATTTTAACAGATATAATATTGAAGGGCCGATGGGGTGCGAAACACTCCCAAGAATTTGAATGAAATCTGTCGAACTTTAATACCATGGGAGCATGTTCATCAATTTTAGCTGGGGTGTATTGCCAGGATTGGGGGAGGGAAGAGAGCAGAAATATCTGGCAAAGGCAATTGAATATATATATATATATATATATATATATATACATACATACATATATATATATATATCATGACCTTTTTTTTTAATTTAATCATTATATCACTAAGTGAAATTCCGGGAGGAGGGGGGTACATGCATGGTGGGTGGGGGGGGGGGGGGCATGCCCCAAGCCATGACACCCGACTCAGTACGCAATGATAATTTGGTTGGTAAGCCCGTAACCCGTAATCTAAAAAACGAAGGATGCAACGTTACTACATGTGCAGATAACTGATTTAAACGGCCTTTTTCATAACACTTCACTAAATTGAGGATACATAATAACCTATTGAGGGATCCCATGAAAACTCAAGGGTCGTAAATTTAATATTCTTAATATATCACCTTACTATTTCACCAAAATACTCTCATTTAAGGAAAAAGAAAGAAAAAAAATTTCAACAGATATATCTGAAGGGAGATTTTAAAGATTAAAAAAGCCCATTGCTACATCTTATCACAGATGTTTGGCGACATAAATTTATTTATAGAACGTACCCAGTTTTAGCAAACGACGCCCAATACTTCTGAACACGTTTGCTGAGTTTCAGCTCGTCAGGTAAAGACTGAACTGCTGGATTCCCAAACACATAATCAACATCCATTCCGTGGGCAGCTCCAAACCAATCAGGTATTGGTACCCACCAGTTTTTAGTCTTGTGGGCTAGTTGGTACATATACACCTGTTCCCCTCTCTCTGCATAGTATCCAGCAAATTGCACCGTTGGACAGACTAACAAAGGGTCCGCGAAGGCGTCAGCTGTCTGTCTTGCATTGCTTCTGCCAGGGTATCCATTCTTGACTGTATATTCAAATTCCACCGCCATGCTGGATACTGGGTCATTTGAGGTACCTGTTAAGTCCAGGAACTGCTGTCTGGTCAGAGAAGGCGGAGTTGATGAGTTAAAAAGGTGAGGCATCGTCAGGAAAAGGATCAAGGTTCCTTCATCTTCAGTGGTACCAATCATTAGGTTTGTAGACTTGTGTTTACCTGCTTTCTTCAGACGTTCAGGGGAATCCTTTAGGAACGTCCCGTCAGCCGTAATCGGCAAGGCCGAGGTTCCTTTGCCTATTTTATACAAGGTGTACGTCATCTGAACAATATCGAATTTCTCTAGACATTTGATGGTGGTTTCAATATTTTCCTTGTGGCATCCCAGTTCCTCAATCAAAGCCATATTAAACTTCTTTGCGGGCTCGGGTTCCGTATACATAATTGGCGCACCACTTTGCATAATGGCGTATTTGAAAAGAGGATGACTGTCGGGTGAGAGGAGATGATAACCCACACTTAACGAGCCAGCACTCTCACCAAATAGAGTAACCCTCTCAGGATCTCCTCCGAAATGTCGGATGTTTTTCTGAACCCATTTCAGAGCAAGCTGTTGGTCCAATAATCCCATATTTCCGGGTGCTTCCTCTCTTCCAAGATACAGAAACCCAGCGGCTCCAAGCCGGTAATTCATTGATACCACCACGACGTCTCTACTTGCAGCCAGATATTTCCCATTATATGCATCAAAAACGATAGAACCGACCATAAAACCGCCCCCATAAATCCAAACCATCACTGTTTTTAAATCTGTACTTTTTCCTTCCAGAGAGGGAGTCCATACATTAAGGTACAGACAGTCTTCACTCTGTGGTTCAGGTGCGGAAAAATACGGTATCATGTGCTGCTTGCAAGACGGTGGCTGAGCTGTCGCGTTAAGGACGCCGTCCCATGGTTCCACCGGCTCAGGCCTACGGAATCGACGACTTCCAGTTGGGGGCTTTGCGAAAGGTATACCTAAGAAGGTATGGACATCAGTGCCGTTGACATCCTCAATGAATCCCCTGACCTCTCCGTCATGTATCTTTGTTAGTGCTACCGAAGGGACAAATTGCACCAGGACGATGGCGACAAGAATTCCAAACATTTTCTTTGGCATTTTCACTGAAGTGATAAGAATGACAATTACACAATAGTATCACATTTTCATTTTATAGATTAGCACCCAATCTTAATAGTTCATGCTTAAAGCCATATTTTAAATTTATATTTTGTTAATTGTTTCACAGTCATTTGCACGTGTTTCAGTTTGCAGCAAGATTAAACAAAGCCCAGAGTAATAACTGAAGAACTCCAAGATTCATGTAACTTTTATTTAATTCAAATAGATTGGCCAAATCATTAATGGAAAGGGCTTTTATATGAAAAGTGCTAATTAATGTAAAGAGTAAAATGCGATACTTTTTGTGTTGATTTCACAATGCACCTTTTACTTTTACTTAGTTATTTCATAAAGAGTCGATGTATAATTTCCCGCTAGGCTGGGGTTTTAAGGAGTAGAGGCTGGCAACCGCTGAGACCCCTGAAGCGAACATGAATTGTCCAATACAACGTACACCGACAGAATCATCACATACAGCGTACACCGGCAAATTCATCACATACGGCGTACACCGCCAGAATCATCACATACAGCGTACACCGACAAAATCATCACATACAGCGTACACCGACTGAATTATCACATACAGCGTACACCAACAGAATAATCACATACAACGTACACCGACAGATTCATCACATACAGCGTACACGGACAGAATCATCACATACAGCGTACACCGACAGAATCATCACATACAGAGTACACCGACAAAATCATCACATACAGCGTACACGGACAGAATTATCACATATAGCGTACACCGACAGAATAATCACATACATTGTACACCTAGAGAATCATCACATAGAGCGTACACTGACATAATCATCATATACAGGGTACACCGACAGAATCATCACATAGAGCGTACACCTACAGAATCATCACATACAGCGTACACCGACAGAATCATCACATAGAGCGTACACCTACAGAATCATCACATACAGCGTACACCGACAGAATCATCACATACAGCGTACACCGACAGAATCATCAAATACAGCGTACACCGACAGAATCATCATATACAGCGTATACCGACAGAATCATCACATACAGCGTACACCTACAAAATCATCACATACAGCGTAATCCGACAGAATCATCACATAGAGCGTACACCTAGAAAATCATCACATACAGCGTACACCGACAGAATCATCACATACAGCGTACACCGACAGAATCATCACATACAGCGTACACCGACAGAATCATCATATACAGCGTACACCGACAGAATCATCACATACAGCGTACACCGACAGAATCATCACATACAGCGTACACCGACAGCATCATCACATACCGCGAACACCGACAGAATCATCACATACAGCGTACACCGACAGAATCATCACATACAGCGTACACCGACAGAATCATCACATACAGCGTACACCAACAGAATCATCACATACAGCGTACACCGACAGAATCATCATATACAGCGTAATCCGACAGAATCATCACATACATTGTACACCTACATAATCATCACATACAGAGTACACGGACAGAATCATCACATACAGCGTACACCGACAGAATCATCACATACAGAGTACACCGACAGAATCATCACATACACTGTACACCTACATAATCATCACATACAGAGTACTCCGACAGAATCATCACATACAGCGTACACCGACAGAATCATCACATACAGAGTACACCGACAGAATCATCACATACAGCGTACACCGACAGAATCATCACATACAGAGTACACCGACAGAATCGTCATATACAGCTTACACCGACAGAATCGTCACATACAGCGTACACCGACAGAATCATCACATACAGCGTACACTGACAGAATCATCACATACAGCGTACCCCGACAGAATCATCACATACAGCGTACCCCGACAGAATCATCACATACAGCGTACACCGACAGAATCATCACATACAGCGTACACCGACAGAATCATCACATACAGTGTACACCGACAGAATCATCACATACAGCGTACACCGACAGAATCATCACATACAGCGTAATCCGACAGAATCATCACATACACTGTACACCTACATAATCATCACATACAGAGTACACCGACAGAATCATCACATACAGCGTACACCGACAGAATCATCACATACAGAGTACACCGACAGAATCATCACATACAGCGTACACCGACAGAATCGTCACATACAGCGTACACCGACAGAATCATCACATACAGAGTACACCGACAGAATCATGACATACAGCGTACACCGACAGAATCATCATATACAGAGTACACCGACAGAATCATCACATACAGCGTACACCGACAGAATCATCACATACAGAGTACACCGACAGAATCATGACATACAGCGTACACCGACAGAATCATCACATACAGAGTACACCGACAGAATCATCACATACAGAGTACACCGACAGAATCATCACATACAGCGTACACCGACAGAATCATCACATACAGAGTACACCGACAGAATCGTCATATACAGCTTACACCGACAGAATCGTCACATACAGCGTACACCGACAGAATCATCACATACAGCGTACACTGACAGAATCATCACATACAGCGTACCCCGACAGAATCATCACATACAGCGTACCCCGACAGAATCATCACATACAGCGTACACCGACAGAATCATCACATACAGCGTACACCGACAGAATCATCACATACAGTGTACACCGACAGAATCATCACATACAGCGTACACCGACAGAATCATCACATACAGCGTAATCCGACAGAATCATCACATACACTGTACACCTACATAATCATCACATACAGAGTACACCGATAGAATCATCACATACAGCGTACACCGACAGAATCATCACATACAGAGTACACCGACAGAATCATCACATACAGCGTACACCGACAGAATCGTCACATACAGCGTACACCGACAGAATCATCACATACAGAGTACACCGACAGAATCATGACATACAGCGTACACCGACAGAATCATCATATACAGAGTACACCGACAGAATCATCACATACAGCGTACACCGACAGAATCATCACATACAGAGTACACCGACAGAATCATGACATACAGCGTACACCGACAGAATCATCACATACAGAGTACACCGACAGAATCATCACATACAGCGTACACCGAAAGAATCATCACATACACTGTACACCTACATTATCATCACATACAGAGTACACCGACAGAATCATCACATACAGCGTACACCGACAGAATCATCACATACAGCGTACACCGACAGAATCATCACATACAGCGTACACCGACAGAATCAACACATACAGCGTACACCGACAGAATCATCACATACAGCGTACACCGACAGAATCATCACATACCGCGAACTCGACAGAATCATCACATACAGCGTACACCGACAGAATCATCACATACCGCGAACACCGACAGAATCATCACATACAGCGTACACCGACAGAATCATCATATACACCGTACACGGACAGAATCATCACACACAGAGGACACCGACAGAATCATCACATACAGCTTACACCGACAGAATCATCATATACAGCGTAATCCGACAGAATCATCACATACACTGTACACCTACATAATCATCACATACCGCTTACACCGACAGAATCATCACATACAGCGTACACCGACAGAATCATCACATACAGCTTACACCGACAGAATCATCACATACAGCGTACACCGACAGAATCATCACATACAGAGTACACCGACAGAATCATCACATACAGCGTACACTGACAGAATCATCACATACAGAGTACACCGACAGAATCATCACATACAGCGTACACCGACAGAATCATCACATACAGAGTACACCGACAGAATCATCACATACAGTGTACACCGACAGAATCATCACATACAGCGTACACCGACAGAATCATCACATACAGAGTACATCGACAGAATCATCACATACAGCGTACACCGACAGAATCATCACATACAGAGTACACCGACAGAATCATCACATACAGAGTACACAAAGAGAATCATCACATACAGCGTACACCGACAGAATCATCACATACAGCGTACACCGACAGAATCATCACATACAGCGTACACCTATAGAATTATCACATACAGCGTACACCGACAGAATCATCACATACAGCGTACATGGACAGAATCATCACATACAGCGTACACCGACAGAATCATCACATACAGCGTACACCGACAGAATCATCACATACAGCGTACACCTACAGAATTATCACATACAGCGTACACCGACAGAATCATCACATACAGCGTACACGGACAGAATCATCACATACAGCGTACACCGACAGAATCATCACATACAGCGTACACCGACAGAATCATCACATACAGCGTACACCGACAGAATCATCATATACAGCGTACACCGACAGAGTCATCACATACAGCGTACACCGACAGAATCATCACATACAGCGTACACCGACAGAATCATCACATACAGCGTACACCGACAGAATCATCACATACAACGTACACCGCCAGAATCATCACATACAGCGTACACCGACAGAATCATCACATACAGCGTAAACCGACAGAATCATCACATACAGCGTACACCGACAGAATCATCACATAGAGTTGGGGTCTACCTATTAGGACGGAAAAGAGCATGTATGTCTCCCCCCCCCCCCCCCCCCGGTCCCAAGAAAAGCATCTGATAATATACCCTGACCGAAAGATCACTGTCTTTTTTGTCTATCTCTTGATAGTAGTCATATACATCAGACAGCGTACCTTGACAGAAGCACGCGGAGCCGCAAAAAATTGTCGGGTACATCGGAGCTCTAATGGCTGGTATAGTAAACAGTGCTTCCCGTAGGCTGCAGGCGTAATCAGCTTAAGTCCCACCAGACTATACATTGTGTGTACAAGGTGTATCTGATATCTTGTGTTAGCATTGCAGGGCTGGTAACTGGATTGAATGCGGAAAATGAAAATGATTTCCAAAATAGATTGTTTGCAAGTTATTGCATTGCATCACTTAAATACAGAAAAAAACATTCATTATATTTAATTTGTTCAAATTAAACATCAAAATAAAAATAGTTTATATGTAATCTTAAGAATATTAATTATAATTTAACAAATCATATTGCTATTTTTACATAAATGAACTCCTCAGTGAGACCAGGAGATCTCGGGCCCCGGCCTAAAACCCGCAGATACCCAGCTGGTTGTATATTTATACCTCAGAAGCGGATCCAGATGGGGTGGGATCCAGGGGGTCACCCCCCACCCTTTTCAGCCAACGTAACTTTTTCAAGGGTTTCAGACCAATTTTTTTTTTGCAGCATGGACCCTTTTGTTATTAGTCCTCCACACGACGGGCGTATCATGCACGTTTGCGGTGCTCTTGTTATATATGTCTTTTGCTGGTCAATCCTTTGATATATAAACTTAAACAAAAAGCTTTATAATATCATAACTGTTGTGAGCATCTTACCACACACTGATATCAGACTCTTCTCAAGTGTACCGCTATAGTCCGCTCCCTTTTTCAACTTGCAGCGCGTTCGGTGACTCGGAGACTGGCAGTGCAATGCGCAGGTCGGGAGGAGATTCGTATCTAGGCTTCAGTTACCTTGGTAACAATTGTAGGTTTGCCGAAATGATAGACTGACACAGTTACGCTTGTGATTTATTTATGTTAACACACAAATGATATCACAAACACAAAGCAAACAGGATTATATATCAATACCCTTTATTAATCCAAGCTTCGGGGAAGGGGTCGTTTCGGCGATCAGATGTCCGTCTGTCTGTCCGTCAGTAGTATGAATAATTCTGATGCTTCATGCATTTGATCTAAAAAAAAGTTTTACCTCAGTTGCTCGAATCGTTATTTGTGTTGTTATTATGCATGAAAACAACAAATAGAGTCGTTCTGCTACACGTGTACAGGTCTTTATGTATGACACAGACCTGTGTGTAGTAGAAAGTACAAACGGCTTTACAGGTTGTTTTCTGACATAATAACCCCACAAATAGCGATTCGAATAATTAAATCATTTCAGGTGTTTTGTAACCCCCCGAAATCATCCAAGATCGAAAGAACGTGAAGTTCGTAAAGCGTTCTAATAGGTCCGTGGTAAACTTTTACACACTTTGTCGAGAAAGCAGGGTCACTGTTTAGCTGAACAAGGCTGCCGTCTGGCGCTCAAGCCAACACGCCGATACAAGGGGATAAGGCCGACCTTAGTGGGCGGGGTTTATATATATCCATCGAAATTACACGAGAGATCGATCAACAGAGATCGAGAGAGTGTGAGAGGGAGACTAAAATTACTAGCCCCCCCCCCCCCTCCCCGGAAAAACAGGTCGACGCAGGTGGCACCACAAAAACCTCGATTTTAAATATGAGTCATGTGACCAATATTTGCATGAAATATGGTGATGCTAGCAACTGCCATTCCTGAGATTGTCATGTTAGTATGCTAACTTGGCCAAAAGTTCATAGTCCTGCAACTCGGCCAAAAATCAATGAACTGGACCCATGTGAACAAACTTGACGGAGATCATCTTTGGGACTATTTTTGTTAAATATTAAAGAATCTGGCTGCATTGTTTAGAGAAGGTTTTTCAAAGGTTTTCTACCTTTCCCCCGTAACATGCAAGTTGTTGCAGATGGCGTTACAAAAAGGGTTAATGTGCAGAAGAGAGCTGACCCCATAAAGAAAATGTCAGTGCAGGTGGCGCAAATAAAAGGTGTCACGTGACTAATATTTGCATATAATTTGGTGATGACATCACACCAGCCATTTCTGAGATTGTAGTTTTAGTATGCTTGTTTGGCCAAATGATTTAGTTCAGCTTACTGTAAATTGGCGCTGCCAGGTCCGATGATTTTTTAGATGCATGGGTAAACGTACGGACGACGGACGACGCTGCGCCATCGCATAAGCTCACGGATTCGCTAACATTAGATATATTTTACGCGGCGCCACCAGTCTTCTGCAGCTTGTAAAGGCCATTATAACCCACTGGCATCTCAGATTTCAAGGCAATCAAAAATTACGTTTTTTATTTGTGGCCTGTTAACGGCCGGACGACTGTCAAAAGAGTGATCGCTATAGTTCAGAATTAAAAGTCTGCCATATACATTCTGATGGCTGTACAATTTTAGCATTCCTACTGTTTACTGAATATTAAAATAAAATTAATTCATAAATGTGGTGAATGTGGTACATCACTTGTTACGATAAGTTGTAATATTTTGAATAGTGAACAAGATTATTTTTAGCCGGACAAAACCACTTAGTAAACATATAGTGTAAGACTAAATAGGCAGTTGGTACATTTTAATAAAATGAATTTAGTTGGACTCAGTTAAAAATGTTTTGATTTTGAGCCTGGACAGCTGAGTGTTGAAATGCTAGGCCTTCTGCGTTGGCGACCAGGGTTCGATTCCCGGCGTGGCTATAAGCGTGGATTGTAGTTGCCCGTCCAAGGTCGGTGGTTTTCTCCGGGTCCTCCACCCTTACTGACTATCCAGCGCCAACAACCGAGCCGTGGAGAGTGCCTCGTATTAGTTATTATAACTAGTAGTACAATCCATGTAAAATAAATAAAGTTAAAGAAGGCAGACTTGGGATTTGAACCACAAGGACATTGGCGTCAATTTTTCTTCCAGGATGGGGGGGGATGACTTTGTTTATTTATACACACACACACATATACATTTTTCAGCGTCTCTGAGTGACAAATTCAACTATATAATATATATATATATATATATATATATATATATATATATAAACATACCAATGTTAATCATTTTTCAAAAAAATATAATATTGTAGTAGAAAATAAGGATTTGTAATTCAAAGCAAGGTTCAGATATAACATTTTTTAGTAAATGGATCCAAAGTCTTTAATTCTATTTATTTATATATTTTATTTGCAATATTATAATATTATTCTCCAAAAAGTGGGGGGGGGGGGGATGTTTACATTGGCCATCCCCCCCTTGTCAAAAAGTGGGGGGTATATATACCCCCCGTCCCCCCCTATATTGACGCCCCTGCACAAGGACATGAACTCCACTGACTTTCACAAAGACTCTGTTAGTGTGGACTAAACTGTTTATACTGAAGCCTACTTTTGGTGCTGCCGAAAGAAAGAGGTTATCCAATAAAAGTTTGTAACTTAATATTGTGCCTCCTGTTGCTTACCATGGAAGAACTAAGGGTCACACACAAAAACACAAATAATAGATTGTAAAAAATGTTCATTTTGCACAATTAACATGATCAAAAACATAGTGCAAGATATAAGAATGTTTCATCTGGAAACATCACATTATTAAATACCGGTTACAAGCACCAGCAGACTGTCATGATGGTCAAAATAAATAATATCGAATACGTGCTTATTATACAAAATGCATATAAAACATAAGGTTTATGCACACATCAACTGTTCACATTTTAAGATATATTTTAATTATCTGAGCACAGAAATTTACCTTATATGAATCCAGCGTAGCCTTGTAATTAAAAGTTGGTTGCTCCTTACATTCATAATAACATAAGTATTTAGACTAAAAAATTTTATAATTCAGTAGTGGCAACCATTTGGTATGAATCAAATAATGTTCTTGGAATGTTGTTTCACTAAAACAAAAGAGCTTAAAAAACAAATTTCCGTTGCCACTACAGATATAGGGAACAGGTAAAGTCTTGCTGAAATCATAAAAGGGTTTTATCACAATCTTTTGTTCTAAAAAAATGCAATGCTAAGATTTCCTGATTTATAACTCAAACATTTTAATGTATGTCCAAACTTAGCTCACCTCTTAGATAAAGTTTGAAGGCGAACAGTATCCTCTCTTTACCAAGTCATAAACAGATACATCTCATGCAACATATATAACAGCCAGATATACTGGTTCTTAACGGAGTTCATGAACCACTAAGAACGATTTTGTTCCATAACCATAGGTAGGTCTTTTATAATTCCCTTGCAAAAAAACATGTACATGTGTGTATCCACTTGAGATCACCAAAAATAAACTACAAGTATATGACTTCTCGCTGGATTTGTAATATTTGATGTGTCTGCTTACTCCCAGGAAACTTCTCCAGAGAAAAACACTGTTGGTTGGACGAAGATCTCCTCTGTTACTGTCTTCCTATACCTTCATAGTAAAACCCTACCAGGCAAACATTACCCTGGAAAAGAGGCATCTATTTATTATCCCAGCTCATCACTTTCTCTTTGTGATCAAATAAAATAGAGACCAACTTGCTAAATACAGCAACATGTATTGGTCCCATGACTTGTCACATTGGCAAAGCTTTAATGTACACCTTCGCATTAAGTTTTTGCACTTTAAGCCCTTAACTACAAGGCAATGAGATTCTTGTATCCGTTTCACCCCAGAATCTCTCATGTTCAGCCCCTCAATACCAAGATGGTCAAGTCCCGAGCAGTCCAGTTGTAAAACACTTGGCACTCTTCACTGGTCACCAAGGTTTGAGAGTAGATCATCCTCAGTCAGTGGTTTTCTATGGGTATCCATTTTCTTCCACCTCTACAAACTACTAAATGCCACCATCTGAGCAACGGAGAGTACCTCATATTGCTTATTGCAAAGAGTTGTACCATCCATGTAATACAAATACAGTATATTTAATTTAAACCATGAGGCAAACTAACATGCTGATCAGATTTTTTTTTCTACATTCTTGCTCCAGCTGCTGAGACCTTCAGCCCCCAGGTCCAAGACCTTAACCACAAAGCAATGGTCCACATCAATCACACATTTCAAAAGTCCTGCTTCTATCGTTGGAATCTTAATTCCATGATTCAAGACAGAGCTTAAACACATGGCAAAACTCAACACTGAGATTACATTGATGCTCTGTAAGCCGAGAACTTCAGCTTCCTAGTCATAGTGCTTAACCATAAGGGTGATTTGTACACTGGAGCTGCCTGTTCATCATCAGTCCGGAGCTGTAGGATCCTCCAGTTCATCCTCCTCCTCCTCCTCTTCTTCCTCTGGCTGCAGCACGACGTGCTGAACACTTGGTGGGGGCTGCTGCTTCTGCTGTGCCCAGGTGTAGATCCCTTGCTGCTGCAGGCCTGTGCCCTGTTTTAGCAGCTGCCACTTGGTTGATATCCTGACCATCAGGTCTTTCACCTGTAGAATATAAAAACAGTTATCCATATTTTGACTGTTAACAGGAAAATTTGATCAGATGAACATAATGATTTACAGCACAATGCACATAATCCAGGGCTCAACATTAACTTTTGAAAGTACTTGCCTATTGGCAAGTAGTTAGAAAAGATTTTGGGAAAATCCCACAAAGCCCTAGTTGGTCATTGTGGCATCACTAAAAATTAATGGATGGACAGACAGACATATGGATGGCCATACAATGTCGTGTCTAAAATAATTGTATATTAAAAGTGAGTATAAAGACATTATGTAACTGAATTTGATTTTCCTGGTTTTGGTAGAAACAGAACAAGCTATCCAGCCACAGGTGAAAACATGGAAAAGAGGACATCAATTGGAGATTATAAAAGTTTTCTTGAATCATCATGGGGTCCATCTGTGACCAACTCTAAACCAAAATTTTACTTGTTGCACAATCTCACAAAAAATATTTCAGTTGATTCTTAAAAAAAGGGGCCATGGGTAGAGGGATACTGATAAAATTTGGTGGATCTGGCGGTGGATCCAGTCACTGACACAGTAGAGATAACACATACCTTGGTGCGATCCAGGTCTTGGATTGTGTCTCTGACTCCTCCCATCAAATGGCACAAGCTGTCCATCAAATCCTTCAGGAAAGGCTACAGGTCAAAGGTTAAAAATGAAATACAGAGAAGCCTAAAAGCTTAAAAAGAAAAGTTTAAGTTGCTGTGTAAGATTAAGATCATTGACAGTTCTTAAACAGAACTGGAACCAAAGCAACAACATTAACTACATTATGGCAACTACAGAAAATTTACCTTCTCTTTACATGTAATTTCACTCAGGAAAATACAAACAGTCTATAACCATAGACAGATGGAACTATATTCTCATGTTCTGGCCTAACAGAGAGAGCTATTTTTTTTAAAATATTTTTTGTTGGAGGTAAATGCCTCCAACTAAATTTGTACACCATATGTTTCTGAATTAGTGACATGGCAGTAGCAGAAGTTTAATCTCATTTTATATCTTAGAGTTAACCAGGCCTGGTGACTACTGCACTTATAGGGCCTGGATATGTAATCTTATGAATGCTGGGTCATACAATGAAGCGTACTCCTTTGTTAGGGAAACAATGCCTTGGGGCACAGCCTTCCCATCAAGCCTGCAGGGGGGCTCATCCTGGGTGGGGGCTGATCGTGAAAAATCTTACTGAATCTGCTGTGATTCAAACTCACCATTTCCTGGCTATGAGTCATGTGCTTTGTACACCACAGAAGCTGGTGCCCGCCTGGTACTAAAGTAGGTGTAATAAAGTAGTGTTTTGACTGAAACAGACTGCAACTGACACTTACCCTATCTGCTCCTCTCAGAGGCTCATTGCCTACACCAATATCGACAAGCTGAAGTACACTATGTAGGTGATAGTAGTCAGTCTCCTGCTGAATATTTAGAGCTCTCACTAAAGTACACAAGTTCTCCATCTGCAGTAAACCAGATGATATATAAGTATAAGCAAAATTACTTGAATAATACAAGGTACATTTATAGTATAATCCTTGGCAAAACCCCTCCAAATCAATGCCTAAGTTGTTTTAAATTCATATCAGAGCCAATAAAGTATATAAGATATGAAACCCGGTACATTCTTGCAAGTGTAAAATATACTGATGACATTAGTTTTATGTGATATTTTATTATTATTACAAAATTGCAGTAAAAATTGTATTATGTTAAGCATCCATCAAATAAAAAGTAAATTTAAGTGGGCTTACACTAAAAGTTACGTATTGCTTTTCTTTTCCCATTATTCTTCCTTATTAAATCTGAATGGCACCTGCATCTCCATTGATCACATACCTATGGACTGGTCTGCCACCCAAACGCCTCCAGAACATTACTGTTATATTAGAGTTGGGTGATATACCCTACTGGAATATGACCTTTTATTTAATAAGAGCAGGTAAGACAGAAAACTCTACCTTCGGTTGTCCCTGGATGGACGACACCTCAGTGAGGTCGATTAGTGTGTGGAATGCCAGCCTCTTCTGTAGAAGTAATCCTCGGGATGTGTAGGGCATCAGCTGTACCAGGTAAACTTTGTTGTGGTGGTGAGAAGCCAGCAATGGTACGTTCTCACTCAGGTAAGACACCTTCAAACACAAGGGAAAGGATACAGCCTTAAGGTTAAGGTTCCCACCCAGCAATTTTAAATTAGCAATCATACTGGAGTACCTGAAACAAAAATAAGGAGTTATAAGAATTTTCAGCAAAAAATGTGGTAAAAGTATAGGAGTTTTCACTAAAAATTGTGGTATTTTAACATGAATAACATGACTTCTGACCTTGGTACCTCAAAATTGATAGTTCTTCCACTATTGGTAGGGTATGGGATAAAAATTTTGGCTTTAAATGTGTCCACAATCTTTTCTAAGATGTGGGTCCTGTGAATTTGACCCAGTGACCTCAAAATCCATAGGATTCATCCGTGGGTGGGTAAGCTATTTTTGAAAATGAAAGGTTTCAGTCGGTTCAGCCTAAAAAGCATCTACAAACTAATTTCAAACAGACAAAAGATGGATCGAGGGATGCACAAATGGAGGCTTTACAATATTCCCTCCTGCAACTTCTTTGCAGTTGGATAACAACAGTTAAATGAGAAACTTTATTGCTCTGCAAAAATATTCAGGAGATTATGGTCTTAATGCTGGAAATATATTTCAATTATAGGAGCTTTTTTTTTCATAGGAAAATATATGTGACAGTTTGAGCACAGTCCCTGTTTAAACCCTGCAAGAGCCTCTGAAGCAAAATGGCAATATCTCAAAAGAACCTTAGTGATTCACTAAAATGCATTTGTGTCACTTATTCTGGAACATTTATAGCATGTATAACCTGAAATCCAGAAAGCTTATTATCATGAATACATATGATTATCATCCTTATTCAGTATACAGCACCAAAATCATTCCATGGACCTAACTTTATACAGAAACAAACCTCCACATACAAAGAAAGCACTTATGACTGACAATATTTCTATGCTTTTCCTCCAACCTCCATTTGCGCATTTTCATGAAGATTGACTGTCTGAATACTTGTATTGAATACTGTGCACCAACTGATTATATACAGCTTTTTGTTAAGTACAAGCATAACACTTCATTTAGAAATATTAGTGTGGATTTGAGGTACACAAAAAAAAAATTCTCATACATTATAAAATAAAAGTAAGTAAAAGAGGAAATCCAGTTCTGACCATGTTGGAATTAGATTCCTTTACATCGGATCATTTGGCTCTTCGTTTTGGTTACACCAACACAGCAATGATACACTGATTATACACTGCAGTCGTCCCAGATCTCTTTTTTGTTTTAACCACAGCTTTATATCGGTGTTGTAATCAGACAAACTGTGATTTTGAAGCTGTGACATGACACATAACTCACCTGATCACTGAAGTCTTCATCTAGATAAGCATCCAATATGGCTGCCAAGCACAATTTTAACGTGTGCTGGATCATGTGACTGGAAAGCACAATTAGGACACAATTACTTCAAATCAATGGTTTCAAAAGCCACAATATGATTTGCATTTTTTTCAAATGGTATTTCTCAACTATTTATGGTAATATTTTACAAATGATGTCCTCAATATCTTATTTTGTCAAAGCTAAGAAAAAATTATAACTGAAAACAGTTGTCACTGGCAGCTATTTTGAAAATGGCTACTATTAGTGTCATACTGAAAATACATGACGGCTAAATACCCATTTTATTTGGAATGTTTTTCGCTAAATGTTACCAATATTTGGTGTTTTTTCATAAATGCAGAACTGTGATGGATATTTAACCAAGTTGCACTAATAAAATAAGTTTCAAGATGTCATCTCATATAGAAATGACATTGTTTCATGGCTGACTTTTAATGTTAAGAAATGAATCTCCATTTTACTGGTTGCCGCCCGACACTGACTTGATTTATGTATGATAAAACACTTTCCAGCCCAACATATCCCTTTATAATTTAATTGCGAGTCTGACTCACTAATCCTGTTAAAAAATTATACCTCTTGCAAGTTTTTTTACTATCCACTTCTGTTCTTAATATTGCTTTATTTCCTGGACCGATCCTGTCCTAGATGATACTTGAAACCACAAAGTAAATGTCTTGATTCGCTGACTAAAATCCCAAGCAATATCCCAAAATAAATACATGGATTCCATAGCTTTGTTCTTTTTGAAGCTTTTCAAGGACAAAAATTTGGAATGTCAAGGTTTTTTTTAAACACTAATCTTTACCAAAGAAAACATTTTCTGTTTTTATTCAAATTCATCATGTTTTTATCAGAATATCTGGTAAGTGCAAAATATTAATGAAAGAGCATTGAAAACTGAGCACTGAATCCAGAATATTCAAGGGTACTATTAATGCTCAGACAATAGTGCAACAACTTTTATAACTCTTTAAAGTATTCCTAATTTCTCTTGCTCAAGCAAAGCCAGTCATGAATTAGTACATTAAACAAGGACTACAGGCCAAATGCAAACCTGTGCAATGGAATATACATCACATATAAGGCTTCCATGATAACATGCCTGACCATTATTTGAAAAGTACTTGATTACTTATCAAGAACGTGTGACATGTACATGTACAATGCAAGTACTAAATATTTTGAACCTGTGTACAACCACCAATTATGCCAAAGTCACTCCTGAAATACTGGGATGGATGCATGAAACCCCAAAAACAATTGTAGGTGGTGCACAAGGTCTTGTATATGACAAAGCTATCCAAAATGTACATATATGCACAATTTCAGGCTGATATATCAAACCCCTACTGAAAAATAAGCAGGGACATACACTGTGCAAAAATCCCTGCATGTGGTGACAACCAGTCTTGTGTATGAGAAAGCCATTAAAGATGCATGGACATGTCAAAATTTCAGGCCAATACAACTCTCTTGAGTTGGATCCACTCAGCTGACCAAGCTCAGCTGAGGAAGGCAGTGGACCCTAAGTCAATGGTGGCTGAGTGCCAGGTGTAGCTACTGCACTGAGTGAACTCTGGACCTGTACCTGGCTGCACTAACTGATCTTTTGACCTGTTGCCTAATCTGACACAGTTGGCAGTCTACCAAAGCTTAAAATAGATACAGAATAAAACTTGGCCTGTTGCCAAATCTGAAATAGTTGGCAGTCTGCCAAGCTATTTATAATCACTAATTATTTATGTTTCCTGTACAGTTCTGCTTATATGTCCGAAGAGCTCAGTGTGTTATGGCAATAAATCTACTAGTTTTGTTTACCAAAGTATCTCACATTTCTTTCTTTGTTGAAGGTCCAATAATTCAGCAAAAAATCATTCAAGATCATTTGAACAAAGGCCGCCTCAGAATCATTTCTATGCAATTATACAGAATTTGAAAACAACATTTTGCAGGTGAAGAATCAGCCCTCAGTTTGATACCTGACCAGAAGACTAACTTCAGCTTTCTAAATGCGATTTGTTCTTATACAATTAAGACAACCATACCCTATGATAATTCTTGTGAAAATTAAACCATTCAGCTTGTCAATTTCATCATAAAACATTTTTAATGTAGAAGCTGAAAGAAGCTAAAATTATGAGGCTTTTGCCCATAAAATCAGCTCGATGCAGGTGGCACTGCAAAACCCCCAATTTCAATATGAGTCATGTGACCAACATTTGCACAAACCTTGGTGATTCTAGCACCTGCCATGTCCGAGATTGTTATGTTAGTATGCTTACTTGGCCAAATGACTAGGTTCAGCTTCCTGCAACTTGGCCAAATTTCATTGAAACCCAAACCATTTGAAAAAACTTGAGAGAGATTGTTTCTGGGATTATTTCTGTGAAATATTGAATAATTTGGCAGGACAGTTTTGGAGAAGAAGATTTAAAAGGTTTTTTTAACTTATTCCCAAAAAAAATTTAATTCAATGTAGATAGCAAAAATATAAGCTTAATCCCATAAAGTTTGACATGTGACTAATTGTTCCATTATCTTGATTTTTTAAAAAATTGTATGGGTTAATGTAAGGATGATGGTGGACAGAGGACAGCGAACTGATGCCACCCCATCACATAAGCTCACAGGTTCTCAAAAAATATTTCAAGGATTTTCAATTTTATTTCAGCCTGTGTGAACCCTGAAACATAAATTAATGTGGAATTAGGGACTCACATTCTAATGCATTCCTCCAGTGACAACTTGCATATCATCAGGAACAGGGCAGTCAATTCTTGACTGTTATAACAGTCTGGCCTGTAATAAAAAAAACATAAGATACTATTTGTATTAAACCCCTTTAACTGGTTTTCATTCATATTGACCAAAGGGTAGCCATTTCAGCCAGGCAGCCTTTGGCTGATACAGCAGTCATCAGGCAAATATCAGGGTAACATTAAAAATACAGTGGAACCCCACAATTACGACCACCCTGGGGACTGAGCAAAGTGGTCGTAATTTGGGGGTGGTCATATTTGTGAAACTCTTACCGTGGTCGCATATAACACGCTGATATTTAATGTGTATCAGAGTTTATCTATTGCATATCTTTAATGTGAATTATAACAAAATATTTTACTTTACGGATGACCCTTATTACGAAAGTTTTTTGTGTGTACCTGAACATATTTGTTCATGATAAAAATTAATATACATGTACACATACTTAGTGACTGATGATTAACAAATAATAACACTAAGGCAATACGATTACAACCTATTGAATGCATATTGAACATAATACGTGGCTGTCATTTAGCCTTCCGCTTGAGCATATATTGCGTGCACTTGAGTTTTCCCGACTGCTGAGCCATTTGGTGCTGACTGCGCGTGGTGTTGCCGCCTTGATTAACGCCACTTTATCCTTCAAGTAGAGCTCTTTCAGAGGCATGGTTGCCTAACGGCAAGCAATTTAAATGCAAACTTAACCAGTAGAGAAATAAACTGACAACGATCTATCAGAAAAGGCAAGTTAATGTGGGGGATTTTCCCCCCATGCAAGCTTTATTTATACATTTTACTGACTGCTCAATACTCAGTGTCAGAAATGTATGAACACATTTAGGATTAACCAGGTCGTTAATTTTACCAGTGAGGATCGAACAATATGTGATGAGTTGAAATATTAAGCCCGCAACCCCACACTTAGGGTAGCTGTAATACAGGTGATCACTGAGGGGCAATTAGCATCTGACCCCAGGTCAGACCAGCTCATTGAGTAATCTGGCCGATGGTTACCCTCTTTGATTTATAACCTACACCTCAACGAGTCTCAGCGAAGACACCTAGTCGGGAAGATATGCGGAACCAGATTCACACTCGGGTTAAGAAACCTTGTTACCCGCTTTGATCTTTTGTTAAGGCGCTTGTGACAAGACGCAGCCATCGACTCGTGACAAATGTTGTTTCAGTACTTCTCGGCGGTGGTCGCATTAGCGGGGTCGCATTAGCGCTCGGGCCAGGAAATCTGGTCGTAATTCTGAATTCAGGGGTGGTCGTAATTTTGAGTCATTTTTAAACATAAATGAACTAAAATAAATTCGGGACCAAGCAAAATGGTCGTAATTAAGGGGTGGTCCCAATTGTGGGGTGGTCGCAAGGCGGGGTTCCACTGTATTACATTTGTATTACCTTACCACATGTTATCCATTGATTTAGAAATTTATTTTAGCATCACAACCCATCTGTCTTTATAGTACACAATGTCCCCATTAGGTCCCAAAACCAGGGGTAGTCCTAAATAGGGACAGCTGCACAAACAGCAAAAATGCGATCCTTCAGATCCCATTTCTTACCAACTGCACAATTTCAGTAAAAATTTCTTTGCCTGAAGGATGTGCTTAAAGCAGTTTTTTTTATTATATTCAAACAGAAGCCAAACACAGGAAAAGTCATATCTTCCTTCCATCTAGATATGTGAGGTCAAAGAATATGAACAATATCCATCATTATGTCATTCAAAGGATACTGCTGACGCATTAATCATGGCCTTTTATACAAGATATAACAATGCACTAAAAAACTGATGCCCAGAACTGCATCCCCTTGATTTAATTGTAATTGATTAGCAACCTTGAAACTGATTTATTTAAATTATTATTTTTCAGGCATCCACTTTGAAACCCCCAGGTGAGCTGTCAAATTTTACAGAGCACACCACGTTCAGGCATTTTGATCATGTATGTGCTCTACGTTAAGTTAAGAGCTTGCTGGTGAAATGCACCACCCACACAGAAATAAAATGGTGGCAATAAACAGATACAGAGCTATATAGTTCCCATGCATGCTACAACTAACAAAATCCACTGTGGTAAAATATTTGAGAAAGCATGAAATTTACTACTAAAGTAATAACTGAACTGCAAATTGATTAAAGGTAAAGAACAATTCTCAGGCCTATTTAATACCTTTTATGTATGGCTGCAGTTAGGGTTTCTGTAACAATTTCTAGATTCTCTTTCCTCAAGCTTCCACCAGGTTGGTTCCCTCCTTGGCCTGCAGGGGGCTCTGCTGGTGGCAAACTACATTTGAACACAATAAATAAAATCAAATTATTATTATATCTACAGCTTTGCATGCAATTCATCTTCAATAAAGCACAGCCAATATGGTATTGTTTAATTGAACATAACTGTACAAGAATAATTTAAAGAAACATGTCCTCCATTAAAATTAAAATATATTTAAGCAACCATCCCCTCTTAATCTTGTGATAATATTATATTTTGAAAATTTTATTTTAATTCACAGAAAATGACCAGTAAGTAAAAAAATTAGCTGACATGCATTGTGGTCTGCAAACATAAAAGGTATATTTCTTTAATCCTACAACTGGCTTTATTGAAAGCAATTTTATATCTCTCTGTGCATTTCACTTATTACCGAGTAGTGACTGAATTTTTATCTGAATCAATGTGCAGTGAAATATGCAGGATCAGGAAGTTTCTATTGAAAACGTATTGTTTGTTTATCAGCAAACATAAGGTGGAATTGGAGAACAGCAATATCCATTAAAATGGAAGGGAAGTCTCCCCACAAGGTAAAAATTTAATATCAGGTGTAAAAGTTCATCTGTAAGAATTACTCAGGGGGGGGGGGCCTTTTACTGATACAAGGATGACTTAGAATATTAGTTTGACCAGGCTTTTATCAAATAACTACACAAACCAATATGGGAGGATAAGTCAGTAGAAGAAAACCTGCATAAAGATTAGTTCATGTAATTAATTAGGTGTTACTTGTTTTGGAAAAAAGTGGGAATCTTTAGATGCTGGTGAAAAAAATCAAAACAAAAACCAACAAATATCAGTCAGGTTGAGTGCTGTACCTGAGGTCGTCTTCTTGGAATGTGAGCAGTGATGAATCTGGACATATATCACTGAGATGAGCACCTGAAAGGTACAATAATTATATCACTACCTGAAATATATTGATCATATTAATCTGGTCAAGTTCCTGTCTTGATTGACAGAGATTAAAAATGTTTTAATTCTTAACAATTAACTATGAAACTAATAATTTAATGATGCTCGTATTATTTAAATGCTCCTGGTCAGATCTAAAACACTGCATCTGGTGTGAGGCTGTGCATTCAGTGCCATCTATGTCCACCAAGCTGTACCAGTAGGCAGTGGCAATTCTCAGTACTTATACTACAACTGATTTGATTCTCAGTCCTGAACAACTACCATTTTAACCATCCATATAGCAACTTAATGCCAACTTGAATTATTTCACTGACATTCTTGTGTGCAAAATTAAGAAATCTGCCATCTTCAACTGACTGGTGTCTTACTATACACCAATTTACATATTAATTTACTCTTCTCATGTGATGAATCATTTACTAGAACTCTTAATCATAACATTTGATTTTTATAATATATGCTTTAGTATTGTAACTTATATGTTTAGAGGCTGGCCAGTCATATTGTTAAAGTTTAAACAAAACACAGTGAAACCTAGTAGTGTGAAAGTTGAAGAGAGCAACAGAAAACAGTGACACATCCAAGGTTGAAACAAGTATTTTGATGACAAATAATAATTTTTTAACAATGTAAACTAATATTATTTGAAAATAGACAAAACAATACATGAAATTAACATGCACAGTTTGCATACCATAATTAACTAGCACCCTGGCGACTTCTTTCACACTTGGCACCCAGGTTGTGGCCTCCCCATCTTCTCTACAGAGCTGTTCATACAACAACTTGTGGACACCCATCGCAATCAGACTGTATGGCACAATGGATACTGTAACATGACAAAGTAGTGTTAGCCCATGCAATATGAGATGTTCTCAAAGTTAAAGATCAAAAGTGAGCGTGAGAACTTGAGAGACAGAGTGAGAGATTAAGATACAGAGAGAGGGAAAGAAAGGCAGAGTGAGAGATTAAGATGCAGAGAGACAGACAGAGTGAGAGATTAAGATACTGAGAGAGAGACAGACATAGTGATGGATAAAGACAAAGAGAGAGAAAAAGAAAAGGAGAGAGAGACAGAGTGAGAGATTAAGATACAGAGAGAGGGAAAGAAAGGCAGAGTGAGAGATTAAGATGCAGAGAGACAGACAGAGTGGGAGATTAAGATGCTGAGAGAGAGACAGACATAGTGATGGATAAAGACAAAGAGAGAGAGAAAGAGAAAAGGAGAGAGAGACAGAGTGAGAGATTAAGATACAGAGAGAGGGAAAGAAAGGCAGAGTGAGAGATTAAGATGCAGAGAGACAGACAGAGTGGGAGATTAAGATACTGAGAGAGAGACAGACATAGTGATGGATAAAGACAAAGAGAGAGAGAAAGAGAAAAGGAGAGAAAGACAGAGTGAGAGATTAAGATACAGAGAGAGGGAAAGGAAGGCAGAGTGCGAGATTAAGATGCAGAGAGACAGACAGAGTGGGAGATTAAGATACTGAGAGAAAGACAGACATATAGTGATGGATAAAGATAAAGAGAGAGAGAGAAAGAAAAGGAGAGAGACAGTGATAGATTAAGATACAGAGAGAGAGAGAGAGACAAAGTAGGAGTGAGAGATAAAGATACAGAGAGAGAGAAAGAGGGTGACAGAGTAAGAATTTAAGATACAGAGAGACAGACCCAGTGAGAGATTAAGATACTGAGAGAGAGAGACAGACATAGTGAGGGATAAAGACAAAGAGATTAAAATACAGAGAGAGGGAGAGACAGAGAAAGAGTGAGAGATTAAAATACAGAGAGAGAGAGAGACAAAGTGAGAGTGAGAAATAAAGATACAGAGAAAGAGAAAGAGAGAGACTGGGTGAGAGATTAAGATACAGAGAGAGAGAGAGAGACAAAGTGAGAGTGAGACATAAAGATACAGAGAGAGAGAATGAAAAAAGACAGGGTGAGAGATTAAGATACAGAGTGAGAGAGAGGGAGCCCAAGATAGAGATCAAGAAATTGAGAGAAATCAAGAAACTGAGAGAGAGAAATTGAGATGGAACAAACAAACAAACACAGAAAAATTCTTCATTGTTATAGTTATAAATTTTTTTACTTTCATGTGAGAAAAATGTCAGCTTTACATCTGCTGAAAGTACAGCCAATTACATATACATAAATGAAATTAAACTGAAGGATAAAGATACAGTGAAGTGCATTTGTAGATTGTGCTGCCTGCCAATTACCAATTAAGATAATTAGATCAAAATAATTTCTTTGTAATTTTTTTTTAAATGATAATTATAATTAATCTTTCAAAGTATTTTTTTCAGATTCTTCAAATAATTAAATATGGTATAGACAATAATACTGAGCTGTTGTTCAAGAAATCATATTTATATTAATTGAAGCTGGGTTCAGAACTTCATAAAATGTTTGCAACAAGTTTAGATTGGTATTATAGCTGCCTTATTTTATTGTTAGGTTTGTATAATGTAACTATAATTAAATAATTTCTAAAATCATTAATTTGTTTACAATAATCTGATTTGTTTGATTTACTCACCAAGATGGAAGAGCCATGAAAGAAAAGCATGAGGGCACGATATGGCATCAAAACATAAGCTGACAATGTCACCCGTCATGAAGTCCAGGGCCAGCTCTGTCAAAGTAAACATAAATATTACATCAGCACAGAGTCAGTAACCAGGCTTCTCACAGAGAATTACCATTATTTAATGAATTAATTATATCAAAATATATGTTCACAAAATCTTAACAATCGCACGGGGCTCATGGAACATAAATGAGTGTAAATTATTGTTGTTCATTAATGGGAGATAATTTGATATATATCATGTCACTTATAATTTAGCAATCTTTGAACATTCAAGATCTATTATTATTCATAATATTTATCTTTTTTCTTTCACCTTTTCTTCTACAATGGAACATCTTATCAACCAAGGGTTTTTTTTTGTAATAATTCTCCTTTCGTGAATTTGAAACCCTTATGATTAAAAAGAAAACCACAGTATTCACATCATATAGTTATCCACATTTGGATGAGTCAGTTCATAATTTAGCCACTAGATGGCAGAAAAGTCCTGTCAGGCCAGGAGTTCATCATGACTGAGGTGCCAATAACTTTGGTTGTCTCTACTCAGCTTAATAAGTAATGTTTCCAAGTAAACAAATTAGCATTACTCTACTCTGTGCCACATCCTACAGAGATGAAAATGTTGTAGAACCTGAAAACCTAAACTTGCAAACTCGTTGGGAAGCTCCCTTGGAAAATTACCTTTTTCTCAATTAAAGTGTCCTGCTTGGATAGATTTTGTTTGTAATAAAACACTATTTCACACACACAATGTATATGCACCAACTATACACGCATAATACATATACACATAAATGATAATCTTGAAGGAAGTACAGAAACAGTATAGAGGATGTGTCTTTCAGCTTCCAGTGTATTTTATATTTATAAGACTCAGTACTATAATTGTCCTTGACCCCGTCACTTCAGTCAATATGTCATGACAAAGACACACTTTTCTGAGATGTTAATTCTTTTTCTCAAATTCTTGGCAAGGTATGGTGGTGGTTTACTTAAGAATAACTGCCGTGTACCTGGTTGATTTACTGACAGTTTTTTTTCAAAATAAATCCAGTTTGAAGAAATATTGTAGAAAATGGTGCACGCCCATTGGTGGGACAAACTATAGCTCATGTTATGTACTATTTCGTGCTTGTTAATCAAGAGATAAAATTAAATCTCGTGAAGTGGCTGAAAATGAGAAATTAATGAAAACTGAACATAGCAAACATAAAGCAAAAAACAGTACCGACCTGGTTTGGACACAGTAAGGTTGTGGAGATTCTGGTCGATGCGACTGCTCCCCGGCTCAAAACCACAACTAGCAAGGGTCAGGTTCCCTGGGTAATGAAAGAGACACCCATACTTGGAGGGATCAAGCACCAGTTCTCCTGGATGAAAGTCGCTGATACTTTCAGACTTCAGCTCCAGCTGTCAATCATAAAGCATCACAATAATAAACAAGAGCACTGCAAGTGTGCAAAATAGGCCCATTGTATGTTTTGTGACCTCTGACTTCATTAAATGTGTGAATTTAGGAGAGAATTTAATTCAGAGGAGAAACTATACAGGTTAATACTAACAATGAGTTTCATTAAAAAACCATTATATTCCTGTCAAGTTATTGCAGCAACACCAGTAGCCTTATGACCTCTGACCTCATTATATATCAGTGGATTTTGCCTTTACTCAAACTTGGGCGAGATAATCTATTGATAAGAAGTTATAGTGATTTCTGTAAAAATCCATAAAATCCCTGGTAAGTTATCGCGGTCACACCGAAAGGTAACAGATGGATGGACAGTGGGTATACCATGATATGTCTTGTCATAGACAAACATATAAAAATAGTCTGATACCACAAAAAGATATATCTTTGCTACATATACACAAGTGCAGGAATTATATACCAATGCAAGCCCTAAGGAATGCGTGTCCACAGTTCACAAACTCTTTAACATGAGTTGGGCTTAGTAAGTATGTGATAGTATACTGTACATCTGAGTTGGGTAAACTTTTTATACAGCCAGATGGGGCACATGCAGCCCACGAGGCCTATTTGTGAGGCCTGCAAATGTTTTACACAGTTTGCGAGGTCCTGGTCTTAATCAGACTACAATCAGATATATTTACATATATACTTTCATGTATTGACACACACATTTCAAATTTTCATTATTTGTATGAAATACTACTGTTGTATGTATAATAATTTTATTTTGTGTGAAAACTAACTTTAGTATTCAGTAGTGTTGGGACCGATCATCAATTATAATCGATGATCAGTTGGTTGATGCAGAAAATCTAATGATCCATCTTGTATCACTATAAACAATTACAGAGTTTTTAAAAAAGAAAAGGCTTTGAAATGACAAAAGGAAAATTTTTTTATAAGAACTAATGCAGACAAACTTAAAAAAAATATGTTCACTAATAGACTCTGACCTAAGTTTACCATGTACACATGTAGGCTATAGAGTTATTAGATATGTAGACCTATAATACAACAGGGAGGATGTACAGGTGACTACAGGTTTGTATATGATCAGAAATTTCATCCTCCTACAAGTCAACCCAGTTTTACTGCTGACTGATCATGATATTCCACCTGATTCCAAACACTTCTCAAAAGTGACTAATAATTAATCATTGGTTGTTGATATGCTTTCGATGATTAAATATGACCAAGGAAGCAACTTCCAACACTGGTATTCAGTGAATTTGGTCAATTGTCCCTGCTGTATATAGTGCTGGCTCAATAACTGTTCTTACATACAAAGAAAAAGAATGATGAATATTGCACTCACTCTCCTCAGTGTCTCCAAATGCTGTGGCATCAAGTTGCTGCTCGCTACAAAAGACAAGAGATTATTACTAACTGGAAACTAGAGGGCAACGCTTTTAAAAACACCACACACAGCATATAAACATATTATACTTAAACAGGTGAACTGGAGATGGCATATCTGTGTGCAGGAATGGTTTGCTAGGGAAACTCTTGTATAAATCCAAAACTAGATGCACCTACGGAAAATCCACAGTTCCAGAAGTTAATAGCTGTAAGTCCTTTATGCTAAATAGCATATTTTATTTTGTAGGGATCATCTGCATTTTGGTATAGATTGATTAATTAACTATAAACTACTGCATTTATGTGTGTATAAGACGACCTTGTGTATAAGACGACCCCCCAATGTTGAGCCTCAAATGTTGGTTTAAATTTTTTTCAGCATCTTAGGTTGGAGCTGCCAGCTACTGAGGATCACTTTATTTGCATAATGATCACCTTAAAACTGATAATTGAAATGGGATTTTATAATTTTTTTATTCTTAAAATGGTCAGTTTTGTTGACCAATGTTGAGCCTCAAATGTTGGTTTAAATTATTTTCAGCATCTTAGGTTGGAGCTGCCAGCTACTGAGGATCACTTCGTTAGCATAATGATCACCTTAAAACTGATAATTGAAATGGGATTTTATAATTTTTTTATTCTTAAAATGGTCAGTTTTTTTTATGATACTACAAGTGAAAAAAGGAAAGTAATGTAGATAGGTATGGAGCAGACATTAACGGAATTAATTAAACATATCAAAGAATGAGTATTATGCAACAATTAAAATTAATATCATAAGAGATATCTAAGGGTCAAATTTAGGGCCCAAATTTGGGTAATAAATTATTATCCAGGAGATGGCACCCACTAAGAATTAACATGTCAAGAGTATGTGCATCACAGGGCATTGACACCTTCCTCTTAAAAAAAGATAAATTTATTTCGAAGAAATGTCAGTCTTCTGCATAATTTGAGGGAGATCACCCTAAACACCCAGTGCATATCAGCATTCACATCCACAAGTTGTTTAAGGTAGACAAGTGACAGCGCACGAAACCAAGGCTTCCATGATGCTCTACTTAACTAGGCTTCCTGATTTATTATTCCGTGTTAATCTTAAACCATCGAAAATTACATTTTCCTGGCCTGTCCACAACCATGTCACAGTCACCAAATTTTCCAACAAAATATATCATGTTTGCGTAAACGACGTCAGTCAGGTCCTAATTTATTCTGTTGTACCAGTGAGGAAGGAAAAGCGTAATTAGGTAATGACCGAGTAGGACTTTCGTGAACTACGTTATTTTACGAAATTTAACTGTGTGCAGGTTCAATGATACCTTGTAGAAACCAGGGTTTCCATTCGGTTACTGTTTAATAGATCATTTCCTAAGAGGATATACGCACCAAATCCTGGGTTTTGTTATGAAATTGTGAGGAAATTCGTCATATTTATATACCGCAGAAACTCCGTCCCTTTCTTGAACTTTGTTGAATCGTTATAATACATTTTTTGACGTAGTCCAATAATACAAGCTTGACAAACATTGAATCTTGCATCACCTGAGGAAAGGCCGCTTCATATTTATAATTAAAACGCGCTACTGGTTGTCTTGTAATCGAAGTGCCATGTGCGAGTCTCCGTGCATGTCAGTGTGCAAGCCAGCTGACAGCGTCCGCATTCACTTGACTCGCGAACATTTTACGCGGAAAATACGGCACCATATGGAAAAAAAGCATCCTGTATTAATATGCATATTACGTGCTACTGGATGGCATTAGCAAGTTCCCAGAATCCCTTGCGTGAGCACTGTACTCTCGGATCTTGAGTACATGGGTAAGCCCCGCAAGCTGATAGCGGCATCGACAATTATATCACTGCGTACCTGTTTAAAGTGTATTGGCAAGATATTTTTGGCAAAATATACTTTAAAACTTATATATTTTCAGGATTGGGAATTCCGTTTCGGTCTGTCAGTTCTGGGATTCTGTCCTCGATCGCGGGAAATCACTGGCTCTACTGTCAGAAGGGCTTTCATATATTGATTTCGTTAAAATTCCTGTGTAAATGCGGCAAGGGCAAACCTTTTCTTATCAATTATTTAACTATGTGTGCATGTAAATCTGATGTATATACGATAAATTTAAACAAAAACAAAGCACTGTAATGTTTTTTATTTAGTGTACATAACCACCATACGGACATGAACACCGATATTCACGCCGTCCAGTTCGACCGATGTAATAATGCTGATTGCTGTAAATTATCCTTGGCGACCCTGAGGACGCTGAAAAACTTGTACCCTTGTATAAGACGGCCCCCCTTCTTTGCCAAATATTTTTAGGATAAAATTTGTCATCCTGTACACGAACAAATACGGTATGTACATATGTATAAAATTCGTAAAAATAACATGCTAACGAAATGTCAGTCAATTTGCAAAATTTGAGTTTTGGGTAAGAATCATGTGTGACAGTACCTTGAGAATCATCAACATCTGCCTCTCCATCAAAAGAACCATCGAGGCTCTCTTCACTCGGGGCCTGAAAATATAATATAGGTCATCGATGAACATCCTGTCTTGAACCCAAGTACAGAAGGTAATTATTCAAAATGACAGATCTTTACATGTACAGGTTTTATATTTGAATTATCAATGAACCAAAAAAAAAAAACAAAGCAAATGGTTGCCATGGCAACCCCCCGACCCGCCCAAAAAAGAGAGAAGGAAAAAGTTATTACTTTATCATAAATTAAGTTTTGATTATTTTTTATTCCTATAGGCTTATTGGTTAATTTAACAAAGGCGGAAGGGGGGGGGGCAGATGTCAAAATAAACATAATTTAAAATATTGTCTGATTATTTAAATACAAACTGTGAACAGGTTTAAAATGTGTATCATTAGGCTTCAAAATGTTTTTAAAAGGTTACAGAGGAAAAAAAATAGAGCTGCTTTTTTTAAAGCACAGGTAATAATGCATAACATAATGATATACAATATCCCTATGTTGGCTCAGGAGATAATAATTCCCCCCACTCTTTGATTAAAGCAGCAGTAATTAAAATACCAACATGTATATTATAAAATTAGTAATTAGTAAAGTATATAAAATATTGAGGGGCAAAATTAAGTCTCATGACCAGGAATTCATTTTCCTCTTTATCATAATAAGAAAACTAATAAAAAAACAATATAGTACCTGTTTGCATAATATAATACTAATTACTTATTATATACCATATATATAATATCTTATGAAAATTATACCGTATTAATATAATAACTGTAATATATAGTCTGAAACTTAACCACCTTCAATTGCTCTTCCAATGTCACAATTCTGTGCTCTCTGTATTCCTGAAAGACAAAAAGAATATACTTGTGAATAAATTATAAGTTAAACATGACAAAATTTGTCCAGTGGTTGCCTTTACCTTTTATAAACTGACCTGTTTAACCTACAGCACTGTATTATAACATATAGTAATATATCACTGAAATGAAGAAATATTTTTCAAATCCAAATTAAGAAAAGTGACTACAATGAAGATATCCTATTGTGGGGGTACAGACAAAAGCACCCCCCCCCCCCCCCCGACAAAAGTCCTCCCAGTCAAAAGCCCCCATACCTTAATGATATCTTCAGTGACAATACATGCCAAAGTTAAATCTGAAAACAAATATGAGTTGTTACAAAAGCAATCATTCCATTTTTATGTGATCTAGAAAAACATCTGGGACTGGTGGAAGTGTGAGCTTTATTGGTAATCACTGGTAATTTATATTAGGCTGTCAAGCACACCATTATGAAAAAGCAGCACAAATGTAGGACTGGAAATACTGAAAAATTAGGACAAAATAAGAGTATATAAGGAAACAATAGGACAAAAGTAGGAATAAAACCACACATTACAACACCAGAATGAATGCAAAATCTGAATTTATTAATAAATTATTGTCACCCCTAACTTAACGTGAAAACTTTACAACAGATATATCCTATAAAACAATAGGATGGGATAACGCTCGCCACTTGATTTCATTAATCAAGAAATTAGATCCCGGTCATTACAGGTGACATTTCCAGGTTCTTTTAAGGACGTGTATAAAAAATACCAGACAATCATACACCCAGATCAATAGAAACTATGAGACATGAGGTTAAATTCACAAATATATTCAAGACAATACTTACAGAGACACAAGTGTGAGTGTGTGCGTTGATGTGTCAATACGACAGTTCTTCACATTAAAAATACAGGATATTTACTGAGTCCGTGGTTTGTATAAAAACCAATAAAGTCCAGTTCCTTCAGAGATCTCTGGTTACTGTTTTGTGTAGAATCTAGCGTGTGGTTAGCAGCATATAGTCTTTCTGAGTTTAGCGATCTTCAACTGATCTTGCTTGTCAGCGACCCGGGTAGGTTCACGTTCACATGCATGCAATAGCGCCCTTTGTTTACGTAGAGCTTAGAGTCCTTGACCTTGCTCGTGTAGCAATGGTTTCTCGGCTTACGGCGGTTATATATCTAGGTCAAGCTGAACTAGGCCGGCAGGTGACGAGCGCGCTCTCTATATATCGCCAATACGAAGCTCTTTCGGCAGCACGGCTGAGTTCTTATGAGCTGGGTCCTTGCTTCATGTAGAAGCTTGCTTCTATGCCGTTCCTGGCGTTTCAATGTTCGTGCGTGCGTGCTGCCACCTCAAGCTTCAAGACCCAACTGAAGGCAGCTTCCAGCGTCTCTCCCTGAACTCTGACGTCACAATCGTCGTCACAATACGGCGATCCGGTTCTCTGATTGGCTCATTTCTCAAGTGTCCCATATAAGGATATATGTGACCTAGTTTGACTGTTAGCGTCACCTTGGCGACCCACATACCAGAAATAATTACACACGATGCGTGACACGGATAAATCAGCTGATAGCCAATGGGATTCCATACAAGAATACACAATATATATATATACAATCAAGACCTGTCAACGCTTTAGGATGACGTTTCACGTCAATATCAATAGAGAACAGACTTCGTTAAACTATGATACAAAACACCGTACATATTGTCACCGATTTCTGGTGACATCACCCCCTCCTTTTAAGGAAAATACACAGTATTTTCTCGATACATCGTATCGTTCTATCTTACAGGGTCCAGCTAAACATATTTACATGTAGCAATACATAGCAATACATAAGGGTCATGTAACAAGTTGTCATTAGTACATGCCCACGGTCTATGACACAGGGCAAAATCTTGTACATGTTTAGACTTAACTGGCTAAACATTATAGCTCATTACATCCTAACACTCAGGCAGTCTGCTAAGAAAATCAGGTCCATGGTTTAGTTTACCTGACACTGCTTCAATACCAAATCTAAACTCTTGTAGAACCAGTGCCCATCTCATTACTCTCTTATTAGCACATTTTGATTTGCTAATACACTTTAATGGTTTGTGGTCGGTCTGAATGGTGAACGGTCTACAAGCCAGGTACATCTCAAATTTCTGTACAGACCATACAATTGCTAATGACTCTTTCTCGATGGTGGAGTAATTTCTCTCCCTGGGCAATAGTTTACGACTGGCATAAGCTACTGGGTGCATGATCCCCTCGTGTCTTTGCATCAGGATACAGCCAATACCCACATCAGATGCATCACATTTCAAATAAAATCGTTTACTGAAATCAGGTAGCTTCAGTATGGGAGGGTCTGACAGTTTAGCCTTTAGAGAACAGTACGCGTTCTCGTGTATGGGTTTCCAGTCTAGTTTGTTAGGTTGACTTTTACGCGTTAGATCAGTCAAGGGCACCGCTATTTCCGCATAGTTTGGCACGAATTTTCGATAGCACCCTGTAAGACCTAGGAATGCTCGCAAAGCCTTCTTTGTCTTAGGTCTATCAGTGCTCTGTTTCCCCGTCTACACCGTCAGGATCATGTATAGAATCAGGTGCGCCCTTGGCTACCGCTGCCAGAATATGCTGGGGCTCGTTTCTAGCATGGTACCGTTTCAGCATATTCACGTGGAAGGTTTTAACCTTATCGCCAATCTTAATCCGATAGTCTAAGTCCCCAACCCTGTTTACAATAGTATAGGGGCCTTTCCACTGTACCATTAATTTGTTCCGCTCCGTCGGGAGTAACAACAAAACTTCCTCTCCGGCCTCAAACCTGCGCGTGCATTTACCTCTATCATATAACAGTCTGTGTCTGTTCGCTGATTTGTTCAACGCCTCTCTAGCTAACGCGCATGTGTCGCTTAGTTTGTCTTGTAGGTCCAGGACGTATTGGTACGTGGTTTTAGTCTCGACGCTAGTATCTCGCTTGGTCCACAGATCCCTTAGAATCCGCATCGGTCCTCTAACGATCCTACCATAGAGCAACTCAAAGGGTGAGAACCCTGTGCTCTCATGTGGCGCTTCTCGGTACGCAAAAAGCACGGCGCTGAGGTACCGATCCCAATCTCGCGGTCTTTCCTCGCACATCCGTTTCAACATTAACTTTAACGTTCCATTGAATCTCTCCACCATTCCGTTGCACATAGGATGGTAAGGAGTAGTGGTGAGCTGTCTTACAGACAAAACACGGCTAACTTCTCGCATGAGGTCTGACGTAAATTGTGTTCCCATGTCAGTAAGCACCTCTGACGGCACTCCTAACCGCGCATAAATATCAACTAGCGCATCAGCCACAGAGACTGTATCTATGTTCTTTAAAGCAACAGCCTCCGGATATCTAGTGGCATAATCCATAACGGTCAGAATATACCTGTGACCTCTCTCAGACGCTGGATGGATCGGCCCAACCAGATCCATCGAAATTCTACGCCAGGGCTCCTCAATTAATGGCATCTGGCCTAACGTAGCTCCAGGCACCTTGCCTTTCGGTATGGTTTTCTGGCAAATGGGACAGGACTTGCAAAACTCAGCAATGTCATTATACATCCCTTTCCAGAAAAATTGATTTCTCACGCGGTCGTGCGTTTTGTCTATGCCCTGATGGCCCGCCATAACCGCTTCGTGGCCCATCCTCATTACGTCGTACCGTAACGTCTGAGGTACCACCACTCGAGATCCATCTTGATCTCCCCGTTTATCACTCACAACCCGAACTAAATATCCGTCCTCAATTCTAAATGGACTATCATTTCTAGCCTCTCTAGCTAGCCTCCAATACGGCGCTAAAGACCCATCCTCCTCCTGCGCCTTCAAAAATTCGGCCGGACTCACATCGGCAACTGGGCTTGCAACATTCAAGCTACGCGTCGGTATCTGTTTCTCTCGTGCAGCGCTCCGTGTCTCCACCGCGGACGACACCTCCTTTTGTGACTCTACACCGTCACACACTATGCCTGAGGACCGCTCAGACTTCCACGTCGGGTCCGGATCATACGGATCACGCGCTCCCGCTACGTTACCTAGCGCTAAATCACATACAGCATCCCTGACCACCATTGCCTCGATAGTACCGACAAAGTACGCACAGTCCACATTAATCCTAGCCGTAGGAAATTGTCTTACAGACCCGTCGAACAACCTACACTCGACCTGGTGTCCAGTGAACTGATTCGGCTCCACGTACGACTCACGTATTCCTGCCGAGGAACATCCCGAATCCCGCAGCACCCTCGCTGACTTACCATTCACCAGCCCTTCACACACAGGTAACGAGATTCCGCCTTCTGTCTGGGCAGCAAATCCTAACGACTGACTCGGACTCTCTACTTCCTGTTTCACCGCACCGACTGTCTCCGTTTCCGCCTCGACTACTGCCATTGACATAGTCTCCGGTTTCTGTTTTGGGGTATACGGGGGGCTAAAATTAGTCCTATACCTCTGCTGATCGCCAGCAGCACGCCCTACTTGAGGGGAAGACCTAGGCCTCGACCGGGCACTAGTCTTACATTCCCGCGCCTTATGTCCCAGTTCATTACATAAATAACATCTGATGCCTCCTGATGGCTTAAATGTCTGACCGTCCGGACTGCGCTCAACCTCTCGCTTCTCTCTAGGCTGAGATACCGGTTGCGCTGGACGCGGCACATTATTGCCATAACGAGGACCTGCTGTAAGGCTGTGTACACCGTGAGCCTCCGTATAACTCTCGGCTAAGTCTACCATACTATCAAAGTCACGACACCGTCTCTCTTTCAAAAACATAGAGAGATCCCTACTACAGCAGTTTACGAACTGCTCACACATCAACAGGTTAACTACCCCGTCGTAGTCACCTCCGACCCCTGCCATCCCTATCCAATGGTCTAGGTATCCACTCAGTCTCACCGCAAACTGACTCGGCGTTTCGCCTCGCTCAGGCCTACAAGTCCGAAACTTGTGTCGATAACCCTCTTCGGTCATTTGGTATCGCTTTAACAAGGCTATCTTTAACTTATCGTAATCCATGGCCTCACTAACCGATAACTGTGTGTAAGTCCCTAGCGCCTTACCCCGCAGTAACGGACTCAGGTGTAACGCCCAATTCTCCCTATCATAGCCTTGACATACAGCTAATCGTTCAAATCGCTCAAGAAACGCATCTAGCTGATCGTGAGCCTCATCAAAAGGTGGAAGCTGGATTTTCGGGAATACATCCCTACTTCTCTCTTCTTTAACCCCAGAGTCAGACTTTAACCTTAGAACCTCTAATTCGTGGGCTCTAGCCTCTCGCTCGCGCTCTATTTCCCGCTGCTCACGCTCTATTTCACGTTGCCTAGCTCTTTCCTCACGTTCTTCATCCGCACGCCGTCTAGCCTCAACATAATCTTGTAAAGCCTGGTCCTTAAGCCCCAAGGCCTGTCCGCATCTAACAAGTGACTCTAACGTTTCCATGGTAACGCTCTAACCTAGTAAGATTCCAGTATCTAGTAATATCCGCTCTTAAAAATCCGTAAATACGTACTGTTAAAGCCAACCTAACGAACCGGCGGTATCCGTACAATAACACTACGGTAGCTCTACGCATCAAAAATCTACTTATACGGACGGACGGACGGAAGGTCGGACGAAGGGTCAGACGGATGGACGGATGGATATCAAGATATCAATAAACACCATGCACCTATGATTACCATGCCAATCGGGAGGGGTAAACTTACCTGTCAAGAGACCCTACCACGTGACCAATCACAAACTAGTGTAGAAAAAATTATACCAGGGCGTATCTAACAACATCAAAAATTTTCACTCTAATCTGGGTTTATATCAACCCAATAATGATGTCCAGGTATCACTGAACTAGCATTACTCACAAAACATGCATGTGTTCTAGCCAAATCTACAAGGTATATGCCGATCTTGAAACAATGTTGTGCTTCAGGTAATATTCTCACTGAATAAATATTAACTCCTAACAGTGGTGTAATTTCATTGTGCAAGTATACACTACAACATCAGTTTGGTGTCATTTCCAATTATTAATTCAGATCAACTCTAGTTTGAGTATATGAATGTCTGGTTTCAGTACTGTTTTCTCAGTTCAAAACTTCTGAAACTTACTGTAATTAGCCAGTTTTTTTTTTTTTTTTTAAAGGCTAATTATATCCTGGCACGCTCGCCATACAATGTCACCCCTAACTTAACGTGAAAACTTTACAACGGATATATCCTATAAAACAATAGGATGGGATAACGCTCGCCACTTGATTTCATTAATCAAGAAATTAGATCCCGGTCATTACAGGTGACATTTCCAGGTTCTTTTAAGGACGTGTATAAAAAATACCAGACAATCATACACCCAGATCAATAGAAACTATGAGACATGAGGTTAAATTCACAAATATATTCAAGACAATACTTACAGAGACACAAGTGTGAGTGTGTGCGTTGATGTGTCAATACGACAGTTCTTCACATTAAAAATACAGGATATTTACTGAGTCCGTGGTTTGTATAAAAACCAATAAAGTCCAGTTCCTTCAGAGATCTCTGGTTACTGTTTTGTGTAGAATCTAGCGTGTGGTTAGCAGCATATAGTCTTTCTGAGTTTAGCGATCTTCAACTGATCTTGCTTGTCAGCGACCCGGGTAGGTTCACGTTCACATGCATGCAATAGCGCCCTTTGTTTACGTAGAGCTTAGAGTCCTTGACCTTGCTCGTGTAGCAATGGTTTCTCGGCTTACGGCGGTTATATATCTAGGTCAAGCTGAACTAGGCCGGCAGGTGACGAGCGCGCTCTCTATATATCGCCAATACGAAGCTCTTTCGGCAGCACGGCTGAGTTCTTATGAGCTGGGTCCTTGCTTCATGTAGAAGCTTGCTTCTATGCCGTTCCTGGCGTTTCAATGTTCGTGCGTGCGTGCTGCCACCTCAAGCTTCAAGACCCAACTGAAGGCAGCTTCCAGCGTCTCTCCCTGAACTCTGACGTCACAATCGTCGTCACAATACGGCGATCCGGTTCTCTGATTGGCTCATTTCTCAAGTGTCCCATATAAGGATATATGTGACCTAGTTTGACTGTTAGTGTCACCTTGGCGACCCACATACCAGAAATAATTACACACGATGCGTGACACGGATAAATCAGCTGATAGCCGATGGGATTCCATACAAGAATACACAATATATATATATACAATCAAGACCTGTCAACGCTTTAGGATGACGTTTCACGTCAATATCAATAGAGAACAGACTTCGTTAAACTATGATACAAAACACCGTACATATTGTCACCGATTTCTGGTGACATCACCCCCTCCTTTTAAGGAAAATACACAGTATTTTCTCGATACATCGTATCGTTCTATCTTACAGGGTCCAGCTAAACATATTTACATGTAGCAATACATAGCAATACATAAGGGTCATGTAACAAGTTGTCATTAGTACATGCCCACGGTCTATGACACAGGGCAAAATCTTGTACATGTTTAGACTTAACTGGCTAAACATTATAGCTCATTACATCCTAACACTCAGGCAGTCTGCTAAGAAAATCAGGTCCATGGTTTAGTTTACCTGACACTGCTTCAATACCAAATCTAAACTCTTGTAGAACCAGTGCCCATCTCATTACTCTCTTATTAGCACATTTTGATTTGCTAATACACTTTAATGGTTTGTGGTCGGTCTGAATGGTGAACGGTCTACAAGCCAGGTACATCTCAAATTTCTGTACAGACCATACAATTGCTAATGACTCTTTCTCGATGGTGGAGTAATTTCTCTCCCTGGGCAATAGTTTACGACTGGCATAAGCTACTGGGTGCATGATCCCCTCGTGTCTTTGCATCAGGATACAGCCAATACCCACATCAGATGCATCACATTTCAAATAAAATCGTTTACTGAAATCAGGTAGCTTCAGTATGGGAGGGTCTGACAGTTTAGCCTTTAGAGAACAGTACGCGTTCTCGTGTACGGGTTTCCAGTCTAGTTTGTTAGGTTGACCTTTACGCGTTAGATCAGTCAAGGGCACCGCTATTTCCGCATAGTTTGGCACGAATTTTCGATAGTACCCTGTAAGACCTAGGAATGCTCGCAAAGCCTTCTTTGTCTTAGGTCTATCAGTGCTCTGTTTCCCCGTCTACACCGTCAGGATCATGTATAGAATCAGGTGCGCCCTTGGCTACCGCTGCCAGAATATGCTGGGGCTCGTTTCTAGCATGGTACCGTTTCAGCATATTCACGTGGAAGGTTTTAACCTTATCGCCAATCTTAATCCGATAGTCTAAGTCCCCAACCCTGTTTACAATAGTATAGGGGCCTTTCCACTGTACCATTAATTTGTTCCGCTCCGTCGGGAGTAACAACAAAACTTCGTCTCCGGCCTCAAACCTGCGCGTGCATTTACCTCTATCATATAACAGTCTGTGTCTGTTCGCTGATTTGTTCAACGCCTCTCTAGCTAACGCGCATGTGTCGCTTAGTTTGTCTTGTAGGTCCAGGACGTATTGGTACGTGGTTTTAGTCTCGACGCTAGTATCTCGCTTGGTCCACAGATCCCTTAGAATCCGCATCGGTCCTCTAACGATCCTACCATAGAGCAACTCAAAGGGTGAGAACCCTGTGCTCTCATGTGGCGCTTCTCGGTACGCAAAAAGCACGGCGCTGAGGTACCGATCCCAATCTCGCGGTCTTTCCTCGCACATCCGTTTCAACATTAACTTTAACGTTCCATTGAATCTCTCCACCATTCCGTTGCACATAGGATGGTAAGGAGTAGTGGTGAGCTGTCTTACAGACAAAACACGGCTAACTTCTCGCATGAGGTCTGACGTAAATTGTGTTCCCATGTCAGTAAGCACCTCTGACGGCACTCCTAACCGCGCATAAATATCAACTAGCGCATCAGCCACAGAGACTGTATCTATGTTCTTTAAAGCAACAGCCTCCGGATATCTAGTGGCATAATCCATAACGGTCAGAATATACCTGTGACCTCTCTCAGACGCTGGATGGATCGGCCCAACCAGATCCATCGAAATTCTACGCCAGGGCTCCTCAATTAATGGCATCTGGCCTAACGTAGCTCCAGGCACCTTGCCTTTCGGTATGGTTTTCTGGCAAATGGGACAGGACTTGCAAAACTCAGCAATGTCATTATACATCCCTTTCCAGAAAAATTGATTTCTCACGCGGTCGTGCGTTTTGTCTATGCCCTGATGGCCCGCCATAACCGCTTCGTGGCCCATCCTCATTACGTCGTACCGTAACGTCTGAGGTACCACCACTCGAGATCCATCTTGATCTCCCCGTTTATCACTCACAACCCGAACTAAATATCCGTCCTCAATTCTAAATGGACTATCATTTTTAGCCTCTCTAGCTAGCCTCCAATACGGCGCTAAAGACCCATCCTCCTCCTGCGCCTTCAAAAATTCGGCCGGACTCACATCGGCAACTGGGCTTGCAACATTCAAGCTACGCGTCGGTATCTGTTTCTCTCGTGCAGCGCTCCGTGTCTCCACCGCGGACGACACCTCCTTTTGTGACTCTACACCGTCACACACTATGCCTGAGGACCGCTCAGACTTCCACGTCGGGTCCGGATCATACGGATCACGCGCTCCCGCTACGTTACCTAGCGCTAAATCACATACAGCATCCCTGACCACCATTGCCTCGATAGTACCGACAAAGTACGCACAGTCCACATTAATCCTAGCCGTCGGAAATTGTCTTACAGACCCGTCGAACAACCTACACTCGACCTGGTGTCCGGTGAACTGATTCGGCTCCACGTACGACTCACGTATTCCTGCCGAGGAACATCCCGAATCCCGCAGCACCCTCGCTGACTTACCATTCACCAGCCCTTCACACACAGGTAACGAGATTCCGCCTTCTGTCTGGGCAGCAAATCCTAACGACTGACTCGGACTCTCTACTTCCGGTTTCACCGCACCGACTGTCTCCATTTCCGCCTCGACTACTGCCATTGACATAGTCTCCAGTTTCTGTTTTGGGGTATACGGGGGGCTAAAATTAGTCCTATACCTCTGCTGATCGCCAGCAGCACGCCCTACTTGAGGGGAAGACCTAGGCCTCGACCGGGCACTAGTCTTACATTCCCGCGCCTTATGTCCCAGTTCATTACATAAATAACATCTGATGCCTCCTGATGGCTTAAATGTCTGACCGTCCGGACTGCGCTCAACCTCTCGCTTCTCTCTAGGCTGAGATACCGGTTGCGCTGGACGCGGCACATTATTGCCATAACGAGGACCTGCTGTAAGGCTGTGTACACCGTGAGCCTCCGTATAACTCTCGGCTAAGTCTACCATACTATCAAAGTCACGACACCGTCTCTCTTTCAAAAACATAGAGAGATCCCTACTACAGCAGTTTACGAACTGCTCACACATCAACAGGTTAACTACCCCGTCGTAGTCACCTCCGACCCCTGCCATCCCTATCCAATGGTCTAGGTATCCACTCAGTCTCACCGCAAACTGACTCGGCGTTTCGCCTCGCTCAGGCCTACAAGTCCGAAACTTGTGTCGATAACCCTCTTCGGTCATTTGGTATCGCTTTAACAAGGCTATCTTTAACTTATCGTAATCCATGGCCTCACTAACCGATAACTGTGTGTAAGTCCCTAGCGCCTTACCCCGCAGTAACGGACTCAGGTGTAACGCCCAATTCTCCCTATCATAGCCTTGACATACAGCTAATCGTTCAAATCGCTCAAGAAACGCATCTAGCTGATCGTGAGCCTCATCAAAAGGTGGAAGCTGGATTTTCGGGAATACATCCCTACTTCTCTCTTCTTTAACCCCAGAGTCAGACTTTAACCTTAGAACCTCTAATTCGTGGGCTCTAGCCTCTCGCTCGCGCTCTATTTCCCGCTGCTCACGCTCTATTTCACGTTGCCTAGCTCTTTCCTCACGTTCTTCATCCGCACGCCGTCTAGCCTCAACATAATCTTGTAAAGCCTGGTCCTTAAGCCCCAAGGCCTGTCCGCATCTAACAAGTGACTCTAACGTTTCCATGGTAACGCTCTAACCTAGTAAGATTCCAGTATCTAGTAATATCCGCTCTTAAAAATCCGTAAATACGTACTGTTAAAGCCAACCTAACGAACCGGCGGTATCCGTACAATAACACTACGGTAGCTCTACGCATCAAAAATCTACTTATACGGACGGACGGACGGAAGGTCGGACGAAGGGTCAGACGGATGGACGGATGGATATCAAGATATCAATAAACACCATGCACCTATGATTACCATGCCAATCGGGAGGGGTAAACTTACCTGTCAAGAGACCCTACCACGTGACCAATCACAAACTAGTGTAGAAAAAATTATACCAGGGCGTATCTAACAACATCAAAAATTTTCACTCTAATCTGGGTTTATATCAACCCAATAATGATGTCCAGGTATCACTGAACTAGCATTACTCACAAAACATGCATGTGTTCTAGCCAAATCTACAAGGTATATGCCGATCTTGAAACAATGTTGTGCTTCAGGTAATATTCTCACTGAATAAATATTAACTCCTAACAGTGGTGTAATTTCATTGTGCAAGTATACACTACAACATCAGTTTGGTGTCATTTCCAATTATTAATTCAGATCAACTCTAGTTTGAGTATATGAATGTCTGGTTTCAGTACTGTTTTCTCAGTTCAAAACTTCTGAAACTTACTGTAATTAGCCAGTTTTTTTTTTTTTTTTTAAAGGCTAATTATATCCTGGCACGCTCGCCATACAATGTCACCCCTAACTTAACGTGAAAACTTTACAACGGATATATCCTATAAAACAATAGGATGGGATAACGCTCGCCACTTGATTTCATTAATCAAGAAATTAGATCCCGGTCATTACAGGTGACATTTCCAGGTTCTTTTAAGGACGTGTATAAAAAATACCAGACAATCATACACCCAGATCAATAGAAACTATGAGACATGAGGTTAAATTCACAAATATATTCAAGACAATACTTACAGAGACACAAGTGTGAGTGTGTGCGTTGATGTGTCAATACGACAGTTCTTCACATTAAAAATACAGGATATTTACTGAGTCCGTGGTTTGTATAAAAACCCATAAAGTCCAGTTCCTTCAGAGATCTCTGGTTACTGTTTTGTGTAGAATCTAGCGTGTGGTTAGCAGCATATAGTCTTTCTGAGTTTAGCGATCTTCAACTGATCTTGCTTGTCAGCGACCCGGGTAGGTTCACGTTCACATGCATGCAATAGCGCCCTTTGTTTACGTAGAGCTTAGAGTCCTTGACCTTGCTCGTGTAGCAATGGTTTCTCGGCTTACGGCGGTTATATATCTAGGTCAAGCTGAACTAGGCCGGCAGGTGACGAGCGCGCTCTCTATATATCGCCAATACGAAGCTCTTTCGGCAGCACGGCTGAGTTCTTATGAGCTGGGTCCTTGCTTCATGTAGAAGCTTGCTTCTATGCCGTTCCTGGCGTTTCAATGTTCGTGCGTGCGTGCTGCCACCTCAAGCTTCAAGACCCAACTGAAGGCAGCTTCCAGCGTCTCTCCCTGAACTCTGACGTCACAATCGTCGTCACAATACGGCGATCCGGTTCTCTGATTGGCTCATTTCTCAAGTGTCCCATATAAGGATATATGTGACCTAGTTTGACTGTTAGCGTCACCTTGGCGACCCACATACCAGAAATAATTACACACGATGCGTGACACGGATAAATCAGCTGATAGCCGATGGGATTCCATACAAGAATACACAATATATATATATACAATCAAGACCTGTCAACGCTTTAGGATGACGTTTCACGTCAATATCAATAGAGAACAGACTTCGTTAAACTATGATACAAAACACCGTACATATTGTCACCGATTTCTGGTAACATCACCCCCTCCTTTTAAGGAAAATACACAGTATTTTCTCGATACATCGTATCGTTCTATCTTACAGGGTCCAGCTAAACATATTTACATGTAGCAATACATAGCAATACATAAGGGTCATGTAACAAGTTGTCATTAGTACATGCCCACGGTCTATGACACAGGGCAAAATCTTGTACATGTTTAGACTTAACTGGCTAAACATTATAGCTCATTACATCCTAACACTCAGGCAGTCTGCTAAGAAAATCAGGTCCATGGTTTAGTTTACCTGACACTGCTTCAATACCAAATCTAAACTCTTGTAGAACCAGTGCCCATCTCATTACTCTCTTATTAGCACATTTTGATTTGCTAATACACTTTAATGGTTTGTGGTCGGTCTGAATGGTGAACGGTCTACAAGCCAGGTACATCTCAAATTTCTGTACAGACCATACAATTGCTAATGACTCTTTCTCGATGGTGGAGTAATTTCTCTCCCTGGGCAATAGTTTACGACTGGCATAAGCTACTGGGTGCATGATCCCCTCGTGTCTTTGCATCAGGATACAGCCAATACCCACATCAGATGCATCACATTTCAAATAAAATCGTTTACTGAAATCAGGTAGCTTCAGTATGGGAGGGTCTGACAGTTAAGCCTTTAGAGAACAGTACGCGTTCTCGTGTACGGGTTTCCAGTCTAGTTTGTTAGGTTGACCTTTACGCGTTAGATCAGTCAAGGGCACCGCTATTTCCGCATAGTTTGGCACGAATTTTCGATAGTACCCTGTAAGACCTAGGAATGCTCGCAAAGCCTTCTTTGTCTTAGGTCTATCAGTGCTCTGTTTCCCCGTCTACACCGTCAGGATCATGTATAGAATCAGGTGCGCCCTTGGCTACCGCTGCCAGAATATGCTGGGGCTCGTTTCTAGCATGGTACCGTTTCAGCATATTCACGTGGAAGGTTTTAACCTTATCGCCAATCTTAATCCGATAGTCTAAGTCCCCAACCCTGTTTACAATAGTATAGGGGCCTTTCCACTGTACCATTAATTTGTTCCGCTCCGTCGGGAGTAACAACAAAACTTCGTCTCCGGCCTCAAACCTGCGCGTGCATTTACCTCTATCATATAACAGTCTGTGTCTGTTCGCTGATTTGTTCAACGCCTCTCTAGCTAACGCGCATGTGTCGCTTAGTTTGTCTTGTAGGTCCAGGACGTATTGGTACGTGGTTTTAGTCTCAACGCTAGTATCTCGCTTGGTCCACAGATCCCTTAGAATCCGCATCGGTCCTCTAACGATCCTACCATAGAGCAACTCAAAGGGTGAGAACCCTGTGCTCTCATGTGGCGCTTCTCGGTACGCAAAAAGCACGGCGCTGAGGTACCGATCCCAATCTCGCGGTCTTTCCTCGCACATCCGTTTCAACATTAACTTTAACGTTCCATTGAATCTCTCCACCATTCCGTTGCACATAGGATGGTAAGGAGTAGTGGTGAGCTGTCTTATAGACAAAACACGGCTAACTTCTCGCATGAGGTCTGACGTAAATTGTGTTCCCATGTCAGTAAGCACCTCTGACGGCACTCCTAACCGCGCATAAATATCAACTAGCGCATCAGCCACAGAGACTGTATCTATGTTCTTTAAAGCAACAGCCTCCGGATATCTAGTGGCATAATCCATAACGGTCAGAATATACCTGTGACCTCTCTCAGACGCTGGATGGATCGGCCCAACCAGATCCATCGAAATTCTACGCCAGGGCTCCTCAATTAATGGCATCTGGCCTAACGTAGCTCCAGGCACCTTGCCTTTCGGTATGGTTTTCTGGCAAATGGGACAGGACTTGCAAAACTCAGCAATGTCATTATACATCCCTTTCCAGAAAAACTGATTTCTCACGCGGTCGTGCGTTTTGTCTATGCCCTGATGGCCCGCCATAACCGCTTAGTGGCCCATCCTCATTACGTCGTACCGTAACGTCTGAGGTACCACCACTCGAGATCCATCTTGATCTCCCCGTTTATCACTCACAACCCGAACTAAATATCCGTCCTCAATTCTAAATGGACTATCATTTCTAGCCTCTCTAGCTAGCCTCCAATACGGCGCTAAAGACCCATCCTCCTCCTGCGCCTTCAAAAATTCGGCCGGACTCACATCGGCAACTGGGCTTGCAACATTCAAGCTACGCGTCGGTATCTGTTTCTCTCGTGCAGCGCTCCGTGTCTCCACCGCGGACGACACCTCCTTTTGTGACTCTACACCGTCACACACTATGCCTGAGGACCGCTCAGACTTCCACGTCGGGTCCGGATCATACGGATCACGCGCTCCCGCTACGTTACCTAGCGCTAAATCACATACAGCATCCCTGACCACCATTGCCTCGATAGTACCGACAAAGTACGCACAGTCCACATTAATCCTAGCCGTAGGAAATTGTCTTACAGACCCGTCGAACAACCTACACTCGACCTGGTGTCCGGTGAACTGATTCGGCTCCACGTACGACTCACGTATTCCTGCCGAGGAACATCCCGAATCCCGCAGCACCCTCGCTGACTTACCATTCACCAGCCCTTCACACACAGGTAACGAGATTCCGCCTTCTGTCTGGGCAGCAAATCCTAACGACTGACTCGGACTCTCTACTTCCGGTTTCACCGCACCGACTGTCTCCGTTTCCGCCTCGACTACTGCCATTGACATAGTCTCCGGTTTCTGTTTTGGTGTATACGGGGGGCTAAAATTAGTCCTATACCTCTGCTGATCGCCAGCAGCACGCCCTACTTGAGGGGAAGACCTAGGCCTCGACCGGGCACTAGTCTTACATTCCCGCGCCTTATGTCCCAGTTCATTACATAAATAACATCTGATGCCTCCTGATGGCTTAAATGTCTGACCGTCCGGACTGCGCTCAACCTCTCGCTTCTCTCTAGGCTGAGATACCGGTTGCGCTGGACGCGGCACATTATTGCCATAACGAGGACCTGCTGTAAGGCTGTGTACACCGTGAGCCTCCGTATAACTCTCGGCTAAGTCTACCATACTATCAAAGTCACGACACCGTCTCTCTTTCAAAAACATAGAGAGATCCCTACTACAGCAGTTTACGAACTGCTCACACATCAACAGGTTAACTACCCCGTCGTAGTCACCTCCGACCCCTGCCATCCCTATCCAATGGTCTAGGTATCCACTCAGTCTCACCGCAAACTGACTCGGCGTTTCGCCTCGCTCAGGCCTACAAGTCCGAAACTTGTGTCGATAACCCTCTTCGGTCATTTGGTATCGCTTTAACAAGGCTATCTTTAACTTATCGTAATCCATGGCCTCACTAACCGATAACTGTGTGTAAGTCCCTAGCGCCTTACCCCGCAGTAACGGACTCAGGTGTAACGCCCAATTCTCCCTATCATAGCCTTGACATACAGCTAATCGTTCAAATCGCTCAAGAAACGCATCTAGCTGATCGTGAGCCTCATCAAAAGGTGGAAGCTGGATTTTCGGGAATACATCCCTACTTCTCTCTTCTTTAACCCCAGAGTCAGACTTTAACCTTAGAACCTCTAATTCGTGGGCTCTAGCCTCTCGCTCGCGCTCTATTTCCCGCTGCTCACGCTCTATTTCACGTTGCCTAGCTCTTTCCTCACGTTCTTCATCCGCACGCCGTCTAGCCTCAACATAATCTTGTAAAGCCTGGTCCTTAAGCCCCAAGGCCTGTCCGCATCTAACAAGTGACTCTAACGTTTCCATGGTAACGCTCTAACCTAGTAAGATTCCAGTATCTAGTAATATCCGCTCTTAAAAATCCGTAAATACGTACTGTTAAAGCCAACCTAACGAACCGGCGGTATCCGTACAATAACACTACGGTAGCTCTACGCATCAAAAATCTACTTATACGGACGGACGGACGGAAGGTCGGACGAAGGGTCAGACGGATGGACGGATGGATATCAAGATATCAATAAACACCATGCACCTATGATTACCATGCCAATCGGGAGGGGTAAACTTACCTGTCAAGAGACCCTACCACGTGACCAATCACAAACTAGTGTAGAAAAAATTATACCAGGGCGTATCTAACAACATCAAAAATTTTCACTCTAATCTGGGTTTATATCAACCCAATAATGATGTCCAGGTATCACTGAACTAGCATTACTCACAAAACATGCATGTGTTCTAGCCAAATCTACAAGGTATATGCCGATCTTGAAACAATGTTGTGCTTCAGGTAATATTCTCACTGAATAAATATTAACTCCTAACAGTGGTGTAATTTCATTGTGCAAGTATACACTACAACATCAGTTTGGTGTCATTTCCAATTATTAATTCAGATCAACTCTAGTTTGAGTATATGAATGTCTGGTTTCAGTACTGTTTTCTCAGTTCAAAACTTCTGAAACTTACTGTAATTAGCCAGTTTTTTTTTTTTTTTTTAAAGGCTAATTATATCCTGGCACGCTCGCCATACAATGTCACCCCTAACTTAACGTGAAAACTTTACAACGGATATATCCTATAAAACAATAGGATGGGATAACGCTCGCCACTTGATTTCATTAATCAAGAAATTAGATCCCGGTCATTACAGGTGACATTTCCAGGTTCTTTTAAGGACGTGTATAAAAAATACCAGACAATCATACACCCAGATCAATAGAAACTATGAGACATGAGGTTAAATTCACAAATATATTCAAGACAATACTTACAGAGACACAAGTGTGAGTGTGTGTGTTGATGTGTCAATACGACAGTTCTTCACATTAAAAATACAGGATATTTACTGAGTTCGTGGTTTGTATAAAAACCCATAAAGTCCAGTTCCTTCAGAGATCTCTGGTTACTGTTTTGTGTAGAATCTAGCGTGTGGTTAGCAGCATATAGTCTTTCTGAGTTTAGCGATCTTCAACTGATCTTGCTTGTCAGCGACCCGGGTAGGTTCACGTTCACATGCATGCAATAGCGCCCTTTGTTTACGTAGAGCTTAGAGTCCTTGACCTTGCTCGTGTAGCAATGGTTTCTCGGCTTACGGCGGTTATATATCTAGGTCAAGCTGAACTAGGCCGGCAGGTGACGAGCGCGCTCTCTATATATCGCCAATACGAAGCTCTTTCGGCAGCACGGCTGAGTTCTTATGAGCTGGGTCCTTGCTTCATGTAGAAGCTTGCTTCTATGCCGTTCCTGGCGTTTCAATGTTCGTGCGTGCGTGCTGCCACCTCAAGCTTCAAGACCCAACTGAAGGCAGCTTCCAGCGTCTCTCCCTGAACTCTGACGTCACAATCGTCGTCACAATACGGCGATCCGGTTCTCTGATTGGCTCATTTCTCAAGTGTCCCATATAAGGATATATGTGACCTAGTTTGACTGTTAGCGTCACCTTGGCGACCCACATACCAGAAATAATTACACACGATGCGTGACACGGATAAATCAGCTGATAGCCGATGGGATTCCATACAAGAATACACAATATATATATATACAATCAAGACCTGTCAACGCTTTAGGATGACGTTTCACGTCAATATCAATAGAGAACAGACTTCGTTAAACTATGATACAAAACACCGTACATATTGTCACCGATTTCTGGTGACAATTATATTATAAAGATTTTAGTGAGAACACAATTTTTACATGTTGCTCAGATTGTACCTGTAGATCTGAGATCACATGAAGATCAAAACTGCTAAAAGTATTTGACTCATGATAACACAAGGACAATTTCACAGAACTAATTCAAACTATTTTGGCACTACATATCACAATGCAAAAAATTAGAACTAGGGACCCATGGGTCTCGACGCTCAGCTGCATTTGTCTATAAAGATATATGTATTGAGGTTTTCCAAAATATTGATCCTGTGATCAGTTTGAAGCCAACCTGTCTACCCAAACTGGAGTTATCATCCAAAAACTAATTTGTGAATGGGTGGGCCCTGTGACCTTAACCTTTGACCTTGTGACCCCAAAATCAAAAGGAAACTTCCCCTATTGGCAGGTGCACCACATGAGATGAAAAGTTTGGCTTCAAATGCATCCACAATCTTTCTAAAGTGGTGGGTCCTGTGACATTGACCTTTGATCTCATGACCCCAAAATCAAAAGGGTTTTGACATTATTGGTGGGTCATATATGAGTCAAAATTGAAACCAATATGTCAATCCAAACTGGAGTTATCATCCAGAAACAAATATGTGGAAAGATGGGCCCCTGTGACCATGACCTTTGACCTTGTGATCCCCAAATCAACCAGATTCATCCCCTATTGGCAGCTCAGCTGTATGTGCAAGATGGAAGGTTTGGGATGAAAAGTTTGGCTTAAAATGCATCCACAATGTTTGTCAATAAATTGATACTGTGACCTTGACCTTTAACCTCATGACCCCAAAATTGAACAGGATCTTTCCCTATTGGCAGATTAGCATCATCATGAAGATTGAAGGTTTGCAATGAAAAGTTTGGCTTTAAATGCATATGCATTGTTTAAAAAAAAAAATGAGTCCTGTGACCTTGACCTTTGATCTTTGGACCCCTAATTCGACAAAGTTCTTACATTAGTGGTGAGTTATACATAAGTTAAGTTTGAAATAAAAAAAGTCAAACTAAACTGGAGTTTACATCTGGAAACTAATCTGTGAACAGATGGCCCCTGTGACCTTGACCTTTTACCATGTGACCCAAAATTCATTTATGCTCTCCCCACACTGGCAAGTCAGCTATATGTGCAAGATGGAAGGTTTGGGATGAAAAGCTTGGCTTAAAATGCATCCACAATCTTTCTGAATAGGTGGGTACTGTGACCTTGACCTTTGACCTCATGACCCCAAAATTGAACAGAATCTTTTCCTATTGGCAGTTTAGAAAAATCGTGAAGATGGAAGGTCTGCAATGAAAAGTTTGGCTTTAAATGCATATGCATTCTTTTTACAGAAATGAGTCCTGTGACCTTGACCTTTGACCGTTAGACCCCAAAATCAACACTGTTCTTACTTTAGTGGTGAGTCATACATAAGATAAGTTTGAAAGCAAAATGTCAAACTAAACTGGAGTTATCATCTGGAAACTAATTTGTGAACAGATGGCCCCTGTGACCTAGACCTTTGACCATGTGACCCAAAATTCATTTATGCTCTCCCATACTGGCAAGTCAGCTAAATGCGCAAAATGGAAAATTTGGGATGAAAAGCTTGGCTTAAAATGCAGCCATAATCTTTTTAAATAAGTGACTCCTGTGACCATGACCTTTGACCTCGTGACCCCAAATAGATTCTTGCTTTAGTGGTGGGCCAAACATAAGTCAAATTTGAAATCCATGTGTCAATACAACCTGGAGTTATCATCTGGAAACAAATTTGTGTGACGGACGGACGGACGGATGGAGGGACGGACGGACGGACAGACGGACAGACTGACAGACAGACAGACAGGGTGATTACTATATGGCATCCACTTGTGATCAAAAACACACAAGGTTTTGGGACACTAGATGTAATTACAGCTGAGGAACTGACATGATTGTTGTCATTTTATAGTAAAAAAAATAGAAAAATATTTGTTAAAATAACAAAAAAATACAGGTTGCCCCACCACTTTTCAGGAACTGACAAAACTAAACATGGTCACTATTCAAGGCAAGATTCATGACAATCCTTGCATTAATTATCAAGAAACTGAAGGTTTTGTATTATATTTTTGATTATTTTGGGGGGTACTTTCAAGTCCCATAGCTCGGAGGATATAGGTCACAGTGACCTAATTTCTGGTTTCCCAGGAGATTTTTTATTGACCTCCTTGGATGTACACTTAGAAGTTTCTAGGACCAGCAGTTACGATTTGTTCACTGCTAACGGACGGCCGGACGGCCGATGGACAAAGCACCATTCCTATACCTCAGTTGACTTACAGTCAGCTTAGCTAAAAAAAGTAAAAAGTACAAATTTTAACAAAAAGTAGGAAAAATAGGACTGAAACCAAAAAAATAGGAAAATCTAGGATTACCTGACAGCCTGTATCTGCAGCTAATTTCATATTTTTAAAAGGATCTGTCCCTGGCCTGCTGATGGCACTATCTACTGAATGTAGATGAAGGAAGCTATATGATAAGAATAGGAATCATCAACAAACCTTTTGGATTAAAATTTTTATATACCAAAATTAGGGAAAAATTCAGTCACAAACTGCAGGTAAGACTTTAAGTTCAATTTTTTCAATTTTCACTTGTTACTTTTAATTAATTTTGAATTGTAATATTTTTCAACATTACCTGCTCCCGTTTTTCATCCAGTAACTTATCTATGGTGTAGTGGTACGGCTTCAGGTCTCCACCTTTACCTGTGATGCTGTCAATGTCATCACTCAAACTATCATCTCCTTCATCCTGAAAATATATGGAAAAATATTTTACGATTTAATTGATAAATATAAATTATGTCACTGTGACATCATCTCTGTAAACTGTGTATGCATACAGATGAGGACCTTCAGCCTAATCTGCCTATAAAATACTTGCTTTATACCAAAAATTAATTTAGGCACATTTCTTTTTTAATTAACTTTATGAAATCCATTTATTAGAGAGTATTATTTTTACTCTAACATAACTGCCACATTTACCTATTAAATGTGTTTTACAAAACTTATCACAATGAAACGGTGGACAGGGGTTTGGGAATGTAGAACACACACATTAAAAGCTAAAGCCACAATGACACGTCCAGAACCACCAAAAGGGTCCCACTTGTGTGTCAGGAACTTGTTATAAAATCACTATAAATCTCCTATTGTCACGTGAGCATGTCAATCACATGCCATTCTGTTTTAAACTATGCAATGCCTAATCTAAGGTTAGGTCTCTTATTGAGTTTTTATTATGAGTCTTTATCTGATTCTCAATTTGAATATTGCAAACTACCATAATGTTCTGTACATATCTACTAAAATTTCCCCTCAAGGATGATTCTAAGATAATCACTATAAAAAAACTAAGCATTTATATGTACCAAGCAAAACCGATACTTAAAATCTTTGATGCATTACTCTGCTAACCAAATTGTGTAGGATATGAGGTTACCCCCTGAGCAAAAAAATTGTGATAGATTAATTCATGTATAAATTATTGATTATCTGTCATTATATAAGATTTCATGATCAAACAGGACAGAAAATGACCGTAAATGTAATAACATGACGTCATCCATTATTTCACTTCCATTCTAGTACTGAAAGGTTTTGATTAAATATCAATTATTTGATGCACTGTGTTGACCCTACACCATAATACATCATACATTACTACCTGTAGCACTTCATATTTTGAAGGGGTCCCTGGTACTGGTCTGGACCTATAAACATAATAAACATGTTATATATTATACAGTAGAAAATATTCAAAATATCACTCCATGGAAAATAAATATTTTTCCTGCATCATAGACACTGGTGTATTCTCTCCATGATGATGTTAGAACATAAAGTGACCAGCCAGTTATCTAAATAAACAGGTACCAGAATAAACTGATCATCTAGGCTTGATTCATGTTAGACTCAGCCCCACCATGTACAATACACAACTACAAAGTGATTTTTTCTTAAATCCATGGATGAAATCTTCAAATCTCTTGCAGTCCCCCAATTAATGAAAGTGAAAATTGTGCTCAACTTTGCTTTGGGTAGGTTTATATGGATCTTGATAATGTTTTAATAAAGACATTTTTAGTTATCATTTATTTAGTTCTAAAGAATGTTGACACTATTCTACAAGTTAATTATTACCCTCTGCACCTACCCTGCATCTTCTAAACCATCCAAACATTTCCTGAGAGCCAGCGGCGTCTGCTGAAGGTCCTCATCATCTGAGTCACTGTCCAAAGTAACACTTCCAAGATAACCTGTCAATCAAAAACACAACATCAATCACCATACCTGATCATCAGGATCATCCATGCCAACCACACAAGATCAACCAATCACCATGCCTTACCATCTGCCAGTCAAACAAGACCAGCCCATCACCATGCCTAACCATCAAGCTTGTCAAACAAGACCAGCAAATCACTATTCCTAACCATCTGCAATTCATAGAATACAGCTAATCACCATGTCAGACCATCTGCCAGTCAAACAAGACCAGCCAATCACCATGCCTAACCATCGAGCTTGTCAAAAAAGACCAGCAAATCACTATTCCTAACCATCTGCAATTCATAGAACACAGCTAATCACCATCTCAGACCATCTGCCAGTTATAATAAGACCAGCCAATCACCATGCCTAACCATCGAGCTTGTCAAAAAAGACCAGCAAATCACCATTCCTAACCATCTGCAATTCATAGAACACAGCTAATCACCATGTCAGACCATCTGCCCATCAAACAAGACCAGCCAATCACCATGCCTAACCATTTGCCAGTCAAACAAGACCAGCAAATCACTATTCCTAACCATCTGCAATTCATAGAACACCAGCCAATCACCATGTCTGACCATCTGCCAGTCAAACAAGACCAGCCAGTCACTATTCCTAACCTTCTGCAATTCATACAACAACAGCTAATCACCATGTCTGACCATCTGCCAGTCAAACAAGACCAGCCAATCACTATTCCTAACCATCTGCAATTCATACAACTACAGCGAATCACCATGTCTGACCATCTGCCAGTCGAACAAGACCGTGGAATCACCAAGCCAAACCATCTGCCAGTCAAACAAGACCAGCCAATCACTATTCCTAACCATCTGCAATTCATACAACAACAGCTAATCACCACATCTGACCATATGCATTTCATACAAGATTTGCAGCCAATCAATATACCTTACCATCTGCAAGTCAAACAAAACCAATCACTCATCATGTCTAATCTCTTGTCATATAAAAAAATCTATTAGATAACCAAGCCTGTCCATTTATCAATCAGACATAATCTGCCTCACATGCCATACACCATGCCCAATCACCTGCTAATCAAAACAACCAGTTGCAAATAATCAATTTTTATTCTTCAGTTGACACCACACCTTATAATTAGAAACAGTTAAAATCCAGAGACGGCTATTAGTCAAATGAAATAGACCATGATGATTATAATACATATCTGCTAGACAAAGATTCAGACAAAAACAAAATGATAAAGGGTTAACTGATGAGTAAAATAATTCATATGTAAAACTTGAAACTTACCAAATGAATCTTCCATGTTGTCAAATATATTTCCTGGGGCACTTGTTACCCTTGGAAGGGTTTTCGTGATAGTGCTGGTTTCTTGACTTGCCTCTGCAGATTTGCCTGAAATCAAATAGATAAGAACATTTAACACCTTGCTGACCATGACTAGTTAGTGAGAAAGATTCTGAAACTCAGCTGCAAAATGGAAGACACACAAATGGAAAACTTACATTACCCACTAACTGGACCTAAAGGTACCATACACAGATTCATTTTTGTCATGGTCTTGTGAAATACACCCAAGTTAAAAATATATATGCAGCACAGTGCCACAAGTCTAATACCAGACATGGGGTGATTACTTCATATATGTAATCGATTACAATTATGATATCTTTAAAAGAAAATGATTACGATTACGATTAATAACAAACAATTATGATTACAAACAAAAATGTGATCAATTGAAATTGATTACAATTACTGATTACGATTACCCCATGTCTGTATAATACAACTGCAAAAAATCTAAATATAGCGACAATATATATCAATATCAGCACAATAGCAGTCATCTTAACCCCAAACAGATAAAACTTGTAGGCTATTCAGCATCTTTATGAAAAAAGTAGGACAAAAGTAGGAATGGAAATAAGGAAAATGTAGGACAAACATACAAAAAAAAACTCTCATTGTGAAAAAGTAGCACTGAAAATACACATGAAACAACATTAATCATATTCATTCTTGATAAACTGACATAAAAAATACAAAGGGTAACATTATATAGAAGAAATTTAAACAATGATAACAAGTCATGTAGATAAGATACAAAGCCCTAAGAGAGAACCTGATTTTGCTTAAACAGAAAAAGAAATTAAGTGTTTCCCCCAACCCATAGTAGTTCCCTGTGAATAACACAACATACTTTCATAAAAGTTCACAGCATTTTAAAATGCATATTATCAAGCCTAACAATAAAGTAGGAAAAAGTAGGATTCTGAACAAAAAGTTGGGAACACAGGAGGGAGACAGGAAAGTAGCCAAAAGTAGGAAAAGTAGGATATAGCACAAATTAACACATCCATAGCTTATGAGCTTGTTCAGCTTACTCAGTTTATCTTACACAATGATTTTGTACTGTAAAGCCCCTTCAAACATTCACAGAAAGCAACACAGACCATCCTGGTTCATCGTTCCGGTATCATCTGTGTTATATTGGGCATCACCGAGTAAACACCGGGCACCACTGTGTTAACATCGGGGTGAATACGGTGTGATCCTTGGTGCTCTGGCATGTGCGGAGAAAAAATTAAACCTGCGCAATTTTTCATCCCGGAGTACACAGATGAAACATGATCTGTATAGCCCCTTTCACACATTCACGGATAGCATCATGGATCGTTGTTCAGGGATCATCCATGTTATCTGCGGCATCACTGTAAACTCCGGGCATCACTGTGTTAACACTGTGTTGCATCCATAGTGATCCTTGGCGCACTGGCATGTTCAGAGAAAATATTAAACCTGCTTAATTTTTCATCCTGGAGTACACAGATGACAATATATCCATATCACTCCTTGTAAGCACCGTGCACCTCCGTGTAGAACTATATACCTCAAAGAGTCTCTGTGTAGCCATCTGTGTTGCTATCTGTGAATGTGTGAAAGCCCAATTAACAGTGAAACTCTCAATAAGAGGGACAACTGATTAATGCAGACACTAAATCTCAGTCTGTTCAAATTGGCCTATATATGTTATGTTTGACATAAACTCTATCCTGGACAAAGGACAAACTGCCCATCCAAGCTGCATATGATGTACATGTTACCCCCTAAAATGTAGACAGACATTGGAAGTTCTATTTTAGTTCATATAACTTCATAAGATATAATAAGTTCATAATTTCAAAATTAGGCATTCAACCAACCAATTACATAGAAGATGCCAACCCAATATATAAAATTACTAAAAAAAGAACAACTCACTAATAAGGACAAATCCTAAAAGTCCCCAGAGTTTCCACTAATAAGGACCAACCTTTTAAGTCCCCTGAGTGATCACTAATAAGGCCAAAATCCTCGAGTCTGCTGAGTGCCCACTAAAAAAGGCCAAAATCCTAAAGTACCCTTTGTGTCCACTTATAAGGACAAAATCCTCAAGTACCTTGAGTGTCCACTTATAAATTCAAAATCCTCTAGTCTCCTAGTGTCCACTTATAAGGACAAAATCCTCACATCTGCTGAGTGTCCACTTATAAGTTCAAAGTCCTCACATCTGCTGAGTGTCCACTTACAAGTTCAAAGTCCTCAAGTGTGCTGAGTATCCACTTATAAGGACAAAATCATCTAGTCCCCGAGTGTTCCATAACAAGTTCAAAATCTTCAAGTCCCTGAGTGTCCACTAGTAAGGACAAAATCCTAAAGTCTGCTGAGTGTCCACTTATATGGACAAAATCCTCAAATTCCCCTTGTGTCCACTTATGAGGACAAAATCCTCAAGTTCCTTGAATGTCCACAAACAAGGACAAAATCCTCAAGTCCCCTGAGTGTCCAGTTTAGAAAGGTTACCCTGTACTTACTTGACACTTCTATTTCAACAGGGTCAAATGCTTCAATATCTTCCTTACTGGAGGACACTTCCTCTGCTGGTCTCGATGTACCTGGTTTCTTGGGGATTCTTGGCAAATGTGACAAATCACCTGTAAAAGAGGTAAAATAAGATTTCAGGCTTATGGTTGATGTTACAGGACATAAATAGCAAAAGCAAGTGGACCCTAAAGTAGGGGTTTGACATGATTTTTAAGGACAGAAAATTGTGATAGACATTTTCCCTCATACGAGAGACATCTGTTGGTGATGACTGACACTAAGTGTTTAGGTCTGTTATAATGAGAAAACATTGCATTTGTTACATGTCAAATGTAAAAAAGACAGAAACTTAATCTTCTCATTTTTAGAGCCTCGGTCATGTATTTGGTTTCACTAAACATATTTCATAATAGCAGACTAAAATTTAATGATCATACAACAGAGGAGCACGCACTTTCTGACATGGAATATGAGAAATATGTTCTTCGGTTCATAATTTCAGCTACTTTGAAACACTAGGATTAAGACACATCATTAGTTGAGATGTGAGTGGGGTATCACATTCTGCATCCAGGTTTGAAACCCGTGGTTCCTGGCTCTCATGGGTCTGAACATGCCTGGCCCTGTACCAACAGTAAAAACCAGCAAAATATTCATAGCAAGCAGTGGTTACAGGTACATGGAAGAAGGGATAGGGCTAGACTGCAGCATATTTAACCCTCAAGGAAGGAGCATGGAGGAATCAAAGCTGTGCTTCAAAATGACAAGAACCAATCTGCATAGGACAGGGTACTTTTTATGCAGTGGTCTCAGTACATTTATTCTAGTAATCCATTTCATTCACACACTACTTGAATGGGGAGCTTTTGCCATTGACCACCACCATGGAAGCGCTGTATATCAGTGTTGTGCCAAAATATTCAAACCAAAGAGAACAAGGCATTCCCTGATGTGAAGACTGAGACATTGCCCAGACAAGTCATGCTTTGCTCAGTGCTAATACACAAGGCTCCCTGGGTAGTGGTCATAAACAGAAGCTCCTTGTGCAAGCGGAGGTTGAATGAACTGGATTACTAGGAGGAATATAATCAGACCACAGCATAAGGCACTAAAGTACTGTTACAGATACACATTTTACATGAGATGCAGCTGTTTAAATTTTGAGTTTGAGTTCTCTTTATTGTCAGAAGGAAATATTTTGAAACACTTATGAAATACCACAAATTCATCACATGGAGTACCAGTAAGTTCATTATTTTTCAATATGGGTAATGTATGGCCAGCTTTCTGTGAAATATTCAATGGTTTTTATCCCTCTCTTTTACAAGCATAGTTTGCAATATTTGAAGGTATGCAGGAAAAAAAGACTCGTATGCCACATAAGGCATTTAATTAAGTATACAAAAATTACAAAAACATATCCTAATTAGGCTTAATCTCTTAACCACCATAAATTTCTTATGTGGAGAACCATTAAATTCATCACATACAAAAATTCTTTTTATTTAAGGGTACAGACTGCTTTGTGACTTTAAACAGTCAATATACACTACATTCAGTTTTAGTAAGCTGCATGATCATAATCAATTGTGTGCACACATAAATATGCACACACTAAACACTGTGACCAGCCCATTATCCATGTCAACTGGTCAATGGAGCACACCTATATGGACACAAGTTGATATTATTTACAGTAAGTCCACTTTTGCCTTTCAGTGCCATCTTGTGGTCATCTGAGGAAGCAAATCAATCTGAGGAATATAATATTCACTAGATAATTCCTTCATGTATCCTCATCAAAGGATTTGTGTTGCTTATAGCAGTTGACCAGAATAAAAGGCAGAACAGTAACAAATTTCAAGTCTGCTCTCTAAATGACTCTGATAAGCAATGGTGGTACATATGAAATGATACAATCTGATTTAAAAATATCAAATTACCCCACCAGACACTACCTGATGGTACATACCAGAGATGCTTTTGCCATATGTTCTCATGTCTATGTATAATCAAAGCCCAAAATATAGTGGGGTAAACCAAACAATGGTAAACACAATAGAACAGGAAACATTATTACATGATTAAATTAGAAGCAAACAAAAGCAAAACAACAATAAATCCATCAACACAAGGTTAAGTTTATGCACAGGTTAAAATAAGTTTTTATTAAATTGTTCAACAAGTGGGTTCCTCTTGGTTTTTTAAATGGTTTTATCAAATATAAACAATTTAAGTACAAAGAAATGAAAAAGGAGAATTTTAGCCTGTTTATTTTCATAAAGTTGTATGGTCTGATTAATCAGGACTGTGTAATAGTTCTGATTGCTCCATCAAATGTTAGTGACTGCACCGACTCTTGCATTTATATAACACAAGTTTGTTGAAACAGATCACTTTGAATTATATTTCTAAGATTTGATCCTTACTGGGTCATCCTCCTTACTTTTTTGGCAGGATTTCCCCCAAATTTCAAAAGCTAGATTCCCACTTTTTCTTGGAATTATGGATTTATAGGTAGCATACACTTAGTGAATGCTGTATATTTTTAGGTGTCAGTCCCTTGTCTGTATACCCCTTGCTTCCAAAAATATCCTGGACCTGCCAATGTTGTCCTTTTCTCATTTTCACCTCTGTCATCCATTTACAACCAAAGGAGCATTTGTAAGAAAATCAGGTTTATTGTGCCTAAATATTTGGTTCAACTGCATGTGTAATGCTTGAGATTTTGTGTTATCTAAGGGTTAGTACTCATGACAAAAAAGAAAAGTTCATGACCGAGAAAAGTTAGCTTGCTTGTCCAGGCAATAATGGATTCACAAATGATAGAATATCAGAAAACCAAAAATATTTCCATTAAAAGGGGACCCAGGGGTTGAACAAACAACAAAAAAAGGAATAAGCCAAATTAGGTTAATCGCTAGAGACAAAGGCAGGGCAGAAATCATTTGGCTTTTGTTTAACTCTAGTTATCTCGTTACTTTGTAACACACGTGAACCACAGTCTTGGATTGTGCACATTCAGCTGAAAGCTCTGAGAAAGCGTCCCTGCTCTAGTATCAAGCATAAGCACGCTTGAATATTATGAAATCTTCCTTATAGGAACTATAAGGTTGACATTTCTATGTGACAGAATAGAAAACAATCTGATTCACAAAAAAAAAAAAGAAATATCAAGACCACAGGACTAACTTAAATGAAGCAATATTTTGAATTGTGAAGGATAGGCTCACTGCACAGTTCAAGACTGAAGGAACATTTAAGTTTTCAGAACTGTCTCATAAGTGTGTCACCATTGTTCAAGTTTTTTTTAATACTTTACAAACTACTGTTTATGGGCCCCTTCTGAATTGTGGACATATTCTGAAGGATGGACTTGGCACCATCCTATTGCATCTGATAATTTGCATATACAACATTCTTGAATGTATTTTTAGCTTTGAGAATAAGTGCGAGCCAAGTAGTCCCAATGCAAAAGAACAGTTGCTGTACTTTAAGAAGAAAATTTTAACAATGTTCAGTAAAACCTTGCCTACATTTAGCAACCACCTCAAAACAAGCAGCATTTTTTTCAGGTCCACATTCTTTTTTCCCTCTTTATTTAAAATGTTGCTTAGTTGATCACCTTACAAATGATACCACTTTATCAAGGTCCAGATGGCGGTCGCAATTTTGAGGTTTTACTGTACATACACCCTGCTGAGACAGTTCTGAGAATTTCAAAATCTATAACTTGACACTCACAATGCAGGCACTTCTCCAGTGCATCTGGGAGGGATGGTCGTTCTTGTTTAGTGTGATGCATCTTGTCTGGAACAGAGTGAGAGTGAATAATACTGGCACCTGCACTGTATTTATGCTTGTTTTGGCCAATGGTCTCTGTGGGTCGACTTTTCACCTGATGCAGTTGAGAATGTGTGGCTTCTGGGTTAGGTACATTGCTATTGACATCAATAGAGTTAGATTCCTGGGACATGCTGCCACACATTCTATTTACTGCTTCTCCCTTTTGAGAAGAATCTCTTTGTTTACCAAGTGCTGTATTTTGCAAAATCTTTTGTCTGTTACCTATATGTAAAGATTTAGATTCACTTGTCTCAATACTAATGACATCTGCACTTCCAACAATTGCAGCACCAGATTTTGAGCTTTTTTCCTTATTCAAATCTTCCAAAGGTTTGTGAGAAGTTATAAAGGTGTTCTCTTTGCTAATTGTTGTATCAATCTCAACAATATTGTGTGTGCTAGTTCTTGTGTTTAAATCATCTGCAGATTTAAAACCACTACTCGTGGTTTCCCCTGCAACATCAGAGTGAATGTTACTTGTTTTGTTCAACTTCTTTTTGTTTTTGTCTTCATCTTCAGGTTCTGCAACTTTTTTGGGCAAAGCATCTTCTATATTTGTGGGTTCTGGAGTAGGCACAATCTCCTCAGCATTCACATGACTGACTTCTGCTTCTTTGCCATCATCAGAGGCAGAAACCTCACATGTTGAATCAAATGCCTCAGATGAATCCATTTCAAATGATGGTTTGATCATAATCTGTTCTGACTCAGTATGTACATCTTCAGAATGATCAATGTTTAATACCTCTGGGATTTTATCAGTGCATATTTCATTACTGCAAGAAATATTTTCTTCTTTTTCACCAATGTCTGCAGCAGAGCATGTCTGCAAGGTATCAGAAATAATGTTAGTGTCCAATTCTTTATCCAGTTGTGTGGTCCCTTGAGTATTGCTTGATATAAGACAGGGGATTTTGATATCAGGTTTAATTTCTTCACTTTCAGTTTCAACTATCATGTCTACATCTGATGGTTCTTGGGAGGTACTACTTTGTTTCAGAGGAGGACTTGAGGCTCCATGAACAGGTCTGACACTCTCAACCACAGGTTTTATACCTGGATCCAAATCTTGTGAAACTCCTGAGTTTGAACCACAAATTAGGACTTCCTGGTTTGTTTTTTCAACTTGAACTATAGGTTTCTCTTCAACATTCTGTAGTGACTTTGGAACTTCTTCTTTGGGAGAACTTGATTCTTTTGAACTTGATTCTTTTTGTGTGATTAGACCTGGCTTCTGGATTTCCTGACATGATTCATCACTCAAATTCAAAGATTTCTCTTCAACATTCAAATGCTTCGATTCTGGAGGACTAGTTGTATTTAAACCTGGGATTTGGATTTCCTGTTCTACATTGTGCTTCAGCAATGGTCTTTCTTCAGAGTCCCATAAAAGCTTTCGTCCCTGAAAACAATTTGAATTTAGACCTGGAATTTCTACTCCAAATTCTGATATTTCACTTTCTGCCTCCGGCTTCATTTCTACCTCCTGAAGACTATGTTCATCAGTTTTACTTGACATTAGACTTGGCATGTGAATTTTCTGTTCCATATAAGCACTCCCCATCCAAGGGTCCTCTTTAATATCTGGTTCCTGGACATTTCTTGGAATATCAGCAGGAATTTCAGTGTCAAATACTTTACTTTCCTTCTGTTCAATTGATGTGTCTGCTATAACCAAACCTGTAGATGAAGCTGTGGTGTCCAGTGTCACCTCTGGACCAAATTCATCTTGAGACAGTTCACACACTTCATCTACTTTTTTGTCATCAGTTATATCTACAATTGTGAGTCCTGTGGAAGATGCCTTGGTGTCCAAAATGTCTGATCCTGTATGTGCTGAATCAAGGTCCTTATCTGCTTCATCAGCAGAAAATGAGAAGGCTTGCACTTCTGATTTCTGAGGCTTTTCCCAGTGTTCCTCTTCATTTTTCTGAGCAGTCTCTGAAGATGTGTACACTTGATCATCAACTGCCTGAGCTGGCTCCTTTACAGGTGTATCAGTTTTTGGTGGTGTATGATTAGTGTCACATTCAGGAAGGTTTTCTGATACATCATACCCAAGTGCTGTCAGCCAAATGTCAGCATCTGAATCTTTTACAGGAGAACTAGCTGGCTTAGAAGAGGAAAGAGCAGATGCCGTTTTATCCATAGAGACATTACATCCCTTGTCAGATTTTTCCTGATCTTTCCCATCCCTGATTTTGTTAATATTTGTCAAACCTGTTTTTGTTGCAGGATCAGCAGATGGGCCAACATGACTTGTTTTCACAACACACTGTGTATCACATACATTTTCATCACAAGCAATTAACTGCGGTTTGCAGGTAGTGTATTTGTTTTCAGAAGTAACACTGGCATTAGTGGCAACTTTTTCACATGTTTCCTGGGAAACAGTCCTACTAACATTACCACACGTGCCAATTTTTTCAGCACCAGTGGCACAAATCCTGGCATATTTAGCCGGAGGTCCAGCATCTTCTTTGTCAAATGTATGATCATGTACAGCTGTTTTCCTAGAAACCTGACTTGCATTGTCCATATTTGCATATGGTTTCCTTTTCACAGACAGTGAAAGCAAAGAAGGTATTACTGGGTCCTTTTCCTTTGCATGTTTTATAATATCTATCACATTGGTTGAAATTTCAGTTGTTTGGTGAATATTTCTGTTGGGGTATTTAACATGTGGTGAACCAGGGTGCAACTCAGCACCAAACACACAGTGGCCACGTTTTCTTTGGGGCCTTGCATGTGTCTGACCAAGAATGGGAGACTTCAGTAAAGTTTTCCGTTGTCTTCTCAAGTTTGGGGATCTCTGCTGTGCTTGTGCATATGGTGTTTGTCTTCCTAATAAAAGGTCTGTGGATGCAGCATCCCTATGCTCATAACAGCCACTTTCTCCAACCGGCCCTTGTTGTTGAATAAGCTCTTGGTCATCTTGCATATAATAAGATTGTCTCCCTATATGTGGCTGACTGAATCTATGTCGATGATTCTTGTTACACTTGCTCACACTGCGCGGCTGTTGGAATCTATTTCGTTGATGTTGTGCCTGGCTGAAGTTATCAACAATATGTGATTGTTGGGATCTGTATTCGTGTTGGAAAGCTTGGTTTAAGTTGTCCACATTTTGTGTCTGCTGGAATCTATGTTGTTGTTGAGCTTGGTTGAAGTTGCCCACATTACGTGACTGATGGAATCTATGTTGGCCCTGTTGATTGTGATTGCTGGCAATACGTTCCTGTTGGAATCTATGTTGTTGTTGTTGATTCTGGTTGAAATTGTACACATTATGTGGCTGCTGCAGTCTACGATGCTTCTGATGAACCTGGCTGAAGTTGCCCACATGCGGCTGTCGTGCCACTGTTAAACACACACAATACACTAGTTACTGGTTTGAAGGAGTGTCATCCAAAGTGTTGCCTCCTTTCATTTCATTTTTAAAGTATTTACAAGATGTTAAGACCTCTTAATTCAGCAATGATAGCAGCTTCATTCTGCTTTATACTTTAGTATACTTCTGTGGAAACAATGAATTAAGATTTGTATTAAGATCTGGAGGTTCAAAATGTAAAAGACGTTTTTCATGTATAAAATTATGCAGATTTTTCTTTCAAGGATTTTTTCTTTATAGTCATAGTTATTAAAAATATAAAATTTTACGATAATTACAGTTCAAAACCCTATTCCTTGCCATTATAATTAATGGTAATCAATAACAAGTTTGACCTTGATACAAATCTATACCACAAATGTCATGTTGTTCAAGTATTTAAATATTAATTTCAATTATTAGTTTCAAATAATGTACTCTTCAAATAACTCTCTGCATCTGTGTTTTTTTTAAATATAAAAAACAAGTATTTTACTGGATTATTATTCTGGCAATACAGCTCTTACATTTTTTTCTCCAAAAGACAGTTCAGCTCAAAACATTTTGTTCAAAGGATAATACAGTCAAAGCATTTTGTTCAAAAGGTAATACATGTTAAAATATTTTGCTCAAAAATTATACATATAAAAATGTTTTGTTCAAAATATAATACAAGGCAAAACATTCTGTTCTAAAGGCAACACAGACCATAACATTTTGCTAAAATGCACTATAGCTGAAGATATTTGGTAGATGTAACAAAAAAATGTGCCATTTACGCGAATTTAAGTAATTATCTACCTTGTTTAAATTTCTGAGACAAATTTAAGACATAATATGAGAAAGTTTTGAGACATATTCTGCACCCTGAAAACAAAACTTAAACAATAAAAAGCTGCAAATGAAACTGTTACATGTATTTACAATTCAGGTTTCAACAAATTTTGGGGTCTTATTGTCAAGTTTATTCAAGAACATAAATTTGGACATGGAAGGGTGTTTGCATGGTCTCATTAATCAACCCAAGCTTCAGTCATCCAATCCTCAGACATTTGTTTAACATTATGCTGTTCTCCATTTTTGAGCATGTTCATTATTTGAGCAAGTTAGACAAAAGAGCCTTGCAAAAAAAAAAAAAAAAAAACTCAAAGAATCCAAATCATTCCAAGCTAAGCTCAATATTACCTCCAATGAACTTATGATATTATTCACAAAATTTTATTACAGCTAAGCAATAAAGTGAAATTCAATGGTCTTCAAAGTCAGCTTTCAAAATAAGCTTATATTTTCAAAGAATTTTCACAGGTTTAAAAAAATAAAAATTCTGAGACATCAAGGATTAACCAGGATTTTCAAGGAATTGTAAGCTTGTGGAAACCCTGAAAATATTTCTTTTCACTTATGACTCATGAGATTCAACATAACATGGAAATGAACAAGACAGACAAACAGACAAGGATACCCAACTGACAAATATGCTTGTCAAACCTTGAGTGCAGCAAGCAATCAACCGTTTTCCTGAAGGATGAGATACAATTTGTCTCATCAAGAATGATATTGCCTTGACTGTGCTTTTTTTTCAAATTGAGTAAAATTATAAGTCATCATAATCAATCTTTCACAAGGCCTGTCATCCCTGTGATCTCATATCACGCAACATGAAGCCACTTATTAAGCAAAATGGAGGGAAAAACAATGCCATGAAGGCTCAATCACCAGTATAATTACAGGAGGAGAATCAGTTAATGTTCTTTACACTTCAGTTTAATAAAAAGAGTTTGGTTTTAATTCAAATTTGTTATTGTAATTATTAGAATTTATCATAATTTCCTATATATTTCCCAGCATTTAGGTCCTATATTTTCCCCACATCTTTTCCACTTCACCACAATCATGTATTATAGATGTTACAATGTATAACAGATGTTACAATGTATTATAGATGTTACAATGTAATTACTGAAAACATTCAGCTCTCTGCTTGTAAATTTTGTAGCCACACAAGCACAGAGCCAGCTATACATGCATTGTGCACAGTGTGACTGGAATATATGACAGTCAATGTAGTTTGGTATGTTAAGAGTGTAAATCATGAAAGGTGAGATTGCACCTCAGTAGAAAGTAACAAGGGAAACTAGATAGTGCAGTTAAAAACTCCTAATGTTTCTTATAGTACTGGCTGAAAATTCTGATAAACTCCTATATTTTTGACTACAAAAAATCTGATAAAATTCCAATTTTTCTTCATGAGCCTGATGGGGAGACTTGATTGACAGCTATAGATGTGTGGTAGACAGACATATACACCCTGAATATTTTAGGCTATATTCAATATTCTTGAGAAAACATGGGTTTCTGCAGGTACAGCATTTTACAATTATTACATACCAACATCTGCCAATAGTGTGTTAGTGTGTAAAACCTTCCATCTACCTTATATAGAGATTACAGTCAAACATACTGAATGAAGTGTCTCCTAATGATCCTTATCATACAATTACCAGGCACTGAAGAAGAGATAAAAACCTTGTATATTTCTTGAAAGAATACTGTCAATCATCTGTACCAGAGACTCCCTTTTTCAGATCATTGTAAAATTATTATTAGGCAATCCAGGTGCATAAAAATCGTCTATATATATATAAGGAATACTCTGGTATTCACGGGGCTAGGATATATAGACTGTATGTTAAGGAACATCCTCGAATAGGAATGCATCAAACCAATAAATGGTAAAATATTGATCAAACACAAGAAATTTTCTTGAATGTCTTAATTATAATAACAGGTATTTCTTCTGGATGATTTCTTATTTGCTGCATATAAAACCTGAATCTACCAGGATTAAAAAAATATTATTCCTACTGTCTGGTTACCTTTACCCTCTTTCAATAGTTAGTGCCGCTGCCAGGCAATGGACCTAAAGTAAAACAAGTGACCCATGGGTCATGACGCTCAGCTGCCAAGCATGACCTGTGACATCACGGACTGAGATTCACAACTTCCAGTCAAATTTTGAAGAACCAATTTGCCAATTTGTTGAAAATTTTCTATGACAACAGAAATATATATCACATATGTCTGGTTAAAACACAGTGAATTGATGGTCTGAGGAAAATGCATGATTGTTAAGCTATCAGGAACTATTCCAACAGCTTGCTTGAAACCTGTCAGTCTCAAAGGAACACCACAAAGGGCAAATATAAGATCAAAATATATAGCAAAAATCAAGGAAATACATGCAAGAATTATTGAGAAACAGGTGCTTCTGTATGAATTTTTATTCAATACAGGCCAACTGTACTGCACTTTTATAAATGATGGTAATATTTACTCAGAAATATTTGACCCAATCCTTTACAAGATTACATAAATATACATCCAACTGCATTCACTTTAACTGTTCTTGAGATAATATGATCAAAAGGAATTAAAAGATGGTTGCCTGGTGGCCATATTGGACTTCTGACAAGTCTGAAATCAGACAACAAACATTCTCTAAATCGGACCAAACATTAAAGAAAAATTACTGAAACTGCACTGAAGAAAGAATTTCTAAGGTGGCTAACTAGCAGACATAATGGATTTCTGACAAGTATGACATTTGATATCCCACATTCTCCAATAAGAAACCAAACTTGGGGCAAATTATCCAGTAATGAATGCCCAAAATAATTCAAAAGGCATGTCCAGGCCCTCATATCAGATTTATAGATATGCAATTGTAAAAAGTGTAAGTCCAATATTTTTTATTATCACTCTGCTTTTCAATGGGGTCGGCAGGGTAGGTAAACTGCCAAACCTGAAAGAAAATAAATGCAAAAAGCATGACTAAGAGTCTTGAAATAAAACAAAAAGCCATCCTAAATCAAGGTACACATCCACATATTATGAGAACAAACACTTGCTTTTATATGTGGTGATATATATAAAAGTATTCAGATATCTAGGAAACTAAGTTTATTGCTAGGATTCCATAAAATAAACTGCAAAATGTTCCCATCATCTTATAAATCAGTAGCTAAACCTTAATACTATACTCTCATAGTCTTAATGCCTGGCTGAAGCATTCTGACAACAGTGTTTTTGTTATGAAGTAACAGGTACTTATCACTGAGCCTTATCACTTAATAGGCTGATACAAAAGGGAGTCATATGTCACCAGTGTCACTCACAATTACAGCCACACAAGGAAATGTACCAGCTGGAGTGGGATGGTTATATATACAAGAAAAATAGAGATGGTCTATAAAATAAGTAATTGTGAACATCCCTGACCTATGACCTTGGCCTTTTGCCCATATATCAACTGGATTCTTTCTAAATGATGGGTAACTACTAACCACTTAAATCTGGTGTAATTACTTGGCAACCAATGGGTGAATAACTTTGACCTGCAACCTTTAACCTGCTGACCAGCTGACCCCAAAATCAATAAGTTATTTATTCAAGTAAAAAGACCCATAAATATGAAGTTTGAGTCAAACTGAGTGATGCATAGATGTGGCATATGTGAAAGACTGAAGGTTTGGGTTGAACAGTTACACTTGATATATGCTCACAAGCATTTAGAACAATTAAATATTGTGACCTTGACCTTTGACTTTTTGACCTCAACATCAATAGGCTTCTTCCCTTATTGGTAGGTAAGCCATATATGACAGATGGAAGGTACAGATTGAAAAGTTTGCCTGAAAATGACTCCACGCAAGAAGTGGGTGCTGTGAACTTGACCTTTGACCTCAAAATCAACAGGTCTTTTCCCCTGTTGGCAGAGAAGCGATATCAGTGCTGGAAGGTTTGGAATGAAAAGTCTAGCTTGAAATGTGTCCACAACCTTTTCAAAGAAGTGGATCCTGTGACCCTGACCTTTGACCTTGTGACCTCAAAATCTATAGGATTCTTCTCCAACTTAGTAGGTGAGCTATATGTTAAAAATCAAAGAACTGGGATGAAAGGGTTGGCTTAAAATGCATCCACAGGCTTTTTCAAAGAAGAGGCTCCTGTGACCTTGACCTTTGACCTTTTGACCTCAAAAAAATTATGGTTCTTCCCCTGTTGGTAGGTGAGCTGTATGTGAAAGATGGAAGGTTTGGGATGAAAATTTTGTCTCAAAGAGTTATTTCTGGGGGGTGCAAACACACACCATAACTTCGAGAATATAGGTCGCAGTGACCTAATTTCAGGTTTGCAAGGAGATCTTTTTATAACCTCTAAGACTGCATAGGGTTCATGGCCCTAGCCCCTACGGTTACGATTTGTGCCCTGCTAACGGACGGACGGCCGGACGGACGGACAGACGGAAGGACGACGGACAAAGACCCATCGCTATAGCCCAGCATGACTGAAAGTCAGCTCAGCTAAAAAAAAGATAACCAATATACATGCTGGCCCCAGCATGTCTTTTGAGTGTCCTTCTGGCTTGATTACTAGGTAATTATACTCTTTTTTTGGAGTTATTTTCCTTAAAGTCTGTATTTTTCAATAATTTTTATAAAAAACTGTACATGGAAATATTCATGAAAATGATGGCCTTATATGGTAATTATGAATTTTACAATAAATCTTCAGATTATGTTTCACACTCACACTAGACTTTTTAAAATAATCCAACAGATCAGATGTGTCCCTGCATGGGTAGCCATCTTTGTTTCAGCTGGTTATATTTTTTGAGTGTTTACATGACATCATCCAATCATCAGCACTCAGTTTAGGCTGCTTTTGCATGTGATCAATGACCCTGACTGCAATAAGTGAAGCTTATATGTTGAAAAATGTAGACTGATTTCTCATATTTTTAAATACTTTTGTTTCTGAAATGAGATATTTATTTCCCATGTTGGGAATAAGGCCCTTTCATCTTTTTACCTACATAGCCATATTCCCTTGAATGTAACTAAGAAAAATTTTTTCATACCAATAAACAAGTGGACATTAGGGGCTGTAACAGACCATAAAGTGTGTAAAAACCTTCCATTATCCATACAGATAAATACTGTGAAATATGCCAACCCCAGAATGCATTTTAAGGTCCTTATAACATACCACAAAATAAATATCCTGAGGCTGATGACATGATTACCAGGCAATACAAAGGTGTACAATACATAACATCTTCCTTCTTTCTTATTATAAAAAACATGCCCAATCATGCCTGTTAAAGATCTGTATATCAAGAACACCAGGCAAACTTACGTTGAGAAATCATGCTAGCAACTAAATGCACCTTAAAAAATTGTTAAATATACCATACCAGGTCTGCCAAAGGTAAATGAATGAAAAATGAGTAAGTGCTCCAGAAAAACAGTGAACTTCTTTGAAATAAAGAGTGAAAAAAGAGTAAAATATGCATCAATTCCCCATTTTTTTATCACAAACTGAATAAAAATGTGCTTCACATACCACAATTTTGTATATATATTGACACATTTCATTCCCAAAGTCAGAATTATACATGACACACATCCCACTGCATTAGTATAAGGGCATTCACCACGTGACACATGCAGGACATTTGTACACAAGAACTTGCGAAATGTCCCATTCTTGTTCTAACTGGATTGTTAGAGCAGAAGAGAAATAGTATGTATCAGAATTAAGAAGAAAAAAAAGAGGTGCTGAAAAAAGAGTGGAAAAATAGTAATTAGCGTCATTTTCAGGAAATTCTCAAAAAAAAGTGACTTGTTTATAAAAAGAGTGATTTGGCAGGCTTGCATATACCATAGGCTATTGACAAGTGGATAACACATCACATTTTCTTACATAACATGCCCACTTCCAATGATTAATTGAATATTATTTTGAAGAAAAAAACATGCTAGCACCAGGACGAGTTTTAAAGATCCTCTGCTGCTGATAATCATAGCGTCTAGGAAGTGATTTTTCCTGGACATATCCTTGGTCATCATATGTACAGTAAGAAAGCGGCCTCTGTACACGTAGGTGTTGGTATCTATGATGCGGAACCCATTTGGAGTTGCCCATTTGTGGTTGTGGCGCCACTGTTAAACACACATAATTGTATGCCTATTATATGCTTAGAGATAAAAACATTTTTATAACTTCTAATACTGGCTATCATAGCATGTTTCTTTTGCTTTTATATTCTATATACTTCCAATATCATTTTAAAATTATTAACATTTTTTCTTTAACAAATGGACATTTTTGAAAAAAAAAATTTCACATACAAGTAAAACACAAAATAAATGTCTGTTATGAGATTTTAGCTTTTTATCAGTAGAGATGTGAGAATTATTTAATCTGTATGTTACAAGTTATTAACTTCTTTATCATTAAAGGTGTAAATAAGAGACAATTTCTATATTTTGTCTGTTACAAAATTTGAAAGTCTTCTGCAACAAATATTGTTTTGAAGTAGTAAGTGTGACATGGATCATTTCCCAATAAAAAAAAACTGCATGGCCCAGATGGTCCATAATGTTAGCACATATAGCACTTACCATCTACCGACTATAAATGGTATCAAACATGCGATCATGTTTTTTTCAGTTTAAATATGATTGATTCTTTGGAGTTGCAAGCAGTATTGAAGGTGTATATGAAATAATTAAAAATGAAAACAATTAACAAGATCATAATTTATGTGATCTAACAGAAAAGTAAACCAGTAATAATCATTTACTTTAAAAGTCCTTTATTATTGCTCAACATTGACTTATTTTTTGGCCGTTCAAAATGATGTTCAATGCACAGGAAAATGGTTAGGAGATTAAGCTTACATGTTTAATACACAAAGCATTTTTTTCTTCTCAATAAATGCTGATTATCTCAGGGGAAAAACGGTATACAATTATCAATGCCTGTTCCTAATCATTTTAAGAAAACATGCTGGCACCACAAAGCACTTTAATATAATTAACTAGCAGAGGTACCAGTCATTGGCCGAGAAATATTGAGCTCACTAAAAACAAATTTAACTAGACCCACAGGTCTTAGTGAACATGTGCAATGGGATTTATATCATGAATAATCCTTCCCTGATAACATACATCATTATTGTTCAAGTACATTTTTGACAAGAACATACATGTACAAAGCATGTAATAAATATTTTGAACCTGAATACAAGCACCAATTACACAGGCATTGCTCCTGAGACACTGGCATGGATGTACACTAAACAAAAATGATTGTAGGTGGTGCCACTGGTTTTGTGTACGAAAAAGCTTTCAGAGATGACAAATTGACATGCCAAATTTCAGGCAGATATCTCAAACCACTCTGGAGTTATGTGTGTAGAAGCATGCAATGCAAAAGCAATTGCAGGTGACACCACCAGTCTTTTATGTGATAAAGCTATCTGAGATGAATGGACATGCACAATTCACGCTCATATGTCACATAACTCCTAAGAAATATACAGGAAAGTACAGTGTGCAAAATTATTGTAGGTGGCACCACCAGTCTTGTGTATGAGAAAGAATATCCAATATGTTTGGAAATACAAAATTTCAGGCAAATTCATCAAATCACTCCGGAGAAAGTAACATGGATGAGCTCCATGGAAATAAGGATTGTGGATTGGTGCCACCAGTCAAGAAAGCCATCAAACATGTACACATGCAAAATTTCAGGCTGACATGTTAAATCACTCCTGAGAAATATGCTCAAACTGTGCAAAAATGATTGTAAGTGGCACCACCAGTCTTGTGTATGAGAAAGCGTGCCAAGATGTATGAACATCCAGAAATTAAGGCTTACATGCCACAACACTCCTGAGATACTTGCATAAATTTACATTACATAAAAGTGATGGTAGAAGGCACAACTAGGTTTGTGTATATGAGAAAACTAATCACATGAAAGCTATTCAAGATGTATGGATATGCACATTTTCAGGCTGATACATCAAATCACTCCAGGGAATTACATAGGGATGAACTTTATGCAATATGCTTGTAGGCTGTGTCCAAGTCTTTTGTAAGAGAAACCTATCTAAGATGTACAGAAATGCAGACATTCAGGTAAATGCATCTCTATACAGAACTAACCATGAAAATGGAACACCTACAGCAGTTCTACAGAGCAGCAGAATGGAAGCATAAGTTCCTCTTTTAATCCTGGATACAATTCCCCAACAAGCTGACATATTCATAATTTTTTTTTCTCAAAATTAGAATTAAGAATAATGACAGATGCTTATTGAAAGCAGAATATTAATATAGATATATCTTATCCATTGATTAATTTTACATATAAGCTGGACATGGACATCAATTATTTATATTGCCAGCTTAAGTGCCCACAGAGTTCGCAATCTATAACTACAACCATCTACTAGCTTTCACTGCTAAAGGTCCAATTATTCAGCCAAAAATCAAAAATCATTTTAGCAAATTTGAACAAGCATAGTTTTAGTGTACTGTTCAAGAATTTAACACAGCAATGTAGCAGAAGAAGACTATTGTAGCCCTCAGTTTGCTATAGACTTACTTGGCCACATGATCAATTTCAGCTTTCTATAATTATACCAAAATCACTGAACCCAAAATATTCTTACAAACTTAAGAGAATCTAACCTAAATTACTAGTCCCCCCCGCACAAAAAACAGGTTGATGCAGGTGGCGCCACTAAAACCCCAGTTTCAAATATGAGTTATGTGACCAACATCTGCATGACATTTGGTAACAGTAGCTGCTCCAATTTCTGAGATTGTAAGGTCAGCATACTTTCTTGGTCCAATGACTTAGTTCAGCTTTCTGTTACATGGTAAAAATCACTAAACTGGAAACATTCGAACAAATCGGAGAGAGCTTGTTCTTGTGAAATATTAAACAATTTAGCATGACAGTTTCAGAAGTTTTCTAGCATTTCTCTGTGAAATGCAGATTGATGCAAATGGTGCCAAAATAAGCTCAATCCAATAACGTTTGACTCTTGCACAAAATTTGGCATTGCTAGCGTTTTTGAAATAGTGAAGTTGCATGGTTAACATATGGACAACGGTTAACAGATAATGCCGCACCATCGCACAAGTTCACTAATAAAAACAATTTTTTTAAACAATTTTTTTATACCTCTGTACCTTACAGAGGCAATGTCAAGACATATTTTAATAACTAAGTTTTATTGATGCTCTTCACACTTATATAGTTATACAGATCAATGGCACTAAAACAAGTAAGACAGGTCTCTTTTTTCTATTTTTTGACATTCAGATACACTAATGGGCACCTTGAGAAACCATTGCAAATCTATGAATAGGATGACCCCTTCAAACCAAAATTTTTTCAAACTTTCTCCAACTGGTGTGCTTTGCATTAGAGCAAGACACACTTTTAGAACAGTTTGTGAAATGCTTGTTTGAGATTACATACAATAGCTACTACTTGCAACCATACTGTAATATCTGACAAAATGTCTGTGATTTTAACAAAATATGATGAAACAACTTTTTACTAGTGGTGTGCCGATTAATTGATTAAGTCGATGATTGGTTATTTTCTTTAAAAAATGATTATATTGATTGCATTTTTGCATAATTGATTAAAAATGATTATGTATGCACATGCAAAGAATCTATTCATGTCAGAGATATACAAACAAAGTAATGGACAGCATCAAAATGGAACCTTGCGAAGATAACAATCATCCAATGGCAAGTCAACCTTGGTTTGCGGATATATTGATTGTTTCATTATGAATACCGATGTACATATCACACTTTTTCCGGGGTCATATCTTAGGTACAGTTGATTTCAAGATAATATTGAAAGTACATAAAATAATCAATTAATAATTGATCATCGGTCCTTTTTATCTTTCAATCATCAATTATGATTTTAAAACCAATTCCTACCATTACTAAATCCTAACTTTTACAATGCAGCTTTTTACCAGTTATTCATATAATATCATGAATAAAATTAAATGATATGGGAAGATATAACACTGTAACCCTACTGTGCCAAAAGAAATTAAACAAGAAAATAAATGATAACTTACCATTGAAGTATTGTGCATGCCTGCGATAATGAACCGGTATTGAAAACTGGTTTGCCATGACCAAGAATGCTCAAAATACAACTGTTGAAAACAGTGTATGCTATCAAGCCCAAGGACCATGCAGGTATCTAGAGTACTGAATGATCAAACCAAGGTTTACTTTTACTATGACAAACATGCAGTGAATCTGTCAAGTTATTGATTGGTCCCCTGCCTAAATAATTTATTTACATTTTTTACCTCTCCTTGCATAATATAATGTTTTTATTTCTATATGCAGACTACGCTTATATTATAATGCTGCAACAGTATTGACTTATATCCATAGTTTAATATCAATAGGTTTTTGTGCCAAACTAATAAATATATACAGGAATATTGGTTTGCATTTCATAAACAAGGGACCCATGGGTCGCAACGCTCAGCTGAATTTTGGAAAATATTAGTAACTGCAAAATATTTTTATTTCCTTTGGTATTTCATGTATATTATCATTAGAAAAGCTATGAGAAAATGGCCCTGCTAAAATGAAACTCTGTAAATTATAGAATAATGGACATGAACTAAACCATTTAGTGATGCACCAAGGGAACAAATAGGCCCACGGTAAGTGTTATATAAAAGTAACATTTCTTAAACAAATAATGTGTGAAGGTATAAGTAAGTTTTCAAAAGTTAAATATATTGCCACGAGTAAAAATTAATCCAACAAAGCTTGACAAATATTCCTAATTTTAATACTAAGTTAACAGTGTTATTCACACCTAGGCCCCGCCAACTTTAGGAGATATGAATGAAATGCTACAAAGTAATTATATCTTCTAAATCTTGTCAGTTAGCACTTACATTAGATCCTAATATTTTATCACATTTGAATATTAGGAATGAATTCCTGATATTTTTTTCTTTATAAAAATCTAAATTGTCCAAATCTCATCAAAAAGAATTTATTTAGCATTAAAATTATAAGATTCATCTTGTTTATTAGTCCAGTGTATTGAAGGGGTGGGTGGGGTGGAGAGAGCTGCACTGAATGACCTACAGTCACCAAAGTGGACTGCTTGACAATGTAAGGGAATACAACAAGAGCCTCCAAAATAAATTCAATAACTAGCCTAATTTTGCAGCTTATATTTTCAAATTTCAGATTTTTACAGATTAAATCCTTATGTGCACATGCTGTGAAAATTAAATCCACAGTATTTACAGGAAAAAAAAGTGCCGTGGCCAAAGTTGGGCAAATTTAAGGTACCAATTTTCATTTTTGCTAATATTTTAAAACAAGGGACCCATGGGTCACGGCGCTCAGCTGATCGTGATTGGACCATAAATGTTTCTCCACTGTGATACTATATCGAGTCAATAAAGCTTATGAATATCATGGACATGTTGGGCTATTATAAAGGAATGTAATGTAATATGTGAGTAAATGATAAATGAAATAACCTGACTGATGGATTAATAGAGTCATATATAGTGGTTTATTTTTTATTTATTAAAGAGGTGTAGAAAATTGTGATATATTTGAGCAAATATGAATGCAATGACAACAGTAATAAGCAGTAGTAGAATGATGATAAGGCTATTTGTTGAAGGATCTAAAGTGTATGGTAGTCTGCAAGCTTTCAATTTGACAGATATGATGTTATGATTAACTATGCTGATGAAGTGATTTATGAATTTGTGACTGTATGACACAATATCTCTTTAGTCTTGACAAGGTACATTATTGTGATGCCCACTATGTCTACATATTACACAATATTGACATAATTTCTGGCATGTACATAGGTACCTATGGACGAATAGTAATACAAAATATTAAAGTATGAATATATCTGATTCATCTTGTTCTTGCTTACTGAGGCTGACTTTGGGATGGGGTTCGGAGAAGGGAAAAGTGAGGGCAGCACGAAGGTGGATGTAGAAATATTCTATTGTAATGTTTTTCATTTATATAAGAATATGAAAAGCTAAGAGGAAAGGGGCCCTCCTACTTGGTTATAGTAAAGTTCTAAATATATGATTGCAAACTCATACTCTGACAAGACTGTCATGAAGAAAAACAGTAAAAGTTTTGAGATACTGTAATGTATGAAAATTTACAGATGAATAAGAATGAATCACATACAGAAAATAATAACATTCATCTAGTTTATGCACCATCTGGGGGGGGGGGGGGGGGGGGAGGGAGTGCAGAGCAGAGGGGAAGCCTGCTGGTAGTGGCCAAGCTGACCCAAGGCAAGCTGCCTGGGGTGGGTTACATAATGCAAGTGAAGGCTGTACTACTAGGTGGGCTAGATGTAAACAACACTTGACATGGTGTATGAAAACATGAATAAAAGCTATTCTTTCCAATGAATTTCTTTGAAATTTCAGATTTTAAAAGATTAAATCTTTATGTATATATGCTGTGAAAATTAAATCAACAGTGCCAAAGTTGGACAAAATTTAAGGTATTGATATTTTATTTATGCTAATAACTTGAAAAATTTGCAAAATTCAGATCTAATTTTGGGTAAACAATTGAATCTTGATTAAATAAAGTTATATTCCTGAAAAAAAGTCTCTAGGTTCAGCAATTCTCATGTGAGTAAATATATTTCCTGATTTTTTAACAAATTGCATTATGTTTTGGCCCATAACTTCAAAATAATACCCAATACTAACCTAATTTTTGGTATGTTCATAGAAAATGTATAAAAGAATGTGAATACTAAATACAATCAAAAACAGATCAGTGGTTTTGATATTAGGCAGCCCTGAAGTGTTACAATGGCTTTTTTTATGGAAAACAGAGTTTTTTTCCCTTAATATCCCGAAGTCCTGAACAAAGTCCTAATGACCCAATTTTCGGTATGGTAGGAGATTTTGGGGACATCTAAAATTATGTCAACAGCCTGGGGAGCATAGAGATGTGCACTGAATGACCTACAGTCATCAAAGTGGACTGCCTGACAATGTAAGGGAATACAACAAGAGCCTCCAAAAAAATTCAATAACTAGCCTAATTTTGCAGCTTTTATTTTCAATTTTCAGATTTTAACAGATTAAATCCTTATGTATACATGGTGTGAAAATTAAATCCACAGTACTTACAGGAAAAAAACATGCCATGGCCAAATTTGGGCAAAATTTAAGGTACCAATTTTATATTTTTGCCAATATTTAAAACAAGGGACCTATGGGTCACTATGCTCAGCTGACGTTAACCTTGAAGGTAAAAATTTAAATAATATCAAATGGAGATAAAGTGTAAGAGGAAGAGGTAATAAAGGCCATGGTTTGTTTATATGATTGGTTTGTATTGATGAGCAAGAAATTGTTGCAAATTATATTTTGTGACCTGACCATGTGTTTCCTAATGTTGAAACTGAAGCATGTGAGCAGTTTGTGAACAAATGATCTGTACAATTACCATGATCATTAGTTGGCTTTTCGATTAACTGTTGACATTTCAGTAGTTTACACATTTGTTCAATCAAATCTTTTTTTTGTATAATATAAATTATTAAATATGTTTTTTTTATGAAATGTATACAGTTGAAATATAACTAATTAACAACATAAAACATGGCAAACAAAGCCTGATCTCAAATTCTGCTGATGCAGGAAAATAATGAACAAATGTTTGTAACAAATCCTCATTTTTTTATCATATCAATTTTTTTTTAATTTAAGTTTATATTTCTATACATTTTCAATATAACATATATATCTGAATATAAAAGTTGATTCATAATTCTCAATTGCATCATCATAAATCTCAATCTTGTCAGATAACACCACATCATGCATACAAATGTTTATTTATTTTTTACCACAAAAATATATCTTTTAAATCTGCAAAACAATAAATGTCTAAAAAAATACTTGATTTAGATTTCACAATATTGAATTGTGTCTTTATTTATCCATAATGTGCTTCATATTTTATCATAATTTAAGCATACTGATGGGTTCCATTATGATTGGTAAAATCATTTAAAAGAAAAATGATTTCTTTAAAAATGTTACATTACACAACATTGCATCTTCTGGATTACACCTTGAATTACTTTTTTAAGGAAAGTTTTTGCATATCAGAGTGGAAACAGCATTACAATTAAGGAGATACAGTGAAAACAATAACAATACTGCATAACAATTGGTGGGTTGGGTTTGCGGGGGGGGGGGGGGGGGATTGGGGTGGTGATATCAGAATAACTGTACACCTGTCACAGCAGGGGATCTCCCCCAGTGACTGTAACAAATCAGAAACCCTGGCATAGCTGACTTCCAGTGACCTGGAGTGGGATCCTGCATCTGTAATCTGTAATCAAAGCAAATGACTACAATAGAGCCTCAAGAAAAAAATCAATAACTAGCTTAATTTTCAAGCTTTTACTTCCAAATTTCAGATTTAAACAAATTAAATATTTATGTTTACATGCTGTGAAAATTAAATCAATGGTACTTACAGGAAAAAAACGTGCCATGGTCAAAGTTGGGCAAAATTTAAGGTACTGATTTTATTTTTATGCTAATTACTTAAAAAATTTACAAAATTCAGATCTAATTTTGGGTAAACAATTGAATCTTAATTAAGCATAGTTATATACTTGGGAAAATAGACTCTAGTTTCAAAATTTTTCATGTTAAGTGAGTAAATATTTTTCCTGATTTTTTACAAAGTCCATTATGTTTGGGCCCATAACTTAAAGAATTTATACTTAACAGACTTAATTTCTGGCATGTACATAGGAACTATATAGATGAATATTTATGGTTAATATGAGGAAAAACAGATGAGTGGTTTTGAAATTAGGCAGTCCTGAAGTGTGAAAATAGGATTTAAATAAAAAATTGAGGTTTTTCCTGAATTTCTCAAAGGAACGAAGTCGCAAAGACCCAGTTTTTGGCTTGGTAGGAGATCTTGGGGACATCTAACATTATGCTGAATTTCGGATTCCTAGGTCTTACGGTTTCAAAACGTGCCACATCTACGGACGGACGGACGGACGGACGGACGGACAGACGGACGGACGACGGACAATGGACCACGACTATAGCTTAGATGACTTATAGTCAGCTGAGCTAAAAATTTAACAAATTTTGATCTTACTTTTGGTATACAATTAAATTTTGATTAATATAAGTTGTATTACTGGAAAAAAGTCCCTACCTTTAACACTTTTGGTCTTACGTGACCAAATATCTTCCTGATTTAAGTCCATTATGTTTGGGCCCATAACTTTTTTAAATTATATAATACTGACTTAATATCTGGCATGTACATAGGAACTATATAGAGGAATATTTATGGTAAATATGAAGAAAACCAGATGAGTGGTTTTGATTTTAGGCAGTCCTGAAGTGTGAAAATAGATTTTTAATAAAAAATTGAGGTTTTTCCTTAATATCTCAGGGGAACGAAGTCCTATTGACCCAATTTTTGGCATGGTAGGAGATTATGGGGACATCTAACTGTATGCCGAAATTCAGATTCGTAGGTCCAACGGTGTCGAAACGTGCCAGTCTTACGGACGGACATCCAGACGGACAGACGGACGGACGGACGGACAGACAGACGGACGGACGACGGACAATGGACCATGACTATAGCTCAGATGACTTATAGTCAGCTGAGCTAAAAATTAAAAGATTTTGATTTAATTTTGGGTATACAATTTAATTTTGATTAGTTAAAGTTATATTACTGGAAAAAAGTCCTTAGCTTTAACAGGTTTTGTGTTTATCGATCAAATATCTTTTCTGATTTTTTACAAAATTCATTATGTTTGAGCCTATAACTTTTTTAAATTATATAATACAGACATTATTTCTGGCATGTATATAGGAACTATATAGAGGAATATTTATGGTAAACATGAAGAAAACCAGATGAGTGGTTTTGATATTAGGCAGTCCCTGAAGTGTGAAAATAGATTTCTCATAAAAAATTGAGGTTCTCCTTAATATCTCAAAGGAACGACGTCCTATTGACCCAATTTTCGGCATGGTAGGAGATTCTGGGGACATCTAACTGTATGCCAAATTTCAGATTCGTAGGTCCAATGGTGTCAAAACGTGCCAGTCTTACGGACGGACATCCGGACGGACGGACGACGGACAATGGACCACGACTATAGCTCAGATGACTTATAGTCAGCTGAGCTAAAAATGGTTGGTGCAAATGCATTAATTTATGTCCACACCTCAGAAAGGCTCATTCACAGACTTCAAGTGTCAGGAACAATGCAAAGTATGTCCTAAGGAGGGCTGGTCCTTCCTTGTGTCATCCCATAAATCTAAGGAAATTTTACATTATTTCATGAAGGGCCTAGAGCTGCACCATATCTTAGAACTATGCCAATGATCTTGGTCACTGTCAACTAAACCCATGGAAAAACAGTACTGCATAAACCCAGCTGCAGTCCATTGGACCAGAAATTTTTATATGCCAATGGATTGAAGTGAGAGTCATTTAAAGCATTTTAAACTATCCATAGCATTTGAAAATTAAACATTTATCAGATGTAGACATGGTTCAGTCAGAAATCTGAAGAAAAAAAATTAACACAAAAAATACCTAATTACTCCAAACCCCAAAGGAATCATATGATTTGGCGACTTTATAATTAAAGCCAAGTATAAATAATCATCACTTTTTTTTGTGAATATGACCCCTTGGGTAAACACATTATAAACAGGAAATGTAGATTATGTTTCTCAGGATATCTTACCAAGACAAGATTGTTTACAAATCATATGCTTTTTACCTTGACAATAAACAGGTATGCACCCTGCTGATGGACAGATGGCCTACAAGATCTTTACAGCGGGCACTAGCTTTTGCTACTTCTAGGAGATGCAAGCATAAAGCATTGTGGGTAAAACCGTCAAAATGTCAAGAGTGAACACAAGATTCATAACTTTTTTAATTACCCGATTTCTTTTGGTGGAGGTAACTGCTGTCCATTTTTAAAGCTTGCTCAACTCAGCCTATGTACATCTGTTGAATTCCATTCTGCTTTTGGACTATGTGACAGGGGGTTGCACAAGAAAACCTGATTTCTAATTTTGTTAAAATTTTGCAAGAGAACAAAAATATTTGTCTTTTTTAATGAGATTATCTGACAGTCAAGGGCAAAAACATTGTGTTTGCTGAGATAATACTGTAACACGAATGACATCTGTCAATCAATAATAGGCACTAAGCTGATAAATAAAAGAAATGAAGGGTTTAATTGATACAATAAATAACACTAAGATCAATATCAATGACAAATTTCATGACCATCAGTGTGATATTTATTGAGAAAATGGTACTTCTGTATAAACTGCAATAAAAAAGACACCAAATTTAGTGAAATTGAAAATTGCTAGCCTGATATATTTTTGAAGAAATTTTTGGCCAAATTTCTTACAGGACAACAAGAATATTCCTCATATAATCTGATTGTTTTAATTTGATGGTCATTGCAAAAGAATTTATTACGTTGGACATGGCAAGGTTGTCATAAGAAAGTTTATAAAGAGCCATCAGACTTGTGAATATACACAGAAACTGCATGTGGTGCTATTGTATTATTATAGTCTGTTTCATCCCCTCATGTCCACCTGTTTCTTGCTATGAAAATTTGTATTGGTTACATTTCAAGGGAAACAAATATAGTGAAGAATAGAGGATTAAAGGACCTTTTTTCAACAAACATCATTTTCAACAAATAAATACCTACCATACACCTTATTTAGGAAACAGAATTATTTGAAAATATGAGAAATCAGTCTACATTTTACATCATAACAGACCCACTTATGGCAGTCAAGGTCATTGGTCACATGCAAAAACAACCTCAATTCACAGTTGCTGATTGGATGATGTTATGTTAACACTCTAAAAAATATTTATAACCATATAACAAAAATGGCTACTCATGCAGGGACACCATACCTGATCACCTGGACACCAGATCATTTTGACAAGACTAAAAAGTTGTAAAACATAAACTGGGGATTTATTGAAAAATTTCAAACTGCCATATTAGGTTGTCACTTCAATAAACTTTCTACGTGCCATAAATTCTTATCATATATGTCTGGTTAAAACATAGTGAATGATGGTCTGAGGCAAAATGTATGGTTGTTGAGCTATCAGGAACTAATCCCACAGCTTGCTCGATACCTGTCAGTCTCAAAAGGAATACCACACAGGCCACATATAAGATCAAAATATAGCAAAAGATCAAGGAAATCCATGAAAGATTTATTGTGAAACGGGTGCTTCCATATTAGTTTTTATTCAATACAAGCCAACTGTACTGAGCTTTCATAAATGATAGTCATATTTATTAAGAAATCTTTGACCCAATGCAAGATTACATTAATATACATCCCACTGCATTCACTTTAATAGTTCTTGAGATAATATGTTCTAAAGGAATTTGAAGATGGCTTCCTGGTGGCCATATTGGATTTCTGACAGGTCGGAAATTGAACAACAAACATCCTCTAAAAGGGACCAAACATAATAAAAAAAATCACAGAATCTGCCCTGGCAAAAGGATTTCTAAAATGGCTACCTGGTAGACATAATGGTTTTCTGACAAGTCTGACATTTGATATCAAACATCCTCCAATAAGACACTAAACTTGTAGCAATTGCTCCAAAGAATGTAACAGTTATGAATGTCCAAAACAATTCAAAAGGTATAATCAAGTTGGAGAGCTCTCATATCAGATTTATGAACATGCAAATGTAAAAAGTGCAAGTCAAATTTGTTTTAATTATCAGCTTGCTATTCAATGGGGTCAGCAGGGTAGGTAAACTGCAAAACCTAAAAGAAAAGAAATGCAGAAAGCATCACTAAGAGTCTTGTAATCAAATAAAGCCATCCTAAATCCAGGTACAGACCCATATATTATCAGAACAAACACTTGCTGGTATATCTGATGATTTGTATAATAATATTCAGATATCCAGAAAACTATGTTTATTGCTATGATTCCATGATATAAACTGCAAAATGTTCCCATCATTTTATAAATCAGTAGTTAAACCTTAACATTTAACTCTCATAGTCTTAATGCCTGGCCAAAGCATTCCGGAAACAGTGTTTTTGTTATGCACTAATGATATATCCTTATCACTCCATGAGCTGATACAAAAGGGAGTCATATATCACAAGTGTCACTGACAATTATGGGCACACAGTGAGATGTACCAGTTGTGAGTGCCATGGTTATATATACAAGAAAACAAGAAAAATAGAGATGGTCTACAGAATAAGTTATTGTTAACATCCCTGACCTTGGCCTTTTGCCCACATATCAACTGGATTCTTTCTAAATGATGGGTAACTACTAACCACTTACATCTGGCCGGGTGTAATTACTTGGCAACCAATGAGTGAATAACTTAGACCTGCAACCTTTAACCTCCTGACCAGCTGACCTCAAAATCAATTAGTTATTTCTTTATGCAAAAAGACCCATAAATATGAAGTTTGAATCACATTCAGTGATGCATAGATGTGGCATATGTGAAAGACTGAAGGTTTGGGTTGAACAGTTTCACTTGAAATATGTTCACAAGCATTTAGAACAATATTGTGACCTAGACCTTTGACCTTTTGAACTCAACATCAATAGGCTTCTTCCCCTTTTGGTAGGTAAGCCATACATGACAGATGGAAAGTATAGATTGAAATGTTTGCCTGAAAATGACTCCACGCCAGAAGAGGGTGCTGTGAACTTGACTTTTGACCTAAAAATCAACAGGTCTTTTCCCCTGTTGGCAGAGAAGCGATATCAGTGCTGAAAGGTTTGGAATGAAAGGTCTAGCTTGAAATGTGTCCACAACCTTTTCAAAGAAGTGGATCCTGTGACCCTGACCTTTGACCTTGTGACCTCAACATCTATAGGATTCTTCTCCAACTTAGTAGGTGAGCTATATGTGAAAGATCAAAGAATTGGGATGAAAGGTTTGGCTTAAAATGCATCCACAGGCTTTTCAAAGAAGTTGGTTCTGTGACCTTGACCTTTGACCTTGTGACCTCTAAATAATTATGGTTCTTCCCCTGTTGGTAGGTGAGCTGTATGTGAAAGATGGAAGTTTTTGGGATGAAAATTTTGGCTAAAAGAATTATTTCTGGGGGGTGCAAACACACCCCACAACTTCAAGAATATAGGTCGAAGTGACCTAATTTCAGGTTTGCAAGGAGATCTTTTTAGAACCTCTAAGACTGCATAGGGTTCATGGCCCTAGCCCCTACGGTTACGATTTGTGCCCTGCTAACGGACGGCTGGCCGGACGGACGGACGGACAGACGGAAGGAGGACGGACAAAGACCCATCGCTATAGCCCAGCATGACTGAAAGTCAGCTGAGCTAAAAACAGGTGGACAGCAGGAGGTGAAATAGAATATAGTCTACTATTAGTACACTCTTATCAGATGATAGGTCATATTACACTTCCACTTTGTTCCTGATTCGTCAACCTATTATGATATTAAGACTTTCTGGAAGCCATGTTTCCACTGCCAGCAAAACGGATACCACACCAGCAAAGGACCACCCTAGAGCCAATGTTGTTACAGAGGCACACCAGCCAGTTCCTCTTCCACAGGCACAAATAGAGGCCTGGCACCCCACTGATAAAGGGCCTATTCACATGGAGTACCATGCCAGTTTTTAACTTTTCAACCTTCACATATGTGCAACCAAACCCCATAGGTTACATGTTTTTTTCTGTGTGTCAACATTGGTCCATGAAGCATACATGTTTACTAACAAAAACAATCTTGAGTGTAGAAAAATTTGATTACCCAGAAAAAAATTATGGATGGCACTCCTGGCTCCATACTGTATTCATCCTATTCTTCTTGAATATCCATAGCAATCAAAGCAAGGTATGGAGAAACCAGTGGTTTTGTGTGAAGTTTTATTCAAACAGGACTGATGACAGTGAAATTTCACATCTTTTATTCCTATTTTGTATGAACTGTATGTCACCCTTGTTAAAACTTTTGGTAATGACAGGATAAATGTCTTATAAACATGCTCTTTATCAGTGTCTTGATCTAAAATCAGATATACATCAGTGCACATGTGAATTTCATGTCAGTTATCAGGCTTAAAAGGAGATAAATGATAACTAAAATTGCTTCGAAATGATTAAAAATAATAGCTGGCACAACTTGTCTCAGGCAAACAGCTTAAGCTCTAAAATATGGATAAATATAAGCACAGCAAATTTCAAGGCAATTCATGAATTAGTTATTGAGAAATTGAAGCTTTAGTATGAATTTAAATCAAAATCACTGATTATACTGAAATTTTACATTTTACATAGTCATTATCATAATTGTTAGACAAAATTTCACCTGATATACTAAGTGGCTTTTTCATTGAGCTATTAGGACCAACTGAATTAAAATTGTGCAAGCTAACAGGGATAACATATATAGAAGTGGTTAATTTGGCGGGTCTGAATTTTCAGGCTTTGTTAGTTTTGTAGCATTAGCGCATTTTGACTTTTCGCACAATCCGTATAATATAGGTAAATCTATCCGCCAAAACAGAGTTTTAGCGGATACTATGTTTTCAGCCCACCGCTGCCGCCGCGTAGGTGTCCGGAGAACTCATTCCGTAACCGCTGGGCGGAATTTTACAAAACCCGGGATTATGTTTGGGTCACATGTGAACTGCTGCGCCCCGATTTTGTTTTGACCTCTGACCTTTCCTCTGCGCTCTGCGTCCGTTTGTGTGTCTGTTTCCACACATAAACCCATATATCTCGGGAACCATTTGACCGATCAGGGAAATTTTTTTTCACAAATGTAGCCCTTGGAGAGCTTTATAACATACACAAAAAATGGTGGCGCCACCTGCAACCATGTTTGCACAGTGTCCATCTGTTCGTCTGCCTTGGGTTAAAATCACTCATATCTCTGCAGTGATTTGACTAATTCACCTGAAATTCCGCATGCGTATACATCCTGGATAGCTTTTCTGATTTTATGACAGGTGGCGCCACCTACATTCACGTTTACGCTGCAGACATCCAAGCTCATATCTCGGGAACTGTTTGACCGATTGGGCCAAAATTTTGCATGTGTATAGATCTCACATAGCTCTTCATCATAGGCAAAACTGGTGGTGCCACCTGCAGCCATTTTTGCACAGCTCCCGTCTGTTTGTCTGCCATGGGATAAAATCACTCATATCTAGGCAGTGGTTTGACATATCCGCCTAAACTTTTGCAGGTTAATACATCCCCGACAGCTCTCTTGATTTTATGACAGGTGGCGCCACCTGCATTCTAGTTTATGCAGCAGACATCCAAGCTTATATCTTGGGAACCGTTTGACCGATTTGGCCAAAGTTTTGCATGTGTATAGTTCTCACATAGCTCTTTATCATACGCAAAACTGGTGGCGCCTCCTGCAGCCATTTTTGCACAGCTCCCATCTGTTTGTCTGCCATGGGATAAAATCACTCATATCTCGGCAGTGGTTTGACATATCCGCCTAAAATTTTGCAGGTTAATACATCCCTGACAGCTCTCTTGATTTTATGGCAGGTGGCGCCACCTGCATTCTAGTTTATGCAGCAGACATCCAAGCTCATATCTTGGGAACCATTTGATCGATTTGGCCAAAGTTTTGCATGTGTATAGTTCTCACATAGCTCTTTATCATACGCAAAACTGGTGGCGCCACCTACAACCATTTTTGCACAGCGTCCATCTGTTTGTCTGCCATGGGCTAAAATCACTCATATACATGTAGTAGTTTGACTTATCTGCCTTAAATTTTGCATATGTATACAACTTGGACGGCTTTCTGGATTTTGGGGTAGGTGGCGCAACCTACATACACAATTTGGCTGCAGACATCCATGCTAATATGCAACACTTCACTCTATTTCCCCCTGCCACTCAATCCATGCCTCACTTCCCCTGTTCCACTCTGATTTAGGCAGACACACGTAGTCGCTTGTCGACTACCCGTATTCTAGTTCATTTTGTACCAAATTATTAAAATATTAAAACATTTATATTAAAAACAGTTTTGTAGCACAAGCTCTGAATGACTGCGTACATGCTACAGGCGACTGAGTACAGTGACTGCAATGTGTAAACAATACATAATTAACAAGAATTAATCACGTTTGGTGATGCATTGGTACTGCACCATTCCACTTTGTTTGACATCCAAGTAAGTTGTAGAATTGCTCAACAACAACAACAATAACTGTGATTACAAGCAGAAGCAGCCCGGTATGTGTGAACAACAAACAGCCATGGGGGGGGGGGGGGGGATCTTCAAAGGCTAGGTCTACTTGTTTCATAGTAGTTTCTACAAATCACTATAAATCAAAGATGATTTCATCTGAGATGTCATTTGCTATGAAATCTTGTGACGAGCAACATGACTACGCCAATATCCTGATTGAAGAAGCCTCCAATCAAGCGACCCCGAACGCAGGGTTTACCAGACTCACGTGACTGTGTATCAGGCGAGAACACTGCAGTCTTCCAAGCAACGAACTATCACATCGAAATAACGCGTGTTCTTAATTTAGCGCAAATCTAGCTCCTGCTTAGAGCGCATAAATTAAAACCCTGCTAACAAAACCACTTTCGCAGTATTTACTAGTTATATTTACACACACACATGCATACCACAGATATGTTTATTCTCTGACAACAGATTATTTTTCAAGTCACTAGCATCAGACACTTTAAAAGAGTCTGAATAACACTGTGATCAAAAGCATGTTTCAGCTGTGTAGGTAGCACATATAATACACATCAATGTGACATAATTTTAGGTTTAAAGTTAGGTTCCAGCAGGAACTGTCTTACTAAAGCCTGCTATGCATCTACCTTTTCCATTGAATTGACCTATCTATGAACTCTATATGACCTTAATCGCATATTCATTCTATGAATAATCATAAGCATTGGACTAATGAGCAACCAATCAGGTGACCTTAAACATTGTAAAGCTTCAATCATCTGACAAAAACAAAATTTTGCATAATTTGACATAGCTCTGTCAAACAGAACAAGTGTAGTCTATAAATACTACCAGTAACCATGTTGGCATGTTTTCCAGGATATTTTTTTTACAAAGGAGACAGTATAAAAAAATCTAGGCCATAGGCTGCAGGAGCAATTCCTCTGACTACCAACTAAATAATAATGGCTTACCTGGCATGTCATTCGTATGAGACAAATAATCCAAAATATTGAAAACAGTTCATAATGACTACGATATGAGGACAGCGATACCAGTTTAGGACCTTTGTGACATCATAATTATATTGTATGAAGCTCTCACTACCATAGGAATTGAAGTCCATATGTGTAGGAGCTTTTTGGGGGCTCATTGTAATAATTAGGTTAAAAGGGCGAAGCATTTTGGCTCTGGTGGATAGGTCAATTTTAATGTGATTTCTCACTTACTCTGCATTCATTTTAACAAACTCCAGGTAACTCCTATTGAGAAATGTTCTTATAATATAATATCACCTTTGTGACAAAGGTATAAGCTTGTTTATCTACAAGCTGTTAATTAAGCTGTTAGTAAACACAGCAATGTTAACAAACAGTAAAACCTGTAACCTAAGGTGACTGGTTGCATATGTGCGAAGATGAAAAGTCATTAGTTGACCTTTGTAAAACGCTGGTTCATATGACTTGCCACATAGTGTGGTTGGCTTCATATTCATGGCTTTAAAATTTCGCAATTTTCATTTTTGCAGTGTTTTGCGAGGGTTCCATTTTTGCGATATCACAATACAAAAGACCTATACACCATTATTATGGGAATTCATAATATCATAATTAATTGCAGACAACTAGAAAGATCTGATATCATTTAAAACAAGGGCACCACAAAGCGGAGCATCCCCTCGCATGGGGCAAAATTAGAATGGGTGTATTACACAGTGTGAAAATGAGGAGGGCAGCTCTCTGGCCTTGACCTTTGCTCCTGTGACCTCAAAATAAATAGAGTTCTTCATCCATGGGAAGGTAGGCTATATGAGCAAGATGACACTGACAGGTGTTGGTCAAACGCTTTGGCCTAAAATGGGTCCACAAGCTTTTTCAAGAAGTGGGACCTGTGGCCGTGATCTTTGACCCTGTGACCTCAAAATCAATGGGGGTCTTTATCCATGGATGGGTGAGCCATATATTCAAGATAGAAGGTTTTGGTCAAACGGTTTGGCTTCAAATGGGTCCACAAGCTTTTTCAAGAAGTGAGCCCTGTGGCCATAACCTTTGACACGTGACCTCAAAATCGATAGGGTTCTTCATCTATGGGTGGGTGAGCCATATGAGCAAGATGAAAGGTTTTGGTCAAACGGTTTGGCTTGAAACGATCCACAAGCCAATTCCGGATGGACAGATGGATGGACGCACGAACAGAGGCATTACTATATATCAACCTCTGATCATACACGATATATTCTTATTCATAATGTCATCCATTTACTGATCAACTTTGCCTTCAATGATTTGACCTCTTATTCAAGAAGGGTTCATTTTCGTGATAATTCATCTTTCGCAAATATCCCAAATTTGAAACCCTTGTGAAAAAAAAAAGCAACCACATTACATTACCGTACATATGTTTGATTTATTTTGTTGGACCCCTACATTATAATAAGCATGTTGAAATAAAACAAACAGCCTTGGTTTGATAGAATCAGCATTTTCTGGCCTTTGTTATTAAAGGTTCAAGGGAGTATTACAATAATAAAAAATTTAACATAATACTTGCCATCTCATACAGCACACTAACAGAGCCATTTTTTATGTATAGCATGAATATGGTTATTGATGGAATTAGATAATTTATTCATGGGCACAAAGTTGGCTTTTCTGTCTGTAATGGGATGAACACTTTGAATTTAAGAACTGAATAAATCCAGAATTAACACTGCACAAATAGTGGTCAATACAACATTAAAATAAAATGCTGCAAAGATGAATCCATCACTGTTATTGTGTACTATGAAGGGGTCTATTCACTGTCATATACTCAGGATATGACCAGGTCCACATCATGAACATACATGAAGATTAAAACCAGCTGTTCAAATAAAAGGATTAATCAATATCATAAAATTCAAAAATAAAACAGGCTTATGAAAGCTAAGGCAATAAAGAAACTTAATGATAAGAAGATACCAGTATCCATATTGCTTCTTAAAATTAGATATAAAGCTCACAATATGAAACTCTGACATGGCCCCAATTGAAAAAAAATATATATTTGTTTTTTTTTTTATATATATTTTTCTTAAAATTTGTATTTATGTGATGTCTAACTGAATATTAATATTTGCCCTCTAAAAGCTCTTCTATGTTAGGTTTAATTTATTCTAACTGTTCTCACTGCACTGTAACCTTGTTTTAAAATTGCCATATTACAGAACTGGCTTCAAACCTTCAGAGAAATGAACTGTAAAAACAAACTTATGAAATGTTGCCAATAAACTAGTCTGTCCAATACAAACCTGGGGTTAATTTGAGTTTTCAATTGCAATTCTAGAATTTTCATAAAAATTATAAATTTTACAGTTAAGTAGGTTGCCTTTTTAGCTAGAAATCTGTCACAAGATAGAGACTAATACTGTTAATCCATTTATTAAATTTTTCATTGCAGGAATTGCCAAAAAAAGGGGCATATAAACATTTATTTAGAATGTTCTCACAATGGTTCTTAGAATAAGTCTAAGAATTTGATTCTCAATCAGCATATAAATCTAAGGTTTTGAGTTCCAGAGCTGATGATCTTAAAAATGATGCTAAGAATATGATTCTCAGAATATGATTTGCAAAATATGAATCTCTGAATATGAGTTTCACAAAATGAGTTTTGGAATGCAAATCTAAAAATATGATTGTCAGAATATGATTCTTAGTATATGAATTTCTCAAAATGAGTTTCAGTAGGCAAATCTCAAAATATGATTTTTTTTAGGAGCCAAGTGTTATAATACTGTTCCCAAAATATGAGATTCAGAATAGGAGTTTCTCTAAATGAGCTTCAGGATTTTTTTTTAAATGAGAGACAAATCTGACAAGAACTTTCATTATTATTATATTAATGCTTATACCCGTTTCCTATGTTATCTCTGGGTATTTGCATGTAGCTGTTTGGAACCAGTATATTTACACTAAGGAGGTTATCCTATGCTTTTTGTTAGTAAACTACTACCATAATCCATGTTATTTTGGGAGATACCCAAATTAATCACACAAAGTGATTAATTTGTTATTATGGACATGCAGTAAGCCCCAAATACATGATATTTTTTCGCAGACTGGAGACTATACAACTTCTTTAATGGGCCCCCTTTTTCTGAAGCACTATATTGACACTTTACAAGGTGATTTGTGTTTCAGATTTGAAGAAAAAATATTTAGTTATTCAAATCCTGTTTCTTCAGATTTGACCTTGAAAAGTAAATAAGATTTTGACTTATAACGCTGTCAAGTGGCAATAATGGCAGTACTGAAAAGTGTGAACACAAGAAAATGATAGGTGGTGCCACCAGTCTCTGTACAAGACAAAGTTATCCAAGAACTTCAGAAAACCTGGTGAAACTGGACCTAATCAAGGTCAAGGTTATTTTGCTAGTACAGGTCATGACCCCAATAAAAATCTACGATTAACAGGTAACATGATAAGGTCTGTTATCATTTACCTTTTATCTAACTGCACAGGTGGGGTGTCTTATCCACACTCAGGGCTCGACATTAACTTTTGAAAGTACTTGCCCAGTGGGGCATGTACCATCTAGCTTTAGCTTGCCGTTCATGTATTTTTACTTGCCTTGCAAATATTATTGATTGTTATCAAGAACACAAAGATCCTTTTTCAAGCCTTTTCTTGGGTAAAGGTTTATGCTGTTCCCACTTGCCCAGCAGGGCAAGTAGGAAACTTCTAGTTGCCCTTCCACTATTTTCTGGAACTTTCACTTGCCCCCGGCAAGCGGTTAACCGTTAATGTCGAGCCCTGACACTTTGTGTCATAATATCCAATTTGCATATACCGTGATTCTGGAAATCTCTAACAAAAAAAGCAAAACACAGTATAGCTGATATCAGGGCTGAAACAGTACATAATCCCATGATACCATTAATACCTGTTGTGATCTGTAACTTGTTATGATATAATATACAGTATGATACATATAAGTAAGATTAAAGTTCATATTCTAAGTCACTGTTCTCCTTTGTTAAAGTTGGTCATGCATTTGCCTCGAAGCATCAGGAATAATGACACATGAGAAAGCCCTCCTAACTGGCTTGATTATCTATGGATAACCAATCAGAGGTTGATTAACTGATTTCTGACCAATCATCTTTTGCCTCACATTCACTTGGCTCCTTACTATAATCAAATGCCAAAGTTCATAAATTAATGGTGAAATTTCTGTTAGATAGTTAAATATTTATCATTATTTTTTTTAAAACAAGACCTCTAACATACCATTACAATACTGTGGTAGGATTAAAAAGGCTTTCAGATATATCTAGAGGGATAATATCACTTAAAAAAAGTTTTGTAAATAAGACGTTACAACTACACAGGTGAACATTAGTTTATATTCAGAAGTCTCACCAGCGTCTCATATACTTTATTAAGCCTGTACTATGGCAAGGCACCATATGATATTATTAATATTGACAGATCTTTTATGTTATATGTAAGTCAAAGATTAATTTTATTAGGGATATGAAATCTTTTACATAACCTCCCTATAATGAGTAAGAAATCGATTCTCAATTTGTAGGTATTTTCGCAAACATATTAATAAAATAATAATTCATACAATAAAGGATACACTCTGTGTAGATTACTGTAGTTCGGTATCACAAAAAGTGAAACACTGAAAAGGTGGACACTGTGAAATTTTTACCTCCCGGATATTAAGCCAACCACAGTATTGACATTTGTATCATGATGTCCCCATGCACAAGTTATGTAGGTGAGTCCACACTATCCGAGTCCGAGTGCAAGTCTGAGTCCAGGCCATCCCAGTCCAAGAGGTTTGAGTCCAAGTCCACTTCCTTCGAGTCTGAGACTTTAGGTTATTTCACACATGCTTTTACTATTTATAACAGTTAATTACATATATAGTTCTCAATGCATATATATTTATAAATCTTTCAGTGACAGAAATTTACTTCAATTGGATTTAAGATGGACTCGGCCTGATTTCTCCAGTCCTTTCCTCTGAGTCTGAGGACAAGTCTTAGTCAATAAAAAAGTGGACTCGAGTCTAAGTCTTAGTCCATAAAAAAGTGGACTTGAGTCCAAGTCTTTGTCCATTAAAAAGTGAACTCAAGTCCAAGTCTTAGTCAATAAAAAAGTGGACTTGAGTCTAAGTCTTTGTCCATTAAAAAGTGAACTCGAGTCGAAGTCTTTGTCCATAAAAAAGTGGACTCAAGTCCAAGTCTTAGTCAATAAAAAAGTGGACTTGAGTCTAAGTCTTAGTCCATAAAAAAGTGGACTTGAGTCTAAGTCTTAGTCCATAAAAAAGTGGACTTGAGTCTAAGTCTTAGTCCATAAAAAAGTGGACTTGAGTCCAAGTCTTTGTCCATTAAAAAGTGAACTCGAGTCGAAGTCTTTGTCCATAAAAAAGTGGACTCAAGTCCAAGTCTTAGTCAATAAAAAAGTGGACTTGAGTCTAAGTCTTAGTCCATAAAAAAGTGGACTTGAGTCTAAGTCTTAGTCCATAAAAAAGTGGACTTGAGTCCAAGTCTTTGTCCATTAAAAGTAAACTCGAGTCGAAGTCTTTGTCCATAAAAAAGTGGACTCAAGTCCAAGTCTTAGTCAATAAAAAAGTGGACTTGAGTCTAAGTCTTAGTCCATAAAAAAGTGGACTTGAGTCCAAGTCTTTGTCCATTAAAAGTAAACTCGAGTCGAAGTCTTTGTCCATAAAAAAGTGGACTCAAGTCCAAGTCTTAGTCCATAATAAAAGGGACTTCAGTCCAAGTTTTAGTCCATAAAAAAGTGGAGTCAAGTCCAAGTTTTAGTCCATAAAAAAAACGGACTCCAGTCCAAGTTTTAGACCATAAAAAAGTGGACTCGAGTCCAAGTCTTAGTCCATAAAAAAGTGAACTCAAGTCCAAGTCTTAGTCAATAAAAAAGTGGACTTGAGTCTAAGTCTTAGTCCTTAAAAAAGTGGACTCAAGTCCAAGTCTTTGTCCATAAAAAGTGGGTTGAGTCCCAGTCTTAGTCCATAAAAAAGTGGACTTGAGTCCAAGTTTTAGTCCATAAAAAAGTGGACTCGAGTCTAAGTCTTAGGCCTTAAAAAAAATGGACTCAAGTCCAAGTCTTTGTCCATAAAAAAAGTGGACTCCAGTCTAAATCTTAGGCCTTAAAAAAGTGGACTCGAGTCTAAGTCTTAGTCCTTAAAAAAGTGGACACAAGTCCAAGTCTTTGTCCATAAAAAGTGGGTTGAGTCCCAGTCTTAGTCCATAAAAAAGTGGACTGGAGTCCAAGTCTTAGTCCATAAAAAAGTGGACTTGAGTCCAGACTCGAGCCCAACATCACTGCTGGTAGAACATTACAGTCTTGGCCTTATGGAGATGTAGAGTTAGAGATAGGGGGTAATATATTCTTTCACTCAGTTGATTATATTCATTTAAGCCACTTTTCCACTGGTTCCAGCATGCACTAGCTATGGTTGCTACATGCAACAAATGCATAGCAGCACCTTTTCCCAATGATCTGTTTAGGTTGCATAAAACCAGTCTTTTATGAAGACTAGCAGTTGCAAAGGTATCACTGAAAACATATCAATATTTGCTTGTAATCATAAACTTAGAGGCATTTGTCCTTTTTCAGCCAAATTTTTGCCAGTAGATGTGGCTAGTTTTTTCATAATAACCAAAATGAAAATGTTCCACAAAGTTACCCCCTGTGAACTGGAGTATGTGTTCTCAATTGTTGTACAAGTGTATTAGAGAGAGAAAGGGGAACCTCCACACAGCATATTGATCAGCAATGCACCATTCCTTGCAAGACTTGTTTTGTTGTCATTTGACAAATGAGGCACGCTGAAGAAATACTACTGAAGTATTTATAATCCATGGATCAAAACCAAACACATGCACTGCACTGCATAGTGGGCCAGTGGAAAGGCAGCCTTAACATGCATTAGACCTCAGATCAGGGGTTTAGATCATTGTTGTATTAGAACAAGTTGCTGCTGAGGAAAACAGGCTGAGGTAAGGAGAGTATGAATTGTTATCACACATGCGAATTAGCAGTCTTATCATTAGCGCAGGTGGGAGAGGCTGAGTCACTTACCTGAATACCTGCTGGGGTAATTACTCCTGTCAATGAAACCAACCACTTAAATTACATTAATTGTAAATGTATGACAAGTCAACATGTGCATAGGCATGCCTTACTCATTCCATATTTCTAGGGTTATTCAACAAGTATGCACTCCTGAAAGATAAAATGTTAATTACATTTTCATGATTATATATTAAAGGCTTTATTGTAAAATTAAGACCCACACTATTTTAAATATTTTGGTAGATTTGTGCTTCGAAGAACAGTAAACTACACATGATGGTAACAAATAAAACCCATAGTGAATATGAGTCTCCTGAATTGTCTAATTCTGTATGATATACAACAAAGTCATGAAGTATTGCTAATATTGCAGTAATATAGACTTTTATGCACTTTTTTTTTAAATTTGGAAGATCAGCATATAAAATTCATAATATTGGGGTGATACTTAACATATTCTTAATGACATGACACTAAGGACTTTTAAGGAAATAATAAATATATATATATATATATATAGATCTATATAGACCTAACTGCTATGTTAGTATGTCAAATTTTACATTTAAAAATGAAGTAACCTAGTATTATCAGTCACTAATCCATTGTGACTACGTACACTAAATGGTGAATTCAACAGTCCTGTAGTCACTGAGCATGATCCCCTGACAAAGAACTAACTTTGCTGTTTCAGTCACACAAAGTCAAAAGGTTGGGTTGAAAACACTCTCTCACACAGGCTACAAGACAGGTTCTGCCAACCTGATGGCATCATGACAGACACCTACCGGTATTTCTGCCCAGCCAGCATAAACGTATTTATGCCATTGGCAGAATCTGTCAATGGCAGAAACTTGCCAACTCTGGATTATGTATGCAGATACAAAAGTCATATTATTTATCCTGATTATAAAATGTTTTCATTCTTTCAGAGATAATAGATATATGGGTATTAAAACAGCTAAACAGCAACAAAACTTAACCTGGTGCAACAAATGTTTCAAGAAACAGCCATCATCTTGACCTTTCAGTGTGATGTACAAGTAAGACTGAATTTACTCAGTTGATATTTTAGGTAATAATAATTCCGTACAGCAGATTTCATGGTGATATAAATAGTACATAAATCAATCAATTAACAACTGATCACCCATCATTTTTTTTATCTTTCAGTCACTAAATGATTTTACAACAGATACCTACCACTAACAGTCACTATGTACAGTTTTGAATCACACAAAAAAAACTTTTATCCATGTGTTTTTTTCATAAACATAAGTGTCTGCCATCTATCCCTACTTACAGTATCTACTGACAATGATGCATACATTTAAACGTTTCTGGTATTCCAGCATTGACTTGGACAGTAGCCTTTTGTGCATTTGATATATACACTCCTTAGAAATGTTTCTAACCCGGAATATATGAGAATGAAAGATCTGCTGAATCATGGAAGATACTGGTGGTGCTCAGCAAAGTTTGGCTGGCATTCACATATATATATATATATATATATATATATATATATATATATAATACATGTCATGCCACAGCAAATAATTATATATGGTGCATTTAAGGTCTTTTCAAGGATTTTTTTCCAAAAGCAGCTAACTTCAAGCATTTTAAAGTCCTTAAAAATACATGTGTAAAAATTTCCAAAGATTTTTAAGCTTGAGGGGGAATCCTTGATTTTTTAGTCTGCATTTGATGTTTTTTTTTTTGGTGGAGGTAACCAACTCCAATATTTAATGCTTGCTTAACTGAGTATTATGTACATCTGCAGAATTCCATATCGGTTTCCAACTATGTGACAGGGGCTTATATACAATAATTCCAGCATCAACCAAGGTTGGTGTTTCATTCCTGTGGGTTCTAGATGTATCATCCCTAATGGTTGGGTCATAAGACTGAGGAAACCTTGAAAGGCGTTTTTGAGTGAAACACAACTGTTGGGCACAGTCTTCTCATTAAGCCTGCAGAGCACTCTCCCAGGTTAGGGCTGACTGTGATAAAATCTCACTCCCTCAGCTGAGATTTGAACACACAACTGAGCCCTTTGCTCCATCCCTGAGCCACAGGAGCATGTTTAACTTCAGATCCAAAACAAGAAGTCTTATAACTGTCTAGAAAGTATCACAAAATAAGAAGTTTAATCATTCACACTTGCTAATTTTTCATACAGACTAAAGAAATAACTAATTTTCTTAGTCAACAAATGACAGTTCTCCATCCTGGGGTCTTAATAATATTTAATGAAAATTATAAAATATTAGACTGAAATAACATCATACACTCGTTTTCTGGAAAATTTTCCCTGCCAGCAGTTTCATTCCACATGATGGACCTGCATTCCATGCATATGGAATCTCACCTTTATTTATTCCACATGATTGACCTGTATGGAATCTCAGCTTTACTCTATTGGTGTGAGCTTAAATCTTTGTGACATCCCAGCATATGATGTTGCAACTAAACTATAACAGTAACATAAACTTATTATGATGGAGTTATTCAATGTTTCCGTATCATGACAAGCCCTAGCTTCCTTGCTCTCTCCCTGCCCTTCATTTCCCTCCACTATGACAGAGCACCAGTAAAAGGTGTTGGAAAACTTGAGACATTTCAGTGGACAATAAAACTACAATTTCATCGCTAAACAAAGTGTCAGATAAAAGAACCAAACATTTCATTATCAAATGGTGGCAAGACATACCACTTTAACATTGTTTTGTCCCTTAAACAATTTAATCAGGTACCGTAGGTCTCAATCTTAAGCCGTAAATTCAGGCATATCTGATAAATATTGCATAAAACATCATACCTGTCACCAACTCCGGTACAGAGTTAAGATCTGTTGTGTTTTTCCTTGACATTCATGAAAAATCTTCTGTATGGAGAATGATGCTTCAAACACCTGGTTATTATCACAACTTTCAGGCAAAGGGAAGCTTAACTTCCAGAAAATTATCATTATAATATATATTTTTTTCCAAGTTTTTGTTTTTGGGTGCAGGTAATGCCTCCAGTCCTCCGATTTTATGCTCTCTTATCTAATTCTTAATTGAAGTATATATGTACATCTGCAATGTTCCATTTCGGTTTGGGACTACATGACAGGGCAGTAGAAGTTGATTCCTATCATATTATTTGTATTCTGGTGTCACCAGGGTTGGCAATTTGGAGCCAATATAGAACGTTGGCTTCGTTTCTATTGACTGGTATTGAGGAACATGAAAATAGAAATAAAACTGTCTCCTCTCATTCTCTATTTTAACTCCTACTTTTCCCTGTAGATGTCCCTACACTCACATCAACTGTTTTAACATAAACAACTACTAAACATCAGAAGTGACCTGAATTGGGAATCGAACCTATGATCTCTAGACAAGGAGCCCTACACGCTACTAAGTGAGCCGTGAAGACAAGATACCAGAAGGAGCGAATTTTGTACATTTATATGTGCAACTGAAGGGCCATCTATCGCTAAAATGGGAAACCATTTACTATTTGAACAGGAGAATTAAGATTAAGGTGGGGGCTCTGCCCCCACACCCCCGTTCAGATGGGGAACCCAGGTTCCCCAGACTACTCCTCCTCTAATATTATAAACTCCAGGTTTGAGCAAAATTAAATACGGGAATTCTCAGGAAAATAATATGTTTCAGCCTTATTTTCAGGAAACAATTTATTACGCGACACCTGTTGTTTATAAGGTACTGGCGGTAGGCTGCAGCCCTGTTTCTATAGTTCTGCTGGCAATTTTCTCCAAGAGGTGGTTTCTTCCTTGGAAACTTCCAGATTTGTGGCCTGCTAACGGACGGCCAGACGAATAAAGCGCCATACCTTTACCTCAGACGACTTACAGCCAGCTGAGCTAAAAATCTGTGTCCTCGCTCGCACACCAATATTTTATATCGAGTGCTCGTAAGCCTCACTGGGAGGCTTACAAAGTAGGCTAATAGTAATAAATCACTGGTTTGCTCGTCCACGACATTGTGTGGATGTAACTTGTGTACGGTATGTCAACTCGTGACTACGTCAAGCCTCAAGGTTCGTATCAGCAGTCGTGCTACATGTAATACGGAATGAAATAACGTATATATACCTTTGAATGCTGTCCTCGTTATCGGCGGAGTTTCCTTGAGTTAAATAAACGAGATTCTTTGAGTATCCAGTTCGGTCCATTTTCTGATCTTCCTGCTTGTTCTAACATCACGGTGATCAGACTGCGGTTGCTTGAGCTGTCATTCTCCAATCAAGCTAGATACTTTTCCGATGTATGTGCGCGAAATCTCATTATGCTTGGAGATTAGAATTTTGGGTGTCTTGTATAATATTTTCTTCCTGACTTTAGCTACATGTATTTTCTAACCGGTTTGTCGTCAGACGGGAGCTGAAATGTTCCTACCTTACACTAGATCATTGATAGGATTTGCAGACATTAACAGGTCCCACATAGACCCCGGACCAGTTGTGGCTCTGTAATATATATATATATATATATATTACAGTCAATGCGTAAAAACAGTAAATTTGTTTATTGCCTTAAATCGTAATATTGCACAGTTTAATATATAATATAATAAAAATCGGCCATTCGGCTTAAATAAGGTTATTAGAGAAAAAAAGCCATGTAATCATCTGAGATGTAAGTTTTATTCCATCTCAGGGGCACAATATCCTTTTGCACTTTTTGAATGGGCATGGGTGTCCCCCTTCCTCAGTTTTGGAAAATGGTGACAGTTTTCTTTCAACATTTTGAAGCAATTTTTATATAAAATAACTGGGTATATGCTCTCTTCAGAAACCACCGACATATAATTACACGTGTTTTACCTAAATAAATACTTAGGGCAGCAGCCATTCTCTGTGAACCCCCAACCCCAACCCTTGGATCCGTGGCTGGCTATATTTCACAATGAATGTTGTAAGTCCTGGTTTGAATACAAGCAGAGAGGGCACTCGGGATCATCGCAAATTTTAACAGGAAGTTTAGTAATTTTACTACTGTACGTTAAATCAGTTATGTTATTTATTTGATAGTATATGATCAAACCAATGTTACTTCACGGATCAGAGTTCTAGGGATTTAAAGAGAGTGAATTAATTGAAAGAGTTCATTATAAGTTTTGCAAGTTTGTGTTAAGAGTAGGTTCATCAACTCCAAATGCTGCAGCGCTTGGAGAATGTGGTCAATTTTCAATGTATGTAAGTAATATTTACATAACGGCTTCTGTGGGCAGTAGAGCACAGGAATCAAAGCCAGGAGTTCAGGAGATCTCAGCCGAGGCGGTGAGATTTTTTTCACTGCCGGCCCCCACCAAGGGTGAGCGCTCTGCAGGACTAATGGGAAGATCGTGCGCAACGGCCGTGTTTCACTCACAAACGAGAGGGCCTTTCGGGGGTTCCTCAGTGGTATGACCGAGGAATGGGAATGTATACGCATCCAGGGCTCGCAGGTGCAGTAGTCAGCGGCCTAAAATGAGAGGAATACTGCCCTGTCACGTAGTTCGAAACAGGAATGGAATTCTGCAGATATACATATACGTAGTTAATCTAGCATTAAAAATGGAGTCGGTTATATCCACCAAAAAAAGACAGATTTACACATGTATTAATTATTGGACAAATCTTTTTAATATTACTGACGATAGATATTCCAAACAAATTTATAAATTATCTGTTAATTTAGATGACAAGGGAAAGGTAACTTGGGCTACACACATTAAAACATATTTTTCAAGCCAGGGTTTGGCTATGTATCAGGTTGATGCAGGAAATTGGAGATGACAATATGTTTATGAGTAAGATCAAAGAAAGAATGAAAGATATGGCTATTTAGAGACGACACAATGAACTACATAAACTCATATTGTTCATTCAATCAATGTTGACAGTACACTGAAAACATAGGGTTGTCAAATCGACAACTTGAGGGTTGTCAAATTGGTGTACCTAAAACAACAACCCAGGTTGTCAAAATATCAATTCGACAACCCTATGGGGTTGTCAAAAGGGTTGTCAAGTGTTTGTTGTGACAACCTTTGGGTTGTCATGGACCTGTCAGGTTCACCCGTAATTCTCTCTCTCTCTCTCCTCTCTCTCTCTCTCTCTCTCTCTCTCTCTCTCTCTCTCTATATATATATATATATATATTTATATATATATATATATATATATATATATATATATATATATATATAATAATAACATTTATTTTCAAGTTGAACATATATTTATTAAAACCAAGTGGTTGTGTAACTTGTGATACGTGTATTTGTCTGCAACTGTTTTACGACTGATTATTCCTTACAATACAGACAGGTTTCTGTCCGAGTGTGTTTCAGTGTTCACATAAAGAGTGAATGTATATATATATATATATATATATATATATATATATATATATATATATATATAGAAAAGTATTCATAATGTATTCCAAATCGCAAACACAAACAAGCTTCATCTAAGTTGAGATGTACTGATCATATTTTAAATATAGAGAGGGGGAGACATATTAGTTAGGAAAGAGAGGGGAGATTGTGTCAGTACTGTATAAATTATGGCAATAACAAAATTGAAGACAAATTTCATTTTGATTTGAATGCCTTCAGTATAGACATTCGAGTCAAAAGTCTTCAAATGCCAAATGAACATAATTTTGTAAATTTATTTATAAAAAAAAATGTATTTAAAATAAACAAATTAGTAAAGAAAAATGTACAAGGTATGAATGTTGAATGTTGGTATTAAAATTTATCTATTTATTTATTCTAAGCTTCAGATTATGTTAAATATGCACCTGACTTGGATGAATGACACAATGTAACACGTTTATTTTGTAGATACATTTGTAACTGTATTTCATTTGTTAAATGTTAATGCTGTTGTTTCTTTTTTACATGTTATTATCAGTTACCTGATGAGCTTATGACAACTTTGGAACAATGGAGCTGTGACCTTTTATACCTGAATAAAGTATATTCTTATTCTTATTCTTCTTTCAATATTGTAATTTACCACGTTTTGCTAATTAATACTCAAACATTTGTGCTTAAGAAACTTCAAGATTTCTCCATTTTCTATTCGTTATATTAAAAAGTTAAATGATTTGATTTAATAAACACATATGATATAATAGGACTCAATTTATTTGTATTTTTTACTAACATTTCGAATTTATAATTATATTTCAATTTAACAAATGTACATGTTTGAACAGTTAGAATGTAATAAATATGAACAGTATAAAAGATCGTCAGTTTCACAGGTTCAGCTAAGCAACGCTACGTCCAAAATTGTTTGCAAAAAGAAAGCATTGTTTTTCTACCATGTGGCACAGAAATCTCCATCGTTTTCTCATTACGTTCCTCCAAGCAAATATCGTATAATTTACTGTCTCATTTTTCTCGTCATTAGCACTAAAATAGGATTATTTTTAATGTTAATTCCATGCAACATAGTTTTGCGCTAGTTGGTACAAATTTTATACCTTCCACTTTAAATATCTCCAGAAAATTTTTCATCCTACCAAGAAGTTTTCCAATAAAACTTCTTGATCCTACTGTGATTGAGGATTAAAGTGTGGTTAAAAAAGCGTTATTCCGCTCTACATTTTGCCGATACACGCGCCCCCTTGCTACTAAACCATGCATCTCCGCAGATTAAAATTCTCACCCAGACGCTGTCCACGGAGCAGTTTCGTGTCGTATACCGGCACCCTAAACGGACCATGACCGGTTTAATTCTCTAAGTTTCTTGAAACCGCTCACGAGGGCTACAAAAATGGTTACATATTGAAACACGGATGTAACGCATGCCGAAATCATGGGTATGCTGTAAGATTTCTAATACCAGTTAATACTGTAAAATACCACCGAAATTTGATGAGGTTCCCTTTTAGTGTTTGGAAGGTGGCTCGTTGTGGGCACTGTATGGACGACCAGGTTTATTAAACCAAACTGAATTGAAAATACTAATCCAGGGAGTACTAAAGGATGACCATGTATTGTTTATTAAACTCATATAAAAACTAAATGAATAAATGCCAGTCCAATTCCCATTATGGGGAATACCCATATATGTACAGTGTAAAGTACTGGGTTATTTTTTTTTGCGCCCTGATGTGTTTTTAAGATCAGATGTCAAATTGTGAACTAGAGCATATTTTGCAATATGCCCATATGCGAACACCAACGGTACCAATGGAGATATCTTGCGTGTTTTTTGTCACAGTAAAAACAATAACACGAAAACTGTTCGGGTATAACTTATAAATTTTAAACATGATTTTATTTTAAGTCATGCTATACGTATAAGTGGTGTGCCGATTAATCGTTTCAATCGATGATTGGTCGTTTTCTTTCAAAATCGATAAATGGATGGCATTTTTGCATAATCGATTAAAAGCGACCATGCATGCACACGCACAGAATATAATCCTTCAGGAGATACACGAACACAAAGTAACGAACATCATCAAAACGCAGCTTTGTGCAGCCAATAATCGTTCGACGGCAAGTCGACCTTTAATGTGGGTGGATTAATGGTTTCATTATTGAATACCGATGAACATGTCAGACTATTCTGGGGTCAATATTTTAGGTACTAGTGTACAGCAGATTCCATGGTAATAGGGAAATACATAAAATAATCGATTAATAATCGGTCATCGGTCGTTTTTATTTTTCTATCACCAATTATGATTTTAAAACCAATTCCTACCAATAATACATATGTTGGAGCCCGTTCGCCTTATATGGGCTTGGTCCATATAAAGATCCGTTATTGGGTTGCCTATCTGCAGATTGGCAGCCCAATAACGGATGCCATGTCATGCACTTACTGGCACATCTGCATTCAGATGGGTTTTGCCCAATAGACGATTTTAGTTGTTGCTAGTAATACGTTATTCCTTTGGTATCTTGATCATTTTTGTACTCATACAACCATTTCACAGTAATGAAATTATTTTTACTGAAACATAAATCACTATCACAGCCTCACATCATTAATTTTGTAAACATATTTACCATATAGATGTGAATTCATTCAATGTTACTATTCATTTTTGACTAAAGAGTAATTACATACGTTGCGAAAACTCTCTATATGTTGCGAAAATTCTCTCATATTCTTTTGAAAATGACCACATAGATGTGAATTCAATGTTACCATACACATTTTACAATAGAGTAATTATATATGTTGCGAAAAACTCTCATATTCATATGATTGAAAAACAATCACTATCACTATCACAACATTACCGCATTTATGTGAATTAAATGTTGCCGTACACTTTTTACTATAGAATAATTATATATGTTGCGTAAAACCCTTTCAAATTCATTTGATGGTAACATAGTCACAAAAAAACTAACACTACATTACCACATAGATGTGAATTCAATGTTCCCATACACGTTTTACTATAGAGTAATTATATATGTTGCGAAAAACTCTCATATTCATATGACTGAAAAACAATCACTATCACTTTCACTAAAATTAAACATTTAACTACAGTTTGTTTGGAGAAGTCTCTGTTAAATATGCTTTATACTTAGCATTCGTACAAAATTGTATGCGTCCTGGTGATGGAAGCGGTTGGGAAGACGGACAGTACTCCTTGTTTTCAGATTCTCAGACAGATGATGCCGCGGGTAAATGTTTTGGCTGCAGGAATCATTGCCGGAGAGAAGTGTCTTGGCAAAGGCCACGGCGCAAACGCCACTGTCACCTGCATTCGTCTGTCTGTGGACGTTCATCACAAGCATCCGAGGATGTTGACTGCTGGTGAAGTTTCGGATTAGATCTTTAGTTTCTTCTGAGGGTTTATTTACCATGGAATCATAGATGGCGATACAGTTTGTGGGCTGTTCAATGTTGGATATGGTGACCCAATGATTTTTATTGACATGCAAAATTTGGACAAAGAGTCCGTCTGGAATGTCCCAGGACATGTTCCGTTGGAGTACAGGATCTTGAAGCCCCTCCACACTAGGATGATCACTTTGTAGGACCATGCACGCTTCTCTGATGTGTGTATCTTGCAGGCAACCATTTGGCCATAAAGTCCTTACTCACGTTCTGTCAGTGATGTAGGTCTGTCGGGCAGTGCCTCCGTACTGTTGTTGGTGCACGAGTGTTGGGGTTGGCAGTGTGTGCTGCACTGTATTCCATTGTCACTTCAAGAGCATATTTTAGATGTCTTACACCCACTAACACACTTTCACGAACTCTTCGTAAACTTGTTTTTTCTATTTCCCATGCGTGCAGCCGCTCTCAGCGATAGCTGTCTCTCCAGATCTGTTTGAAATCCCTTACTATACCATCAAGTCCCCAGCCCTGTATTTGTCCATCAAAACGCCATCCTGAGTCACCACAGAGTAGGTTTTGACAGGTTCAGATGACATAGTGGCAGCTGTAGCAGGTTTAGATGACATAGTAGCAGCTGTAACAAGTTCATGTGACGAAGTGGCAGATGTAGCAGTTTTAGATAACATAGTGGCAGCTGCAGCAATTTCAGATGACGTGGTGGCAGCTGTAACAAGTTCATGTGACAAAGTGGCAGTTGTAGCAGTTTAAGATGATATAGTGGCAGCTGTAGCATTTTCAGATGACGTGGTGGCAGCTGTAGCAGGTTCATGTGACGAAGTGGCAGTTGTAGCAGTTTTAGCTTACATAGTGGCAGCTGTAGCAGGTTTATGTGACGAAGTGGCAGCTGTAGCAGGTTCAGGTGACATAGTGGCAGCTGTGGCAGGTTCAGAAGACGCAGTGGCAGCTGTAGCGGTTCGGGATGACGTAGTGGCAGCTGTAGCAGGTTCATGTGAAGTAGTGGCAGCTGTAGCAGGTTCAGATGACGAAGTGGCAGCCGTAGCAGGTCCAGACGAAGTAGTGGCAGTTGTGGCAGGTTCAGGTTAAGCAGCAGGAGCCATGCTGTCTAGATCTTCTTCGTTTACAGTATGGTTGGACGCAACAGGGAACAGGGGCGCTCTGGACTTGGAAAGGGCTTGGATTTAGCAGGCTGTGCGTTGAGGTGATACACAATGCGGGGCACCCACGACGCCCAAGGGCAGATGTCGCATTCTTTACTGTCGTATCTCCTTTTTAATAGCACCAATCTTCCATTCAATGACGCAGCTGCACATTCGACAGGGCCCTGTGACTGCGAGCTCTCCCTTGGACGAAGGAGTCATCACCACCTGAAGTATCAAAGAGAGCGTTGACAACCTGGTGGTGACAACATGTGGTATATGGTATACCTTAAGCAAACACACACACACACACACACACACACACACACACACATATATATATACATACATGTTTTTATACAGTAAGTGTTTGTTCATTCCATGACGACTAACCGATTCTTGCAACCATCATAATCAAATCTTCAAACGACACTTCTTTGTTGAATTCATGTCTAATTTGTACATTTACGAAAATTTAGATCTAATAAAGAATAGTTCTTGTGACAATATGCCATTCTATAACTACAAAAAAATGAAGGGTATATACACCTATTATTATATATTACAAATTTCATCTGGTCTACATTGATTTGCCTATGATGATGATTGAATCGTATATATTTTTAAAGAACGCCGGTGAATATGACTTTATGGCGTATATTAATATTTAACCCTGGAAAGGCTTATATATTAATTTATAAAACAAATATCCTATAACTTTTTAATATATCAAAGAAAATAAATTTTAGTCCAAAGCCACCCTTATTATTTTAAAAATATATTCCAAGATCGTGATTAGGATAGCCAGTGATAAAAAATGCCATAGCTTTGTTTATATTAAAAGTTCATGCGATGGGTTTGCAACCCTGATTTTGTGATCACAAATTTTTGTTGTTTTAAGACATCGCAACTCTGCAACGGTTTAATGCAACCGACTTTTCTGCTCGCGCGCCTGTTGCGACATCTCAAAGCCTTGCGATGCCTTTAGGCAACAGGGCCCACGTTGGCAGCGTGTTCCGTTTGTATGCGCTCCGTCAGCTAGATAAATGAAGGCAGAGACCTGTGGCACTGTTTATAGTACAGACCCACGACTGGGTCCAGTCACCATCCGTCCTCAGTGCTGCCCTCTGTGAGCGGAAAAACAAACTACAGGTTCAAATTCAAACAGATTCGCTGATACATGTATCGATGTGGAGATCGACGTATGAACGTATAAAATAACAATAAAATATACCTGCCTTGTTAATTAGAAATGGATTTTAGTAACACTTGTTAAGATACTGCATTGCATTTAAATGTTTGACATTAAGTTTAAAAAATCATAAATATATCTCACAATCCAACAACCTGTGACCCTTACCTGTTTAGGTAAGGAGACCTTTAAGTTATGCCCGCCATCTAAAGGAAATATCCCTTTGGGAGATAGTTTTTCAGTCTTGCATTGCATATGAATTGGTTAGGATTTCAAAATTTATAAAAAATACAACCAAATAAAGGATTCATATAAATATCCAAAATGGAACCAAGTGTGAGCAAAACCAGCTTTGGAGACCCATAAGATGCACCTGCTATTATAATTAGAAGTAGATCCCAGTAAAACTGTTTGAAAAAGAAGTGTCGCCTGTGAAATGTAAACATTTTGTATTTTAAAACAATTCATAACAAGAGCAACGCAAACCTGCATAATACGCCCCTTGTGTATTTGGTGAATTTAAAATATGTGTGCATTTTGATGAGAATGTAATTCAGGTGAGAAACTCTATTTGAAAATAGGCCTACGTATAGTGAGTTTCATGAAATCCATAGGATTTTTGGTAAGTCCCCATGGTGCCACCAATGTCTGGTGACCTCTGACCTTATTCAATATGTGTAGATTTTGTTGGAAATCGAAATTACGCGAGATATTATGTCGATTAATATTTCTGCTGAGTTTAATAAAAATCCATTCTATTCCTCGTACCGTAATTAATCTCGGGGAAACCGCAAAGTAGTAGCTTGTGACCTCTGACCTCATCAAATATGTGAGAATTTTGCCTATAATCAAACTCGGGTGAGATAATCTATTGGTAAGTAGTTATGATGAGATTCGTTAAAATCCATCAAAGCCCTAGGTATAAGTTATCGCGGTGACAATAAAAGTTAATGGAAGGATGGATCCCAGTAAAACCTTTTTGAGAAATAGTGTCACATATGAAATGTAAAAAAAAATCATAAAAGATCCAAAATTCATTCTAGTGTGACCAAAAGCTCTGGAGACGCATAAAATGCATCTGCTACTACAATTAAAGTAGATATGAGTAAACTTTTAGAGATATCGCGTCGCATATGAAATGTTAAAATTTTGCATTACAAAACTTCATTAAAAAATAAAAAAAAAAAAAACCCACTCCACGGAGGCGGGGGTAATAAAAATTATGAGTTCATTCTTAATGAGTGTCGCCTAGGCGAGATTAAAACCCGCCTGCATGGTATCATCCAGGCAAGTTTAAAATCTGTCTAGGCGAGATTGAAATCGTAATGTTATGTTAAGGTACATTGTGCATTGTAAATGACATATATATGAATGAAGTTTTCAGTAATATTATTAATTATTAGCTTTGCGCAATTCACTATTTTGACATGTTACCATTATGTATACACTGGGACATTACTTGGTAGTTTGGGGTCTTATAATCGTATAATCCTTAAAAATATGTCTGATGAAGTTCATTGGTAATATCGTTATTAATGTTTATAGTATCATTATTATATATTACTGATATAATAATTAATATTAATTTTGAAACTCTCATTATTAACGAGTATAAGTATATTTATTTGCACCTTTGGTTTATTCTGTGTGGTTTACATGCAGCAACCATCTCATAAAAAAAATTATTTACTAAAAATTAATTTATGATTAAATGTCCAAATATTAAGGGGTCTCTTGAAGGCAAAAACCATGCAAAGTGGTTCCAATTGACTCGCTGTGACAATAACCTGGCTGTTCAATTAGCAGTATAAGAAATATGGACACGCATTCATTTTGTTTATATATAATTCATTATTTTAAAGTTATCTGCCGTACTGTTATGTGAACTGAACAAAAACTGTAATAAATGTGACATCTTCATTTTTTTCAGTTGTATGCCAACTGTGGAGTCTTGCCATAAAAATTAACAATAATATATCATTTAAATAAAAACAGGTAATCTGTAATATATATAAAGCAGAGTAAACCTGATATGATATTGTATATCAGTGATAAATTGTTCATATATTACTGTTTAAATTGTATTAGTATTTATGAAGACCCTGGTACACCATAACTGACATGTTTTCCTTTTAAATTAAGTTTAAAAATTGATTGAAAATTTAAATATTGGTGTGCATGTGGGAGGCTGCAGCTAATTCTGAATCAATTTGTGGTTTAGGCTTATTTTTTATCATGCAAATTTATTTTTATTCTGACTTTAAAATCAGTTAATAATATAATGTATATGTAAAAACTATGATCATGTCATATTAGACAGAAGAATAATTTCAATAGAGATCATAAAATGCTTTTTATTGCATTTTGTTGGCATTGGTGAACAATTAATTAATTAAGGACAGACAAAATAATAATATTTGCCAAATGCAGGTGGCAAATACATTGTGTTTTCAGTAAAGCACATATGGTAAAGAATGCCACAGCCATGCAGAGAAAGAAAATGCCAGATAAATTACTCTATACATCATGTAATTAATGGCAAATGCAAAACTGGCCAGAGATCAGAAATACTCCTTGAAAATATGCCATATAAAACACCTGTATATAGGAGCTTTGTAAGTTTCTCATTTAAAAGACATGACTGAAAACATCATTCATTATTTATTTTATTATTTTATTTCAAAGATGTTTTACCAGGATGGCCTATTCAGCACAATATGCTGATTTTCAATAGGGTTGTAATCTACAATGCCGAATATATAAGGAGATACCATCAGACAGCTATTTCAATGTCGCTTAGGCCAATTTTAAACTCCCTAGGATGATGCCGTATGAAGCAGATTTTAAACTCGACTGAACGATACTAGGCAGGTTGTAAACTCGCCTAGGCGCGATTAAAATCCTGGCCTGCTTCATGATAGATTTTAATCTCGCCTGGGCGAAATCACAATCGCAATCTCGTAAAGGCGAGTTTAAAATCCGGATAGATTTCAGTCTCTTCTGTGATATATATATATATATATATATATATATATATATATATATATATATATATATATATATATATATATGGGCATATGAGTATATTATTTTGACATCCTGGGCATATGAGTATATTATTTTGACATTCTTTGACTTAAAGAAAACTTAGCTTTTGCAGGTGAACATATAAATATTTACAATTACATATTTTCCATTAACAACTGCAAGCATATTGGAGTCAACTGCATGTATACGATTAAAGCCTGCTATAAAAGGCGGTAAAAAATCACACCTTGAATATGACAATGGGAGGGGATTTGGAGTTTTACGTAGATTCATTGGAAACTCCGATTGGCTGGTTAGATATATATAACTACTAGCGGGGTATGTTCCTACATTCTTTACTATTTCGATTACATTTGAACACACACACGTATACATATATGTGTGTGTGTGTTTGTGCTCCTTTATGGCACCCCTTCATGGTGTCGACAGACTTCGGGGGGGGGGGGGGTGTTGAGGGGGGGGGGATGAGGGGGGAGGGGTCTTATGTGACGCAGATATTATCGGCATTATCGATAGAGATATTATTATGGTTTATTATTATATTATTAATGAATCTCTCCTTTGCACGTATTGAGGAGCAGGGCTTTTTGAACGGGTGGGTTGTGGGAAGGGGGGGGGGGGATTAATAGTCATGATGCTCACTAGCTATATAGTATAATCCGAAAATTATAACATGATTTCAACTGGGGAAGGGGGGGGGGGAGGGGTCTCATGTGACGCAGATATTAATTATCGATAGAGATATTATTATGGTTTATTATTATATTATTAATGAATTTCTCCTTTGCACGTATTGAGGTGCAGGGCTTTTTGAAAGGGGGTGGGTGTGGGGGGATGTTAATAGTCATGATGCTCACTGGCCGTATAGTACAATCCGTAAATTATGATTTCAACTTGGTTGGGGGCGGAGGGGTCTTATATGAAGCAGATATTAATTATTTGGCATTATCGATAGAGATATAATTATGGTTTATTAATCCGCAAATCCTAACATGATTTCAACTGGCATAATTTACTCGGAGTTGATGGAGGGGAAAATAATTATATTGGCATTTGATTTTTTATTATTACGTTATAAAACGTCAACATGCTGTGACATAATAATTTGAAATCATAAAAGGGAGTCTCATGGGACAGGTTTGATATATCAAAGGTGGAAATATATGAAAACTGAACTAATATTCTCATACTATTGTATTTTCACGTTTATCCACCCACACACAAACGCCTACGCAAACATACACACACGCCCTCGCGCTATACAGAAACATTCTAAAACTCTCTTTTCCTTCACGCGTAATAAGACAGATAAACATAGGCGAACATTAAACGTTCATTCAATTTGGGTCATCTTGGAGACAGCACTCAAGGAGTTTGGAGTTTATTAAAAAATATAATCTGACAGTGGTATATATAAACATGTTGATATATCAAAGACCAAATCTAGAACAATATAAATCTACCATTATGAAGTTACATGATTCAAAGAGCGAAATTCCACACACACACACACACGCACACCCTCCCACACACACACACATATATAAATAAACAGAGTGATAACCTGAAGTTGAGTACGTCCCTTGTGTTCTGGTACAATATGGCATATAATTCAATTCAATTTTGTCAGTGAAGTATTAAAATATATGCATATATATACATATATATATGTATGTATAAATATATATATATAATATATATATATATATATATATATATATATATATTTGAATAAAACCAAAACTGTTTTCCCATACTATACACACATTTTGCAAAGACACAGAAAATATACAGTATATATGTGAGCGATTAAAAAGATGCATGTTTGCAATAGACACATTGATGCATCGAATGTAATATATTTTACGAGTCTCTCACCGTATGTACAATTTGAATGGTACTGAGAATGCCAGAGACAAACATATTAGAATATATAATGATTTTTCTTAAATATACGAGCAGTAATATACTGTATATCACATTGTTAAATACTAATAATATGTCACATAACCTACGAAACAGTCCTCACATGTCCAACAAAAACAATGATATAACATCAAGTCCAAATGCAAGCAAGTTTATGTACAAATAAATGACAATATCGTGCAATAATATAGGTTAAAGTATGTGTATATAGAGGGTTATAATGTATTCATAGAATCTTTCACGTATGTTGTCCTAAGTGAACGAATTACGGGGGATATAAAAATATTTCAGCAAGTGTTCTGGGATTTAGAAAAATTGTCGAATTGGACCGGCAAGTGTAGACATCTGTTGGCAGTAATCAAAACTAAATTGAAACCACTGAATGTTTTAAGCCGTGATTGTTCATTGTTAGGTCACAATGGTTATCGTCTGCTCAGTCATATTTCTAAGCAAAGTTTATTATAGGCAGCACCTGAAGAGAAGCTTATCACTGAGAGAAGATGGGGAAATGATGCAGTCAGTCACTATATTACGTCGGATGAAGCTGGTTTGAATTTTAACTTATTTTTAATTAATCGATGCTTGTCATATATAACTGTTCAAAGACAAAGTGACTGCCAGAGGCGTTATAAATCCGTCTCACCAAGTCCAAGGGCAGACTCTGCACCCCGTTTTATACTACCCTTGTGGACCACTTGTGTGGGGTGAACAGGGTAATATATATATTAATAAATTTCCTATACTAAAGCTTACCTTTTTGACCCTGCGACCGAATATATCTGTTAGTGTTACAAGGCATACATTACAGCCAACGAGCTTAGGTCACTATAAACACTGATTTCGAGGTTCATTAAATAAAAGTTGATGTCCAATGTACATATATACAGCGGCAAATGTAAATTTATTTACACTTAACACGCAAATAATTACACGTATAATGCCTGCTTTTACAATATAAGTAATAAATTAATTGTTTTTGTTAATAGAGATAAGGCTGTCGTCTCCATATCTTGTCATATGGTCCCCACCCCTCCCGGGACGGACAAATATAGTCTCAATCTTAAAACTGCTTACATTGACCTGCAGATCATTATTATGCCATTACGGTAAACAATAATGTTTGTATATTTATATTTCAGGTTCACAGTTGAGTATAATTAAAAAACGATGATGCAGAAATCACCAACAGCCAGAAGCAACAGAAGGCGGGAGCGATCTTCGCGGCGAGTGCTTCACAATACCCAGACGAAAATCTATCACAGGTAAATATATATTTTAAATTTTAAAACAAGAACACACAAATAATGGTCGTGGGGACACAAATGAATACACATGCACCACCCTCCTCCCCAACCCCACGGCTGAACGTGTGATTACACGGACTGTTGACAAAACTGGACATTTAGACGAGCTGTGTAGGCTAGACAGCGATTTCAAACTAAAAAGTATATACAAGACACATTTTATATAAAGAAAGGATACTGAGGGCTGGTGAGAGAGAGAAAAAAAAAACAGGCTAAAGAAAGCCAAGTAAGCGGGGGCAACTAAAGCGGCACGTGAGCTGGCTGTGTGTACCCCATTGTGACTGCAAACCAGAAATGTTTCTGTCAAAATGGAGAATGACACAGATGTAAACAAAGACGCCAGGACAGACAGATCAGGTGGACTGGGGTGATACAATAACGGCAGGTGAGCTGTGTGTACCCCACCCCCTGTACAAACAAGCTGGACCTGCCCGGTGTCTGACTGATCTATAACAAATGATCTACACCCACAGTGACATGACCAGCTTCAGCCGAGGGAGATCCTTACTGAGCTGTCGTCTGATCCTGTCTATCACGTGATCAGACAGATTGTTGTTGTGCAGCCACAGCCTCCTGAGTCTCGCCATGTTTGGTGTCAGGTTGACGATTTCCTCCAGTCCGTCACCGAGGTTATTGCTGGATACATCTAACTCTGTGAGAGTCTGACAGTTCTTTATAATCTCCAGGACGGCCCCGGCGTCACTAAGGTTACACCCAAACATCCAGATGACGTGAAGCTGTTTTAGGTGAGAGACGCGCCGTGATAACTGTCTTGTACTCTCGTCTGTGATGTCATTCCATGACACGTTCAACCACATCAGGGTCTGAGGCAGAGACGCCATCAGTGACGGCCAGGGGGCGCCAGGTACATCCTCTCCAACAGCCTCCCACAGGACCAGTGTTGTCAGTTGAATGTTGCCCGTTTTGAGGATGTGACTGAGCGTCCCCAGACCGGACACTGACAGGGAGTACCACCCAAACACTAACTCTGTGAGACGAGACATGTGACCTACTGAAGGCACCACGGCGTCTGTCACAGACGTGTAACCCGCGGCATCCACAGTGAGGTGAGTGACAGCGGAGCAGTCATTACTGAAGTAATTACGGTAATGGCGTTTCTTGTGTCTGTCAGTGACCTTTAGATAAATACGTTGTGGCAGCTTCAGCTGAGCGTTCCTATTTTCTGCCAGGTAGCTGAGCTGTAATGCAGGAATTATTTTAGCCCTTTTTTCATCCGAGCCTTCAATTACGTTATTGATTTCTTCCATTATCGCCGCCCCACCCAACCCGTTAATAAACGTTTGTATCATTTCGGACTCTTTCAGAGCATTTACTGAACTATAAAATTTAATTAACAAACCATTTCGTTTACGTTTGTCACTGTGAACTGTGTAGAACGCAGTAAAGAATTCCTGCATAGTTTTATGAGGAAAAGCAACCAGTTCTTCACCCTCAATGTTGCTTTCCCTCCTTAGAAAGCCCAGCTGCCAGGCAGTCTTCCCTATTTTCTCTAAGACATGACTGTATGGGAAACTAAGCTGAAGCTTGTCCTCTTGAAGGCCTTCAACACTTACCTCTCCAATTTTCATTAAATCTTTATGATATTTTACTATGATCCTTTTTGGGGTTAGTCTATTTTCGGCCTTCACAAATTTTAATTCGTAGCGTCCACAGACAAAAGCCACAAATCTAAGAAAGAAACCTGTGATAGAATCTGAAAGAGAACCCTCATGTTCCCAGAGAGTACACATGAGTAGCAAGATTGCTGGAAAGCAGCTCAGGTCTTTCAGTTCGTTTGATTGTTTAATTTTGTCTAAAAGAGGTACAGAAAGTTTATCTTGATCGGGTTCTTTAAAAAAATTATTGATGTATTGGGTAACTCCTTCCATCCCAAAGCCCCTCAGTAATACATGATTGTCAGGCATACAGAATTTGTCAGTATTAGAAGGAAAATGGTATGAAGGTGAATGTCTGGAGGTCATCATTAGAGTGGCTTCTTTGAATGTTTTCCTGTGTGCTATATCAGTGATTTCTGAACAGGTTGATTCAATGAATTCATCATAACCCTCCATAAGTATGAGAGTTTCCCTCTGGCATTCTAACATCTTTCTGTATAATTTGTCTGCTGTCTTGGGCTCTACACAATACTGGTTTTGAATGATATCAATAAGCCTTTGCCCCCTCCTAACATGACGCATGAATATTAATAGGACATATTTGAACTTGGAGAAGACAGTAGATTCCTGATCTGATATTTCTACTTTCCTCCTGAGCCATCTCCTCTGTACCATTCTGCACCATTTGACCACTAACATCTGAACCAATGTTGACTTTCCTGAGCCAGCCAAGCCTTGTAGGAACACGAAGGTAGCAAGCTGCTCCCCCTTGGCCTGAATAAGAAAAGGAAATATCATATTTTGAGTTACAGGTCCTTGCTGTCATAAACCAGCCTAAATTTAAGACTGGAAAGCATTTACAAGTTGCGGTGTAATTTATAAATATACACGCATTTTCACAATCTTTCTTTCTCTCCCTTCCTCTTTCTCTCAATTTTTCTCTAGCAGTGAGGCTGTGTGGTTGGTAAAAAGAAAAGGAATAGTAAAATTAATTTTTGTATATGTTTTAGATGTGGAAGAATTTTTTGTTTGTGTATGTGACTATGTCATTTATTTTTATTCTCGGATTGTAAAAATATATAAAAAAATCACCATGTTGATGTGCTGGAAATGCATATATGATGTAAAGTTTAAGCCAGTTATTGATGAATGGTATTTTGTATGACTGTACCATTAAGACAAGGCAGATCATACCGACAATATCTCTGTGTATAAACAGAAAAGAAAGAGTATGAATTAAAAACAGTTGGTTTAAGAATTTTAGCACTGGCAAATTAGATGTCTGGTTGATCATATCTGTGCTACATAATACATTGCTACAACATTCAGACATATATTTGTTCTTTCAGTTGTTTCTCTTCCATTAATAGAGAACATTAACCTGAAATAATAAACTCCTGCTGGTTGGTAGATTTGAATAAAAAGCTAGCATAATATTGTTTTCTACCTTCAATTAATCATAACACTGTTATTCATGGTAAACTATATTATTGTCATCAGCCATGGAAATAATTTTAACATGGATTTTTGATTATGATGTCTGTTAAAATCATGTAGCAGGTATGTATACAATATCAGTGTATTTACAAAATTGTGCAACATTGTATATCAACAGGGTGGTCTGACATTTTGAATGGTCGGATCAGTCAAGATACTTAATGAACTAGCTGCACAACTTCCATTGAGAATGCTTCATATGGGGTCACTCCTCGACTGAAGAAAGGCTTAACCTCTGCCCCCCCCTACCAGACCGGATGCAGAAAAAAGGTGTTTTACAATTTTTGTTTGTTTAATTTTTAGACTTGTTACAGTTTGGATTATGTGTTGTTCTTTACAGGCTTGGGTCAAGTACATGTACTTGCCCTGTACTTGTATTTGGCACTTTTAACCAAGTAGAGTACTTGTATTGTACTTGCCAAAAATGTAACTAAATTATCAGGTACTAGTCAAGAAGTACATGATTTGAACCAAAAAGATTAAAAGAAACATATCTACTAACCATTAACACAGCTGAGCAGACATTGCCCAGTGGGTTCACTTAATACTCACAGGAGGTGTTTTCACAACCAATTCTCTTATTATTGCTTTACTATAATGAAACAATGAGTAACTCAAGGTGAACTCAAGACTAGCCCAATTTTTTCAATTTACAAAATACACCCCTGGACAACTTATGAACCCATAAGAAATAGTATCCCTAGTTAGACATGTACATTTTGTGTACCAATGTTTTTTTAACCCAAGTATTCCCAAGATTCCTGGGTTTTACCCCCAATTCCTGTTGATGAGAGTGATGTGCTCTGCACAGCCAAACATAAGTTAGAGTTTGAGTCAGGGTTGCATGGTTTTAGCAAACCAGCTGTTAAAACCCTTTAAAACATGGTTAAAACCCTGTTGTCTCAGACAGGTTTTATCCAGTTTTAGCCACCAAACCTTTCAGCCGCTAAAAGTGGCTAAAACAGGTTGAAGCTCTGTAATCCATCTAAGAGTCATGGTCTTATATAAGCACTTGGTCTAAATAAATGAACAACTTATACTGAGTACAGGGTGTCATGAGTTGAGACTCCACAGTGTAAAAGTCATACCTGAGTATGATCACACTGGGGTGTCTGATGATTTGTCTCTATTATTTTGGGGTATAAGCACACAGGGTGTTTTGGGCGACATTTTTTAATCATTCTGAGATCAAAAGGTCTTCTGACTTGCCTGATGGCTTCATTGACATGATGATGATTCCACAATCTTTACTGACTTCATCAGTAGCCTTAGAGAGGGTGTTCAGTAGTTTTGGGCTTGTGCTGACTAAGCTAAACAACAGTCTTTGAAAACAGAAATCAGCAAAGCTGGTGTTTATATATAGAATTAGGAGAGAACCAAAGGAACCGAATTACTAGTCAATGAGTAAAACTCATGATGGACTATTTTCTCCAATATAGCCCCAATCAGTATTGCATTTATAAATTTGGAATTTGTAGTGGCATCTCACAGTGATGTATCATGAATTTTAAGTGTATTAATACATTTGTTTATTTTCTAAATCAAAACTATGATTTTATTTTTGACGTAAAAAAGACGTTACTCTTGTTTTTGTTTTTTTGCAATAGATGCATTTTAATAAGCACTTCGCTAGTTCTTACTGAATATTTGACAGTTTTAGCTGACTTTTAGCTGGCTAAAAGTGTCAAAAAGTGGTTAAAACCTAGTTTTAGCAAGTTTTACTTTTAGCCATCAGCAATGGCTAGAACAGGTTTTAACCAGCTAAAACCTAACCCTTCAGTGCAGAGTCAATTTTGTGCAATTACTGCATTGTTGAGCAGCTTAATCTTTAAAACTTTAGAATGGTCTTACAGAATCCATATACTGCTACCTGTTTCATTCCCAGTGTATAAACCAGATATATACCATGTTTATGATATATAATAAAAGAACAATCAGAACATTTTGTGCATTTTTAACTCCGCTGAATATAAGTCATCTGAGCTATAGTCGTGGTCCTTTGTCCGTCGTGGTCCTTTGTCGTGCCGTCCATACGTCCGTTAACAGAGCACGTTTTGAAACCATTGGACCTACAAATCCAAATTTTGGCATACAGTTAGTTGTCCCCAAAATTTCCAACCATACCGAAAATTTTGTCGCTAGGACTTCATTCCTTTCAGACATTAAGGAAAAACCTCTTTTTTTCAATAAAAAAAATTGTTACACTTCAAGGCTTCATAATATCAAAACCACTGATCTGTTTTTGATCATATTGAGTATGCATATTCTTCCATACAATTTCTATGAACATACTAAAATTGTATCAGTATTGCATATTGTTTTGAAGTTATGGGCTCATACATAAAGTCCTTCTAAAAACAGGAAAGTACTGAAAAGTTACCGAAAAGTACCGAAAAGTACGGAAAAACTACCAAAAAGTAACTGAAAAGACTTAAAAACCACCTTTTAGTTAATGTAAACACTAAAAATTGCAATAATGTTGCTTCGAACTGTCAGTTTAGTAAGCACATTGTGCTTTACCCTTTTATAAGATGATGGAAAGTGACCGAAAAGCACCATGAAATGATAAAATGTTATCAAATAAGTACTAAGAAATACCAAAAGTACTGAAAATTTACTAACAATTACTGAAAAGTTACTGGAAAGTACCAAAAAGTTACTAAAAAGTACCAAAATTTACCAAAAAATACCGAATGTAGCAGAAAAGTACCGAAAAGTTACCACAGTGTACCTAAAAGTTACTGAAAGGACAATAAAAATAATTATTTTATATATTTAAACATAAAAATTACCAAAAAGTTGTTTAAGACTGTCAGTAAAGTCAGCAAATTGTGTTTTTCCCCTTTTTAAAGGATGATGAAAAGTGACTGAAAAGCACCATAAAGTGACAAAATGTTATCAAATAAATACTAAAACATACCAAAAAAATACTGAAAAGTTACCAAAAAGTACCGAAAGGTTTATGAAAGTACTGAAAAGTACTGAAAAATTACTGAAACAACTATAAAAGCAATCTTTAAATAATGTAAACCCCAAAAATTACCAAAAGTTGTTTTAGACTCAGTAAAGTTAGCAAAATTGTTTGCTCGTTTTAAAGGATTTTATAAAATAACTGATGAGTACTATAAAATGAAAAAAAATGTTACCATATAATAATAAGTACTTAAAAATAAAAATGTAAATAATTACAAAATTATATAAAAAAAAGTACTGGAAAAGTACTGAAAGGTAACTGAAAAGTCACCTAAAAGTTACTGAATTCAAATTTGGCAAAACCATTACAGTATTTCCAATGTCCATGCCAATTAGGTCAATTGCAGAATTTGCATTAGTTATTGGCCTGAACATAACAGTGTCCATGAATATCATTGTTTGACCATGATTACCAGTGCTTTCAAACGACATTGATAACCAGTGTCCATGATTTTTAGTGTGTCTATGACTAATCAGGGTGTACATGATTATCAGTGTATCCACAATTACCCGTGTGTCCATGATTATCAGTGTGTCCATAATTTCATATTAAATTTAGCTTTCAACTTACATTTATTCTTACACTGGGGGAGATGTAAATAATCTGGTCATTTATTTCATAAATTAAGCATTTATTTCATAAATGACTTAAGGTATACAGTGAAATCAGGTGTCCATAATTTATGAGGGCACGCCAGCAATAAAATACTTAAAATGCTATCTTGCCCTAGTTTGTTTCTCTGATTGTGGGTAAGTGGTGACAGGCATCCACCTCCACTGGATTCTAGTTTCCCCATAAGTTGTTGACAATGGGCTGCAAATGTCACCCTGTAGCCTGCCCTTGACTGTATGTATATTGTTGGTGGCTCAGGAAGATGCTATAAAGATGATACATACTAATGAGAAATTGACCACCAGCCAGAAGAGTAACATAGCTTAAGCTACAGTGGTTGCTGACAACAATGTAACTTGAACGGTGAGGAACATGCCTATTGGATATCAAGCTGATATATATATATATATATTGTTAATATATTAATAAACCTCCCACACTTATTTATCCTGTTTAACATAAATGTTAATTTAATTAATATACAAGTTAGATCTAGTTTTATTCTGTATAATCAGATTAAACCCAGTTGAATCTATAGTCCTGGATTAAATTAATTTTTCTGGATGAAACCCAACCCAAGTGCAAATGTGTCCTTGATTATGACTTTTGCTATAAATGTTAGTGTTTCTTTCATTGTATCCGCCAAAACAGAGTTTTGCGGATACTATGTTTTCAGCCCACCACCGCCGCGGCTGCCGCGTAGGTGTCCGGAGAACTCCTCCGTAACCGCTGGGCGGAATTTAACGAAACCCTGGATTATGTTCTGGTCACATGTGAACTGCTGCGCCCCGATTTTGTTTTGACCTCTGACCTTTCCTTTCTCCAGTGCGTCCATCTGTGGGTCTGTTTTGACACATTAACCCACATATCTCGGGAACCGTTTGACCAATCGGGAAAACAATTTTGCACAAACGTAGCCCTTGGATAGCTTTATAAAATGCATAAAAAATGGTGGCAACAGCTGAAACCATTTTTGCACAGCGTCCATCTGTTCATCTGACTTGGGATAAAATCATTCATATCTCTGCATTGGTTGGACTTATCAACCTGAAATTTTGCATGTCTATACATCCTGGACAGCTTTCTTGATTTTATGACAGGTGGCCCCACCTATATTCATGTTTACGCTGCAGACATCCAAGCTCATATCTCGGGAACCGTTTGACCAATTGGGCCAAAATTTTGCATGTGTATCGATGTGTATCTTTATCATACGCAAAACTGGTGGCGCCACCTGCAACCATTTTTGCACAGCGTCTCTCTGTTTGTCTGCATGGGATAAAATCACTCATATCTCGGCAGTGGTTTGACTTATCTGCCTAAAATTTTGCAGGTTTATACATCTTGGATAGCTTTCTTGATTTTATGACAGATGGCACCACCTACATTCACATTTACGCAGCAGACATCAAGCTCATATCTCGGGAACTGTTTGGCCGATTGGGCCAAAATTTTGCATGTGTATAGATCTCACATAGCTCTTTATCATATGCAAAACTGGTGGCACCACCTGCAACCATTTTTGCACAGCGTTCGTCTGTTTGTATGCCGTGGGATAAAATCATATCTCGGCAGTGCTTTAACTTTTTGCATTTGTATACAACTTTGATAGCTTTCTGGTGGCACAACCTACATACACATTTCAGCTGCAGACATCCATGCTAATATGCAACACACCTAACTCTATTTCCCCTTGTTACTCAATCCATGCCTCGCTTCACTGGTCCCACTCTGATTTTGGCGGATACACGTAGTCGCTTGTCGACTACCCATATTCTAGTTATCAAAGTGTAGTTGATCATCAGGGTTGACCTGACAATCAGTGTGTCTCCATGATATTTTGGGTGTCCATCATTTTAGTGTGTCCATGAGTATGAGTGCGGCAATGTTAGCCATTGACTATTTTTCTTATGTGTCCATGATTACAAATGTACAGGATTATCAGTGTATCCATGATTTCAGTGTGTCCCTGATTATCAGGGTGTACATGATTATCAATGTGACAATGATTATCAGTGTGACTGGTCATGATTGTCAGTGTGTCCTTGATTATCAGTGTGTCCAATTACCAGTGTGTCCATGATTATCAGTGTAATAAAGATTATCAGTGTGTCTGTGTTTATCAGTGGCTTCATGATTTTCAGTATGTCTGTACTTATCATTGTGTCATTGATTATCAGTGTGTATTTTATTAACCTTCTGTCTATGATTATCTGTGAGTCTATGGTTATCAGTGTGTGCATAATTATCAGTGGCTGCATGAATATCAGTGTGTCAATGAATATCAATATGTCTAAGATTATCAGTGTGTCTTTGATTATCAGTGTGTAAAAGATTGTTGGTGTGTCTGTATCATGTCCATCATTTTCCGTGTATCCATGGTTATCGTTAGCTCAGCTCACTATAAGTCATCTGAGCTATAGTCATGGTCCTTTGTCCGTCATCTGTCCGGCTCTCCGGCAGGTAACAGGGCACGTTTTGTAACCATTGGACCTTTTGAATTTTGCATACAGTTAGATGACCCCAAAATCTCCTTCCACACCAAACATTGGGTCACTAGGACTTCATTCCTTGGAGATATTAAGGAAAAATCTTAATTTCCATTAAAAACCCATTGTTTTACTTGAAAACTGCATAATATTAAAACCACTGATCTGATATTGATCACATTTAATATAACCATTCCTTTATATATTTCCTATGGACCTACCAGAAATAAGGTCAGTATTATGTAATTTCTTGAAGTCATGGGCCCGAAAATAATTTACTTGGTAAAAAGTCAGAAAATATATATACTCACTTAACGTGAACATTTTTTAAGCTGGAGACTTTTCAGGGATGTAACTTTATATAATCAAGATTCAATTGTATACCCAAAATATGACTATAAGTCATCTGAGCTATAGTCGTGGTCCATTGTCCCTTGTCCGTCTGTCGGTCAGTCTGTCCAAATGTCTGTCCGTAAGACTGGCACGTTTGGACACCATTAGACCTATGAATCTGAAATTAAGCATACAGTTAGATATCTTCAAAATAATATCCTATCATGCCGAAAATTGGGTCAATAGGACCTTGTTCCTTTGAGATAACTTCAATTTTTTATTTAATATCTATTTTCATACTTCAGGACTGCCTAATATCAAAACCACTCATCTGGTTTTCTTCATATTTACCATAAATATTCCTCTATATAGTTCCTATGTACATGCCAGAAATTAAGTCAGTATTATATAATTTAAAAAAGTTATGGACCTAAACATAATGGACTTTGTAAAAAATCAGAAAAGCTATTTGGTCACTTAAGAGAAAAAGTGTTAAAGCTAGGTACTTTTTTCAGTAATGCATCTTTGATTAATGAAAATTTAATTGTATACCAAAAATTAGATCAAAATCTGTTAAATTATTTTAAATATTGGCAAAAATATAAAATTGGTACCTTAAATTTTGCCCAAGTTTGACCATGGCATGTTTTTTTCTTGTAAGAACATTTGATTTACTTTTCACAGTCGGTATATATGTAGATTTAATCTGTTAAATTCTTAAATTTGAAAGTAAAAGCTTAAAAATTATTCTAGTTATTGAAGTTTTTCTGAGGCTCTAATGTATTTACATTTTGAACCTCCAGACCAGCCATGTCTGGTCCCTACAGCCTTACCTGGGTAAACTTATTAGCGATGCAACACTGCTGTCACAATTGTAGAATCACATGGCAACCCTGACCTCACACCCCCCCCCCCCCCACCCAGATATGTTGCATTAGTTACATTCTTTAAATGCATTGCTGTTTCCGATCCAATGTATACAACTTCTCCTGAATCAAGTGTTATTTTCAGATATTTATTATTTTGCAAATTTCAAAAATATATTTTAAGAAAAAAATAAATACATATGTGTATATAATGTGATGTTGCCTGAGCAGATTAACTATAAATTCTGATGCAATTTAGAATTGTTAGTCAACTTAAATTTTTAAATATAATTGATATATACTGTAAATTTATTGTAAAATTAATAAATTTTGTCCAAAATTTCCCTTAACAAAAAATTAGTGTATTAAAAAAATGAGGATCTAATGCAAACATTCATTCAGTATTTTTCTGCCTCAGTAGAATGGGAATTAAAGTGATTTGCTTTGTTTTTCTATCTCTCTGTCTACTTTTAAATATTCAATAATTATGAATAAAACATTTTTACCTGTAAGCACTTTTGGATTAAATTTTGTATTCTGTATATTTATGCAAAGGTGTTGTTACTTTCCTCAATCCCTGCCACTGAGTATTTGTTCGGGATAATATTCTTCCGGCAACTGCATACAATGTATTACTGGTGAATAAAGAAAAAATATACAGAGGTAAAAAGGTGTTTTTAAACTCTAATCCTCCCCCCCCCCCCCCCAATCAGGTCCTTCCGCCTGTGGGATGGGAACATTATGTTTGTATATATTTAAAAACAATGGATTTAATTGGATAGTGTAAACTGCTGAACTGCCAACAGCTTATCAGTTTAAATGCTTCAGTGTCAACATTATAAAAAACACATGGTCAGATCACAAGATATTATTATCAACAATCCCCCATTCTTCAATTCAGATCAAACATGGCAACTTCTTATAGCTTTATCTACAATTTCTTCTCTATAGATACTTTTTGAGACATTCTGTTTCCTCTCCCATTCAGCAACAACTGCTTCCCAAAACATATCAGTTCTCTACTTTCCATAATTATTTTGATTTATTAAATGTGTATTTTTATACTTGCAAATCTCCACTTCCTTCCTCTGCAATTTACATTCCTCTGGTCATTCCCAATGAAATATTTTAGAAACACAATCTTGTACATATTTGAAATATTGATACTTCTATATTACTATTTTGCTCAACTAAATAATTAATACAAAAAATTACATCTGTCAAAATGAAATCTTACAGACCTACATAAAACAATGGTGATACAATTGGCCTATCCACCACAGCCCAAATGCTCTGCCCTTTTAACTTATTATTATAATGAGCCCCCAAAACGCTCCTACACATATGGACTTCCATGCCCATGGTAGCCAGAGCTGATTATAACATAATAATGACGTCACAAAGGGCGATGGCGCATGACGTCGTATTGACTGACGTCATCAACTGGTATCACCTGACCATTGTTTACTATATCACAGTCATATATGAACTGTGTTGCAATATATATTGGATTATTTGTCCCATGTACCAATTATGTGCCAGGTAAGACATTATTATTCACTCGGTAGTCAGAGTAATGGCTCCCGCAACCTATAGTCTAGAAACTTTTTATACTGTCTCCTTCGTATAATAAAATATCCCGGAAAACATGACGACATGGGTACTGGTAGTATTTACAGACTACATGTGCTCTGTTTGACAGAGCTCTATTAAATTATGCAAAATTTTGTTTTTGTCAGATGATTGACGCTTTACAATGTTTAAGGTCACCTAATTGGTTGCTCCTTAGTCTCATGCTTATGATTTATTCATTGAATGAATATGCGATTAAGGTCGCATAGAGTTCATGGATAGGTCAATTATATCTGTCACATTCAGCTGAGTGCCGTGACCCATAGGTCCCTTGTTTTCTGTATGCACTGTTGATTTGATTTTCACAGCATGTTTACATATGGATTGAATCTTTTAAAATCTGAAATTTCAAAAGGAATTGATTGAAAAGAGTAGCTTTTATTCCAGTTTTTAGACACCATGTCAAGTGTTGTTTACATCAAGCCACTGCATGGACAGCACAGTGAGTTATGCAGCCCTCACCTGTGTTATGTAACCCACTCAAGGCAGCTGCCTTGGCTCAGCTTTGCTTATCTTACTTAGCCCTGCACCCCCCCCCCCCTTTCAGAATGATGCATAAACTAGATGAATGTTATAATTTTCTATATTTGATTCATTCTTATTATCGAGTTTTGCTACATTTTGGATTTTGTATTCTATAACACTGGTTACAATGATTAAAGTGCTCATTGAATGTTGTCCACAAAGTGGTATATTGCTGTAAAAGTGTGGATGTTCATAAGATGAGGAATTCCTTACTTCAGAAGAGTAAAAACTTTGCATTCTTTTCACATGGTATGAAATTGAATATATTAATTTCAGTATGAAATTATAGCTGAGACAGTAATTAGCATAGTTATATTGTTTCTCCCTCATCCAACCAACAGTGTTTTTACCTGATTTGAACAGGGGATTTATTTTATCAAATTTACTGAATCTTTTATTCTAGTTAATAAAATTAAGCATGGACTGAAAACTCCAATGTACAATAATTATCTGAATAGTGATTCAAGGAATAATCTTGAAGAAGCCATGTTGTGGCATTCTGTTCTTTTAAGCGATATAAGCTGATGAAAATAATTTTCTTCTAAATTCAGTTTAAACATTTCGTGATTTAAAAAATTATATAATATATGTGTATGCATAACTTTACATGATGTGAGCCAAACTATGGATAAATAATGATGCAACTTACTAGGGCTGTATCAATATATCGATATATTGATACGAATCGGTTCTCGACGTCGATACGATAACTGAAATGCCTTGCTTGCTGTATTGGTCATATCGATGTAAAACATTGATTGCTAAAGATTAGGGATATAACTCTAACTTTAAATATAACCTTGACAATTTAAAAAGCTAATTTTACTGTATATTTATTGCTTTGGCTTTTAAGACTTGATAAGAAATGTATATACGATACTTCACTAACAAGCAAGCACATGTAAGCAATAATAGGATAATGATACTGATGTTCCTCTTAATCAATGAAATCAATATTCACATCAAATATTGCTACTAGGAATAAGGTACATTTACATATATATCATATCTTTATATATATATATATATATATATATATATATATATATATATATATATATATATATATATATGTTTATATACATATATATACATGTATAGTTCCATTCTGTGACCTGAGCAGGGCACTTATTTGCTTTATGATTTATCTCCGATGTTTTATTTGCGCAGCCAGTCATAGGTTACACGGAACTGGGGACAAATCCTGTACACACAGGAGAGTGACTAATGGGATTCATATTCACAGAAATATACAAAACTGTTACATGACATAAAAAAACAGCCTATGATCTTTCCCACCAAATGCAATAAAACAGTGTTTGTTCATGGAAGAGGGGGGGGGGGGGGGGGGGTAGATGCAAAGGGCTCAAAGAAGATCGAGATTTTGGTGGTCTTGTATAGATAGATTTTAATAATTAAAATCAACTGGTCTGTTTATTAGCGAACCTGTGAGCTTATGCGATGGTGTGGCTTTGTCCGGCGTCCATCGGCCGTCGTCCGTCGTCTGTAGGTTAACCCAAACTATCTTGAAAACAGCAAGAGGTAGCATCACGAAATTTTATGCAAAAAATTAGTCATCAAAAAAACTATATCGGATTTTGCTTATTTTTTGGTTAACTGCATTTTCTTAGATTTTATAGGGAAAAAGCTAAAAAAGCTTTAAAATCTTCTTCTCCAAAATCTTCTCAGATTTGGCAACAGCTGCATTCTATTTATAGCTTTGGCAGACTGCTCACTGCATCATATTTGGCACCAAAGTTCAGTCTGGATCTATTTATAGCTTTGGCAGACTGCCAACTGTATCAGATTAGGCAACAGGTCAAGAGTTATCTCATGGCAGCCAGGTACAGGTCAAAAGTTCACACAGTCTGGCCAGGTGCAGGTCATGAGTTCACTCAGTGCAGTAGTCTGAGCAAGCAATTTGTCACAGTTCACTCGGAGCTACAGCCTCTCCCACCTAAGCCTGGTCAGCCCCATGCATCAGATTCAAGGTAAGTTTGAAGTATTGGCCTAATATTTTGACCTGTCTATGTGTCTTTGATGGCTTTCTCGCTCACAAGACAGGTGTCGCCACCTACCATGACTTTTTGCAAACGTTTTTCGCAGGAGGGGTTTGATATATCAGTCTGAAATTGGGCGTATGTATATATCTCTAATAGCTTCGTTGTGTACAAGACTGGTGGTGCCAGCTACAATCTTTTTAGTGTTGTGTGCACCTATGCCAGAATTTCAGCAGTGATGTTTGTGTAATTGTTTCATATTGAAAATGTTTATTACTTGCATAGTTCATAAACATGAAACGTAATGGTCCAGCATTGAAGTATTATGCCTGGTATATTTCCCAATGCACAGGTTCGCATTAGGCCTGTAGGCCCTGTTTATTCAATATCAAGCTTAAGCTGCTTAACTTAAGTGCATAGCATAATAAATATGTTGTATGTTAATATAAAAAAAAACATATAAAAACAAGAAACAGGGCTTTTATTAAGAAAGGATATACAAGGAAAAATGAAGCATATCGCCAATACGTATCGGTATCGAATTACCTGTATTACAATATGTATTGTACCGGAAGAGGCTGGCCGATACCCAGCCCTACAACTTACAATTCTGAATGAACTTATATTTTTCAGATTTTTACAGAAAATTGTAAATAAAAAAATTGAATCTGATAAACACGATTAATTCCAAAAAATGGATATGCTAGGGTTTAATAAAAACTTAAAAGCATTATTCCAAGAAAGTGAAATAAAGGTATCATTCCTCTCTGTCCACTTGTCTGTGTATCTGCAACTCAGTATCTCAAAACTGTTACTTGTTTGTATGGCAGTCTTGTAAGACTATTAGTTTTGCAATCATATATTTAGAACTTTACTAACCATGTAATAAGGCCATTTCCTAATATCTTTCATTTGCTAATACATAAGATAAAAATTACAGTAGAAATAAGCATATTATACATTTGCTAAAAAAGTTCAGCTGCGCACCATGACCCATGGATCTCTTGGTGAGGTTATTGTTAACATTGTGTCTGTGATTATCAGTATGTTATCAGTTTTGTTATCCTTGTGACTATGAATATTTGCTAGTCTTTGATTATAAGTATGTCCATGATTATCAGTGGCTCAATGAATATCAGTGTGCCTATGACTCTCAGTGGTTCCATGATTATCAGTGTGTCCATGATTGGCAGTGTGTCTATGATTTTCAGTGTTTCTTTGATTATCAGTGTGATAATGATTATCAGTGTGTCTATGGTTATCCATGTGTCTTTTTATTATCGGTGTGTCTATGATTATCATTGTGTCCATTATTGTCAGTCTTTCAATGTCATGTCTGTTATGATCAATGTATGCATTGGTTATCATTGAGGTAATCGTTATCATTGTGTCTGTGGTTATCAGTGTATCAGGGTCATTCCCCCATTCATCAGATAAGCCAGCTCTCATTAAATAATAAAATTTCAATCTCAGAAACGGCTGGAGCTATTATCACCAAATTTTATGCCAATGTTGGTCCCATGAGTCATATCTAAAATTGTGGTATTTGTGGCACCACCTGCATTGGCCTTATTTGTATGTGGTCATCAGTGCCTGTATCACATTGAGGGCTACAAAAAAATCTTTTCTGAAATCATATGGCCAAATTGTTTAATATGCACAGAAGTGATCCTAAGGTTGTGCTTTCTGAAGTTTGTTCAAATGGTCTCTGTTCAATGACTTTTGGTTGAGTTATGGGAAGCTGAATTTAGTCATTTGCCATAACAGCCCATTTTAGCTCAGTGGCTACAAAGATCTTTTTCTCAAAAACCACTGGACCAAATTCTTAAATCACACACATTAATTATCCTCAGATGTTGATAATTCAAGTTTGTTCAAATGGTTTTGGTTCAGTGCTTTTTTGGCCGAGTTACAGGAAGCTGAACTAAGACAGTTTGCTGTATCTTCCTATATGAGTTATAAACCTGCAAAACTTTTTTCGACTGACGCCACTGAAGCCAGTTAGTTTTATATTCTACAAGAATAATCCCCACAATAATTCTTATAATAATTGTGTTTAATGGTTCCACATGAATGATTTTTGGCTGAATTACGGAGATTGAATTCAGTCATTTTACCATATATGTTAGCTGTGTGATGCTGTTACATCTAGCCTGGCACCAGCTTATCAGCATCTATTACATCATGCCACTAAACTTTTAGATTTCAGGTTATCTTTGGTTAATATTGACAAGAATGTCTTTTAAAAGGTTTAAAAAAAATAGATTTATGATTTATTCATCATACCAGGCAATGTTATAATCATGGATATTCAGCTCTCTGTGGCTATATAAAGATGTCTGTATATGGATGATAAATGATAGGTATCCATACTAAACTTTATTCAAGAATTGGCCATCAGTGAGATGTATCTGTATTATAATTTTTCATTCAGTATGCATCTGTAATAATTTTTCGTATATTCCTTATTTTTATGCCCCTGCCACAAAGTGGCCGGGGCATATAGTTTTACCCATGTCCGTCATTCCGAAATCAAACAGTTGTACGGACTTTTTTTCACAATGCCTGCAGATATTGGCCTGATTTTTGGTGTGTTGGCAGATAATGACCAGTTTCAGATTGAGTTCACGCTTTGTCCCAGTTGACCTACTTTTGACCGTTTTACGGCTCCTAAACTTAGAAAAATTCATGAAAAATAGAAATTTTCATGACAAATACCCATGTACAGACTTTTTCTCGCAATGCCTGCAGATATTGGCCTGATTTTTGGTGTGTGGGCAGATAATGACCAGTCACAGGTCGAGTTTGTGTTTCGTCCCGGTTGACCTACTTTTGACCGTTTTACGGCTCCTAAACTTAGAAAATTTCATGAAAAATAGAAATTTTCATGACAAATACACATGTATGGACTTTTTTTCGCAATGCCTGCAGATATTGGCCAGATTTTTAGTGTGTGGGCAGATAATAACCAGTTACAGATTGAGTTCACGTTTCGTCCCGGTTGACCTACTTTTGACCGTTTTACGGCTCCTAAACTTAGAACTTCATGAAAAATAGAAATTTTCATGACAAATACACATGTACAGCTGTTTTTAGCCCTCAGCTCATAGGCTGATGGGCTATTGTTGTCACCCAAGCTGTCCGTCCGTCCGTCCATCTGTCTGTCCGGTGTCTGTCCGTCCGTCCGTTCCGTGTCTGTTAACTTTTACCTTGTGAGCAGGATATCTCTAAAAGGATTCACCGTTGGAATTTATTTCATCAGTGAAGATGTATATCAATAAAATCTCGGTCAAGTTCGAAGATGGGTGACCTTTACCCATTTTTAGCTCAGCTGACTATAAGTCATCTGAGCTATAGTCGTGGTCCATTGTCCGTCGTCCGTCCGTCTGTCCGTCCGTCCGTCCGTCCGTAGATGTGGCACGTTTTGAAACCGTAAGACCTAGGAATCCAAAATTCAGCATAATGTTAGATGTCCCCAAGATCTCCTACCAAGCCGAAAACTGGGTCTTTGCGACTTCGTTCCTTTGAGAAATTAAGGAAAAACCTCAATTTTTTATTAAAATCCTATTTTCACACTTCTGGACTGCCTAATATCAAAACCACTCATCTGTTTTTCCTCATATTTACCATAAATATTCCTCTATATAGTTCCTATGTACATGCCAGAAATTAAGTCTGTAATGTATAAATTCTTTAAGTTATGGGCCCAAACATAATGGACTTTGTAAAAAATCAGGAAAAATAATAACTCACTTAACATGAAAAATTTTGAAACTAGAGTCTATTTTCTCAAGTATATAACTATGTTTAATTAAGATTCAATTGTTAACCCAAAATTAAATCTAAATTTTGTAAATTTTTTAAGTTATTAGCATAAAAAATAAATCAGTACCTTAAATTTTGCCCAACTTTGACCATGGCACGTTTTTTACCTGTAAGCACCATTGATTTAATTTTCACAGCATGTAAACATAAATATTTAGTTTGTCTAAATCTGAAATTTGAAAATAAAAGCTTGAAAATTAAGTAAGTTATTGATTTTTTTTCTGTAGTCACTTGCTTTGATTACAGATGCAGGGACCCACTCCAGGTCACTGGAAGTCAGCTGTGCCAGGGTTTCTGATTTGTTACAGTCACTGGGGGAGATCCCCTGCTGTGACAGGTGTACAGTTATTCTCATATCACCACCCCAATCACCCCCCCCCCCCCGCCCCCCCCCCCCCCGCAAACCCAACCCACCAAGTGTTATGCGGTAATTGTTATTGTTTTCACTGTATCTCCTTAATTGTAATGCTGTTTCCACTCCCATATGCAAAAACTTTCCTTGAAAAAATAATGCAAGGTGTAATCCAGAAGATGCAATGTTTTGTAATGTAGCATTTTTAAAGAAATCAATTTTCTTTTAAATGATTTTAACAAATATAATTGAACCCATCAGTATGCTTAAATTATTATAAAATATGAAGCACATTATGGATAAATAAAGACACAATTAAAAACTGTGAAATCTAAATCAAGTATTATTTTTAGATATTTATTGTTTTGCAGATTTAAAAGATATATTTTTGTGGTAAAAAATAAATAAACATTTGTATGCATGATGTGGTGTTATCTGACAAGATTGAGATTTATGATGATGCAATTGAGAATTATGAATCAACTTTTATATTCAGATATATATGTTAAAGTGGAAATGTATAAAAATATAAACTTAAATTAGAAAATAATTGATGTGATAAAAAAATCAGGATTTAATACAAACATTTGTTCATTATTTTCCTGCCTCAGCACAATTTGAGATCAGGCTTTGTTTGCCCTGTTTTATGTTGTTAATTAGCTATATTTCAACTGTATACATTTCATAAAAAAAATACATATATATTTAATAATATATATTATGCAAAAAAATAGATTCAATTGAACAAATGTGTAAACTACTGAAATGTCAACAGTTAATCAAAAAACCAACTAATGATCATGGTAATAGTACAGATCATTTGTTCACAAACTGCTCACATGCTTTAGTTTCAACAGTAGGAAACACATGGTCAGGTCACAAAATATTTTTTGCAACAATTTCTTGCTCATCAATACAAACCAATCATATAAACCAACCATGGCCTTTATTACCTCTTCCTCTTACACTTTATCTCCATTTGATATTATTTTAGATTTTTACCTTCAAGGTTAACGTCAGCTGAGCACAGTGACCCATAGGTCCCTTGTTCTACATTTTAGAGCTGATTATAGAAAAACACTCGGGAAGCATTTGGTGGATTGTTATGAAACATGGTATATACTTCTCCAATTTAAATTTATAAATGATTATCATTTATAGCAATGCAATGCAATGCAATGCTTACAGATACTGGCCTGATGTTTGGTGTGTTGCTTGATAATGACCCTTTACAGATCGAGTTTGCATTTTGCCCTTGTTGACCTACTTTTGACCATACAACACCTCCTGAACTTTAAAAATTTTACAAAATTTAACAAATGTTTCTAATTTGCCCCAGGCGGGGGCATTCGTGTCGTTCCGAAACATCTAGTTTTTTTTATAAAAATTCATCTGAAAAGCATTTTGTATTAGGAAATGTATTTCAAAGTTATTTCAAGTAGGGACCACTTTTGTGTACAGATGGCAGCACTTGGTTTTCCATTGGCAGATTGCAGGTGCCTTGATGTTGGCCTGTAGCCAAGATGATGTCAGCTCTATAAATAGTTTTAGCACAGTGCCAGGATTGGAAGAAGTGCAGCCAAGTATAGGTCAAGAGTTCACTCAGTGCAGTAGCTGCATTCTAGTTATAGCTTTGGCAGACTGCCCACTGCATCAGTTTTGGCACCAAAGTTCAGCCTGGATCTATTAATAGCTTTTGTAGACTGCTATCTGTGTCAGATTATGCAACAGGTCAAGAGTTCTCTCAGTGCAGCCAGGTACAGGTCAAAGGTTCACTCAGTCTAGCGAGGTGCAGGTCAAGAGTTCACTCAGTGCAGAAGCTTGAGCCAGCAATTTGTCACAGTTCACTAGAGGGCAACTGCCTTACTCACCTAAGCTTGGTCAGCCCAGTGCATCAGATTTAAGTTGGATGTATTGGCCTGATATTTTGACCTGTCTATGCGTCTTTGATGGCTTTCTCATTTACAAGACAGGTGTCGCCACCTATATTGACTTTTGCACAGTGTATGCGCCTGCATATTTCTACAGAGGAATTTGATACATCTGCCTGAAATTGGGCATATTTATACCTATGGGGTAGCTTTATCATGTACAAGACTGATGGGGCCACCTACAATACTTTTTGCACAGTGTATGTCCCTGCTCATTTCGCAGGAGGGGTTTGACACATCAGTCTGACATTGGGCATATATATGTTGTGTGCACCCATGCCAGGATTTTAGCAGTGATGTTTGTGTAATTGTTTCTTGTTCAAAGTGTTTAGTACTTGCATTGTTCATATACATGTTACACAGTCTAGAAAAGTAATGGTCCAGTATTGATGCATTATACCTGGTGTTATCCCATTGCACAGGTTGGCATTAGGCCTGTAGGTCTTGTTACAATTGGCTCATATACTTTTTCCTTTACCAAGTGAGCAATGTTAGTTAAATAACGCAATCCAAAATTCAACTTTAGGTGCATATACCTTTGCTGGTATATCAGTTGTTTTACATTAAATTTAAAATGTCCAGCTTTTGTTTCTGTGTTAAAGTCAACTATATTACACGGAGTATGATGTTCTCTTCTTTTCACGAGTTACAGATAATTTCTATAAATGGGTACTAACTGGTTCATTAAGACATTAATTTGATCAATATATCAAAGGCAGAAGGTATTGACACAGTAGATTTTCTTGTGACCTTTAGGGTGCCTTTCCTTACATGTGGATTTCTCCTTCCAGCGGAAAGTCCCTTTCCATATGTGCGGGTCCCGGCTTGCTGATGACAAATTAGTTGGAATAAAAACACATGCTCTAATAATCAAAATTTCTCAATTTTTAGCTCTGCTGATTATAAGTTGTGATTATAAGTGCTGATTATAGCTGTAGCCATCACCCTTTGTCCGTCCACTGTCCGGCTGTCCGGCTGTCTGTCTGTTAACAGGGCACAAATCGTAACCACTGGACCTGAAATTTTCTTACTTAAGATCCAGAGAGGTTCATGAAAAATCTCCTTGGAAACCTGGAATTAGGTCTCTGTTACCCATATTCTTCAAGCTATGGGGCTCCGAAGTACACCACAGAAAGCTCAAGAATCTAATACATTGATCACCATGATTTTTTGCATGGAAATTGATCATGCAGTGTTTCATCAGTTTCTACAGACTGGTGGTGCCACCTGCATTTTTTAAATTTTTTTTACGATTTTCTTCTGTATTTTCAAGACCTTCAAACATGCGTTCCTCTGTTAACAGGGCACAAATTTTAACTGCTAGATTTGATATCTCCTTACTTTACATCCAGAGAAGTCCATGAAAAGTCTCCTTGGGAACCTGAATTTAGGTCTCTGGTACCCATATTCTCAAAGCTATGGGGCTCCAAAATAACCCCGAGAATAATGAAAAGTTTGATACAAAAGCTCAAGTATCTGAACAACTAATGCATTGATCACCATGATTCTTCGCATGGATATTGATCATGCAGTGTTTCATCAGTTTCTGCAGACTGGAGGCGCCACCTGTATTCTTTTGATTTTTTACGATTTTTAAGGCCCAGCTTGACAAGCGGTGCCCTGTAGTGATCACCATGTCAGTCGGTCCTTTTGTCCTTCCGTCAGTGACACTTTCTTTTGCACGCGATAACTCAACAACAACATACTGCACCTTTCCCTAACTAACAGGGTTGATTGGTACCTATGAGGGCTCCAGACCTATGGATAACAGACTTGTTTGAATTCACAGCCCAATCGCTGATTTTTCTTTTGCACGCAATAACTCAACAACAACCTACTGTAGCTTTCCCCAATTCACTGACTTGATTGGTAACAATGAGGGCTCTAGACCTATTGAATTACAGACTTGTACGAATTCCAATATGGCCATCACAGCCCAATCGATGATTTTTTTTTCGTGCGCAATACCTCAAAAACAACATACTGCAGCTTTCCCAAATTCACAGGGATGATTGGTACCTATGAGGGCTCCAGACCTATCAAATTACATACTTGTCGGAATTCCAATATGGCCACCCCAGCCCAATCACTGATCTTCTTTAGTGCGCAATACCTCAAAAACAACCTACTGCAGCTTTCCAAAATTCATAGGGATGATTGGTACCTATAAGGGATCCAGACCTATTGAATTACAAACCTGTTGGAATTCCAGTATGTCTGCCACAGACCGATGGCTAATTTTCTTTTGCACACAATATTTTAACAACAACCTACTGCAGCTTACCAAATTTCATAAGGATCATTGGTGCCAGTTAGGGCTCCAAACCTATTGAATCACACACTGGCTCAAAATCAAATATGCATGGTTAACAGATTACATTCGTTGATTTTTTATTCCACACATCATTTCAGACATAACTTCTTTAATATTATTTGTTCCAGTAGGATTTTTTCCCTCATGCATTTGGATAAAAACCTGTTTCTGTTTGTCATATTTTACAAATTTAACTTAATTTTTCACCCATATGTAAACTAGTCCATCACTTGCAGAAACGCGGGGCCCTCTGAGGACCATTGTCCGACCACATCTAGTTTTTCTCTATTTTCAAGACCTTAAAAGATGTATTCATCTGTTAACAGGGCACAAATTTTAAGCTCTAGACCTGAAATCTTTTAACTTTACATCCAGAGAGGTCCATGAAAAGTCTCTGTATCTGAGCAACTAATGCATTGAACAACTTGATTATTTACATGGATATTGATCATTGAGTGTTTCATCAGTTTCTGCAGACTGATGGGGTCAACTGTATTTTTTGCGATTTTTTACGATTTATTTTCTCAATTTTTTAAAGAGGTCGTATGTTAACAGGGCGCAAATGGTAACCACTGGACCTGGAATCTTCTCACTTTACATCCAGAGAGTTCCATGAAAGTCTTCATGGAAACCTGGAATTAGGTCTCTGTTACCCATATTCTTCAGGCTATGGGGCTTCAAGTCCCCCCCCCCCCCCAGAATAATGAAAAATTTAATACAAAAGCTCAAGTATCTGAACAACTAGTGCATTGATCTGCATGATTCTTTGAATCCATATGCATCATGGAGTGTTTCCTCAGTTCCTGCACACAAGTGGCGCCACCTGGACTTTTTAAAAATTTCAACACAATTTTTTCTTCATTTTTGAGACCTTCAAAAATGCAGACATCCATTTAAAGGACACAAACTTTAAAAATAGGCCCTAGAATCTTCTAACTTGTCATCCCAGGAGATCTGTGAAAATATCCTTCGAAACTTGAAATTAGGTCTCTGTTACCCATATTCTCTGGGCTATGGGGCTTATAAACACCCCCAGCATAATTAAAATTTTGATAACAAAGCAGGGCACAAATCATAACCATTGGACCTGGAATCTTCTAACTTAAATCCAGGGTGTTTCATGAAAAGTCTCCTTGGAAAAGTGAAATTAGGTCTCTGTTACCCAAATTTTTCGAGCTGTGGGGCACCCCTCAGAATGATTGAAAATTTGATACCAAAGTAGGGCACAAATCATAACCATTTGGCCCAGAAAATTCTAACTTGACATCCTAAGAGTTCCTCAAAAGTTCTCCCCAGAAACCTGAAATTCGGTCACTGTGACCTATATTCTAAAAGTTTTTGAGTATGTTTGAGCACCTCAGAAATAATGTAAAATACACACAAATTGCCAAATTCCTCAGGAAAGGCTGGTTGGATTGTCATCAAATTTGTTGTGCTCATGGGTCTTGATGAATTTAAGCTAAGATGCATGAACAATTATGCCACCTACATTATCTTAATAAGTTGCCTGTGCAAGGACATATTGTCAACATGTCAGTCGGCCGAGCGTCATGACCCATGGGTCACTTGTTAGTGTAATGTGTTAAGAAAATATTCAGTTGAAAAATTTATACTAACTGATTAGGCAGATTGAAGTGGATTTATATCGTATCTTAATTACCAGCCAGGCTTAAATGATAGCTGTTTCCTGTCACACTCTAACTAGAGCTTGCCCCGGGCTGTATCTCAATGAAGACTGGTCGTATATTTTTTATGCCGTCTGATAAGCTCTGTCAGCTCCTTTTTCTTTTGTAAGACAAGGACACATACCTGTTTCTGATATATACATGCAGCATCTGCATTCAGGTCTTGCAGAAATCCGACATGATTGGATCCGCATGTGGGACCCGCGCGGGGGCCCGCACATATGGAAAGGAGACAATGATAACACACTTGTTGGATTTCAACCATGCGGACCCTTGCTGGTCCCGCGTTGGGGCCCACATGTATGGAAAGGCACCCTAAAGCATGTCACAACTGAACATTTTCTGCTGTAATACCTAGACAATCAGGCCTGCTAACCACCTGTCACACAGAGGACTGATTACTAGGCTCAGATGACTTAAAGTAAGCTGACCTACAAACCTTTGAAATACACTGTGTAAATTCATGTTAGTACTGTAAGGTACCATTCAAGCTTTTATAAATTCATCTGTGCTTATTTTGAAACAACATCATTCAGGAAAGTATGTTTTGTTCCAGGTGAAAGGAAGACCCTACTATGCGACAAGGAATGCATAGAACACCGCTTCATGTGCAACTACGGAGAGCTGTATGTGTTCATTCATAAAAGATAACACAAAAGACACAGTGCAGGAAAATGTTTTTAGAATGGCTATAAAGATTGCTCTTAATATTATTTGTGGTTTTAAATAAGTTAAACCATTTATATTGTTTTTTGGTCAATTGTTTTGAATTCTACCAGAAAGACTTTTACATGTCTTGTAAAAATGAAATTGATTTTCATTGAAATGTTGCCTTCCCATTCTTCAGCAATGCATACTTCTAAACAAACAAAAGAAGAATCCTCCTGTTTCTAATAAAATCATTTTGTGATAAAAGTAGGTTATGGTTATTTATGTCCAACGAGGGTTTCTACTAACATCTTCTCAGTCTGACTTAGAAAAAATTTAAGTGTTGAAAGAAATACATTTCCTTTATTCATAAAAGTGAAGTGATGTGGAAGTCATAAATAAGCCAACACTCCATTCTGTCATCAGGTAATGATTAAAAATTAAGGACCCACGGGTCTCGACACTCTGCTGTGTTTGTCTAAAAGGATGTTTTTTATGAGCTTTTTCAACATGTGGGTGCTGTGACCTGGACCAAAATTTATGTTTCTTCCGTTATTGACAGGTGAGCAATATGTGGAATATGGAAGATTTGGGACGGAGTTTGATTCACATTGTATTCATCACCTTTTTAAAGATCTTTGACCTTCACCTTTTACCTAGTCACTCCAAAATAAAAATGATTCTTTATTTAGTGGTGGGCCAAATATAAGTCAAGATTGTAATCTATATGTCAAACCAAACAGTTATCATCCAGAAACTAAAGTGTGAACCCTATCTGTTGATCCAAACCAGGGTTATCGTGTATAAAATAATTGGTGATCGGATAGTCCCAGTGACCTTGAACATTGATCTTTTTACCCCAAAATTAATACGTTTCTGTCGCAACAGCCAAGCAAGCAATTTGTAGAAGATTGAAGGTTTCGGATGAAAAATTGGATTAAAATGCGACGAAAATCTTTCAAGAGAGGTGAGTCCTGTGACATACACCTTTGACCCCATGATGGCAAAATGCCAAGGTTCCTTGCTTTATTAGTGGACTATGTATGTTAGGTCTGAAATCCATATGTCAAACCAACTGGATTTATCATCCGGGAACTTATTTAAGGACAATTAAGACGCTCAGTTGGACAGACAGACAGACAGGGTGATTATTATAGGTCAACCTATTATGACCCATAAATTCACCAAGATTCAGCACATTATATAAAACCACCACTGAGAAACTGACATGATTCCGGTCATTTGGTCTCAAAAATAGAAAAATGTAAACTTTTGAAAAATACAGGTGGCGCCAGCAGATTTCGGGAACAAACAGAATTAGTCTTGGTCAACATTCAAGACAATATTCCTTCATTCCATGTATAATTATCAAAAGGAGGTTTAGGGGGTTTTGTTTGAATTTTTTTATTATTCTGGGGTTTACTTACAAGCCCTGTAGCTTGAAGGATATAGGTCGCGTTGACCTTATTTTAGGTTTCCGAGGAGATTTTTTATATACCTCTATTATGTTCACATAGAAACTTTTTGGGTCGGCGTTACGATTTGTGTTCCGTCAACTGACAGACGACGGACAAACCGCCATTCCTATATCAAAGTCAGCTGAGCTAAAAACTTCAAACTAGTGTATTAAATAAAATGTATGAAACATTTAGTAAATGATTAGTGTGTGAATACTGATCCATAGACTGACAGAAAATATGTGTATGTGATATTTATAAAAATAGATTTACCTGAAACATTTCCACGTAGTTTCCTAAGGATTCTCTACCATCAGGTGTAGTTGGACGTTGGCTGCTGTGGACCCACACGAGGTCCGTAAAAAGTTCGCCTATTGGTACATAAATCTTATCTGCAGACCAGGTCCATGTCTCCACTTTTGAACAGGTGCGCATCAGTGATCTCTCGATGATCAGTTGAATTTCCTCAAGGGATGGATCTGTAAGGATAAATTATGGAAACTTCTCAGATGGACAACTCTTGCCATATGTCTCCCAAACAGTCAGCAACAATTCTTAGGAAAAATTCAATATTCTGAACTGGAACCATTAAAAAAGAAAATATAATGAGATAACATGATAATGATTACAACATATTTTCTTCAAGAAGTACAGACATTTCCTAATATGCCTATTGAATGAAAATACTTTTCTGGTCCACTTCATGGGGACAACGATGAGCAACTATTATTTGACATAATCAAGATTTGCACTCCATAATTAACACTGGTCTCCAATGATACACACAGGTAACAAAATATATTACTGTCATAAAGACAAGCAAATTTGTCGTTCAGTAATAAGTTTTGGAATTAGAACAAATATCTTTGTCATCTTTGGCCAAATACAGAATATTTTAGAAAAAGTATTTGAACAAAGGCAATTTTGCCATAATTCCTGTAACCCGTTGTTACCCATGCCCTTACTCAGTCATATTTACATTTTTCTTTTAGCTCTGATAACTTTTAGTCATAGTCCGTCATGCTGTCTGTCGTGCTGGGCGGACGTCCGTTAACATGATACGTTTCTAAACCGTTGGAGCTATGATTCCAAAATTTGGCATGCGGTTAGATGATGTCCCTAGGTTCTCCTACAAAACCCGGAACTGATCCATTGTCCGTCTTTCTGTCCGATATATACTTGCCCTTTGTAAAACCATTGGACCCACAACTCTGAAATTCTGTTAGATATCCCAAAGATCTCCTACCGAACCGAACACTGACTCACAGCCACTTCATTCAAGAAATTAACGAAAACCTGAAATTTCCATTAACATTTCAGGACTGCCCAATATAAAAACTCAGATCTAAATTTATTCATTCAGCATGGCATATTGAGGTTTTTCCTTAGCATAGTATAATACAAAAAATAGAATCTAATTGAAACATCATATATATTCTTTTCCTGCATCAGCAAAACGGAAGATAAATTGATCTGCTTTATTTGTCTTCCTGCCTGTCCTTTCAGATTTCATCTCCATTTTATCATATTCTCAAGGTCAACTTCATCTCAGTACCGTGACCGATTGGTCCCTTGTTTTATAACTCAACAGAGCTTGCCAGGCTCTTTTTGGGAAATAAATGATTACTAGTTAATATTGTGACCTTATTCTTTCTTGAGTCTTCATAAATAAATATACTGCTTTTTCGGATTAGATGGTTATTAAGTTACTCGTTCTAAACTGGCCCTTCAGCCGACGAAATAACTATTGAACAACCCTAGGGTTTTGGTACAATAGTAGATCCCTTTTAAGTGAAAGCAAAACACGCGTGTGAGAGAGCCTTAGGCCCCTTTTCCATGCGAGTTGAAACGCGCGCGTTTCAGCGCGCTGAAAAAACGCGCTGAATTTAGCTTTTCCATATGCACGGAAACGCGCGCCCGCGGAATCCCCCCTCCGCATAACGTGCTCTTACAAGGGAATCCCCATCCTAAATCGTTCCCAGTAACATGTCAAGCTGGAACATGTATTTGTACATGTCACTGTATTCATCCATGCATTTATTACTTTCGTTATATTTACAGGAACTTATAGTTTACATAACTATTGACATGCAGAATAATACATACATACATAATACATACATACATACATATGTATATATATATACATATATATATATATATATATATATATATATATATATATTAAATAAAGTGGAAAAGCAGAGCACCGATAAAGTATGAATTGTCACCATGTCACTGTATTCATCCATGCATTTATTACTTTCGTTATATTTACAGGAACTTATAGTTTACATAACTATTGACATGCAGAATAATACATACATACATAATACATACATACATACATATGTATATATATATACATATATATATATATATATATATATATATATATATATATTAAATAAAGTGGAAAAGCAGAGCACCGATAAAGTATGAATTGTCACCATGATCAGAGCATTCGTGCAGAGAGCATTCGTGTCCTTGACCTCTACAAGAAGACTCAACCGCGCGCGTTTCCGCGTGCAAGGAAAAGGTACATCTGATTAACACTTGCCCGATTTTTTCAGCACGCGCGTTTCCGCGCGCATTGAAAAGGCCCCTAAGATTTTTATAAGTTAAAATACGAGATATTGAATATGCTGTCTACTTGTTACCGCTCACAAAAAAAAAATTGGGAAAATGGCGGGCGTAATATATTGTATCGCTTAGGCGACAAACAACAGGGCATGCACCACAGGTTTTAAGGTCAATGGTATAATGGAAAGTCTAAATAATTCAGGATATTAACATGGTGGTTTTGTTTGGCCGCAAAATTTCCACTACATCTTGTGAAGGGGAATCCCAAATGAAAAATGCCAAGCGCAAGCAGGTTTCAACAATTAAGCAGTGTTTCCTTCAATGGGCCGAAACGAATGGAAAAGTGTTCTAACACATGTCGGCTGTGCAAAAAAATGACAGCCGGATTTGGTAAATACAACCCAGGCTGAATAAATATCGGATTTAAATCTAAGTTTTGTGAATGAATATCTACTACCCATAAAGCCGAAGAAAAACAAAAACAAATGGTCCTAATTTAAATCTGATTCAAATAAAAGTTTTGTGAATGAATTTCTACTACCCATAGAGACAGCCGGAAACAAAGACAAACAAATGGTCCTAATTTAAATCTGATTTAGATATGTTTCGTGAATAAATTTCTACTACCCATGGAAAAAGCCGGGGAAAAAAACAAAGACAACAAATAGTCCAAATTTAAATCTGATTTAAATCTAAGTTTTGTGAATGAATTTATATACCCATGGAGAAAGCCTAAGAAACCGAATGGTCCAAATTAGTAATGATAGGATGTTGAATTACCTGACATAATTCCAACTGTTTCTACGGTTCGACATGGTCGTTCCACAGCAGAGGCACCGGTGGTCTGTAAAAGTATACATAAAAGCGTCGTTATTAAATCGATTATTTACTGATGAAGCATATGCCACCAAGGTAACCTATTTAGCTTGAGCTAATTCATAAAATACATATATAGTTGTACAAAATGCCCAAACGTGGTCCATGGATACCGAAAAATACAGCTGAATGTATAAATATCAACACATAGGATAACTGACAATGAAAAATCTTATCAGACATAGCTCATACTTTAAATAATATCCATTTCTAAAATGGTTATTTGGTTTTAAAATGTCAATAATTTATCAGTAAATATTGATCAAACTTACTTTATGATACTAAGAGTAGGAGGGAAATACTGACTACTAATGTTACAGTTCAAACAAGTATAAACATCTGGACTTGTAGGTGTTATTCCTAATGACAAATTTATTGGCATTATCAGATTAAAATTTTACGTAAAAATGTTTCTTGAGTATTTAGGAATTCCGTGTAAAGCTGGCTTTGAATATTTAATTAACATGTTACGTTCTTAGATTTCCAATGGTTGAGAAACTAGTGTGATATGCATTAGAATAGTAGATTGCATATGTAAATGAACTATTTGTATTACCATCAAGGCATTTAAAACATGAAAAGAAACAAAATTCAACCCCACGTCATTGAATAATGGACACAGAGTATCAATGAGTATAAAAAGTTCTAGCAACAATTCGAGGAGTCTTGTTTTGAAATTTTTGAATCTCTTACATACAAGTTTCGGAAGATATGCAGTGATTTATGCCATTCTGAACGACAGAAAAAAGACAAAGTTCAGATGCTCATTTTACAGATATGTTGTATATGATTGTTCCAGTTAAGACGGAAGTCTTACCCCCTCAAAAAATAAATGTGATATACTGGGGCCATGTTGACCGTAGCTCTCAATACGTTTGGTGAAATCACAACTCTGTATTTTTAGGACTGATAAACATTCAATATTCCCTAATCCAGCGCAATATCAATATGTGCTTGTTATAATAATCAAATGTATTTATTTGCTGAATAGATGTGAGTTGTGCCTTGTGGAGTGCCTTTAAGTTCGTTCCTTCCTCAGCTTGTATAAAAAAGCATAATTATATTTAAGTTGATCATGCTATCATTGATTATTCTTTATAAGCCAAATGAAGCTGCTCTGCGTGAAAGGTATCCGTATCTTTTTTTTTATAAATAGATAACCTGTCGAAAATGTAATAAGTCTGATTTTACCAAGAATATTTAATGGAAAGAAGTGCAAACTCGGGCATCAAAGATCGTTGGCCAAGATGTCCAACTAATTTTATTGCCCTATCCTATTTTACCGTCCGTGATCGGTCGGACAATATGTAACAGCTATGACAATTATTTGCCTTCTATTTAAAAAGTATTGCATTTGCTTCGGTCAATTTAGGAGTTATAATTTCATGGTGTTAATATAATAATTCAAGATAAAAATTATTATAAAATTTGTAAGGTGTTTTACCTGTTCGGAATACCCAGTTTTATATAACCCTAGCTCTGATCCTTAACCCTCACTCCTAAATATAAATACATTTCCCGGAAGAGGTGGTTATATAATTATCGCGTGCAAATGTGATAATATCGCAAGCTAACGGAGTAATGTCGTTTGAGAATCGAATAACTGTCCAGTGTTCATGCGATAAAAATATTTCTGTGTGTCCTTTACGAATTACCGTATATTTACGTCACTAGACCTAAATCAGAATTGGCCTGCTTTGTCATTGTTGTAATACGATGTGGCATTAAGCTCCCAACTCAAATATGACAGACGAATTTCTTTTATTTGTGATAACCCACTACGAAGAGGAAAGCTTTTGTTATTTAAACGATACTAGCTTATAGCAGGATGCAATTTTAGCTTCACAAAAGATGCAAATGTTTTTCAAGAGGGGAATACAAAATGTATCACACTTGAATTCAGAAATGAAGGTATCGATGAAGTGAGGCTGAATACATGCAGATCGCAAAGAGAGAGGAAATCTGTAGTGTTTTATGGCAAAACCATAGATGCCCATTCTTTGTGACTACGAAAAGGTGCAACTGGATTAAAGGTAATATACGATTGAATCATGATATAAAATAATATTTGTGTGTATTTGTGCGCGTCTGCACGTCTCAAAAAACTTATCAAAATGTTCTTATATATGTGAAAGGAGTTTTAAAGTTGTATTGTTTAAAGTTGCTTGACTCATGATATTTTATTTGAAACACTTATTCAATATAGTAAACGTATTGTATATGATAAATTGAAATGTTTTATATACATTAGTGTTCAGGTCAAAAACAGAGAAAGGAAACGTTGTTTTATTATAATACCAAAAGATATCTATTCAGACTTACCTGAGGTTCTTCAAGTAAAACGGCCAGGTGGAGCTGGCCTGTCCGTCGTAGAGCCACGATGAGGTTGTAGAAGGCCTCGTCAGACTTTCTTGTCAACAGTTGAACCAAATCAAAAGTTTGCTCCTCATTACTGCGGCCAAACCCCTATATGAAAATGCAAAGTGATGATTTCTACCAGTAATACACAAAGTCATTTTAAACGAAAAGTGTTATTTTCATTCATAATGATAACGTATTATCTCAAATCCGTTATCTGGACGTCTTCACGTTGTCTTTGAGAAGGGAGGGCCCGTTTAAAAAGACACTTGTGACCCACTTGTTTTCTATTTTTGTGTTTTGTATTTTTTTTTGTATTTTGTGTCCCTGTGTAAAACCTTAATTAAGGGTTCTCTTTGCCATGAACTTCTATCTCACTATATAATTAACACTATCTTAATATTTTCTCAAATATTTATATAAATCTAGTTCCACTTTCCAGTCAAATACTCCAGGGGCTTGAAAAATATTATTCGAAGGGCAGGGGCAGCTATGCTGACTACAACCAAAGCCATTTGTAGCTATTCATAGCCACTGGCCAGGTAAGTAGGGGAGCCTTACTGTACTAATGATCCAGTCATAACAGGTAGGCTTTTATCTAACCTCCCGAAGTCATCACGAGCTAGTTTTAATGTTGTTAGGAGAATACTTGTACATTTAACTGGAACTATATATGTCCAATAGTGTCAGAAATGCTTTTCTAACGGGCAGAGAGATGGTTGTCGGGACACACACACGAACGAATGAAAGGTGGATGATAGAAGACTGGTAATCACTAAAGTTCAGATATAGTCAGCCGGCTAAAACTATAAAATATTATACTAGGTTCTCATCATCTTTAAAAATTACTTATTATTAATATCAGGTCTAGAAATATTAATATTCAACAAAACGCAGAAGAATATTTGGATAAGTGCATTCGAATAACCATGTAAAAGTACACATAAAATGTTTTATTTTTGTAAGACTTTGTTTATACTGCTGTTTACACTTAAGCTACCCGTTCTTTTGTGTTAAAGTTCTTTAAAAATAAACGTCAGTATATATATGCATTATTAATTACACCAGTTAATACATATATTACACCAGTAATAAATTGTGTTAATGGTCTTTTTTAGATATATTTAAATTTAATATATATAAAGAGGTACTTGTGCATTCATATATAGTAGGAGAAGAGAGGCAAAATGTCTAATATTATGAAACATACTAATGTTTCACTTTAACATAAAAAATCTAAGGTCGTCGGTATACTTTTCAATGTTTATAAAAAACGGAATGCAAATTAAGCAGCACTAAATCATGAACAGTGTTGGAATTTAGGAATTGAGAGTCAGCTAGCTAACGTTTTGACAGATAAAGGACTTTACATCATGCCGGGTTTCGAGTGAAGTAAAATTGCCACCCTTAATTCTTGTATATTATTTAAAAAAGGCCTATTACCTAGCTATTAGGGGAAAAAACCTTCAAAACAGAGATATGAGTAGCTAATGGCTTGATCTGTTGCACACGGGGTCAGCCGACCCTATAATAGCTATCAGATTTATCAGATATTGTGCGTTTTCACTGTTCCAGTAGGCTTCATGATAGTTAGTCTGTTTCTTCGTTGGCATTGAAGGAATTATTTTTAAATGGGACATAACTTCCTATTTTTTTCTTGGCTGTTTTTCATCATTTATCGTTATGTCTTTATTTCATGTCGGAGTTTATTTCTATTTTCTCTTAGCTATTTGACTTCCTGGTTGATATGTGTCTTTATTTTATGTGTATATCCTCTTAGCTATTTGGCTTCCTGGTTGATATGTGTCTTTTTTGTATGTGTATATTCTGCTGGCGGATTGTTAAAGGCTATACAGGCTTTAACGTAGCAGGACTGGTTAAATTAAAAAAAATATCTTTGCAAATTGCAAAAAAATTGTTACCAAAGGAATTATTCATGATTGTTGCATATTATTATTTTGGACCAAAGCTGACAAATCAGTCCTTATGTATGTATCAGGAGAGGACTTTATATAGGACTATATCCTGTTTTCAAATCCTAATTGATATTTCAATAGAAATACTGTTTACATCAAGATTCTGGACAGAACCAAATCGGAGACAAAGAGTAGCATAGCTTCTGGGGTGTTTCATTTCATTACACTGGACACCTTGAGTGTGGGCAAAGAAGTGGTAAACTTTACAGTATTGGTAGCATGCACGGCCTATATTCCTCAGGCATGCCCTTCTTCACTGCAATAATCTCTTTTATCATTTCCGATTCTTCACATTAGAGAAATGTGCTTAGTCTGTCAATATCCAAATATCCTGTGTCAAAACTAGCAGAATAATTGAGGAATATGGATAGATATTAAAACTTACATCAATTTTACAAAACATAAAATATTATTTAAATCACTTTCATAATAAATTTGGTATCAAACAATCTTGTATTTTAAATGTTGTACTAAACAGGATCTAATTAACTGTGTATCAAAATATCAGTTATAACATTATAAAATATTAACAGTCATGTACTTTATATTCTCATACTATACAATTAAATTAATAATGTGAAATAAAGGTAAATTAAATTTTCAAATCATTAATAATGAGGCTGAATGAGGGTCTTCAAAATTGATACCGTAAATTAACAGACAAGTATTAAAAGAATAGTATGAAAAATAATATGTAAATGAATTAACTAGATTATACATGTGCTTGTAGTATGAATTTATTCAAGTGATTGTAGTACTGTTATGAGTTTATAGCAATGAAGGCTGCACTACTTTTTGGTAAGGTTATCATGAACATTTTGGGTCTGCTCTGTATCTGGTGCAATATCATATTTTATCTTGAATGTGTGTTATTACAATCTGGATTATTAAAATGCTAACTGGCTGATGAATACAAGTCTAGGTGCATTTTAGAATATGCATATGGATTGTAGTGGTGAGATAAGATGTACATATCACAATAATAATACACTATTTTTCTGTCTCTTAACATCAAATATGCCCTTTTTATCCATGGTTTAGTAATCAAAATTGAGATAGTGCCAGGTACTTTATTTGAATGAGCCTGCTCTGTCCATTACTCTTATGTAATTATCAGCAGTGCTCACTACCTGCAAAACAGCTGGCCCCTGCTTGCCTTAACAATAAGCACATCATAGGCAAACACTGGACAAGAACTAAGTCTGTTCAGCATTATTCGCTAATGCTTCATAATCAAGGGGGTCACAGAAGTTATAGAAAGTAATATGTATTACTTTGTCTTCTGTTTCTATTACTATTACTATTTCAGCTAAAATTTTAGTCTATTACTATAACTGTTACTATTACATGGAAAAAGTTGCAATAGTCTATTACTGTTACTTATTACTATTACCTCATGTCTGTTTGCATTAAAAGGTATACTTAATATTGAATATTTGGTTGATATAATGTAGTTTTGCATATTTTGGGTCGCCGATTGCATTTTGTGGATAAAGGTGATTTCTATTCAGAAAACACTACGGTGTGCTGACAGTTTTTTTTGTAAACTATTTCCTCCCTGCCACAGGCCTGTCAATCACTGTGCCCCCAGCCGTCATCTGGGTTAGTCGGCCAATAGCGAGACGCATGGGTCAAGCCAATGCTCGGGGAGGCCCGGGTTGACGGTCGGTGTCTGAAAGCTCAATCTAATTAGCTGAGCATACAACCGATAAGCCGAGTAAAGCTACCCGAACTGAAGTTAATTAGTGAGCAAACGCATACGTTCGTGTGAACGATCTGTTAGTGTCATATATAGTAATTAGTATCGTTGGCCTTTGATGTGTATAAGAAAACACAAAACCTTTATATAGCATCAGGTTATTTCTGCTGAGTTATAGGCTTATTGAAAGATACGCAACTTGATATCCCAACCATAATGTCTTGATATTCATACGTCAACATTGGAAAAACTAAATGTTACGTAAATAAAAATCGAAAAAACAATGGGCCGACGACGCAAAACTCCAATGCCCCTTGATTACCTGCAGAACTATGTTGAATGAACTCAAGTCTCCGCGGGCTGAACCTGGTGAACGTCCAGACCTGCTTAGTCTACGTTATAATGTTCTTATTTGTTGAATGTTTAATTGGTCATAAGTTATTGATTACATGGAAATAAACCTTATTACAAGATAAGACTGGACTGTTATCTTAGCCTGGATGTGTATGAATGTTACAAACCATCGTCTCCCTGCTTCCCTTAAAGAATCAAGTCAAGACTTCGCGTGACCAGTAAGCCTATGGTTATGCGAGATTTGTATGATCGTTGAAAGCTAATTTTATTTTCAACTCCCAAACACCTATAAAGGATGTAAACCGTGATAAGTAAATCAATCCTCGCGGCCTCGTTCTCCCTGAAAGGCCATATACCCCGCTCCCGTAGCTCTTGTGTAGACACGCGGTTTCTAATTAGGCCCGGCTCAGCTAGTCCCGGCGCACCTGAACATGGGTACACAGCCCACCTTGCTACTCGGCCAAGCTTCGCCTACTGCAACTAGGTCACGTGGTATTTGACAGATCGCTCTTGTGATATGTTAAACTTGTATAGTTTTAAGTCATTTTAAAAGCAAAATGTTTAACTAATCGATGATATTATGGCATGATTTGATAAAAACTACTGTCCTGTCCAAATTCATGTGACTGTCAAATTGTTGTTGTGCGTAGTTATGTCTTTAGTCCATATGATCTCTTCGAATATAGTTTTTGGACGTTTTCGCACAACTTCATTACACCGGGACATCTTATCTTTGACATATGAAGTTGTTTAGATGTCAACTAAAAAGCGTTTTTTTTTATTTCACGCCTAAACTTAATTAGAAGGGTTTAATCAAGGAAAACATAAAAAATGATATGAAAAAAAAATTATGTGTTTAAAAAAAATATATGGGTTTTATTATTAAATTCTCTATAAAATCATAATTTTTGTACTTAAATGAAAAAAAAAAGACTATGGATTTTTAATCTAAATTTTTGATTAATATAAAAATATATTCTGTATGTGCTTTAGATGTGCATTTATAAACTGTTTTGTTAACTATTTGAATTAAATTAAAAAGATTATCCCAAAATGTAGAGAACCTTCTAAGCTTTCAGAAACTGTATACTTTAAGGGGTCCTAAGGCATTAGATTGTTCAATGTTAAGGAAAAACTGAAACAATGTCAGGTCATGCGGGGGTGGGGGGGGGGGGGGGGGGGGGACAAGTCCTGCTACCTGAGTTGCCGCTTGCCTGTGCATACCCTAAAGTATGTTGTTTTAATGAACCTATACTTTCTCTTAAAGGTTCTGTAAACTATATCTTAATTTCTTAGTTTCTAGTATATAAGTGTGTCTAAGCAGCACATAAGAATTCTTTTAAGACATTACTCCTGTCCCACATTTAACGACTGATATGTTCGAGGTGAGGGCACCAAGGTAATTATCATTTGACAGTAACACTGAAAACTTTGCAGTGATGCTTCTCTTAACTCACCAGAATTACTTAATGCCTGAGAGAACCGGATTAAGATAGTGCGGGCCTGTTGCATTTGTTGAAATGGGTGTCTATCTATAAACCAAATGTCATCAAATGAAATTGTTTACTTGTGTAGTGATTCATTTCCTTATTAGCTACATAGCCAAATATTGCTGAGGTATGACGGTGTTACTGTTAGATCAATGCCATCCACAATCAACATTCAAAAAAAATATATATATACTTCCACAGTTAAAAGTTGTATTTTTCCTAGCTTTTATAATAATAATCTTATTGACGTTAGGCGAAATGTCCCTGCAGTTCAATGCAAATGAATTTATGAATGTTCATTTGAATGTTCAATTTATATTTGGCCCATGTTAATCCTTTTACCATTTCAATCCCTCTCACTTTCAAAATCGCGCCTTTGTAAACTCCAGTTTAGCAAACTAGATTGAAAAACACATTTTTAACAATAGTGAGGCAGACACCAATGCATTATGATTAAGCGCGGGGCCTTCAACCACGTTGCTTTTGCTACTAAGTTAACCCGGCACTGGTGCATGGTTTTGTTATAAGAATGTTTCCTCCTACCTCAATACGCTGTTTCTCAGAGTTGGTAAGGACAGCCAGGCTTATCATGAACGCCCAAAATTTTGTTGTCAAGTTCAAACTGGACACAAATTCTGGTAGAAGACTTTGCAACAGCCCTTTGTGTTCCTCCGTCATTGGTCGTGTGTCTCTGCTGGCCATCTTCACTCTGAAGAAAAGTACTCTTTTTTATTAAAATAATTAAAGACAATGGAGACCTAATTAAGACATTGAAACTTAAACAAAAAAGCAGTGTAAATTTCTGGGAACATTTATTGAAAACTAGTAATTTAGTCAGAGCCCCACGTGTAAACATTTTCAATTATTATAATAAAACTTTCCAATGTTCACCGCAGAAAATAAATGTGTCACGTTTCATCCATTTCATCGTTGGCTCAAAGCTAGTTAAGCAGAAGGCAAATTGGACTACTGTATTTGCGTATTTACAAATGGGAAAGATCAAATAAAAGTATACATAATGGGGAACAAAATGTTTATAAAAAAATATTTAGGAAATAGTAAAACTTGTGTGTATTGATTTTCCCATTCGATTTCTGACGTTCTGCGAGATTAACTTATTCGGGAAAAATTTGAATGTACAGTAATTAATTACATGAACTAGGAAGCAGAATCTTTTCTTAATATAGATTCTGTACTTGTAATGATGATGTAACTATAAGTTCATAAACAGATTCGTAAACTGTTAGTTTGTTATTTTCATAATACAGTTTATAATATCAAATGAGTTCAGTTATTTTTGTAAAAAAAAAAGTACAACTCTGAGACATCATGAAGAGGGAGAAAAGAAGACAGGGAAACAAAAGGTTTTTAAAAATGTCCTATCATAATTTTCCTGAGTGAATTATTGACAGACAAACCAATCAACCAAACAACCAACCAACCAAAGGACATAATATGTATAAAAGGCATAATAATTTAAAAAATCGTAGCAATTCAACTTACCAAGGGGTTCCTTTAAACTCGACGATAACACCCGCACTATCTCAGTATTACGGATTCAGAGCCTTGTACAGCTATTGCATTGGTGCCCCTCCTTTGTCTGAAATGCGCACAGAGTGCGGGATTGTCCAATTTTAGGCAGGGAGTCGCTGCTAGATATCACATGATATTATACAGGCCTGGGATAAGTTGCAAGCAACCACGGAATAACCCCAATACAAGAACAATTCCTTAAAAGGAAATTTGATCCAGGAAGAGACACAAGCCAAACAACAAGCTGATTACATCCGGATACAAAAATAGCTGCAGGCTTAGCGCAAACATGCACAAGATGTAATATTTGATTGTTGCTATCAATTTAACGAAGCCCAATATTCTCATTGCTTACCATAACGCATTACTGTTAAACTCATCTGTTGGTTTCACAGGTATAGGACGCAGGAAACTATAAATTTTATTAAGCTTAATATTCACAAGAAAATTAGAGGCTCACTAAATAAACCAGTAATCAGCGATCAGTGATTTCTTGTAAGGTCTGTTGTATTGTGATGCTGTGGGACATTACAATTATAACAAACTTTGCATGTAAAATAACACATTCCGACAAATCTCTTTTTTGTATCACTGGCACATATAAATAAAAAATATAAATATTATTAAGCTTAATATTCAAAGTTAACTGAGATACCCAATAGATAAACCAGTAATCAATGACTAGTTAATGCTCACGGGGCAGTCAATTTTGAAATGAGTGAAAAAAATTGCTAGCTTATTTCAGAAACAGGATAATTTACGTCAAGGAGATACAGCAATGCAGTACGTGCAGGCCGTGCTCCCAAGGTGACAAGGATGAAGCAGACTGTGGTTTTAGAGAGCTGTTAGGATGATTGAGTATGAGTGTATGCGGGATCCTGGTTTAATGTTTTTTTCGGAGGTTTTACATATGGACCAGGATACAGTTCATCATTACAAGGGTTGGCGTGGCCCCAAAACCACGTGCAATTAGATTATTGTGTATCACTGAACATGTATAGGCCTATTATAAAAATATACAAGGTGACTTATTATTTTCAGTACGTTTCCTCTGCCTCTACTCTCATACCCCGTTTTAAAGAGAAGAACTTCGGGTAGCGGCAAACTGGCTATGTGCCTTGATGTTACAAGTCATATTGTCAAGCCTGGTCAGCACGTGTCCTGCTGACAGGAAGAGTATCTGTGGAAGGGCAGTCACTGGTCCTATGTGACTAGTACTTGCCAGCTCCAATGAACCCCTGGTGTGCCTGCAGTATCTAAGTGCACGGGCTGTCACTGGCTCTTGCTGTAATAGGTATCTTGTCACACCCAGCCCAACCTCAATGGACCTCCTTCACTTACTGAGTATCAGCTTGTTTTCCATTTCAACAATTTTCAAACGGGGCAAAGCGTGGCATTTACATTAACATTAGATTATGGACTCCAATACTTACAGGATCACACTTAATTGAAAAATGTCATAATTAAGTATGTATGATGAGCTCAGAATGTAGAATATAAAATAGAGTGAAGCAGTGAGCCTTATGTCTGCTAGCCAGCATTACCGTCTGAGATCTCTTCAAATTAACTGTGCAGTGATTAAAATATATGTTAAGATGTACAAGTATGTGTTTGGCTACTGTCTGAACATTGAATCATATCTGATTTAATTTGGTCAATTTCTGACAATATGACGATAATGCAATGTGTACATACCTCATTGCTCATAACTTGAATTATAAATAGTTTACCTATGAAGCAATAGTGTATTAAGGATCAGAAGGCATGTTTGCGAAATATAAGTGCAAGAAACCTTGCCAATATCAATGGAATGCACTTGTTAAAAGGGGGAAATATAAAAACTCCATTTACATTGTTTTCCGTTTTCTTGAATATTTAATAAGTTGTGATTAATGAATTGTGATTAACAATGTCTTATACAAATAATTGGAGCTAATTATGAATTTAGAATATATCTCCTTGGGAATGGATGAATGAAAATGGTAGAGATTAAACAGGTCCTATTTTCCCGTGCATGCCTATTGGCTCTTTTTGTCTCCATTTTCTAAAATTGGTCAAAGCCCTATTAAAAAATATAAATAGAATGATTATATACCTATATGCCTGTAGAATCCTAACATTATTATTCATTATATATTGTCTGCTGATCTAAATACGGTTATATTTATAACATTTGATGAAATGTCTCAAAATACGTGTATGTATAAACTTATTTTCTATATATTGAAAGTTATAAAATTAGATTGATGTATTAAATTGTTGAGGGAATTCAAAAGTTTCAAGCAAGTTATTTCTTCATATTATCTCTGAAGTTTAAAATCCTGAAATTTAACATAATTATCAAATAGTGTTTTGTAATTTAAACCAAAGAACAATAATTGGTTATACACTTACTGTACTTGAAATGTTTGCCAAATTGTATTCCTGGATGTTTATACAAGTAACACTGAGAAGTTAAGTTCATAAATGAATTATATAAATGAATAAGATAAATTTTTTACAAGATTGTCCATACTAATTCATACAGGAATATGTCAGCCTCTAACATCATTTCGGTGACAAATAAACTTTGTATAATTGTTTTTAACTCAGCTGACTGAAAGTTAATTGAGGTATAGGTATGGCGTTTTGTTCGTTGTCTTTAGCTATCGTAACCACTGACCCCAGAAGCTTCTATGTAAATATCTTTGGAGGTCAATATAAAAATCTTCTTTGAAACTTGAAATGAGATCGCTGCAACTTATATTCTACGATCTATGGGGCTTGTAAATACCACCAGAATAATTTAATAAAGTTACAAAACTTCCAGTGTCGTGATTATTATTGGATGGATTGCCCTTAAATGTGCCTTGAATAGTGACCATTCCTAGTTTTGTCAGTTCCCCAAAACTGGTGGCGCCACTTGTATTTTTGTAATTGTTATGACTTTTTTTCTAGTTTTTGATACTCCCAAATGACAGCAATCATGTTAGTTTCTGAGCTGTGGTTTCATTTAATGTTCGAAACTTAGCGTATCTGTTGATTAAAAGCGGGTGCCCTGTAGTTATCCCTATGTCTGCTTGTCCGGCTGTATGCCAGTCCGTCTAAAAATTCGTTTCCGGATGATAACTCCAGTTTGGTTTGACATATGGATATTAAAATTGATTTATATATGGTCCACCATTAAAACAAGCAGCCTATTCACTTTGGGTTCATGAGATCAAAATTTAAGGACCCAATTATTTACAAATACTATGGTTGCATTTAAAGCAAACCTTTTCATACCAATCCTTATATCTTGATTATATATAGCTGATCTGCAAATATCGGAAGAGTGCCAAAGGTCAGAGTCACAGGGCCATTTGTCGACAAATTTGTTTCCAGATGATTACTCGAGAATTATTGGCATCAAACTTGACATTCATGTAGCCCTCCAATAAAACAAGGATTCATTCAATTGTGGGGAATCAAAGGTCAATGTTACAGGACCCACAACATAAGAAAAGCTTTAAATGCATTTTAAGCCAAAACTGTCATTACAAACCGCCCATCTTCCACATATTACTCACCTGCTAAGAGCGGAAGATTCCTTTCGATTTTGGGTTACAGGGTCCAAGGTATCAGGGCCCATCTGTTTACAAATTAGTTTATTGACGATAACTCTGATTTGGATAGACATATTGGCTTCAGACTTGATTTATTAATGATACATAATCAGTAGCATTATTATGCCTAACCTCTCACACCAGCAGTTCAGTTTTACTTTATACCAAAGTATCCCAGCAAAACAACCCAGACACAGTACCTCCCTTTTAGCTGTTTAACAGCAGCTTATGGTTCTGCGTGTAAGTAATCACAGACCACCTGTTTCTTTTTAAAGCAAGACAGCATGACCGGAGGTCCGATTTTGCACAGATCGTTTACATTGAGTATTCCAACCAACTTCATACATAGACCGTCATGTCCTTATTTAGATATCTCTGCTGGATGGCCATTATGGTCCATGGACCGAATGTAAATTCAATTTGAAACTTATCGCAACATATTTGTTGAAATGACACGCGAAGCACAGTAAGCCCCGGTGCATCTGGTCTTTACTAAAAGAGTGACCTTGGCCTTCAAAAGGTTAATTTTTTGGTAAATATCACACAAAATCTTAAATATTTTTAGAAAGATTTCATGGATTGGTCGTAAAATCATATTGACTGAATATTTTGCATAGCTTGGTCGTTACCTTACATAATTACATATTTTGTGAAAAGCAAACAAAATATTGTTTGTTAAGTGGATCGACGTATTTTTTAAAGTACCCTATTGTTTATCTTCAAATGTGATAGATCTATTGTTTCAACAATATTTCAAACAGGTTTGAAGAATGTAACCTTGACCCTGCTTTCCAAGGTCAAATCTGCGTACACATAGGATTTTAGTTCACCCTATTACTTTTGAAGCTGGAAACATGCAGTGTGGGCAATGATGTGTCTCTCAGTAAAAAATCCTGCTAAACTTATCATATTGAGTAGTATAAGTCTCTCAGATGAATATTTTGTGGGCAAAGAAAGAGTGAGTAGGAAAAACGTCTCAGGTTGATGACGTCTCACGTGTTTTCAGTGTTCACTCGGAAGCCCACCTGCTTTGTTACAGAAGCTTAGTTAAAGCAACAGATATTTAGTAGCTTTTAGAGTTCAATCCGTAGGACTATTGATATATGGTGGCTGAAAGATGGCTCTCAGATTAGGGAAGATACATTTTCTATACTTAATACAAATTTTATATTTAAATAAATTTGTGATGATAGCCGCAGCGGTTAATATTTTGTGTATAATATAGATTTTGATTAATTTATAGAAAGACACTTATACACTGAAAAAATTACAATAAAATATTTTCTGTTGAGAGACTTGCATATTTTTTTATCCAACAGTTAGTTAGTGACTCATATTTTTATGATTACTTTCCTGGTCTAAAAGTATAAATAGGGGAAGATAAAACATGTGTGCCTCCCTTATCTAGACACCCGGTCATGGTTTTAAGCTCCTGTTACAATCGTTCTTTGTATAACCCGATCGACAGCAAAGAAGATAATATCTTGGCAAGCGTCCAAAGGGTTATTGGGAATACGGGCTCGTGGTTAATGTTCATATCAACAGCTTTATCCTATGTGCTTGTTATTGTATGTATCATCATTGTTGCTGACCGTAACCAAACTTGACCTTTATTAAAGTCGCCCTTGCATATGCTAACTACGCTGCCAATGGAGCGGCTATAACACACGTAGTCGTAGCAGATCTCCCTGGCTATTACCGCTGTCTTATATAGCAAAAAGCTCGGCGCTCGAGTATAAGGGTGGCACGGAGCAAAACATTGTAATCAGAGCAATGGGTTTGATATTGCAATGTTCATCCAGCTCCAAATCTTAAACACGCAACACCCGCTCACTTTGGTCTGATTACACCGAGACAGAGCAGTGAAGAATTTTTGTAAAAATTTACCCATAATGCTTAATATTGATATTCCCCTGTAGTTCCCTGGATCGTTTACATTACATTATTTTTGTGTAATTGTAAAATTATTGCTTTGCACCGCTCCTCTGGAAAAAACCTGTGTTTTATTATTATATAATGATTGCAAAGAAGCTAAAATATATATAAAGATAAATACTATTATTTCAGATGGAATTCCATCAAGACCAGAAGATTTACCTGTTTTCATGTGTTGCACAGCCTGTTGGATTTCATTAACACATATCAATGTTAAGGTCACCACCTGCATTTTCAATATATGACTCTTCTGAATACATTTTTGCCATATACTTAAAATATTTGTCAATATCAGTCTTGTTAGTATTAGGTAGTCCATTACAGTACTCAAACCATTATCTAGCATCTATATTGGATATATTAGTTTTCCGTTTAAACTTTTTAAGGTTTTTCCAAAGTCATTGGTTTCCTTTAACATTAAATACCTTTATTACCTTCTCTTGCTGCTTAAGTTTCTTTTTCAGATTACAGATATATCTGAACCTCTTCTTTTCATTTTTTATATATCACCAGATCCTGAATGCTTCCTGAACTTCTGTATTTCTATAATGCCTTATTCATCATTGATTAACCCCGTGTACCTTCCTGGTTCAACCAATCAGGCTGATTTGTAGAGTAGCAATTAATTTATTTTCTACAGAGAAAGTGTGTATACTTTATATAAAGAATGAAAAGCTTTATCAAAATCATAATCAATAAATGTGTTAAACTCTTGAAATTTTTTTTACAACATTCCTGATCAAGTAAATTAGCCAAACCTTCTGGTTCCTACGATTTCGAAAAGTATTTTTCCCATTATGATGACTTCATAGAGGCTTTCAGACAGACATGTAGTTTTCACAGAAAATGATGATACCGTATAGAAAAGATCAGAAGTGATAATAAATGTAGTCCACAACACTCTGCCCTGAGTGTCTGACACATGTATATTCCTCTGTTAAGTCTGTTGAAAGCCTGCCATTGACAATATGTACGTTAAAAGTACAGCACAATTGTTGTAGAGAATAACCAAATTTATTTACTTACTATCTTTTGAATATCTAACATTGTTGAAGTCATCAATATTATAGCCATGACAAACACCAACAAACTCTACTTCATCATTGTCAATAAAATCATGCATATTGCCTATTCTTGTATTAAAATCTCCCATCTGGATAAAATTTTATAACCCATACTTTGATAGCATTTGAAATAGAATATTTTCTAGTCTAAGTATACCATCAATTTCTTGCATACTGTTATACAAGGGTTAAATCTCTGTAGCAACATATGCATATATTATCATTACATTTTTATAAGAGTTTAAAGCCTCTCCATCTAATAGCAAATCAATGACATCAGTGAACCTGTTAGCCTCATTAATCTTAAAATAACAAGTTTTTCGTATACACACAACAATACGCCTCCCAGTTTCGTGTTTTCCCTTGCAGCTCCGAAGCAATTAAAGTCAGTTAAAAAGCTAACAAAGTCATCACATTTATTAGCCCAAGATTTCCCAATACACAAAACATGACAATCTATTAACAGATGTTTAAAATTTATTGTGATAAGCTTTGATTTCAGTCCTCCTGCTTTCCCAGATATAAAATTCACCACATTATCTGTACTGTGCAAGTGTTAGTTATTTGATCTGTGCTTACATCCATCTTTTGTGCAAGTGCTTAGTGAAGTTAGTATCCCGGAGACTAGGTGCTGTTAATTATCTGTTGGACTAGACCTGTTACTTCAATGCTCTGTATATGAAAAGGAAATATATATATGGTTTATTATGATATCCTTTTCATGTGTATCAGATTTTGGACCCTGGCCTAACCCCTATTTATTTCTATTTGCAACCATATCGTTTCAAAATCAAGGTGGTTTATGCAGCCATTATCTTTAAAAATTTTAAAATAAAGAAGCACTGACTTAAATATAGCTAGTGTCCCGCGGGACATTTTGCTCAGCTTAGCATTACACACTTTCATTCCAATACAATGTATCACAATATTCGATAGATGCTACAATTTACAAAAAAAAAGATAACTAGAAATCTGTGAGTGCATAACTGCGCCAACACCGATTGATTCAAATCCAGATCAGTCTCAAATTGGATTGATCCGTGGTGAGAGATAGTCATTTCCGAAACCAAGGGCCTTCCATTAGTCAAAATCTTAGTAACATCCACAGCAACATTTGGGGATATTGGAACTTTTTCTCCTTTTTCTTCCTTCGCGAGATGGAAACCCATCCGACGACCGTTCTTTATAACGTCATCACGATGATGCAATGAATTCATAAATCGTTTATAATGATGGCGTTACCAGAAGGATGTCATTTCCTTACTTAAGCCTAAATAAACCTTGCAAGCCAAAAAATTAAAAAAAAAATCAAATGGCTTGTAGAACATTGTATATCGAGGAATGAGCCTTAAGTAAGGGATGGCTTGTTTAAGGACTAGAACGAAGGCATTTGGGAGATGGTGAATGGAGAAATCATTCGGACATCATACAAGAAGGGAAAAATTCTACCGATCACTCCGAAGATCAGAGCTTACTGAAAGTCATCTGAGCTATAGCGATCACTCTTTGTCCATCGTCCGTCCGGCCGTCAGTCCGGCCATCCGTTAAAAGGGCACAAACGGTAACCATAAGACCTAGAAACTTCTAACTGTACATCCAGAGAGGTCCATGAAAAATCTCCAGAATAATGGAAAATTTGATACAAAAGCTCAATTATCTAAACAACTAATGCATTGATCACCATGATTCTTAGCATGGATATTTATCATGGGGAGTTTTATCAGTTTATGCAGACTGACGTCGCCACTTGTATTTTTGCGATTTTTTACGACTTGTTTTCTCTGTTTTTGAGACCTAAAAAGATGCGGTCACCTGTTAACAGGACACACATCGTAACGACTGGACCTAGAATCTTTTTCTTGACATGCAGGGAGGCCCATGAAATCTTGGAAACCTAAAATTAGGTCTCTGTTACCCAAATCTTCTGAGCTATGGGGCTTCAAAGTACTACCCAGAACAATGGAAAGCTCAAGTATCTGAACAACTTATGCATTGGAGTGATTCATCAGTTTCTGCAGACATGTGGTGCCACCTGTATCTTTTCAATTTTTTACGATTTTTTATCTCTGTTATTGAGACCTTTAAAGATGCGGTTATCTGTGAACAGGGCACAAATCGCAACGACTGGACCTAGAATCTTCTCTCTTGATGTGCAGGGAGGCCCATGAAATGTCTCCTTGGAAAATAAAATTAGGTCTCTGTTCCCAAAACCACTGAGTATGGGGCTTTGAAGTACCCTCCAGAATAATGGAAAATTTGATACAAAAGCTCAAGTATCTGAACAACTAATGCACTGATCACCATGATTCTTTGCATGAATATTGATCATAGAAAGATCCATCAGTTCCTGCAAACTGGTGGTGCCACCTGTATTTTATCTAATTTTTACGATTTTTATTTCTCTTTTTTTTTATATTTTCAAGGAAGCTGTTAACAGGGCACAAATCTTAACCACTGGACCTGGAATCTTTTCTTCTTAACATCAGGGGAGGTCCATGAAAAGTCTCTGTGGATAAGTGAAATTAGGTCTCTGTTACCCATATCCTCCGAATTATGGGGCTCAAAATAACCCCTCAGAATAATTAAAAATTTGATACAAAAGCTCCAGTATCTGAATAACTAATGCATTGATTGCAATGAGTTTTTGTATGCATATTGATCATGGAGTGTTTCATCAGTTCCTGCAGACTGGTGGCCCCATCTTGATTTTTTTTTCAAATTTTTACACATTTTTCTCTCTATTTTTGGAACATGAAATTAGGTCTCTGTTAGCATATCCTCCAAGCTTTGTGGCTTTTAAGTACTCCCCTGAATAATGAAAAGTTTGATACTAAAGCTTCAGTATGTGAATAACTAATGCATTTATTGCCATGATTCTTTCCCTAATTGGGGGTTTCATTAGTTCCTGCAAACTGGTGATGCCACCTGTATCTTTATCCCCCCCCCCTTACAGGAGAGGCATATTGTTTTCAGTGCCATTGTCTGTCAATGTCGTACTCATCTGTAGGATATCTTGTGAACACGAAAACTTTTGAAGGGCTGCATATTTCCGCCAAAATTTGAAACACTCAATTGTTCATACCAAAATCTTGGAGGAGTTAAAAAAAACTGGTGACCTTGGCATTCGTGTTCACGGTCAAATCTGGTAGAATTTTTGAGAGCCCCATAACTTTTGAAGTATTCCTCATTCCAGGTTCTCAGGAGATTTTGAAACCCTTTGACCTTGACCAGGATCTTCAGGGTCAAATCAGTGGCATATTATACTTATTGTGTTGAGAACGCAATAGCTTTTGAAGTATTTCACATTTTGTCCTCAAATTAGGTATGATCACCAATTGTTCCTACTAAAATCTCAGAGGAGTTCGAAAGCCGGTGACCTTGACCATCATCTTCAAGGTCAAATCTGCCGAAATGTACATTTTATTTTAACCCCATAACTTTTGAAGTGTTTCACATTGTGTCCTCAAATTTTGTACAACAATTGTTCCAATCAAAATCACGAATGGGTTTAAAAATTTGTGACCTTGACCTTCATGGTCAAATCTGCAGAAATGTGAAATTTTTGTGAACCCCATAACTTTTAAAGTATTCAACATTTTGTTCTCTAGTTTGGTACACCTATTGTTCCGTCCAAGTTCTCATGTGATTTCAAAACCAGGTGACCTTGACCAGGATCTTCAAGGTCAAATCAGCGTAATTATACCTATTGTGTTGTGAAAGCGATAATTTTTTAAATATTTTACATTTTGTCCCCAAATTTGGTACACCAGTTGTTCCTACTAAATTCTCGGAGAGTTCGAAAGTCGATGATCTTGACCATCTTCTTCAAGGTCAAATCTGCCAAAATGTAAAATTTTTTTTAACCCCATAACTTTTGAAGTATTACACATTGTGTCCTCAAATTTTGTACACCAATTGTTCCAACCAAAATCACGAAAAAGTTAAAAAATCTGTGACCTTGACCTTTATCTTCAAGGTCAAATCAGCAGAAATGTGAAATTTTTGTGAACCCGATATCTTTTGAAGAATTCCGCATTTTGTCCTCAAATTTGGTTCACCAATTGTCCCTACCAAGTTCTCTGACAAGTTTAAAACCTTGTGACCTTGACCAGAAAAATCAAGGTCAAATCAACTGAATTATAGTTAATGTATTGTGAACACGATAATTTTTTTTTTAAATGACTTTGAAACCTTGTGAACCTGGACCAGGATCTTAAAGGTCAAATCAGCAGAAAGTTATTGCCTTGTGGATGAGATAACTTTTGAAGGGCTGCATGTTTTCCTCCAAAATTTGAAACAATCATTGATCTTACCAAAATTTATCGGAGTTTGAACCCTGGTGACCTTGACATTTTTCTTCAAGGTCATATCTGCTGAAATGTAACATTTTTGTGAACCCTATTAATTTTGTATTACTTCCAATTTTGTCCTCAAATATAGTTCACCAGTTACTACCAAGTTCTCAGACGAGTTTGAAACCTGTTGACCTTTATAAGGATCTTCAAGGTCAAATCAGCCGATTTATAGTTATTGTCTTGTGGATGAGATAACTTTGAAGGGCTGCAAATTTTCCTCCGAAATTTGAAACACTTATTGTTCCAGCCGAAATCTTGGATGTGTTTGAAATTCTGTGATCTTGACCTTGACCTTCAAGGTCAAATTTATGCAATTCTAGGCTTATTGTTACCCCATAACTTAGGAAGTACTGAAGACTTTTTCTTCAAATTTTACACACCAGATCTTTCTGCCAAAATGTCATAAGAGTTCGAAAAGCGGTGACCTTGACCTTCAATGTCTAATTTGCTAAAAGCTAGATTCATTGTTTTGAGTTATTGCATATTTTACCCCTAATGTTTTGGGATGACCCATAGGGGGAGACATAGCACAGTTTTGCACTGCAAAAAAAAAGCCCTTCTAGTTTCAATTTTTTTTTACACATTTTTATGTCCTTTTTTGAGAACTTCAAATGAAGCAGTTGTCCATTAACTTTAAATCATAAGTGTTGGACCTAGAATTTTCTAACTTGAAATCCTTGGAGTTCCATGAAAAATATCCGTGGAAACTTGAAACCAGGTCATTGTTAACTATATTTTGCAAATTAGGGGAGAAAACACGATTTATAAGCACCAAGTGAGTCAGATGGGTCACAGATTTTATCCATTTGGGTAAAAATCTCCATATATGACTTTCAGGAAGGTCCCTAAACATTTCCTTGGACACCTGAAATGTCACTCTTACCCATTTTCTGCAGGCTGTGTAAAAGGACTTGATTTTTACACTTAATTCGTCTGGTAGCCACAAATGGTAGCAGCTGCATGTAGAATAAGGTAACTGTAATCATATCTAAGGGCTGTTGGCAACATGCATGATTTTGAGCACTCTGGGAGTCTTTTGCCCACTTTTAAGGCTCCTTGAATTCAGCTTAGCGTCATGGCCCATGGGCCACTTGTTTCCAATGGCCTCTCCCTCTAACAAGAAGAACGTTCGGAGATATTTTAAACACATCAACACATAGTACGCTGATCATCTAAACCTTTGCGACAATAAAAAAAATCCTGGCAGCTTCTCAAGCACTACTAAAAGTGGGCGCCAAGGTTTGTTGCATGGCAGGCATATTCGATTTTCAAGGGGAATAAATTCAGATAAATATAAAGCCATCCAAAACCCACAGAACCACAAGTTATCATGGAAACAGTATCTTGATATACCTGACGCGTTGTATTAAAATCAATATACCTAGTTTATCGCTATAACTGTATAAAAGTAAAATTACCTACATTTTTCAATTAGAAATACATACTTTATACGAACTTATTCTAAATTCCGAGCTGACGCTTGAAATAAGTTTGGTGGCATAAATGAATTTTTATCTACTACAGTTTTCATGCTATTGCTGATAAAATTGGGTCGTTTCTTCCTCCTCACTTGGCAGTAGGAGGCTCATAAATACACAAACCATATCAAATAAAAGTTGATTCCCTCATCGTCTTTAATTTACAATGTGTGCGATAAGTCCAGGGACCTCAGTTTAATTGACACGCGAAGCACAGTAAGCCCCAGTGTATCGGTTCTTTACAAGGAGAGTGGCCTTGACCTTCTATAGGTCAATTTTTGGTACAAATCACACAAAATATTAAATATCTCAAGAGAAAGAATTCATGGATTGGTCAAAAATCAGGTCGATCGAAGATCTTGCATAGCTTGATCGTTACCGTACATATTTACATATTTTGTAAATAACATTCAAAAACATTGTTTTTTAGTGTATCGACGTATTTTTCTTTTAATCAAAATGAAATATGTCAGTTGATAAGTTGCCGAAAGAGTTTGATATTCTTTTATATTGACCTACACCTTCAAGGTCAAATTTGCCAAAATATAGGATTTTTTTTTATGAACCCCATGACTTTTGAAGTACTCTTTCGTTTTTCTTCGTGACATACAAATTGTTTCCACCAGGAATCCAAACATGTTTGCAGAATGGTAACCTTGACCTTGCTTTTCCAGGTCAAATCTGTATACACATAGTATTTTCGTTAACCCTATCACTTTTGAAGTTACAGAATGGAAACAGTGGCACATGCAATGTGGGACATGTTGTGTCTTTCAGTATAGATCCTGCTAAACTCACCATATAGAGTAGCATATGTCTCTCAGATGAAAAGTTTATGGGCAAAGAAAGAATGAGTAGGCAAAACTTCTTAGGTTGATGGTTTTAAACTTCTCACGTGTTCTTAATGTTCACTCAGAAGCCCATCTGCTCTGCTACAGGGGCTTAGTTAAAGCAATGGAGCCAGAGAACACTCCCCAGTTAACAGCACATTCTGTAAAAACACAAAAAGTTGTAGTAGCTTTCAGAGTCCAATTTGTAGGACTGTTGATATATTGTGGCTAAAAATGTCTCTGAGATGAGAGAAGATACATTTTCTATATTTAATAAAACTTTTATATTTAAATAAATTCGTGATGATAGCCGCAGCGGTTAATATTTTATTTATAATATAGATTTTCATTAATTTATAGAAAGACACTTATTCACTGAAAATGTTATTATAAAATATTTTCTGTTGAGAGACTTACAGATACTTAGTGACTCATATGTTTTTTATTACTTTCCTGTTGTAAACAGATGAACACGGGCAGATAAAACATATGTCCCTCCCTTATCTAGACACCCGGTCATGGTTTTAAGCTCCTGTTACAATCCTTCTTTGTTTAACCCGTTCGACAGCAAGGAAGATAATATCTTGGCGAGCGTCCAAAGAGTTGTTGGGAATACGGGCTCGTTGTGAATGTTCATGTCAACAGCTTTATGCTATGTGTTTTTATTGTATGTATCAGCATTTTTGTTGACCGTATCCAAGCATGACCGTGATTAAAGTTGCCATTGCATATTGCTAACTACGCTGTCACCGGAGCGGCTATGACCCCGTAGTCGTAACCGGCTATACCCGCTGTCTTGTATGGCAAAAAAAAAAAAAAAAAAACGCTCGGCGCTCGACCATAAGGGTGCCATGGAGCAAAACATTGTAATCAGACTAATGGGTGTAACATTGCATTGTACACCCAGCTCTAAATCTTAAACACCCGATACCCGCTCACTTTGGTCTGATTACATCGAGACGAACAATTGTTTGACTCTGTGCCGTCTCTGATCTTTTAACATCCACAGGTATATTTGGGGATATTGAAACTATTTCTCCCTGTTCCTCCCTCCTGAGATGGAAACCCCGAAAGACGACCGTTCTTTATAAAGTCATCACGATGATGCGATGAATGCATATTATTTTTATTATAATGTCGCATCCAGAAGGATGTCATTTCCTTCCTTAAGTCTATATAAACCTTGCAAGTCCATAATGTATTTAAAAAGTTAAAGTGGCTTTCAGGACATTGTATATGGAGGAATGAGCCTTTTATGAAATTTTTCCTTGGCATGGCATGATACCTAACATACGACAGGTTGGTGTTGTTAATTTAAATCTGCGAAAGCAATCAGTACAACGATACAATCATGGAATACTTATATATCATAACCAGGTTTATATGCGAGATATATGAGTCTTTATAAACGATCAACCATGTTGATATATAAGCGAAAGCATATATGTATAATGCTTGCAATGAAAACCAAACTCAGAAGGCATTAATATTGGACCGGCGAGTCGTGACGCATGTCATACGAAAACTGCATTTCAGCGTCCATCTATTCATTTGCATCGATATGGATGTAATTTTTTTTTATTTTAACAGTCATATATGAAGAAGAATGTTCATACTAAAAAACATGAACGTACCAATAAAAATTTAACCCTTTTCTTAATGAAACCACGTATTTCTTATGGCGGGCATTGCCATTGAAAATACAAGCCACGTAACACGTTATCGCTCTTAAAAATTCAACAATCATGCAAATAGATTTACTAATAATTTCCTGCTATATCAGCATTTTACGCACATATTAGGCATTGGCACATTCCGTATAAACCATGATTTCTGATCTATAAACAAATAAAATTGTCTTCCCTGTTTGTCCCAGAAAACCAGCAGAAACTGTCCATGACAGATTGCTAGTTTTGCTATCAGCGTCAGTCAAATGTCCTAACTTACAGAATGCCCACCAAGTTTAACCTTCCACTTGCACACAATTGGATTCCCGGCAGCATCATATCTCAGGTCAGGTCCGTAGCACAACATCACACCGTATTCCACCTCGCCATTGCTGACCTTCACCTTGGCCTATTGCTACAAAGAAATAATTGGTTCCGTATCGAGCACCAGAGGTCGCTCCTTTACGGGGTCTTAGGAGTTTGCTATCTTCCTGGTCTGGGAACACATACGCGGCAATATACACTTCGTCTGCAACGAGGCACAATTGCAATTCTCCATTGTCTAGTGTAATATAAATAGCAAACTTATATTAAGCGTGAACACTATGATCCGTGACAGAGTTAACCTGTTAATGCTTATTTCAGTTAAATGAGGCAGAGACGCCTAAGCAACAGAATAATGCTAAGTATGCTATGGCATTGAATGCAACTGAAGAGTGCAATGACACATGAGAAAAATGCTTATATATAATTGTATCCGCAAAACGAAGATCAGGAAAAAAAAATTACACAAATGTAGCCCATGTATAGCTTTATAACATACACAAAAAAGGTGGCGCCACCTGCAACCATGTTTGCACAGTGTCCATCTTTTCATCTGCCTTGGGTTAAAATCACTCATATATCTGTAGTGGTTTGACTAATTCACCTAAAATTCGGCATGCGTATACATCCTAGATAGCTTTCTTGATTTTATGACAGGTGGCGCCACCTACATTCACGTTAACGCTGATGACATCCAAGCTCATATCTCAGGAACCGTTTGACCAATCAGGAAATATTTTTACACAAATGTAGCCCTTGGATAGCTCTATAACATATACAAATATGGTGGCGCCACCTGCAGCCATTTTTGCACAGCGTCCATCTGTTTGTCTACCTTGGGTTAAAATCACTCATATCTCATATCAGTTGCTCGGCCACCCAGACGTAGTGCTTGTTTTGGCAAAACAGATTACCCAGATTTTTGAAAATGTCATGCAATTTCAAATATCGTATCTGCCATTCTTATACATATTGTTATGCTAAAAAATGCAGCTACATGTTTATTAGTAATACGTTCAGTTGTCCCGTGTAGCAATGATATTTGTGTAATGAATAATTTACGCACAGAATATATAACCAGATAACTTGAAAGATATTTGTATTTAGAGATAACTTCTAGGGAATTCTCTCTTTAAAAAAAAGATCAAAAGGGTTGTTATAGTTTTATTAGCATTACCTTATTAATATAATGTGTACCTGTCCAGGTACTTTCAACAACTGCAGCTTGAAGCTTCCTCTCAGCAAGCTGATGGTCAAGCTGGAATCAACGTTTCTTTATTTGACCCACCCTGAAGTCTACTTTGAAGGGGATTATAACCCATTTCTAAGAATATACGCAATATAGAATGAGTTGTTAAATGTTGCCCATTATGTAGTTAATAATATAATAGTTATTGTACTACAGGAATTGCTGGAAGTGTAACGCTTTTTTTTAGAAAGTTATACAGAAATAATTTATCACTTTTTAAGTAGATAAATATACATAGATATATCATATAGATAGAATATAGACATATAAATAACGGAAGAAATACATCAAGAATGTACATTTTTATGAAAAAGGTCATTTTGTAGAGGGTTGCATAGATATGAAAGATCATATTGGAAGACAATATATTTTGTCGTTATTGCAATAAGCAGGGAAGGTTCTGGGATTCCGTTGTTAACCACGGTGTTGTTACTTGCCCTGTTGCTTAAGTTATGAAGCGCTTGTCCTGATCAATGTACGTGCTCGAGTATTAATGCAAGATGCAAAAACCTTCAATGAGGAAACACACCAGAATATGTGCTTCCTCAAGAATCCCAACAGCCTTGTTCTTTGACAAATCCAAATTTTTTCTGTTCAAAGATGAGAACGATTTAAACAGCAATTTCAATTTGACGATTAATTATTTACACGTCTGGCAGACCACAACGCGTCGAAGATAAGATCTAACCTAGTTAGATCGTTGACACTGTCGAAAAGCAATGAGTCTGCGATTGAGTCAGGAACATTTAGTTATTATTGACAAACTGACAACTGTAAAACTAAAGAACGATCCCATTGAAATTTCTCAAGGCGGTTAAAAAATTAACTTTACCTGGAAATTGATTTTGTGCGTTAGTCTTTGTATGGATTGCCGGAGAACATATTAAACAATATTCTTACACTAAGTAACCTTAAAATTCACATTTAATATCTTGAGCCTATTTCTCAGGTCAATATTCTCTTACTTATGCCCCAGCTTAAGTCACTGACAGTGAGCGGGAATATCAGTGGAATAAATGTTGACACATTTTGTGGTTTGTAATCCTTGAGCAAATTGACCCTTTAAAAAAATAAAATAACATATTTGCCAATGGGTTTCATTAACTGCTAACCTTCGCTTTCTGCCTTAACTCTTGCTTATAACAAAATCAGGAGTCTTCTGGTCAACCATTTACAACATTCAGCCAGTGGAACAACATAAATAAAATCAATCTCAAGTCAAATTAAATGACCTCATTTCCATCCGCCTTTTCTCATGTCTATCCTAGTGTGAAATCACTAGATCTTTGCGAAAACCCCTATGCTACTCAGAAAAGGTGATCTTTCCCGACCTCCCTATCAGTGTAATTACGAATATCTTTGTTTACTTAGTTGTGGCATACATTTTATGCCGATCGACTACTTTAAAAACGGCGCCTGTTTAAAAGATCTATACCTTAACAGGAGCAGGAACATGTACATTCCAAGTATAGCTCCCCTAAATCAAAACAGTGTGGTTCATTTGGATGCAAATCCGGTATGAGCCATCATAGACATCTTTAACAATTTTATCTGCGCTTGTCTGCATAGAATATGAAAGGTGAAAAATAAGGAAAACTAAACAATTTGACAATATAGCAAATATTTCTGGAAAAAATATGCCACTTTACCAAAATACACAATTCAAGTCATGCAGCATTTAAATGTAAAGAGCCAAGACCTGCCTATTATAGAATGTCAGGTCTCTGGGGACCCACCACCAACGACCATTATAATTGAACCAAATGGCACAGAACACATTTTTTTCATAACCCAGTTTTAGAAAAAAATCCCCCAGAGACTAGTTGCTTCGAAGCCCTGGATCTACTCCTGCCTCGCAAACGACGGCCAAGGAGAAGCGACGAAGGGGCTCAGATTCCCAGAAGCTAAGGGAAAGTATTTTTATCATTTACAGAGGATGCAACAATATAGTCCTGCCGATTTGTCGTCTTAAATGACTATATGAGTGCAATACATATTTATTAATATATTGCATGGTTTTGTGATAACATTTAATCTTATCATTTACCAAATACACAAGTATATGACAACTTTTATTCTGAAAGGACGCCTTGACTGTAAACGAATACCCTATGAATATTCAGTCAGGAATTACCTCAGTCCGATATGTAAAGTATTTTCTTTTAAAATACAAATATCTTTTATTTCAAATTTACTAGGTTAATAGAGGCTAACTAGGTTTTTATGCAAGCCTCAGGGCTAACGCTTGGATATCTCCAATAATGCTGACAGCCTAAATTATCTGTTATAACAAGCAGGAAAGAACTTTTTATACCAAATATAGGTGACTCCGTTAATTTTACGAATGCAGTTATGTCAACCAATGATATGACTTTAAGTCAATAAACTCAAACGTTTACAATACAACGTTTATCTTCAGGTTTGCTCCCCTGTATATCTGCAGTCGTCTGCTTGAAGAATTTCATCACCTGTCTTTTGGTTCTACCAAGTACGTCAGATGACGGTATACAAACCTGCCATAAAATAAACCGGGCGGTCGATCAAACATCTCCTGATCACATAAATGACAATCTGTAGCGAAAAGGGAATCCTGATTACCTTAAATGAATATTTGTCTGAATAATTACTATTCAAGAGCGTGTGGCGTTTTCTTCTTTCTTATATATTTCATATTCTTGATAAATTGTTATGTATATTTTGAAGGCTAATGCAGACTATATCGATGTCGTATACCCAATGAATCATTAACAAGTAATTACGGAATGTGCAATGAGACAGTTTTGATCTTTTTTATATAGTTTATACTTATAGTGTGCGTGTGTCTGTAGCTCTGACTGACCTATAAACAAGTAATGACGAATCGTGTAATGAAAAATGTGTAATCTCGTTTGCTTTGGATATAGTTACTCCCGAGAGTTTGATGTGTCCATAGCTCTGACTGACCTGGATTTGTTTAAAATTAAAGTTGAGACATCGACTCACAGACACAGGCATCTTGCTGAAATGTCAGTCACGCAAATCCACTACATCTACAATATGTACCATTAAACACATATTGGATATTAAATATGGTAGTAGGCAGTCTGTGATTTCCATATAATAAGTTTCCTGTATTCCATAACACGGTTATATTGAACTCGCATGTACGCATTTAAAGACACTGATGCTGCCAACTGTTATCAATCAGAAGACAGAAAACGCCCACATGTATTATTATATTCTTTTCTGCAGAATTAACTTATCGGAGGAAAAATCAGCAATGTGGATCAGCTTGTTTCGATTTAAAAATATATTGTTACCGCTAAATACGGCTGCCTTTATATGGGGATTATTTTTTAACCGAGAATAGACGTTTCTGCAGATAATAATAAGGAATTTGTGATAAAAATGATGCAAAATACATTAAACATGCACATGGGAAAATGTAGCTTGGCAGGTGTAGTTATTCATTCTAGACTGTGACACCCATGTATTGAAGCAGTCATTAAGAGCATTAAATATATTTTTCTGTGCAGTGCTCAGAATTGAAATAGGATAAATATGCCTTCGGAATATTTGAAACAAAAACAACATGTACACACTGGCAATTGCATGGTATCCAAACTGGATTATTTATCTTACCGGTAACGGTCAGTAACTGATCGTTGGCACACAATACAATGTTTTTGTAATTAATAACACTCATATAATAATAATAAAAATAATAATAATAATAATAATAATAATAAAAATGAGAAGAAGAAGACTAAGAATAACAATAATAATATACAGTATCCATAAGGCACCAATTTTCCGATAGCTAGACTCAGCGCTATTCGCACATGCGCTCATACCCATTACAGGGTTTGATTTTCTACTCTCTGTTTCTTTTCCTACTTTTTCACCTTCTGCCACTTATGTATCTGTTGTTATTCACTTACAAGAAAGTGATACATATTATTAATTAAAAGCTTGCCGAAAGAGGAGATGTTTTTATATTCCATTTATATGATGTAAGGGTCAGAGATCTTCTAACTGTCGTAGAAAGCAAATTCCGAACCATCGGGCCATGAAACGGAAGGAACGGTCCCCGATTAAATTATGACACTTCGGTGATTTAAGACGATTTTCGGTAGTCGTACTCGACGTTCGTATATGCCTAGAGGACATTACGTTTTCAGTATGTAACAGGCAGGTCTGTCATAATATAAAACCTATTTTATATTTGGGTTCACATTATATGAGTTTCAGCCTGTCGAGTCCAAATCTTAGTTCCGTGGTTGAAGTCCCTTTGAGAGAGAGAGAGAGAGAGAGAGAGAGAGAGAGAGAAAGAGAGAATATGGAGCTAAGAAGATACATATTCCCTGATAGGTTAGAGAATGAAAGCTACTCTAAGACTGGATGTTTATTTGAGCAAGAAGGTAAAAGGCAGATCCAAAGGAGGGTCCAGGGGGTCCGGACCCCCCACCCTTTTTTAGTAGGTGCATGCTTTTCTCAAGTGTTTCAGACCACTTTTTGCTGCCAGGAACTCCCTTTTCTGGACCTGAGGACCTTTTTTAGACTTTGTCATTAGTCCTCTTGAGTTGGACCACACTTTTTCCTAAATCCTGGATCTGCCCCTGAAAGCAAGACATCACTTGCAGACCAGCATCTTTTCCCTGTAGGCTTCCTTGGTAATGACTTGGAGTGTTGATAAATTTGTTCCCTCATCCTTTGAATAAGTTGTCTAACATGTAAAGGTAATACAGTACATTTTGTAATCTGTAGATCTGTAATCTAATATATATCATACCATTTTCAAAGAGGGTTGATGACATTTGTACTGATAGATGTGATATATATGTGTATCTGTTGGGCAATGTGAATTGGTACGGCGCTTTTTATTAAAAGAAACTCCAAAGAAAATAACATTTTAAAACCGCTCCGAAACACGTATATACTGTAATGTAAGAATATCCTACAGAGAAGTGCCAAAATAGAAAATTACATTCATATAATGACATTTCCACGCTAGGCCTCAAATCCTGTGAACTAACAAAGACTTCATTTGACCGTTGTACATATTACCATCATAATTCACCTTAATGTCATCGATAGTAAGCTCTCAGTTGAATAAGAGTTAAATATATCTGATACATAAAAGTATACAAATCATGCTGAACTTTAATTCATTCCGTCAACTCAAGAATTCTATCAGCAAAAATGGCAAATAAAATTTCTGCAACATTTTAATTACCAAAAATTTCTCATCAAAATAAATAAAAAATAAATAAATGTTCACAGATCCATGGGATCTCCTTGACTGAACAGGTAGACATATTGCACACACTAAGAAAGAAGAACGGGTAAGCAAAGTGTTTTGAAGTCAATGGACAGCAGGGAACGTGTTGTCCAGTTCACTGAATCTTCGCCGAGATTGGCTGTGAACAAGTTTTATTTTAGTTTGTAATGAATTCTTATAGATACATCTGCCATCTAACTTGAAGTTGGTGTAGTTACCGGTCAGAAGATATCAACTTGAAAGGATAAAAATATAAAGACTAAGAGCCTATCTCTATGGGAACATTGATGGGCGGCAGACCAAATACATGATATAAAATAGGCTGTTCGGGCGAGGGTACAATCGAGGATACCTTTTACATTAGTTTTCTGAAGGATCTTCAAAACCTTTTCTCAAACATAAATATTAGATACTAAACTGCCTTTTTAGAATGTTGCTGTTTTTTTAACACCCTCCAACCGAAATACACGATGTTCGTACAATTATATGTTAAATGATTAATGTATATTTATTTTTAAACTTATTTTGAAAATGGCGAAGGCAGTTGATATATATATATATATATATATATATATATATATATATATACAGTATTCATCTGACGGCCACGTGACTCAAAAGACATTCCTAGTTTATGTTCTATCTGTGTACATGTATGACGAAAAAGTTTCCACAATCCATACCATATTATGTCTTATCAATGAAAAAAAACAGCAGTAATCCTTCTGAATTAATATTTAGTTTAAAAATGACATATATCCTCTGGTATTAAGAGTGACAATTCCGGTATTTGTGTCTCGGCAGCTTAAGCGTGCTTAATATACTGAGGTAGTGTTATGTAGCTGAAGTGTGAAATTTCACATGACATCAATGCTGTATGTAAAACTACGTTATAGCCACGAAAGTTAGTTTTGCCACGGGTGTTCCCTGGAACGGTTGCACTGATTCCCACGCAGCGTGAACATTAATTATGAGGTAAGCAGGATCTTTCCTTGATTTAGTGCATATATAATATATGTGAATAACATTTAATATAGCTGGTATATGTGTTTTAAATTATCATCAGATTTATACAATTTTATACGGCAATGAAAATTTTAGTCATCGGCAGAGACGAAGCGTTCTGTTATTGATAGCAATGCTAACTAGCGTCAGTGCTAATAGCTGAAAAAGTAGTCTTAACATTTTCCTTAATGCTGAAAAATTCATAATGCTAATTAATTTGAAATTGAGCTACTTATTGCCCAGAAGGCATAAATATACCAGTTAACAAAATAATAATACTCTTAGAAATTAAATCGTCTTGAATGTAAATGCGTCTTTTGCTCAGCTGACTAAAAGTGTGACTATTGTCGTGGTCCTTGGTCCGTCGGTTGTCCGTCCAGCGGACCGTCCGTCTGTCCGTCCACGCGTTTTGAAACCGTTGGACCTACGAATCTGATATTCGGCATAGAGTTAGAATTCCGAAAAAATGTCCTACCAGACCGAAAATTGGGTTGCCAAGACTTTCTTCGAGATATCGATAAAAACCTCCGTTTTCCATTAACAAACTTTTTGACATTTCAGGACAGCATAAAATCAAACCACTGATCTGTTTCTGATTATATTTAGTGTGCATATTTTCCCATACATTTCCTATATACATACCAAAGATTAGGTCAGTATTGCGTAATTTGTTATGGGACCGAGCATGTTGTAAAAAAAAATATTTCATATCTTTCATATCCGAATATGTCAAATTTTATAAGTTATTTGCATAAATATAAAATCAGTCCCTTAAGTTTTGCCCATTTTTGACCATGGCAGTTTTGTTTCCTGTAAGCACTGTTGATGAAATTTTATAAAATGCACACATAAGTATTTCAGCTCGTTAGGTTTAAAAGTTGAAAGAAATTGGCTTTTGTTAAAGGTTTTTCTGAGACCATATCAGACCCGGGCTCAACCTAGCCCCTCTTCAGTCATCTGTATGTCACATTGTTGACCTTTTAGGCAAATCAAGCACGTTTGGGGCGGGACATAAACTGAGCAGCCAGGCATCTTATGGCTTACTGCAGTTGATCCAGGTGTCCAACCCAACGCATCTAGTAGCTGTTTAAACCAACGACATAACAATAAACAAAAAATAAATAAATTTTTATTGGGTTTTAAGGAAAGTTAATAGAAAAGGAATTTGATAGTTGATGAATAACAGGGAACTACCTAGCAATTACTGATGTTGTTAGGATTTTGTATGAGTGGATGAAGATATATTCGAAATAGCACAATGCAGTCACCTATGGTATTTTTCATTAAAATGTTAATAATAAAATATAAATTAAAAAGTTTTAATGCTAATTATTATAAGGGATCTTATGAAGTAAATTAATGATAGATTAATCTAAATGTCCAGGTATTTTCCAAGTGGATCAACTTATTAATTTATATTTATTGCAATTAAAAAAAATATAAAAAAAAATTACTCAGACAAGTACCGATTAAAGTGTCAATGTGACTAATGACACAAAGAGTCCTGGCTGTATCAGTTGTCACAAGACTATGTAAATAATCAAAAGTTATATTACGGGTCCTTTATTTCAGACAGTAAAATTAAACTTGGCCAACTCTAGTTTGCTCCTTGTACAATTTATAAATAGTTGTTATCCTTGGGTTATTTTTTAAACATATATTGGTTTCACAGCAGGGATTACTTTTATTTTTTCTCTGATACATTGAAAAAATTTCAGATCTTAGACTAGTTCTCATTATAATTTCTGTAATGTAAATCATTGTCGCAAGTTTCTTGCTATTTGTAGTGTAAAGATTGATGTTAACGTAGTCCAAAGTGAATATATTAGTTTATTTTTAAATATAAATTAAAGCCATAAAAACCAGGTACTTGTTTTCATTATTTATAGGTAAACACATGTATAACAATAGCACACCATTTCCAAGTGTAAATAACATAAATGACATGAATCCTCTTCCCTGTCCCCAAAGATATTATTAAAATCTTACATAATTTGAGTAAAACACCAAACACCTACAGCTTATATTACGACACGAAACCTGCGTTTGCACATCCTCATATTTTGTAATCTTATATAACAGATGAGCGCCGTGACCAATAGGTCCCTTGTTATGGTGTGAGGTAGCTGTAATATGAACACGAGGTCTCTGTAGGCACATTGTCACACATACACACACATATATAACAATGAGGAAAAACTACAGACAATTTTTTACAGACTGTTTCACGGGAGGATACCCGATCCACAGGTGAATGTTATTAGAATGAAGCCATTGACATGGTTTGAAAAGCCGAGGCTATGCGAGATTACGAGATTATGCTTTGTGCATATCGGGGAGGGCAAGTGAATGACTTGCACTAATCCTATTGTCCTCGGGGGCATATATATATGTATATATATATATATATATATATATATATATATATATATATATATATATATAAATCATACATGGAGCAAAAAACGAGAGATGGCCAAGTTTATTTTTAATTGAAATAAAGGAACCAGTAATATAACTTTTTATTATATACATAGTCTTGTGAAAGCTGATACAGCTAAGTCTCTGAATGTCATTGGTGAAACATACCTGTATGTATGTATATATATTGATATTTTTTTCTCACAGTTTTATTAGATATTACCTGATAATTCAAAAGAAATGTATAATATATACACAATTTGTATTTGTAAATGTATACTTAACTTCCTAGAACATTTCCTCTTTCAAATGACTAGTCATTCAAATGACTTCACAGGTTGTTTTTGCCAAGTTTAAAATGAGGCTATTTGATGAATTTAGACGCCTGACGTGACGAAATTTAATTATTGTGACCCTAAGAAAGCTTAGAATATGAAATGTTTCAACTAAAAGATAACGCTTATTTCAGATGCAATTAAAATAAGTGTATATAATTGCATGGAAAGGTCATATTTCCAAACAATTTCCGAGTACTGATACAAATGCTGTTGGTAGAGGATATTACATTTATCTATATCTCGTATTGCAGGAAGGGTAATGGGCTTGTGTCGTCAACTATAGTGTTGTTACCCATTCTGATGTTGACTTCGACCAGCGCTTGTCCAGACAAATGTACGTGCACGAGTATATCTGCAAGATGCGAGAACTTTACACAGACAACGCACAAAAATCTACCTAACAACACGAGGTCCATCATCATTGTGAATCTCAAGAATTCCCTTCGGCCATGTTCAGTAACAAAAGCAAAGGTAACATCTGTTACTATACAGGAGAGTAATTTAAACAACAAACCACTTGGGTGGTCGTTCCACTGCTATCCATCTATATCGAGTTTCACCTTGAACAATAATAATTTACCCGTTCTGGGGAATACAACATTTACCACATCTGAGAGACCTAAGTGAGTGAGATTTCTGACAATATCGAACAGTAATTTATCCACAATTCAGTCAGGAGCATTCAGCTTCTTTGACAAACTTACAACACTTAATATACTGAATAACCTCTTGGAAATTACCCAAGACAGTCTGTTCTCTGGTTTAAGAGAGTTGGCTTAAAAATTCATTTCGTGTTTCCATCGGTTAACCGAGTGCCTGAAAATATATTTAAACAATCTCCTAAACTGAGTACGCTTATAATTCACATTAAAAATCTTGATACTCTTTCAAGGGTCAAGATTCCCTTCCATCTGCCGCAGCTAAAATCGTTAACTGTGAGCGGGAATATCCGTGGTATTGAGAATGACACATTTTGCGGCTTATCATCCTTGAGCACATTGACCCTGCAGAAACATGAAATAAATGATTTACCGGTAGATTTCATGAATTGCTTGCCATCACTTTCTATGATAAATCTTGCTTATAATAAAATCAGGCGACTTTTAGTGAACCCTAGACACCGTTTAACCCCAGGAACTATATCAATAAAAATCGTTCTCTCCTATAATAAGATAGGCTCCTTTCCTTCTGCATTGTCTCATCTGTACCCTAATGTAAAATCGTTGGATCTAGCGGTAAACCCATTGACACTCCGGACAGGCGATCTTTCACTTCCACGCTATCAGTGAAATTTCGATCATCTCAGTTTTTACAGATGTGGAATACAGAGTATTCCTACGGATTACTTAAAAAAACTGCGCCTACTTGAAAACTTTAAACTTCGCACATAACAAACTGCTGTTTGTTCCGAATATGCTCCCCCCAAATCAGAAGCTTGTATTATATTTGAATAGCAATCCGTTATATTGCGGATGCCGACACAATGGCCTGGCACTGCTCATTATTAATGAACCAACAACGACATCTGCAACGATTTTTCAATGCTCCTCTCCACCGAACATGACAGGCAAAGGAATACCTAGAGCGGATGCGACAATATGGCGGAGTTTCAGGACAACATATTCCACTTTACCAAAGTGCAAGGCTCCTGTGATTCAGCATTTTAACGTCACGGACCAAGAGCTGTCAATAATTGAATGTCAGGTGTCGGGAGACCCACCGCCGACGATCATTATGATTGAACCAAATGGCAAGAAACACACATACTTACCAAATATAGCCCAGGAACAACACCCCCGAAGACTGGTCGCTTCAGCGCCCGGAATATACTCCTGTTCTGCAAATAATGGTCAAGGCGACGTGATTAAGGGGCTCAGATTTCCCGAAGGTAATTGAACGTTTAATATAATTATGAATGAGGTCTTGTTATATGTCATACTTGCTGATATACCTGGTAACCGGGCATTTTATCGAGTTTGGGGGATATATTAAATGGCATGATAAATTTTGACTCATTTTTTTCTATAAGTTAAATAAATTATAGATTTTCAGAGGAATAATGCCTCATTACGATATGTTCAAATATTTTTACACTTATTTGTGGAGAATTGCTCGTGGCAAGAAATTCATACAAGACCTGGTCAGTGATGATGTTTACATTTTAGACTGAATGGAACGCAGGTGCATTCAGATTTTTGAGGATATTTTAATGGTTATTTGTATTATTACTATTGTTAGAAGTATATATTGGAGTGAAATAATATGACAAATGAATTAAATTTTTTAAAGGCAAGAAAGAATTTCAAAGAAAGAAACGGGAATATGCATACCTCGTTAATGGCAGAGGCGAGGCGAAGGGAAGTGGGGGAGGGGATGGGGTGGGGGAGGGGCGGAGGGTCTGGCCCCCCCTTTTTTAGCCGCCGCAATTTTTAACGGATTCAGACCAATTGTATGCGGCCTGGATCCCCCCCCCCCCCATTTTCCTGGATCATTTATTAGGTTTTGTCATTAATCCTTACAGACTGGACCCCTTCCTTTGCCTAAATTCATAGCATTATGTTTTTCACATTTAATGACCATACAAGTGGGCCATTTACCGGGTAAAATGTCAGACCAAACATGCTTAAATCCTTTACCGAAAGAAATGTTTATTTACATTCCGAAATCGAACTCATTCCTGCGACTGTGTCACACGCCTGCATGTGTTGTCTAGATCACAAAGCGGGCAGGGAGGCATTCCGGTCTTTATCGAAAGCAGTTGAGCTGTTTTCGGTGGTACCCCCCACGCATCTAAAAGATCACACAAAAATCACTCAAAATGATTGGTACATTAAACATTAATTATTCTCACATCGGCGAGGTCAATGTCAGAACAATAGCCTTTAAAATGAGGTAATGCACAGTGTCATGCGCAAGGCAGTTTCAGAGAACATTGAAGACAAACGGGGACCAACTTCCTTTTATAAGTATAAGATTATTCTCAATATGGTCTCTGAATTATAGCATCATAATGGTAGAATATTGAAACGGATATCGTCAAGTATTTATTCCGATTTATCGATAAATGCATCTGGCAATCATATATATTGAAACAGTAATAATGGATAATCACACCTTAATTAAATGTTGGCTATTGTAAAAGAAAGATTATTCCATTTTTTTCACTTGCATAGTTGCTATAATATTGTATAACACATGAATCGGAACCAAACAACAGCAGCGCATTTGCATATCTCGGCATGACAACAATAGCCACAAAATTCAACCGTAGAGTGTTATCTTTGTCAAGTCCGAGTCATACTGTAACTCTTGGACGAGGGAACGGCCATTCCTAGAGAGTTACCCCTGCTTCTACTTGGAAGATACAGGGCTAAAGGTCACTATACTCTTTCAGCAGATAAATCCCCACTTTCACACTACTCTCGGCGTATGTACTATAATATTTGTATCCTTATTTAACCCTGACCTTTCAAACTTATAATGAGAGCTGCCATTCTGCTGTAGACTTTACATCAAATGCCGGGTTATGTTATTAAGAGTATCCCTCTGGTTATGATGTGTGCATTTATTATCTCCAATAACGAATGTTTCAAAGGGTCACCTTTCAGAAGGACATTCCGAGTGGATTTCAGTTTACTTTTGTATATGGACGGACAATAGGTATCTCCTCATCTACCTTTATGTGTACTTGTAAATATTACCCGACATGTTCAAAGAATGAAAATGTATTATGTCATATTGCTAGTTAAGAGGTGCAAAGATGCTTAAACAAAACATTGGCATGGGTAGGTTCTCTCTGAGCTTTTTATCTGCCGAAGTATTGCAGTGCGAATATTGTTTAATCATATATAATATCAATCATACGGAAAAGAGTGCTCAACGTAAATGCATATCAGATGGACTTTAGTAGTTCGCAAAGTGTTTTACCAACAAACAATGATAACAAATGTTTTAGTTCAAATTAAACAAGTATATGAAGGGCGTTAATTTATACACAATTCGAGCTTCAAGAATAAATCCTGGAAGTGATGCTAACAGCAAATAAAATTATTTTTTTTTCACTAATAAAAACCCTTTTTATACCCCATAGGTGATTCTATTGATATGACAACTGTGTATATGGAGCCAACTCGTGGTATGATGTTTGTGACTGAGGCAACACCAGGATCAGATGGGAACAACGTTCTTCTTTCCGTTCTGCCACCCGTAGCGGTAGGAATAGTGTTGATCTTCGTTATCGCAGCAGCCACCTTCTGGATTAGAAAGCGATTTCACCATCGGCTTAATTCTTCTTTTAGAGCTCAAGACACGTCAGAGGAGCGTAGAGAAAATAACCATGATACAGAATCAACAGTTTGTGGTACTTCGACTCCTGATCACGTGTACGATCATCTGCAATTTGAAAATAATGCCTGATCATATTTATAAATATTGCTTAGAGTACCTGATACCTGCGTTGTGTAATTTGCTCCATGCTGATATACACTGTAGTGTCTGGATATAAAAGGGTTTTTATTCAATGAATGTTTCATTTCAATGAAATGTATTGATTTCAATAACGTCGGTAGATCTAGTCCATCTTATGGCTAGATGTGCCCGTCATATTGATTAAATACTTTGCGTGTAAATAAGAGGCTAAGATATGTATACCACATTTCTGGCGTATTAAGAGTAGGTTAAGAGTAGGTTCATCAACTCCAAATGCTGCAGCGCTTGGAGAATGTGGTCAATTTTCAATGTATGTAAGTAATATTTACATAACGGCTTCTGTGGGCAGTAGATCACAGGAATCAAAGCCAGGAGTTCAGTAGATCTCAGCCGAGGCGGTGAGATTTTTTTCACTGCCGGCCCCCACCAAGGGTGAGCGCTCTGCAGGACTAATTGGAAGATCGTGCGCAACGGCCGTGTTTCACTCACAAACGAGAGGGCCTTTCGGGGGTTCCTCAGTGGTATGACCGAAGAATTGGAATGTATACGCATCCAGGGCTCGCAGGTGCAGTAGTCAGCGGCCTAAAATGAGAGAAATACTGCCCTGTCACGTAGTTCGAAACAGGAATGGAATTCTGCAGATATACATATACGTAGTTAATCTAGCATTAAAATGGAGTCGGTTATATCCACCAAAAAAAGACAGATTTACACATGTATTAATTATTGGACAAATCTTTTTAATATCACTGACAATTGATATTCCAAACAAATTATAAATTATCTGTTAATTTAGATGACAAGGGAAAGGTAACTTGGGCTACACACATTAAAACATATTTATCAAGCCAGGGTTTGGCTATGTATCAGGTTGATGCAGGAAATTGGAGATGACAATATGTTTATGAGTAAGATCAAAGAAAGAATGAAAGATATGGCTATTTAGAGACGGCACAATGAACTACATAAACTCATATTGTTCATTCAATCAATGTTTACAGTACACTGAAAACATAGGGTTGTCAAATTGGTGTACCTAAAACAACAACCCAGGTTGTCAAAATATCAATTCGACAACCCTATGGGGTTGTCAAAAGGGTTGTCAAGTGTTTGTTGTGACAACCTTTGGGTTGTCATGGACCTGTCAGGTTCATCCGTAATTCACTCTCTCTCTCTCTCTCTATCCCTCTCTCTCTCTCTCTCTCTCTCTATATATATATATATATATATATAATGGTAATAATAATAACATTTATTTTCAAGTTTAACATATATTTTTTAAAACCAAGTGGTTGTGTATGTTGTGACACATGTATTTGTCTGCAACTGTTTTACGACTGATTATTCCTTAAAATATAGACAGGTTTCTGTCCGAGTGTGTTTCAGTGTTCACATAAAGAGTGAATGTATATATATATATATATATATATATATATATATAGAAAGGTATTCATTATGTATTCCAAATCGCAAACACAAACAAGCTTCATCTAAGTTGAGATGTACTGAATATATTTTAGATATAGAGAGGGGGAGACATATTAGTTAGGAAAGAGAGGGGAGATTGTGTCAGTACTGTATAAATTATGGCTATAACAAAATTGAAGACAAATTTCATTTTGCATTTGAATGCCTTCAGTATAGACAATTCGAGTCAAAAGTCTGCAAATGCCAAATGAACATAATTTTGTAAATTTATTTATAAAAAAAATTATTTAAAATAAACAAATTAGTGAAGAAAAATGTACAAGGATATGAATGTTGAATGTTGGTATTAAAATTTATCTATTTATTTATTCTAAGCTTCAGATTATGTTAAATATGCACCTGACTTGGATAAATAACACAATGTAACACGTTTATTTTGTAGATACATTTGTAATTGTATTTCATTTGTTAAATGTTAATGCTGTTGTTTCTTTTTTTACATGTTATTATCAGTTACCTGATGAGCTTATGACAACTTTGGAACAATGGAGCTGTGACCTTTTATACCTGAATAAAGTATATTCTTATTCTTATTCTTCTTTCATTATTGTAATTTACCACTTTTTGCTAATTAATACTCAAACATTTGTGCTTAAGAAACTTCAAGATTTCTCCATTTTCTATTCGTTATATTAAAAAGTTAAATGATTTAATTTAATAAACACATCTGATATAATAGGACTCAATTTATTTGTATTTTTTACTTACATTTCGAATTTATAATTATATTTCAATTTAACATATGTACATGTTTGAACAGTTAGAATGTAATAAATATGAACAGTATAAAAGATCGTCAGTTTCAGGTTCAGCTAAGCAACGCTACGTCCAAAAATGTCTGAAAAAAGAAAGCATTGTTTTTGTACCATGTGGCACAGAAATCTCCATCGTTTTCTCATTACGTTCCTCCGAGCAAATATAGTATAATTTACTGTCTCATTTTTCTCGTTATTAGCACTAAAATAGGATTATTTTTAATGTTAATTCCAACATAGTTTTGCGCTAGTTGGTACAAATTTTATACCTTCCACTTTAAATATCTCCAGAAAATTGTTCATCCTACCAAAAAGTTTTCCAATAAAACTTCTTGATCCTACTGTGATTGAGGATTAAAGTGTGGTTAAAAAAGCGTTATTCCGCTATACGTTTTGCCGATACACGCGCCCCCTTGCTACTAAACCATGCATCTCCGCAGATTAAAATTCTCACCCGGACGCTGTCCACGGAGTAGTTTCGTGTCGTATACCGGCACCCTAATCGGACCATGACAGGTTTAATTCTCTAAGTTTCTTGAAACCGCTCACGAGGGCTACATAAATGGTTACATATTGAAACACGGATGTAACGCATGCCGAAATTATGGGTATGCTGTAAGATTTCTAATACCAGTTAATACTGTTGAATACCAACGAAATTTGATGGGGTTCCCTTTTAGTGTTTGGAAGGTGGCTCGTTGTGGGCAATGTATGGACGACCAGGTTTATTAAACCAAACTGAATTGAAAATACTAATCCAAGGAGTACTAAAGGATGAACTTGTATTGTTTATTAAACTCATATAAATACAAAATGAATAAATGCCAGTCCAATTCCCCGTATAGGGAATACCTATATATGTACAGTGTAAAGTACTGGGTTACTTTTTGTGCCCTGATGTGTTTTTCAGATCAGATGTCAAATTGTGAACTAGAGCAAATTTTGCAATATGCCCATATGCGAACACCAACGGTACCAAGTGAGATATCTTGAGTGTTTTTTGTCATAGTCAAAAAAAAAATTACACGAAAACTGTTCCGGTATAATTTATAAATTTTAAACATGATTTTATTTTAAGTCATGTTATACGTATTAGTGGTGTGCCGATTAATCGTTTCAATCGATGATTGGTCGTTTTCTTTCAAAATCGATAAAATGAATATAATCCTGCAGGAGATACACGAACACAAAGTAACGAACATCATAAAAAAACAGTTTTGTGCAGCCAATAATCGCTCGACGGCAAGTCGACCTTTAATGTGGGTGGATTAATGGTTTCATTATTGAATACCGATGAATATTTTAGGTACTAGTGTACAGCAGATTCCATGGTAATAGGGAAATACATAAAATAATCGATTAATAATCGGTCATCACCAATTATATCGCCTTATATGGGCTTGGTCCATATAAAGATCCGTTACTGGGTTGCCTATCTGCAGATTGGCAGCCCAATAACGGATGCCATGTCATGCACTTACTGGCACATCTGCATTCAGATAGGTTTTGCCCAATAGACGATTTTAGTTGTTGCTAGTAATACGTTATTCCTTTGGTATCTTGATCATTTTTGTGCTCATACAAACATTTCACAGTAATGAACTTATTTTTACTGAAACATAAATCACTATCACAGCCTCACATCATTAATTTTGTAAACATATTTACCATATAGATGAGAATTCATTCAATGTTACTATTCATTTTTGACTAAAAAGTAATTACATATGTTGCGAAAACTCTCTATATGTTGCGAAAATTCTCTCATATTCATTTGAAAATGACCACATAGATGTGAATTCAATGTTACCATACACATTTTACAATAGAGTAATTATATATGTTGCGAAAAACTCTCATATTTATATGATTGAAAAACAATCACTATCACTACATTACCGCATATATGTAACAGATAACTAGTTATGTGGTTTTAAAGAAGAGAAACAAGTACAGCCGCCTTGCCACTATTCAAACATAATTCCATTCAGTCTTACCTGCCCAATTGTCAACATGCATGTCACGGCTCAGTGACCAGGATCCACATGTAACAATACACGGCACATTACACGGCACACACATTTGGGCCTTGCACCTAGCAGCACCCGCCCGTCCCTCCCATAGAACGTATTTTGTGTTTACCTATTCAGCATATATCTATTTATTTGTACGCGAAGCATTGTTTTGACACACATTATATTATTTGTTTGTACGATTCATATAGTTTGTCTGATATTTGACATGCGGATCAGATCGCTACGAGCGAATGTTGCACGTTTGTGCTTTGTTACTGTAGTTTTCTTAATATTAACCGATGTATTGACGGTTGGATGCGTGTACACATTTATATGATTTATTGAATAATAAATCAAGGGTCCAAACCACACTTGTCTTTGTATGTTCTTTGAGTAACAGATAACTAGTTATGTGGTTTTAAAGAAAAGAAACAAGTACAGCCGCCTTGCCACTATTCAAACATAATTCCATTCAGTCTTACCTGCCCAATTGTCAACATGCATGTCACGGCTCAGTGACCAGGATCCACATGAATTGAATTGAATTGAATTGAGTTTATTAGCTTCGCTATTCGTACAGTAATAGCATTTTGCTAATACATGACATCACAGGTAACAGATAAATAATACATGACACCACATGTAACAGATAAATAATACATGAAATCAAAAGTGACAACTGCATAATACATAATATCACAGGTAACGGTAAATAATACATGACATAACAGGTAACAGTAAATAATACATGATATCACAGATAATGTCCGGATATCATACAGGTGTAAATAGGTGTACAGATATACCGGGCAGATTATCACATGTTACACATTAGATATTCAGGTGCATGTTGCCTCGTACAGTTATTGCAGATTTCAGAAAATTGCCAAGAGCTTGAATACTTTCATAGTCGTCACTTCCCATTATAAAGTCAAACATTTCTAGGTCACTATATGTATATATATGAGGGAAAATCTCGGTAGTTATGTTTAACATATCTCTTCTTGGCCCATTCAGTTTTGGACATCGCATCAAAAAATGAAGTTCGTTCTCTATTTCATTCGGACAGAAGTTGCAAATTCGATTTTGAACAGGTATTTTCTGTGGTCTGTGGTATCCGCCCGATTCTATTAATAAATTATGTGAGCTGGTTCTTAACCTTCCTATATTTATTCTTAAATGAAAGCCAGTGATAACAGTAAGATAGGGTTCTTGTTTAAATTCTTTTTTATATCTTGAATATGTTCTAAGTTTAGAATCTGGGTTGTGTTTAATGCTGTTTAATTCTTGTAACCATCGCTTTTTAAAGTCCCATATGGATAGTTTTTTTAACTAATTTAAGGAGATTTTGGTTTGTGGAGTCTTGATTGTGCCATATTTCACTCATGTCTAAGTATTGGAGGGTTGATTTAATAAAATATAACCATTTTGAACTATTATTTTGTGAAAGATTTATATTTGTCATGTAACAGTCATATAAGACTGAGTCATTTGGGAGATTAATGATTCTTATCCAATTTTTAATGGATGCAGATAGAATATCGATACTGACAGGAAGTCTACCCAATTCCCCTCTTACTGCAAAATTACTTGTACGTCTGTGTACTCCTAAGATATGTTTACAAAACATAAGATCTAAAGATTCTGGAGAATATTTGTCTATTACAGATATGGGGTTACTACTAAAGTATTTATCAGTATTAAAAGTATAAGGCCCTCAAATTTCACAAGCATAGGTGAGTATTGGTTTAATCATTTTGTCGAACAAATTACAAAATGTATTTATATTATTATTACATCCATATATAGATTTACTAAGTTTAAATAGACTTTTCTTAGCTTTTTCTTTTAATTCTTTAAGTGCCATGCTGAAATTTCCATTCGCACTTATAGTTATGCCAAGATATTTGTAGGAGTTGCATGTTTCCAACTGATGACCAGCTAGATTAAAAGTTTGTTTTATTTTTCTGCCAGATTTTTTAAAAATGATAATCTTTGATTTTTTTACAGTTTATTTTTAGTTTCCAGTCATCACAATATTGTCTAATTTAAGTAGACAAGACTGGAGACCATTTTCTGAGGTAGATATGAGAATGACATCATCTGCATATAGCAGACAGTTAACCTCTTTTCTATTTAGCAGGCTGGGTCACATGTTTTATCAAATAGTTTTGGCAGATCATTAATAAATATATTAAATAAGGTGGGGCTTAGGACACATCCCTGTTTTACCCCAACAGTTGTTGAAATATTATTTGAAAGTCCATGAGAGAGTTTTAAATGGACACTTGTGCCAGTATACATATCTTTTATAATGTTGAGAAAGGTATTGCCTATATTGTACTGAAGGCATTTATATAAAAGGGCCTCATGCCAAACCCTGTCGAAAGCTTTTTGAAAATCGATGAAGCATGTGTATAAGAATTTTCCTTTTCCTAAAAGTTTTGTATATTTGTCGACAAGTGTACGAAGTACTAGTAGATGGTCACTTGTCCGCGATTTTGCTTTGAAACCTATTTGCCATTCACTTATTATTTTATGTTTTTCTAAATAGTTAATAAGTCGATTATTTAGAATGCTACAAAATGTTTTCGACACACAACTTGTGACCGTAATACACCTATAATTGTTAGGATCTAACCTATTTCCTCCTTTATGGAGTAAAGAGACTACACCTTGTTTCCAACTTGAAGGGAACAGGCCTGAGAGAAATATTAGACTGAATAATTTACCAAGTGCTCGAGATATTAAGGCTTTACTACTTTTAAGGATTTCATTTAAAATTCCATCTTTACCACCAGCCTTACCATTTTTAAATTTTAATATGGCATTTTCAACTTCCTGATTTGTAATTTGAAAATCAAGTTCACCAAAATTTGGGGTAACATTAGACAAAGCAGCTGAAATTTCATTTTCTAAATTAATATTACCTACTGGTAAATTTTGACAAGACATAATTTTTGAAAAGTGTTTTAACCATTCTGAGTGTGGTATACAATCAGTTGAGTTGTTGTTTTTCGAGTTTGTAATGTTTTCAAGTTCCCGGACAAGTTCCCAATATTTCCTTGGGTCAGAGGAGTAGAGGTTATTCAGAGATAATAAAATTTTATTCTTGGCTTCTCTTTCATCTCTTTTCGCACATTTTTTAAAGAGTTTTCGAGTCTTGTAGTAATTTTGTTTAATATTATAATCCAATGGTCTTTTTGTTACTTGATTATATAGGTATTTTAGATTTTTATATAGTAATTTTGTGCAAGGAGTCAAATGTTTAGGAAGATGTTTTTTCTTGCTTCTTCTATGAAGCCTCGCTTTCACCTTTAAACTGATTTCAGCTGCCCTGTGGATAAGGGCATTGAATTCATGTACGGCACCATTAACCGAATTTTCATTGGTATCATAATCTTTTGAGCAATAGTAATCAATGTCTTGTTTGATAGCTGACAATGCTAGATGAAAGGCTGGACCACTTAGTTCCTGCCATACAAACTGTTTTGTATTTTCTTGAATATGCGACTCACTCTCAAGCAGTCTTGTGAAAGGTAGTATTTCCATATTACTATCCAGTGTAAAATTTAACATACAGTGATCTGAAAATAATGACAACTTATTCACAGTAAGAGATGAGATAAAATAAAAAATATCGCTATCTATAATCACATAATCTAAACAACTGGGTATCTTCCCATTGCTACTGTAGCAAGTAAAATTACCAATTGAGTCAACGAGCTTACGTCCATTTACTGTCCGAAGGCTACTAGATACACAGAGGTTTAGAAGAGATGTTCCATTATTGTTTAATGGTTTACTATCAAGATTACTGCGTTTGATTTGCTGGTCAACACAATAATTGCTAGGGAGAGGCAAAAATTTAAAGGAGTCATTTTGGATAAAATCAGCATTTATATAAGTATGGGCATTCATGTCTCCCATTATAATACATTTACCTCTTTGGCTAGTGAACTTGGTGATTTCAGTAGTAATAGAGGAAAATTGATCAATTTCACTCGAAAAAGATGAGCCTTCTGGAGGAATATACACATTTGCTATATAAATATTGTTATGAAGTGGTAAATTTAAATATTGGTAATCAAACGAAAACTTAAAATTCACAGAGTGACAAACACTAAGATCAGTGTCAGAGATTGATGAGGACTGATATTCAGACAGAGCTAAAGAATTATTGATGGTTGTCAGACGACCAAGTGTCTAATGGTGGTTCAGTATGTTTGTAGAGCCTAGGTGTACTCTCAAAAAATAGCTCTAAATTGGTTTCTGTGATGAGGCGGGCAGATTATGTTTATACGAGTTTGGAAATAGAACTTGTAGGTCAGTCTATAACTGGATGTATGTCGGGTCATACTTGGGATTTTCCGGAGTGCTTTCATCCAGTAAAATCTGGCAAAACTTATGGGGTCAACTTATAACTCTGATGTAATTGTGACCTACTTTGGGTCATCCAATGGGGTTTGGCTTTTATGACGGGGTGCGGAAATATGGATGTGTGCGTCTCATATATCACGTGAGGGCTCTGTAACAAAACTGTCTGTAGTGCGCACTGAGAGTCAGTGAGTCAGGGAGGCTGGGCGGCCCTCTCAGAGAGAGAGACTGTCCCAGACTGCTTGTATTGAATAAAGGCTTCTGTCATCAAATTGGTCTTGGAACATTGTCAGCCACGCGAATCAGCAACCGTATGTGATACAGGTGGGGACATCCCCATCACCCCACCTTTGTATCAATATAATGATTCCAGCCAAATTTTGTACCATTCAATTTAATCCAAATAGTGTCAGGGCTGGTTGATGGAATATAAGTATATTTTTTAGAAACAGATTTATGTATGTAAACTGCTACACCTCCATGGTGTCTGGTAGCCTTTGGATTTTTTGGTCTGCATTTCTTTATAACTTCATATCCTTGAATGTCCATATTATCATCTGGGCTTGCATGTGTCTTGGAGAGGCCTTTTATATGATATTTTGAAAATATATGAATAAAATCATTATCAAGAAATTTATTTTCATTTATGCCAGACAACCTGTGAGTATGGCCATGACGCAATATTAAGGGAATTATGCAATATGACTTACAATATGCATGTATCGTATAGAGACAAAATATCATCACGAAGTCCTTTATTTGATATCTATAGAATTGTCCACTAGTCCTTCATTTAATTTCTATAAAATTGTCCTGTGTATGTTCTTCTTTGGCCACCTCTATAATTGCCCCGCCTTGAGCCGTTGTTTTGGTATGGAACACCTTGCCTGTTCTGTGGGGATGATGATTGCGATCGTTTTCCCTTGAGGTCTGGCAGCACAGTGTATTTAATGTTGCTAGCAAGCAAACGAGTGCCCTGTTCGTTTAGGTGGATATTGTCCTCATATAGGTTGTTTGCAGTTTGACCCCCTCTTGTGAAGCTATTATAATTCACAAGGAACTCTATGTTGTCAGAGTTTATTGACCTGAGCTGTGTGAGACGATTGGTGGCTTCAACTGTAGCATCTAGCACAGGGTCACTGTTAACTGGTACTCCACCCGAAATAATCACTCTCTTTGTCAGCTGTTTGTTTAACATGGTGCTAGCCAGGTTAACTAGACCTTCTGCGATTATATTAGGGGAGCTCGTTTTTGCATCATTCACAATTAGTTGCAATACACAGATGTCATATAATAATTCAGTTGTTAATTCTGATACTAGTTTCTCAGCAGTTTCTAGTTTGTACACAGTTTTTATGGTGACAGTGGCTCTATCACTAGGGAAGAGGTAATTCCCATTCATATGTTTCAGTTGTGAATTGCCGATTATGAGAACTTTCAGCGGCGTTTGTTTTTCTTTTTCATTTTGCGGTGATGATTCATATGCAATTTTTTCTTTTGTATTTGTGTTTATTTGGGTCCATTTACCACTATTATTTAAGGCCTCTTCTTGCCACTTTAAACACTGTTCTTTAGCAGACATAATGTCATCATAGAGCTGTTGGATTTTACTCTGCAGCTTCTCATTTTCAGAGGTTTTGAGCTCAACAATGGTTGACAAAGAGTTAATCTGTGAATTTGCAACATCCAGTGATTTTTTTCGCTCTGTTATCTAGTGTGTCAAGCTCCACTTTGAGTCGTTTATTTTGTTCGCTGGCAGCTTTAAGTTCATGTTGTAGGGACTGCACTTTATCCCTCATATCACTACTAACAGGACTCGGTTTATTTAGAGTACTGATTTTGCTGTAAGCACTATCCAGTTTATCTCTTAGTTGGTCACATTCTGCTTTTGAAGTGGTTAAGTCCTTTAGAAGATCTGTAATTTGATCATCTTTGCCCTTCTGGCTCTTCTGAAGGCTTATTATTTGCCTAGATAGGTCTTGAATTTTGTTTTCTAGTATCCTGTTCTCATACGCACACATTCTGTTTACAATCTGACCCTCTAAGTCAGCAATCATCTGTTGAATGTCGGGGAGGATTTTTTCATCCAAAGCATTGGTATTTTCTGACATAGGAGTTTCAGCTAAGGAGTCTATATTTTGGCACAAAATATTTTTCTCCATTTTCTCCTATTTTTCTCCATGCATTCAAACACTGTTTGATCAACCAGGACACAGTTTTCACATTTATATTCATCGTCACTGTTTATAAGATTAGACAAGAAATAAGCTGGCAGATTGGTGCATTCATAATGATACCATGATCTACAGTCACAGCACTCAATCATGGTGCCATCATCCATTTTGTTACAAAAGCAGCTGTGAGATTCTGTTTTTTTTTGTTATCTCCAGATCTGTGTCTAAATGGGAATTATTTGAATCCATTAATGTTTTTTCTGGAAGTGTTGCTGTCAATTTACATCTGTCTTTATATTGTTTAAGAGTCAGAGGGGCATCATCCTCTGTGATGTGAACTTTGATTTCACTTTTGATCATACCACCACTTTGAAGAAATGTAACAGCATCTTGCAGTGTATAGAAACTTTTATAGGAACTACCTGGGAATTTGTACACCGACTTTTCACACTGAGACCAGTTCTTTATAACACCACTTGTCCGACCATTAAGGACAGCGTAATACGTTTTGGTGGGCTTGGGTCGTCGGCTTTGGACGATATTAGGTGAATTTGTTGTTTGGTCCGCCATCATGAGATTCTGGGCTTGGCTGTGGGTAGTTTTTTTCGGATATTTTGGCGTTATGGTGAGTGAAAACAGCCTACTTACTACAACAGGTCGTTCCCTGGAGGTTTATTTTCGTCGGTGGGGTGATTTGACAGCAAAATTGTTCATATGACGAATATATTGTCTCTAAACGATCTGCGCTCAAAATTCCCTCATGCTTATAACCGGAACTGTTACGGCACATTACACGGCACACACATTTGGGCCTTGCACCTAGCAGCACCCGCCCGTCCCTCCCATAGAACGTATTTTGTGTTTACCTATTCAGCATATATCTATTTATTTGTACGCGAAGCATTGTTTTGACACACATTATATTATTTGTTTGTACGATTCATATAGTTTGTCTGATATTTGACATGCGGATCAGATCGCTACGAGCGAATGTTGCACGTTTGTGCTTTGTTACTGTAGTTTTCTTAATATTAACCGATGTATTGACGGTTGGATGCGTGTACACATTTATATGATTTATTGAATAATAAATCAATGGTCCAAACCACACTTATCTTTGTATGTTCTTTAAGTGAATTTAATATTGAACATATGTTCTATACACATTTTACTATAGAATAATTATATATGTTGCAAAAAACTCTTTCAAATTCATTTGATGGTAACACAATCACAAAAACTAACACTACATTACCAGATAGATGTAAATTCAATGTTCCCATACACGTTTTACTATAGAGAAATTATATATGTTGCGAAAAACTCTCTCATATTCATATTATTAAAAAACAATCACTATCACTTTCACTAAAATTATACATTTTACTACAGTTTGTTTGGAGAAGTCTCTGTTAAATATGCTTTATACTTAGCATTCGTACAGAATTGTTGGCGTCCTGGTGATGAAAGCGGTTGGGAAGACGGACAGTACTCCCTTTTTTCAGATTCTCAGACAGATGATGCCGCGGGTAAATGTTTTAGCTGCAGGGATCATTGCCGGAGAGAAGTGTCTTGGCAAAGGCCACGGCGCAAACGACACTGTCACTTGCATTCGTCTGTCTGTGGACGTTCATCACAAGCATCCGAGGATGTTGACTGCTGGTGAAGTTTCGGATTAGATCTTAAGTTTCTTCGTAGGGTTTCTTTACCATGCAATCATAGATGGCGATACAGTTTGTGGGCTGTCCTATGTTGGATATGGTGATACAATGATTTTTATTGACATGCAAAATTTGGACAAAGACTCCAGCTGGAATGTCCCAGGACAGGTTCCGTTGGAGAACAGGATCTTGAAGCCCCTCCACACCAGGATGATCACTTTGTAGGACCATGCACACTTCTCTGATATGTGTATCTTGCAGCCAACCATTTGGCCATAAAGTCCTCACTTCACGTTCTGTCAGTGATGTAGGTCTGTCGGGCAGTGCCTCCGTACTGTTGTTGGTGCACGAGTGTTGGGATTGGCAGTGTGTGCTGCACTGTATTCCATTGTCACTTCAAGAGCATCTTTTAGATGTCTTACACCCACTAACACACTTTCACTGACTCTTTGTAAACTTGTTTTTTTCTATTTTCCATGCGTGCAGCCGCTCTCAGCGATAGCTGTCTTTCCAGATCTGGTTGAAATCCCTTACTATACCATCAAGTCCCCAGCCCTGTATTTGTCCATCAAAACGCCATGCTGAGTCACCACAGAGTAGGTTTTGACAAGTTCAGATGACGTAGTGCAGCTGTAGCAGGTTCAGATGACATAGTAGCAGCTCTAAAAAGTTCATGTGACGAAGTGGCAGTTGTAGCAGTTTTAGATGACATAGTGGCAGCTGCAGCAATTTCAGATGACGTGGTGGCAGCTGTAACAAGTTCATGTGACGAAGTGGCAGTTGTAGCAGTTTTAGATGACATAGTGGCAGCTGTAGCGATTTCAGATGACGTGGTGGCAGCTGTAGCAGGTTCATGTGACGAAGTGGCAGTTGTAGCAGTTTTAGATGACATAGTGGCAGCTGTAGCAATTTCAGATGACGTGGTGGCAGATGTAGCAGGTTCATATGACAGAGTGGCAGCTGTAGCAGGTTCGTGTTACGAAGTGGCAGTTGAAGCAGTTTTAGATGACATAGTGGCAGCTGTAGCAATTTCAGATGACGTGGTGGCAGATGTAGCAGGTTCAAGTGACATAGTGGCAGCTGTGGCAGGTTCAGAAGACGCAGTGGCAGCTGTGGCAGGTTCAGAAGACGCAGTGGCAGCTGTGGCAGGTTCAGAAGACGCAGTGGCAGCTGTAGCGGTTTGGGATGCGTATTGGCAGCTGTAGCAGGTTCGTGTTACGAAGTGGCAGTTGAAGCAGTTTTAGATGACATAGTGGCAGCTGTAGCAATTTCAGATGAAGCGGTGGCAGCTGTAGCAGGTTTATATGACAGAGTGGCAGCTGTAGTAGGTTCATGTGACGTAGTGGCAGCTGTAGCAGGTTCGTGTTACGTAGTGGCAGTCGAAGCAGTTTTAGATGACATAGTGGCAGCTGCAGCAATTTCAGATGACGTGGTGGTAGCTGTAGCAGGTTTATGTGATGTAGTGGCAGCCGTAGCAGTTTTAGTTGGCATAATGGCAGCTATAGCAGGTTCATAAGACGTAGTAGCAGCTGTAATGGTTTTAGATGACGTAGTTGTAGCAGGTCCGTTTGACGTAGTGGTAGCTGTAGCAGGTTCAGATGATGTAATGGCAGCTGTAGCAGGTTTGTTTGACGTAGTGGCCGCTGTAGCAGGTTAATGTGATGTGGCAGCCGTAGCAGGTTCATGTGACATAGTGGCCACTGTAGCAGGTACGCGGTTCTCTGTAACATTTTGGGATGATGTAATGGCAGCTGTAGCAGGTTTGTGTGACGTAGTTGTAGCTGTGGCAGGTTTAGGTGAAGTAGTGGCAGCCGTAGCAGTTTTAGTTGGCATAGTGGCAGCTGTAGCAGGTTCATAAGACGTAGTAGCAGCTGTAGTGGTTTTCGATGACGTGGTTGTAGCAGGTCCGTTTGACGTAGTGGTACTGTAGCAGGTTCAGATGATGTAATGGCAGCTGTAGCAGGTTTGTTTGACGTAGTGGCCGCTGTAGCAGGTTTATGTGATGTGGCAGCCGTAGCTGTAGCAGAAGACGCGGTTCTCTGTAACATTTTGGGATGATGTAATGGCAGCTGTAGCAGGTTTGTGTGACGTAGTTGTAGCTGTGGCAGGTTTAGGTGAAGTAGTGACAACTTCGGCAGATTCATTTGACGTAGTTGCAGCTGTAGCAGGATCATGCGACGCCTTTGCAGTTGTAGCAGGTTCAGATGACTCAGATGCAGCTGCAGCAGGTTAAGATGACGTAATGGTAGCTGCAGCAGGTTTATGTGACGTAATGGCAGCTGTAGCAGGTTTATGTGACATTATGGCAGCTGTAGCAGGCGCAGAAGACGCAGTTGTAGCTGTAGCAGGCTCAGATGACGTAATGGCAGCTGTGGAAGGTTCGTGTGACGTAGTGGCAGCTGTTTCAGGTGAAGTAGTGACAGCTTTGGCAGATTCATTTGATGTAGTGGCAGCTGTAGCAGGTTCAGATGACGTAGTGGCAGTCGTAGCAGGTTCAGACGACGTGTGGCAGTTGTAGCAGGTTCAAGTTAAGCAGCAGGAGCCATGCTGTCTAGATCTTCTTCGTTTATAGTATGGTTGGACGCAACAGGGAACAGGGGCGCTCTGGGCTTGGAAAGGGCGAGTGGTTAGTGGTTTTAGCAGGCTGTGCGTTGAGTTGAATTACAATGCGGGGCACCCACGACGCCCAAGGCAGATGTCGCATTCTTTACTGTCGTATATCTGTTCCTTTTTTATAGCACCAATCTTCCATTCAATGACGCAGTCGCACATTCGACACGGCCCTGTGACTGCGAGTTCCTGCCTTGGACGAAGGTGTCATCACCACCTGAAGTATCAAAGAGAGCGTTGACAACCTGGTGGTGACAACATGTGGTATATGGTATACCTTAAGATATATATATATATATATATATATATATATATATATATATATATATATGTTTATTTACAATAAGTGTTTGTACATTCCATGAAGACTAACCGATTCTTGCAACCATCATAATCAAATCTTAAAATAACAAATGTGTCGTCTTCAAACGATACTTCTTTGTTGAATTCATGTCTAATTCGTACATTACGAAAATTTAGATCTAATAAAGAATAGTTGTTGTGACAATATGCTATTTTATAACTACAAAAAAATGAAGGGTATATACACCTATTATTATATATACCAAATTTTATCTGGACTACATTGATTTGCCTATTGTGATGATTGAATAGTATATATTTTTAAAGAAGCTCGATGAACATGACTTTATGGCTTTTATTAATAGGTAACCCTTGAAAGGCTTATATAATAATTTATAAAACAAATATCCTATTACTTTTTAATATACCAAAGAATAAATATTAGTCGAAAGACATGCTAATTATATTAAAAATATATTCCAAGATCGTGATTAGGATAGCCAGAGATAAAAAAATGCCATAGCTTTGTTTATATTAAAAGTTCATGCGATGGGTTTGCAAACCTGATATTGTGTTCACAAATTTTGGTAGTTTTAAGACACATCGCAACTCTGGAACTGTTTAATGCAACCGACTTTTCTGCTTGCGCGCCTGTTGCGACACCTTACAGCCTTGCGATGCCTTTAGGCAATAGGGCCCACGTTAGCAGCGTCTTCCGTTTGTATGCGCTCCGTCCGCTAGATAAATGAAGGCAGAGACCTGTGGCACTGTTTATGGTAAAGAGCCACAAAGAGGGTCCAGTCACCATCCATGACACTTTCACCGTCCTGAGAGCTGCCCTCTTTGAGCGGAAAAACAAACTACAGGTTCAAATTCGCTCTGATACATGTTTCCATGTTGAGATCGACGTATATACGTATAAAATAACAATAATATATACCAGCCTTGTTAATTAGAAATTGAGTTCAGTCAAACTTTTCAAGATACTGCATTGCATATAAATGTTTGACATTAAGTGTAAAAGTCATAAATATATCTCATAATCCAACAACCTGTGACCCTAACCTTTTCAGGTAAGGAGACCTTTAAGTTATGCCCGCCATCTTAAGGAAATTTGAGAGATTGCATATGAATTGGTTAGGATTTGAAAAATTCATAAAAAAATACAATCAATTAAAGAATTCACATAAATATCAAAAGAGGAACCAAGTGTTAACAAAACCTTATCAGCTCTGGAGACCCATAAGATGCACCTGCTATTATAATTAGAAGTGGATCCAAGTAAAATGTGTCGCCTGTGAAATGTAAAAATTGGTATTATAAAACAGTTCATGACAAGGGCAACGCAAACCTGCATAATACGCCCGTTATGTATCTGGTGACCTCTGACCTCATTAAAATATGCGTGAATTTTGATGAGAATGTAATTCAGGTGAGAAACTCTATTTGAAAATAGGCCTACGTATATTGAGTTATATGAAATCCATAGGATTTTTGGTAAGTCCCCATGGTGCCACCACTGTTTGGTGACCTCTGACCTTATTTAATATGCGTAGATTTTGTTGGAAATCGAAATTGCGAGATATTATATTAATTAATATTTCTGCTGAGTTTGATTAAAATCAATCCTATTCCTCATACCGTAAGTAATCGCGGCGACACCACAAATTAGCATTGTGACCTCTGACCTTATCAAATATGCGGGAATTTTGCCTACAATCGAAATCGGGCGAGATAATCTATTGGTAAGTAGTTATGATGAGATCTGTGAAAATACATTAAAGCCGTGGAAAGTTATCGCGGTGACACTAAAAGTTAATGGACGGATTGACAGATGGACTGAGGGATGGTCTTTGGGTATACCATAATACGTCCTGGCGTATAAAAAAATCCAAAAATCATTCAGGTATATATGACAACAACTTAATCAACTCTCGAGACCCTTAAGATTCCCCTGCTACTATAATTAAAAATAGATCCCAGTAAAACTCTTTGAGAAAAAGTGTCACATATGAAATGTAAAACTTTGTATAAAAATCATAAAAGATCCAAAATTCATTCCAGTGTGATCAAAACCTTTTCAGATCTGGAGTACTCTTTTCAGCTCTAAAATGCACCTGCTACTACAATTAACCCTTTACTGTTTACATTTATTTTTGATTTCCGACTATTCTGACACTATTTATATTTACACTAACAGCCATATCTTTTCAAGCTTTTTTTGTATCTTTATCAAATTTTCAACAGTTCCCACTAAGAGGGTTTGCTGAAGATTATTGAAAGTCATTGAAACTTAGAAATAATATGCAATATTTTTGTCCTGAAATAATCTATACATATCATGGCATTCTACTTGCCAATTTCGAGTGCTCTTTAGTGGCTTGTAAACAGTAAAGGGTTAAAGTAGATATGAGTGAAATATTTAGAGATATCGCGTCGCATAAATGAAATGAAATGTTAAAATTTTGCATTACAAAAATTCATTAAAAAAAATAAAAAAATCCCACTCCGCAGAGGATATGAGTTTATTCATAAAGAGTGTCGCCTAGACGAGTTTAAAATTCGTCAGTATAGTATCATCCAGGCGAGTTTAAATCTGTCTAGGCGAGATTGAAATTGAAATGTGATGGTATGATACATTGTGCATTGTAAATGACACACACACACAAACATGAATGAAGTTTTCAGTTATATTATAAATTATGAGCTTTGCACAATTCACTCTGTTGACATGTTACCGTTATGTATACACCAGGACATTACTTGCTAGTTTGGGGTCTTATAATCTTATAACCCTTAAAAATATGTCTGATGAAGTTCATTGGTAATATCATTATTAATGTTTATAGTAATATTATTAATATAATAATTAATATTAATTTTGAAACTGTCATTATTAACGAGTATTAGTATATTTATTTGCACCTTTGGTGTATTCTGTGTGGTTTACATGCAACAACAATCTAAAAAAAAAATTATTCACTTAAAATTAATAAATGATTAAATGTCCAAATCTTAAGGGGTCTCTTGAAGGCAAGAGTCATCCAAAGTGGTTCCAGTTGACATGCTATGACAATAACCTGGCTGTACAATTAGCAGAACAAGAAATATTGACACGCATTCATTTTGCTGACTGGACCTAGAATCTTAATTCTTGACACACTGAGAGACCTATGATTAGTCTCCACGGAAACCAGAAATTATGTCTCTGTTACCCATATCCTTAGAGCTATTGGGCCCCAAAGTACCCCCCTCCCCCCAGAATAGTCAAAAAATTCATACAAAAACTTCAATATCTGATTAACTACATCACTGATGGTCATTATTTTTTGCATACATATTGATCATGAGATGTTTCATCAGTGTCTGCAGACTGGTGGCGCCATCTGTATTTTTCTATTTTTTACAAATTGTTTTCTCTATTTTTGAGACCTTTAAAACTGTGAACATCTGTCAACAGGGCACAAATTGTAAAGACTGGACCTAGAATCTTCATTCCTCACACAGTGAGAGACCTATGAAAAGTCTCCATGAAAACCTGAAATAAGGTCTCTGTTACCCATATCCTTTGAGCTATGGGGCTCCAAATTACCCCCCCCAGAATAATGGAAAATTAGATAAAAACAAATTGCAACATCTCAATAACTACAACAAACACTGATGGTCATGATTTTTGGCATACATATTGATCAAGAAGTGTTCCATCAGTTCCTGTAGACTGGTGGTGCCACCTGTATTTTTTCAAATTTTTACAATTATTTTTCTCTATTTTTGAGACCTTAAAGGATGTAGTTATCTGTCAACAGGGTACAAATCGTAACGACTGGACCTAGAAGCTTCATTCTCGATTCACAGGGAGACCCATGAAAAGCCTCAATGGAAACCTGAAATTAGGTCTCTGTTACCCATATCCTTTGAGCTATGGCACTCCAAAGTACAGCTCAGAATAATGGAAAAATTGTTACAAAAGCTGAAGTGTCTGAAGAACTAATGCAGAGATCACCATAATTGTTGTATGGATATTGATCATGGAGTGTTTCATCAGTTTCTCCAGACTGGTGGCACCACCTGTATTTGTTCAGGTTTTTAACGATTTTTTTTCTCTATTTTTGAGACCATTAAAGATATGAACATTTGTTAATTGGGCACAAAACATAACAACTGGACCTAGAATCTTCATTCTTGACACACTGGGAGACCCATAAAAAGTCTTCATGGAAACCTGAAATTAGGTCTCTGTTACCCATATCCTTCAAGCTATAGGACTCCAAAGTATCCCTCAGAATAATGGAAAATTTGATACAAAAGCTGAAATATCTGAACAACTAACCCAGAGATCACCATGATTCTTTGCATTGATATTGACCATTAAGTGTTTTTATTAGTTTCTGCAGACCGGTGGAACCCCCTGTATTTTTTTTCAAGTTTATGCATTTTTTCTCTATTTTTGAGATATATAAATACAGTCACAATCTTGGTCTGTTGGTTAATCTGTTTGATGCTTCAGTTGAATGGGTATATACTACCATTCAGATGATAAAATTTCCTTTGGCGAATCTCTTTCCAGTCAACTGAGCGTCATGACCCATGGGTCACTTGTTTTCTTTTAAATAAATTTAAAATTGATTGAAAATTTAAAAATTGGTGTGCATGGTGGAGGCTGCAGCTAATTCTGAATCAATTTGTGGTTAAGGATTATTTTTTATCATGCAAATACTTTTTTATTCTGGACTTTAAAATCAGTTAATAATATTATGTATATGTAAATACTATGATCATGTCATATTAGGCAGAAGAATAATTTCAATAGAGATCATAAAATGCTCTTTTATTGCATTTTTTGTCATTGGTGCACTATTAATTAAGCAACTTTATATGCAGGACAGACAAAATAATAATATTTGCCAAATGCCAGTGGCAAATACATTGTGTTTTCAAATATTGTAACTAAATAAAAAAAAAACATCTTTTCTGTGTGCTATGATTTTATAAATTTATATCATAACTATATATGAGGCGAATTCGGCTATGTTTATTGGATTGTTAATACATGCATGTGAATAATGAATTATATCTTGTTTTGTCCTACTGAAATACTACAGTTAATATCAGTTTTTCTATGTCAAATTGATATTAATAATTATCTTTCATAGAAAATGATCAAAGTAAAGCGCATTATGTAAAGGATACCAAACCTTCAAAGAATGTCACAGCCAAAGAAAAAAATGCCAGATAAATTACCCTATACATCTTGTAATTAATGGCAAATCCAAAACTGGCAAGAGATCAGAAATACTCCATGTAAATATGCCATATCAAACACCTGTATATAGGAGCTTTGTAAGTTTCTCATTTAAAAGACATGACTGAAAACATCATTTATTGTTTATTTTATTATTTTATTTCAAAGACATTTTCCCAGCATGGCCTATTCAGCAGAATATGCTGATTTTCAATAGAGTTGTAATCTACAATGCCCAATATATAAGGAGATACCATCAGACAGCTTTTTTCAATGTCACTTAGGCCAATTTTAAACTCCCCTGAATGATACAGTCTGCAGCAGATTTTAAACTCAACTGGACGATACCTGGCAGATTGTAAACTGGGCTCGATTGAAATCCTGGCCTGCTTCATGATAGATTTTAATCTCGCCTAGGAGAAATCACAATCGCAATCTCGTCAAGGCGAGTTTAAAATCCATATGGATTTCAGTTTCTTCTGTGATATATATATATATATATATATATATATATATATATATATATATATATATAATAATGGGCATATGAGTAAATTATTTTTATATTCTGCGACTTAAAGAAAACTTAGCTTTTGGAGGTGAACATATAAATATTTACAATTTCATATTTTCCATTTACAACTGCAGACATAGGAGTCAACTGCATGTATACGATTAAAGCCTGCTATAAAAGGCGGTAAAAAATCACACCTTGAATATGACAATGGGAGAGGATTTGGGGTTTGATGTAGCTTCATTGGAAACTCCCATTGGCTGGTTACATATATATAACTACTAGCGGGGTATGTTCCCACTTTCTTTACTATTTCGATTACTTTTGAACACACACACGTATATATAGGTGTGTGTATGCTCCTTCATGGGCTTCCCCTTCATGATGTCGACAGACGGGGGGGGGGGGGGGGAGGTGTGTGTGTGTGGGGGGGGGGGGGCCTTATGTCATGCAGATATTATCGGCATTATCGATAGAGATATGATTTATTATTATATTATTAATGAATCTCTCCTTTGCACGTATTGAGGAGCAGGGCTTTTTGTAACGGGCTTGGTGGTGGGATGGGTGGTTAATAGTCATGATGCTCACTAGCTATATAGTATAATCCGCTAATTGTAACATGATTTCAACTGGGGGGGGGGGGGGGAGGGGGGTCTTATGTGACGCAGATATTTATTATCGACATTTTCGATAGAGATATTATCATGGTTTATTATTATATTATTAATGAATCGCTCCTTTGCACGTAGTGAGGAGCAGGGCATTTTATAAGGGGGGGGGGGGGGGATAATAGTCATGTAGCTCACTAGCTATATAGTATAATCCACAAATTATAACATGATTTCAACTGGCACAATTAACTCGGAGTTGATGGATGGGGGGAAATAATTATGATGGCATTTGATTTTTTTATTACTTTATTAAACGTCAACATGCCGTGACATAATAATTTAAAATCATGAAAGGGAGTCTCATGGGGCGGTACTGGTAGCGTGAAAGGTTTGATAAATCAAAGGTAGAAATTTATGGAAACCGAACTAATATTCTCATACCATTGTATTTTCATGTTTATCCACCCACAGACAAACGCCTACGCAAACACACATACACACACACACGCTATTCAGAAACATTCTAAAACTCTCTTTTCCTTCACTAGTAATAAGATAGATAAACATAGGCGAACATTAAACGTTTATTTAATTTGGGTCATCTTGGCGACAGCACCCAAGGAGTTTGGAGTTGATTAAAAAATTTAATCTGACAGTGGTATATACAAACATGTTGATATAGCCAAGACCAAATCTAGAACAATATAAATCTACCATTATGAAGTTAAATGATTCAAAGAGTGAAATTCCACACACACACACATATATATAAATAAACACAGTGATAATCTTTTAAGTACGCCCCTTGTGTTCTGGTACAATGTGGCATGTGTTTCAATTCAATTTTGTCGGTGAAGTATTAAATAAATGCATATATATATATATATATATATATATATATATATATATATATATATATATAAAATATTTGAATAAAACCAAAACTATGTTCCCATGCTATACACACATTTTGCAAAGACAGAAAATATACAGTATATATGTGAGCGATAAAAAAAATGCATGTTTTCAATAGACACATTGATGCATCGAATGCAATATATTACACGAGTCTCTCACCGTATGTACAATTTGAATGGTACTGAAAATGCCAGAGACAAACATATTAGAATATATAATGATTTTTCTTAAATATACGAGCAGTAATATACTGTATATCACATTGTTATGTAATAATAATTATATGTCACATAACCTACGAAACAGTCCTCACATGTCCAACAAAAACAATCATACAACATAAAATCCAAATGCGAGCAAGTTTATGTACAAATAAATGACAATATCGTGCAATAATATAGGTTAAAGTATATGTATATAGAGGGTTATAATGTATTCATAGAATCTTTCACGTATGTTGTCCTATGTGAACGAATTACGGGGGATATTAAAATATTTCAGCAAGTGTTCTGGGATTTTAAAAAATTGTCGAAGTGGACCGGCAGGTGTAGACATCTGTTGGCAGTAATCAAAACTAAATTAAAACCACTGAATGTTTTAAGCCGTGGGTGTTCATTGTTACGTCACAATGGTTATCGTCTGCTCAGTCATATTTCTAAGCAAAGTTTTATATAGGCAGAACCTGAAGAGAAGCTTATCACTGAGAGAAGATGGGGAAATGATGCAGTCAGTCACTATATTACGTCGGATGAAGCTGGTTTGAATTTTAACTTATTTTTAATTAATCGATGCTTGTCATATATAACTGTTCAAAGACAAAGTGACTGCCAGAGGCGTTATAAATCCGTCTCACCAAGTCCAAGGGCAGACTCTGCACCCCGTTTTATACTACCCTTGTGGACCACTTGCGTGGGGTGAACAGGGTAATATATATATTAATAAATTTCCTATACTAAAGCTTGCCTTTTTTGACCCTGCGACCGAATATATCTGTTAGTGTTACAAGGCATACATTACAGCCAACGAGCTTAGGTCACTATAAACACTGATTTCGAGGTTCAGTAAATAAAAGTTGATGTCCAATGTACATATAAACATACAGTGGCAAATGTAAATTTATTTACACTTAACACGCAAATAATAACACGTATAATGCCTGCTTTTACAATATAAGTAATAAATTAATTGTTTTTGTTAATAGAGATTAGGCTGTCGTCTCCATATCATGTCATCTGGTCCCAACCCCTCCCGTGACGGACAAATATAGGCTCCATCTTAAACATCTTACTTTGACTTACAGATCATTATTATGCCATTACGGTAAACAATAATGTTTGTATATCTATATTTTCAGGTTCACAGTTGAGTATTTTTTAAAAAGGATGATGCCGAAATCACCAACAGCCAGAGGCAACAGAAGGCGGGAGCGATCTTCGCGGCGAGTGCTTCACAATTCCCAGACGAAAATCTATCACAGGTAAATATATATTTTAAATTTTAAAACAAGAACACACAAATAATTGTCGTGGGGACACAAATAAATACACATGCACCTACCCCCTCCCCCACCCCACGGCTGAACGTGTTATCACGGACTGTTGACAAACTGGACATTCAGACGAGCTGTGTAGGCTAGACAGCGATTTCAAACTATAAAGTATATACAAGGCACATTTTATATAAAGAAAGGACACTGAGGGCTGGAGGGAGAGAGAGAGAGAAAAAAAAACAGGCTAAAGAAAGCCAAGTTTAATGAGCTGGCTGTGTGTACCCCATTGTGACTGCAAACCAGAAATGTTTCTGTCAAAATGGAGAATGACACAGACGTAAACAATGACGTTAGAACAGACAGATCAGGGTCGACTGGGGTGATACAATAACGGCAGGTGAGCTGTGTGTACCCCACTCCCTGTACAGACAAGCTGGACCTGCCCGGTGTCTGACTGATCTATAACAAATGATCTACACGAACAGCTTCAGCTGAGGGAGATCCTTACTGAGCTGTCGTCTGATCCTGTCTATCACGTGACCAGACAGATTGTTGTTGTGCAGCCACAGCCTCCTGAGTCCCGCCATGTTTGGTGTCAGGTTGACGATTTCCTCCAGTCCGTCACCGAGGTTATTGCCGGTCACAGAGAACCCTGTGAGAGTCTGACAGTTCTTTATAATCTCCAGGATGGCCCCGGCGTCACTAAGGTTATACCTCACCATCCAGATGACGTGAAGCTGTTTTAGGTGAGAGACGCGCCGTGATAACTGTCTTGTACTCTCGTCTGTCATGTCATTCCCTGACACGTTCAACCACATCAGGGTCTGAGGCAGAGACGCCATCAGTGACGGCCAGGGGGCGCCAGGTACATCCCGTCCAACAGCCCTCCCCAGGTTCAGTGTTGTCAGTTGAATGTTGCCCGTTGTTAGGATGTGACTGAGCGTCCCCAGACCTGACACTGACAGGGAGTGATACCCAAACACTAACTGTGTGAGACGAGACATGTTACATACAGAAGGCAGGACAGCTCTGTCTGTCACAGACTGGTGACGCGCGGCCATCACAGTGAGGTGAGTGACGGCTGAGCAGTCATTACTGAAGTAGTTACGGTAACGGCGTTCCTTGAACCAGCCACTGTCAGTGACCTCTAGATAAACACGAGGTGGCAGCTTCAGCTTCGCGTTCTTGTTCTCTGCCAGGTAGCTGAGCTGTAATGCAGGAATTATTTTAGCCCTTTTTTCATCCGAGCCTCCAATTACGTTATTGATTTCTTCCATTATCGCCGCCCCACCCAACCCGTTAATAAACGTTTGTATCATTTCGGACTCTTTCAGAGCATTTACTGAACTATAAAATTTAATTAACAAACTATTTCGTTTACGTTTGTCACTGTGAACTGTATAGAACGCAGTAAAGAATTCCTGCATAGTTTTATGAGGAAAAGCAACCAGTTCTTCACCCTCAATGTTGCTTTCCCTCCTTAGAAAGCCCAGCTGCCAGGCAGTCTTCCCTATTTTCTCTAAGACGTGACTGTATGGGAAACTAAGCTGAAGCTTGTCCTCTTGAAGGCCTTCAACACTTACCTCTCCAATTTTCATTAAATCTTTATGATATTTTTCTATGATCCTTTTTGGGGTTACTCTATTTTTGGCCTTCACAAATTTTAATTCGTAGCGTCCACAGACAAAAGCCACAAATCTAAGAAAGAAACCTGTGATAGAATCTGAAAGAGAACCCTCATGTTCCCAGAGAGTACACATGAGTAGCAAGATTGCTGGAAAGCAGCTCAGGTCTTTCAGTTCGTCTGATTGTTTAATTTTGTCTAAAAGAGGTACAGAAAGTTTATCTTGATCGGGTTCTTTAAAAAAATTATTGATGTATTGGGTAACTCCTTCCATCCCAAAGCCCCTCAGTAATACATGATTGTCAGGCATACAGAATTTGTCAGTATTAGAAGGAAAATGGTATGAAGGGGAATGTCTGGAGGTCATCATTAGAGTGGCTTCTTTGAATGTTTTCCTGTGTGCTATATCAGTGATTTCTGAACAGGTTGATTCTATGAATTCATCATAACCCTCCATAAGTATGAGAGTTTCCCTCTGGCATTCTAACATCTTTCTGTATAATTTGTCTGCTGTCTTGGGCTCTACACAATACTGGTGTTGAATGATATCAATAAGCCTTTGCCCCCTCCTAACATGACGCATGAATATTAATAGGACATATTTGAACTTGGAGAAGACAGTAGATTCCTGATCTGATATTTCTACTTTCCTCCTGAGCCATCTTCTCTGTACCATTCTGCACCATTTGACCACTAACATCTGAACCAATGTTGACTTTCCTGAGCCAGCCAAGCCTTGTAGGAACACGAAGGTAGCAAGCTGCTCCCCCTTGGCCTGAATAAGAAAAGGAAATATCATATTTTGAGTTACAGGTCCTTGCTGTCATAAACCAGCCTAAATTTAAGACTGGAAAGCATTTACAAGTTGCGGTGTAATTTATAAATATACACGCATTTTCACAATCTTTCCTTCTCTCCCTTCCTCTTTCTCTCAATTTTTCTCTAGCAGTGAGGCTGTGAGGTTGGTAAAAGGAAAAGGAATAGTAAAATTAATTTTTGTATATGTTTTAGATGTGGAAGAATTTTTTGTTTGTGTATGTGACTATGTCATTTATTTTTATTCTCGGATTGTAAAAATATATAAAAAAATCACCATGTTGATGTGCTGGAAATGCATATATGATGTAAAGTTTAAGCCAGTTATTGATGAATGGTATTTTGTATGACTGTACCATTAAGACAAGGCAGATCATACCGACAATATCTCTGTGTATAAACAGAAAAGAAAGAGTATGAATTAAAAACAGTTGGTTTAAGAATTTTAGCACTGGCAAATTAGATGTCTGGTTGATCATATCTGTGCTACATAATACATTGCTACAACATTCAGACATATATTTGTTCTTTCAGTTGTTCCTCTTCCATTAATAGAGAACATTAACCTGAAATAATAAACTCCTGCTGGTTGGTAGATTTGAATAAAAAGCTAGCATAATATTGTTTTCTACCTTCAATTAATCATAACACTGTTATTCATGGTAAACTATATTATTGTCATCAGCCATGGAAATAATTTTAACATAGATTTTTGATTATGATGTCTGTTAAAATCATGTAGCAGGTATGTATACAATATCAGTGTATTTACAAAATTGTGCAACATTGTATATCAACAGGGTGGTCTGACATTTTGAATGGTCGGATCAGTCAAGATACTTAATGAACTAGCTGCACAACTTCCATTGAGAATGCTTCATATGGGGTCACTCCTCGACTGAAGAAAGGCTTAACCTCTGCCCCCCGCCCCCACCAGACCGGATGCAGAAAAAAGGTGTTTTACAATTTTTGTTTGTTTAATTTTTAGACTTGTTACAGTTTGGATTATGTGTTGTTCTTTACAGGCTTGGGTCAAGTACATGTACTTGCCCTGTACTTGTATTTGGCACTTTTAACCAAGTAGAGTACTTGTATTGTACTTGCCAAAAATGTAACTAAATTATCAGGTACTAGTCAAGTAGTACAAGATTTGAACCAAAAAGATTAAAAGAAACATATCTACTAACCATTAACACAGCTGAGCAGACATTGCCCAGTGGGTTCACTTAATACTCACAGGAGGTGTTTTCACAACCAATTCTCTTATTATTGCTTTACTATAATGAAACAATGAGTAACTCAAGGTGAACTCAAGACTAGCCCAATTTTTTCAATTTACAAAATACACCCCTGGACAACTTATGAACCCATAAGAAATAGTATCCCTAGTTAGACATGTACATTTTGTGTACCAATGTTTTTTTAACCCAAGTATTCCCAAGATTCCTGGGTTTTACCCCCAATTCCTGTTGATGAGAGTGATGTGCTCTGCACAGCCAAACATAAGTTAGAGTTTGAGTCAGGGTTGCATGGTTTTAGCAAACCAGCTGTTAAAACCCTTTAAAACATGGTTAAAACCCTGTTGTCTCAGACAGGTTTTATCCAGTTTTAGACACCAAACCTTTCAGCCGCTAAAAGTGGCTAAAACAGGTTGAAGCTCTGTAATCCATCTAAGAGTCATGGTCTTATATAAGCACTTGGTCTAAATAAATGAACAACTTATACTGAGTACAGGGTGTCATGAGTTGAGACTCCACAGTGTAAAAGTCATACCTGAGTATGATCACACTGGGGTGTCTGATGATTTGTCTCTATTATTTTGGGGTATAAGCACACAGGGTGTTTTGGGCGACATTTTTTAATCATTCTGAGATCAAAAGGTCTTCTGACTTGCCTGATGGCTTCATTGACATGATGATGATTCCACAATCTTTACTGACTTCATCAGTAGCCTTAGAGAGGGTGTTCAGTAGTTTTGGGCTTGTGCTGACTAAGCTAAACAACAGTCTTTGAAAACAGAAATCAGCAAAGCTGGTGTTTATATATAGAATTAGGAGAGAACCAAAGGAACCGAATTACTAGTCAATGAGTAAAACTCATGATGGACTATTTTCTCCAATATAGCCCCAATCAGTATTGCATTTATAAATTTGGAATTTGTAGTGGCATCTCACAGTGATGTATCATGAATTTTAAGTGTATTAATACATTTGTTTATTTTCTAAATCAAAACTATGATTTTATTTTTGACGTAAAAAAGACGTTACTCTTGTTTTTGTTTTTTTGCAATAGATGCATTTTAATAAGCACTTCGCTAGTTCTTACTGAATATTTGACAGTTTTAGCTGACTTTTAGCTGGCTAAAAGTGTCAAAAAGTGGTTAAAACCTAGTTTTAGCAAGTTTTACTTTTAGCCATCAGCAATGGCTAGAACAGGTTTTAACCAGCTAAAACCTAACCCTTCAGTGCAGAGTCAATTTTGTGCAATTACTGCATTGTTGAGCAGCTTAATCTTTAAAACTTTAGAATGGTCTTACAGAATCCATATACTGCTACCTGTTTCATTCCCAGTGTATAAACCAGATATATACCATGTTTATGATATATAATAAAAGAACAATCAGAACATTTTGTGCATTTTTAACTCCGCTGAATATAAGTCATCTGAGCTATAGTCGTGGTCCTTTGTCCGTCGTGGTCCTTTGTCGTGCCGTCCATACGTCCGTTAACAGAGCACGTTTTGAAACCATTGGACCTACAAATCCAAATTTTGGCATACAGTTAGTTGTCCCCAAAATTTCCAACCATACCGAAAATTTTGTCGCTAGGACTTCATTCCTTTCAGACATTAAGGAAAAACCTCTTTTTTTCAATAAAAAAAATTGTTACACTTCAAGGCTTCATAATATCAAAACCACTGATCTGTTTTTGATCATATTGAGTATGCATATTCTTCCATACAATTTCTATGAACATACTAAAATTGTATCAGTATTGCATATTGTTTTGAAGTTATGGGCTCATACATAAAGTCCTTCTAAAAACAGGAAAGTACTGAAAAGTTACCGAAAAGTACCGAAAAGTACGGAAAAACTACCAAAAATTAACTGAAAAGACTTAAAAACTACCTTTTAGTTAATGTAAACACTAAAAATTGCAATAATGTTGCTTCGAACTGTCAGTTTAGTAAGCAAATTGTGCTTTACCCTTTTATAAGATGATGGAAAGTGACCGAAAAGCACCATGAAATGATAAAATGTTATCAAATAAGTACTAAGAAATACCAAAAGTACTGAAAATTTACTAACAAGTACTGAAAAGTTACTGGAAAGTACCAAAAAGTTACTAAAAAGTACCAAAATTTACCGAATGTAGCAGAAAAGTACTGAAAAGTTACCACAGTGTACCTAAAAGTTACTGAAAGGACAATAAAAATAATTATTTTATATATTTAAACACAAAAATTACCAAAAAGTTGTTTAAGACTGTCAGTAAAGTCAGCAAATTGTGTTTTTCCCCTTTTTAAAGGATGATGAAAAGTGACTGAAAAGCACCATAAAGTGACAAAATGTTATCAAATAAATACCAAAACATATCAAAAAAATACTGAAAAGTTACCAAAAAGTACCGAAAGGTTTATGAAAGTACTGAAAAGTACTGAAAAGTTACTGAAACAACTATAAAAGCAATCTTTAAATAATGTAAACCCCAAAAATTACCAAAAGTTGTTTTAGACTCAGTAAAGTTAGCAAAATTGTTTGCTCGTTTTAAAGGATTTTATAAAATAACTGATGAGTACTATAAAATGAAAAAAAATGTTACCATATAATAATAAGTACTTAAAAATAAAAATGTAAATAATTACAAAATTATATAAAAAAAAGTACTGGAAAAGTACTGAAAGGTAACTGAAAAGTCACCTAAAAGTTACTGAATTCAAATTTGGCAAAACCATTACAGTATTTCCAATGTCCATGCCAATTAGGTCAATTGCAGAATTTGCATTAGTTATTGGCCTGAACATAACAGTGTCCATGAATATCATTGTTTGACCATGATTACCAGTGCTTTCAAACGACATTGATAACCAGTGTCCATGATTTTTAGTGTGTCTATGACTAATCAGGGTGTACATGATTATCAGTGTATCCACAATTACCCGTGTGTCCATGATTATCAGTGTGTCCATAATTTCATATTAAATTTAGCTTTCAACTTACATTTATTCTTACACTGGGGGAGATGTAAATAATCTGGTCATTTATTTCATAAATTAAGCATTTATTTCATAAATGACTTAAGGTATACAGTGAAATCAGGTGTCCATAATTTATGAGGGCACGCCAGCAATAAAATACTTAAAATGCTATCTTGCCCTAGTTTGTTTCTCTGATTGTGGGTAAGTGGTGACAGGCATCCACCTCCACTGGACTCTAGTTTCCCCATAAGTTGTTGACAATGGGCTGCAAATGTCACCCTGTAGCCTGCCCTTGACTGTATGTATATTGTTGGTGGCTCAGGAAGATGCTATAAAGATGATACATACTAATGAGAAATTGACCACCAGCCAGAAGAGTAACATAGCTTAAGCTACAGTGGTTGCTGACAACAATGTAACTTGAACGGTGAGGAACATGCCTATTGGATATCAAGCTGATATATATATATATATTGTTAATATATTAATAAACCTCCCACACTTATTTATCCTGTTTAACATAAATGTTAATTTAATTAATATACAAGTTAGATCTAGTTTTATTCTGTATAATCAGATTAAACCCAGTTGAATCTATAGTCCTGGATTAAATTAATTTTTCTGGATGAAACCCAACCCAAGTGCAAATGTGTCCTTGATTATGACTTTTGCTATAAATGTTAGTGTTTCTTTCATTGTATCCGCCAAAACAGAGTTTTGCGGATACTATGTTTTCAGCCCACCACCGCCGCGGCTGCCGCATAGGTGTCCGGAGAACTCCTCCGTAACCACTGGGCGGAATTTAACGAAACCCTGGATTATGTTCTGGTCACATGTGAACTGCTGCGCCCCGATTTTGTTTTGACCTCTGACCTTTCCTTTCTCCAGTGCGTCCATCTGTGCGTCTGTTTTGACACATTAACCCACATATCTCGGGAACCGTTTGACCAATCGGGAAAACAATTTTGCACAAACGTAGCCCTTGGATAGCTTTATAAAATGCATAAAAAATGGTGGCAACAGCTGAAACCATTTTTGCACAGCGTCCATCTGTTCATCTGACTTGGGATAAAATCATTCATATCTCTGCATTGGTTGGACTTATCAACCTGAAATTTTGCATGTCTATACATCCTGGACAGCTTTCTTGATTTTATGACAGGTGGCCCCACCTATATTCATGTTTACGCTGCAGACATCCAAGCTCATATCTCGGGAACCGTTTGACCAATTGGGCCAAAATTTTGCATGTGTATCGATGTGTATCTTTATCATACGCAAAACTGGTGGCGCCACCTGCAACCATTTTTGCACAGCGTCTCTCTGTTTGTCTGCATGGGATAAAATCACTCATATCTCGGCAGTGTTTTGACTTATCTGCCTAAAATTTTGCAGGTTTATACATCTTGGATAGCTTTCTTGATTTTATGACGGATGGCACCACCTACATTCACATTTACGCTGCAGACATCAAGCTCATATCTCGGGAACTGTTTGGCCGATTGGGCCAAAATTTTGCATGTGTATAGATCTCACATAGCTCTTTATCATATGCAAAACTGGTGGCACCACCTGCAACCATTTTTGCACAGCGTTCGTCTGTTTGTCTGCCTTGGGATAAAATCATATCTCGGCAGTGCTTTAACTTTTTGCATTTGTATACAACTTTGATAGCTTTCTGGTGGCACAACCTACATACACATTTCAGCTGCAGACATCCATGCTAATATGCAACACACCTAACTCTATTTCCCCTTGTTACTCAATCCATGCCTCGCTTCACTGGTCCCACTCTGATTTTGGCGGATACACGTAGTCGCTTGTCGACTACCCATATTCTAGTTATCAAAGTGTAGTTGATCATCAGGGTTGACCTGACAATCAGTGTGTCTCCATGATATTTTGGGTGTCCATCATTTTAGTGTGTCCATGAGTATGAGTGCGGCAATGTTAGCCATTGACTATTTTTCTTATGTGTCCATGATTACAAATGTACAGGATTATCAGTGTATCCATGATTTCAGTGTGTCCCTGATTATCAGGGTGTACATGATTATCAATGTGACAATGATTATCAGTGTGACTGGTCATGATTGTCAGTGTGTCCTTGATTATCAGTGTGTCCAATTACCAGTGTGTCCATGATTATCAGTGTAATAAAGATTATCAGTGTGTCTGTGTTTATCAGTGGCTTCATGATTATCAGTATGTCTGTACTTATCATTGTGTCATTGATTATCAGTGTGTATTTTATTAACCTTCTGTCTATGATTATCTGTGAGTCTATGGTTATCAGTGTGTGCATAATTATCAGTGGCTGCATGAATATCAGTGTGTCAATGAATATCAGTATGTCTAAGATTATCAGTGTGTCTTTGATTATCAGTGTGTAAAAGATTGTTGGTGTGTCTGTATCATGTCCATCATTTTCCGTGTATCCATGGTTATTGTTAGCTCAGCTCACTATAAGTCATCTGAGCTATAGTCATGGTCCTTTGTCCGTCATCTGTCCGGCTCTCCGGCAGGTAACAGGGCACGTTTTGTAACCATTGGACCTTTTGAATTTTGCATACAGTTAGATGACCCCAAAATCTCCTTCCACACCAAACATTGGGTCACTAGGACTTCATTCCTTGGAGATATTAAGGAAAAATCTTAATTTCCATTAAAAACCCATTGTTTTACTTGAAAACTGCATAATATTAAAACCACTGATCTGATATTGATCACATTTAATATAACCATTCCTTTATATATTTCCTATGGACCTACCAGAAATAAGGTCAGTATTATGTAATTTCTTGAAGTCATGGGCCCGAAAATAATTTACTTGGTAAAAAGTCAGAAAATATATATACTCACTTAACGTGAACATTTTTTAAGCTGGAGACTTTTCAGGGATGTAACTTTATATAATCAAGATTCAATTGTATACCCAAAATATGACTATAAGTCATCTGAGCTATAGTCGTGGTCCATTGTCCCTTGTCCGTCTGTCGGTCAGTCTGTCCAAATGTCTGTCCGTAAGACTGGCACGTTTGGACACCATTAGACCTATGAATCTGAAATTAAGCATACAGTTAGATATCTTCAAAATAATATCCTATCATGCCGAAAATTGGGTCAATAGGACCTTGTTCCTTTGAGATAACTTCAATTTTTTATTTAATATCTATTTTCATACTTCAGGACTGCCTAATATCAAAACCACTCATCTGGTTTTCTTCATATTTACCATAAATATTCCTCTATATAGTTCCTATGTACATGCCAGAAATTAAGTCAGTATTATATAATTTAAAAAAGTTATGGACCCAAACATAATGGACTTTGTAAAAAATCAGGAAAGCTATTTGGTCACTTAAGAGAAAAAGTGTTAAAGCTAGGTACTTTTTTCAGTAATGCATCTTTGATTAATGAAAATTTAATTGTATACTAAAAATTAGATCAAAATCTGTTAAATTATTTTAAATATTGGCAAAAATATAAAATTGGTACCTTAAATTTTGCCCAAGTTTGACCATGGCATGTTTTTTTCTTGTAAGAACATTTGATTTACTTTTCACAGTCGGTATATATGTAGATTTAATCTGTTAAATTCTTAAATTTGAAAGTAAAAGCTTAAAAATTATTCTAGTTATTGAAGTTTTTCTGAGGCTCTAATGTATTTACATTTTGAACCTCCAGACCAGCCATGTCTGGTCCCTACAGCCTTACCTGGGTAAACTTATTAGCGATGCAACACTGCTGTCACAATTGTAGAATCACATGGCAACCCTGACCTCACACCCCCCCCCCCCCCCACCCAGATATGTTGCATTAGTTACATTCTTTAAATGCATTGCTGTTTCCGATCCAATGTATACAACTTCTCCTGAATCAAGTGTTATTTTCAGATATTTATTATTTTGCAAATTTCAAAAATATATTTTAAGAAAAAAATAAATACATATGTGTATATAATGTGATGTTGCCTGAGCAGATTAACTATAAATTCTGATGCAATTTAGAATTGTTAGTCAACTTAAATTTTTAAATATAATTGATATATACTGTAAATTTATTGTAAAATTAATAAATTTTGTCCAAAATTTCCCTTAACAAAAAATTAGTGTATTAAAAAAATGAGGATCTTATGCAAACATTCATTCAGTATTTTTCTGCCTCAGTAGAATGGGAATTAAAGTGATTTGCTTTGTTTTTCTATCTCTCTGTCTGCTTTTAAATATTCAATAATTATGAATAAAACATTTTTACCTGTAAGCACTTTTGGATTAAATTTTGTATTCTGTATATTTATGCAAAGGTGTTGTTACTTTCCTCAATCCCTGCCACTGAGTATTTGTTCGGGATAATATTCTTCCGGCAACTGCATACAATGTATTACTGGTGAATAAAGAAAAAATATACAGAGGTAAAAAGGTGTTTTTAAACTCTAATCCACCCCCCCCCCCCCCCAATCAGGTCCTTCCGCCTGTGGGATGGGAACATTATGTTTGTATATATTTAAAAACAATGGATTTAATTGGATAGTGTAAACTGCTGAACTGCCAACAGCTTATCAGTTTAAATGCTTCAGTGTCAACATTATAAAAAACACATGGTCAGATCACAAGATATTATTATCAACAATCCCCCATTCTTCAATTCAGATCAAACATGGCAACTTCTTATAGCTTTATCTACAATTTCTTCTCTATAGATACTTTTTGAGACATTCTGTTTCCTCTCCCATTCAGCAACAACTGCTTCCCAAAACATATCAGTTCTCTACTTTCCATAATTATTTTGATTTATTAAATGTGTATTTTTATACTTGCAAATCTCCACTTCCTTCCTCTGCAATTTACATTCCTCTGGTCATTCCCAATGAAATATTTTAGAAACACAATCTTGTACATATTTGAAATATTGATACTTCTATATTACTATTTTGCTCAACTAAATAATTAATACAAAAAATTACATCTGTCAAAATGAAATCTTACAGACCTACATAAAACAATGGTGATACAATTGGCCTATCCACCACAGCCCAAATGCTCTGCCCTTTTAACTTATTATTATAATGAGCCCCCAAAACGCTCCTACACATATGGACTTCCATGCCCATGGTAGCCAGAGCTGATTATAACATAATAATGACGTCACAAAGGGCGATGGCGCATGACGTCGTATTGACTGACGTCATCAACTGGTATCACCTGACCATTGTTTACTATATCACAGTCATATATGAACTGTGTTGCAATATATATTGGATTATTTGTCCCATGTACCAATTATGTGCCAGGTAAGACATTATTATTCACTCGGTAGTCAGAGTAATGGCTCCCGCAACCTATAGTCTAGAAACTTTTTATACTGTCTCCTTCGTATAATAAAATATCCCGGAAAACATGACGACATGGGTACTGGTAGTATTTACAGACTACATGTGCTCTGTTTGACAGAGCTCTATTAAATTATGCAAAATTTTGTTTTTGTCAGATGATTGACGCTTTACAATGTTTAAGGTCACCTAATTGGTTGCTCCTTAGTCTCATGCTTATGATTTATTCATTGAATGAATATGCGATTAAGGTCGCATAGAGTTCATGGATAGGTCAATTATATCTGTCACATTCAGCTGAGTGCCGTGACCCATAGGTCCCTTGTTTTCTGTATGCACTGTTGATTTGATTTTCACAGCATGTTTACATATGGATTTAATCTTTTAAAATCTGAAATTTCAAAAGGAATTGATTGAAAAGAGTAGCTTTTATTCCAGTTTTTAGACACCATGTCAAGTGTTGTTTACATCAAGCCACTGCATGGACAGCACAGTGAGTTATGCAGCCCTCACCTGTGTTATGTAACCCACTCAAGGCAGCTGCCTTGGCTCAGCTTTGCTTATCTTACTTAGCCCTGCACCCCCCCCCCCCCCCCTTTCAGAATGATGCATAAACTAGATGAATGTTATAATTTTCTATATTTGATTCATTCTTATTATAGAGTTTTGCTACATTTTGGATTTTGTATTCTATAACACTGGTTACAATGATTAAAGTGCTCATTGAATGTTGTCCACAAAGTGGTATATTGCTGTAAAAGTGTGGATGTTCATAAGATGAGGAATTCCTTACTTCAGAAGAGTAAAAACTTTGCATTCTTTTCACATGGTATGAAATTGAATATATTAATTTCAGTATGAAATTATAGCTGAGACAGTAATTAGCATAGTTAAATTGTTTCTCCCTCATCCAACCAACAGTGTTTTTACCTGATTTGAACAGGGGATTTATTTTATCAAATTTACTGAATCTTTTATTCTAGTTAATAAAATTAAGCATGGACTGAAAACTCCAATGTACAATAATTATCTGAATAGTGATTCAAGGAATAATCTTGAAGAAGCCATGTTGTGGCATTCTGTTCTTTTAAGCGATATAAGCTGATGAAAATAATTTTCTTCTAAATTCAGTTTAAACATTTCGTGATTTAAAAAATTATATAATATATGTGTATGCATAACTTTACATGATGTGAGCCAAACTATGGATAAATAATGATGCAACTTACTAGGGCTGTATCAATATATCGATATATTGATACGAATCGGTTCTCGACGTCGATACGATAACTGAAATGCCTTGCTTGCTGTATTGGTCGTATCGATGTAAAACATTGATTGCTAAAGATTAGGGATATAACTCTAACTTTAAATATAACCTTGACAATTTAAAAAGCTAATTTTACTGTATATTTATTGCTTTGGCTTTTAAGACTTGATAAGAAATGTATATACGATACTTCAATAACAAGCAAGCACATGTAAGCAATAATAGGATAATGATACTGATGTTCCTCTTAATCAATGAAATCAATATTCACATCAAATATTGCTACTAGGAATAAGGTACATTTACATATATATCATATCTTATATATATATATATATATATATATATATATATATATATATATATATGTTTATATACATATATATACATGTATAGTTCCATTCTGTGACCTGAGCAGGGCACTTATTTGCTTTATGATTTATCTCCGATGTTTTATTTGCGCAGCCAGTCATAGGTTACACGGAACTGGGGACAAATCCTGTACACACAGGAGAGTGACTAATGGGATTCATATTCACAGAAATATACAAAACTGTTACATGACATAAAAAAACAGCCTATGATCTTTCCCACCAAATGCAATAAAACAGTGTTTGTTCATGGAAGAGGGGGGGGGGGGGGGTAGATGCAAAGGGCTCAAAGAAGATCCAGATTTTGGTGGTCTTGTATAGATAGATTTTAATAATTAAAATCAACTGGTCTGTTTATTAGCGAACCTGTGAGCTTATGCGATGGTGTGGCTTTGTCCGGCGTCCATCGGCCGTCGTCCGTCGTCTGTAGGTTAACCCAAACTATCTTGAAAACAGCAAGAGGTAGCATCACGAATTTTTATGCAAAAAATTAGTCATCAAAAAAACTATATCGGATTTTGCTTATTTTTTGGTTAACTGCATTTTCTTAGATTTTATAGGGAAAAAGCTAAAAAAGCTTTAAAATCTTCTTCTCCAAAATCTTCTCAGATTTGGCAACAGCTGCATTCTATTTATAGCTTTGGCAGACTGCTCACTGCATCATATTTGGCACCAAAGTTCAGTCTGGATCTATTTATAGCTTTGGCAGACTGCCAACTGTATCAGATTAGGCAACAGGTCAAGAGTTATCTCATGGCAGCCAGGTACAGGTCAAAAGTTCACACAGTCTGGCCAGGTGCAGGTCATGAGTTCACTCAGTGCAGTAGTCTGAGCAAGCAATTTGTCACAGTTCACTCGGAGCTACAGCCTCTCCCACCTAAGCCTGGTCAGCCCCATGCATCAGATTCAAGGTAAGTTTGAAGTATTGGCCTAATATTTTGACCTGTCTATGTGTCTTTGATGGCTTTCTCGCTCACAAGACAGGTGTCGCCACCTACCATGACTTTTTGCAAACGTTTTTCGCAGGAGGGGTTTGATATATCAGTCTGAAATTGGGCGTATGTATATATCTCTAATAGCTTCGTTGTGTACAAGACTGGTGGTGCCAGCTACAATCTTTTTAGTGTTGTGTGCACCTATGCCAGAATTTCAGCAGTGATGTTTGTGTAATTGTTTCATATTGAAAATGTTTATTACTTGCATAGTTCATAAACATGAAACGTAATGGTCCAGCATTGAAGTATTATACCTGGTATATTTCCCAATGCACAGGTTTGCATTAGGCCTGTAGGCCCTGTTTATTCAATATCAAGCTTAAGCTGCTTAACTTAAGTGCATAGCATAATAAATATGTTGTATGTTAATATAAAAAAAAAACATATAAAAACAAGAAACAGGGCTTTTATTAAGAAAGGATATACAAGGAAAAATGAAGCATATCGCCAATACGTATCGGTATCGAATTACCTGTATTACAATATGTATTGTACCGGAAGAGGCTGGCCGATACCCAGCCCTACAACTTACAATTCTGAATGAACTTATATTTTTCAGATTTTTACAGAAAATTGTAAATAAAAAAATTGAATCTGATAAACACGATTAATTCCAAAAAATGGATATGCTAGGGTTTAATAAAAACTTAAAAGCATTATTCCAAGAAAGTGAAATAAAGGTATCATTCCTCTCTGTCCACTTGTCTGTGTATCTGCAACTCAGTATCTCAAAACTGTTACTTGTTTGTATGGCAGTCTTGTAAGACTATTAGTTTTGCAATCATATATTTAGAACTTTACTAACCATGTAATAAGGCCATTTCCTAATATCTTTCATTTGCTAATACATAAGATAAAAATTACAGTAGAAATAAGCATATTATACATTTGCTAAAAAAGTTCAGCTGCGCACCATGACCCATGGATCTCTTGGTGAGGTTATTGTTAACATTGTGTCTGTGATTATCAGTATGTTTTTGGTTATCCTTGTGACTATGAATATTTGCTAGTCTTTGATTATAAGTATGTCCATGATTATCAGTGGCCCAATGAATATCAGTGTGCCTATGACTCTCAGTGGTTCCATGATTATCAGTGTGTCCATGATTGGCAGTGTGTCTATGATTTTCAGTGTTTCTTTGATTATCAGTGTGATAATGATTATCAGTGTGTCTATGGTTATCCATGTGTCTTTTTATTATCGGTGTGTCTATGATTATCATTGTGTCCATTATTGTCAGTCTTTCAATGTCATGTCTGTTATGATCAATGTATGCATTGGTTATCATTGAGGTAATCGTTATCATTGTGTCTGTGGTTATCAGTGTATCAGGGTCATTCCCCCATTCATCAGATAAGCCAGCTCTCATTAAATAATAAAATTTCAATCTCAGAAACGGCTGGAGCTATTATCACCAAATTTTATGCCAATGTTGGTCCCATGAGTCATATCTAAAATTGTGGTATTTGTGGCACCACCTGCATTGGCCTTATTTGTATGTGGTCATCAGTGCCTGTATCACATTGAGGGCTACAAAAAAATCTTTTCTGAAATCATATGGCCAAATTGTTTAATATGCACAGAAGTGATCCTAAGGTTGTGCTTTCTGAAGTTTGTTCAAATGGTCTCTGTTCAATGACTTTTGGTTGAGTTATGGGAAGCTGAATTTAGTCATTTGCCATAACAGCCCATTTTAGCTCAGTGGCTACAAAGATCTTTTTCTCAAAAACCACTGGACCAAATTCTTAAATCACACACATTAATTATCCTCAGATAATTCAAGTTTGTTCAAATGGTTTTGGTTCAGTGCTTTTTTGGCCGAGTTACAGGAAGCTGAACTAAGCCAGTTTGCTGTATCTTCCTATATGAGTTATAAACCTGCAAAACTTTTTTCGACTGACGCCACTGAAGCCAGTTAGTTTTATATTCTACAAGAATAATCCCCACAATAATTCTTATAATAATTGTGTTTAATGGTTCCACATGAATGATTTTTGGCTGAATTACGGAGATTGAATTCAGTCATTTTACCATATATGTTAGCTGTGTGATGCTGTTACATCTAGCCTGGCACCAGCTTATCAGCATCTATTACATCATGCCACTAAACTTTTAGATTTCAGGTTATCTTTGGTTAATATTGACAAGAATGTCTTTTAAAAGGCTTAAAAAAAATAGATTTATGATTTATTCATCATACCAGGCAATGTTATAATCATGGATATTCAGCTCTCTGTGGCTATATAAAGACGTCTGTGTATGGATGATAAATGATAGGTATCCATACTAAACTTTATTCCAGAATTGGCCATCAGTGAGATGTATCTGTATTATAATTTTTCATTCAGTATGCATCTGTAATAATTTTTCGTATATTCCTTATTTTTATGCCCCTGCCACGAAGTGGCCGGGGCATATAGTTTTACCCATGTCCGTCATTCCGAAATCAAACAGTTGTACGGACTTTTTTTCACAATGCCTGCAGATATTGGCCTGATTTTTGGTGTGTTGGCAGATAATGACCAGTTTCAGATTGAGTTCACGCTTTGTCCCAGTTGACCTACTTTTGACCGTTTTACGGCTCCTAAACTTAGAAAAATTCATGAAAAATAGAAATTTTCATGACAAATACCCATGTACAGACTTTTTCTCGCAATGCCTGCAGATATTGGCCTGATTTTTGGTGTGTGGGCAGATAATGACCAGTCACAGGTTGAGTTTGTGTTTCGTCCCGGTTGACCTACTTTTGACCGTTTTACGGCTCCTAAACTTAGAAAATTTCATGAAAAATAGAAATTTTCATGACAAATACACATGTATGGACTTTTTTTCGCAATGCCTGCAGATATTGGCCAGATTTTTAGTGTGTGGGCAGATAATAACCAGTTACAGATTGAGTTCACGTTTCGTCCCGGTTGACCTACTTTTGACCGTTTTACGGCTCCTAAACTTAGAACTTCATGAAAAATAGAAATTTTCATGACAAATACACATGTACAGCTGTTTTTAGCCCTCAGCTCATAGGCTCATGGGCTATTGTTGTCACCCAAGCTGTCCGTCCGTCCGTCCATCTGTCTGTCCGGTGTCTGTCCGTCCGTCCGTTCCGTGTCTGTTAACTTTTACCTTGTGAGCAGGATATCTCTAAAAGGATTCACCGTTGGAATTTATTTCATCAGTGAAGATGTATATCAATAAAATCTCGGTCAAGTTCGAAGATGGGTGACCTTTACCCATTTTTTTACATTTTAGAGCTGATTATAGAAAAACACTCGGGAAGCATTTGGTGGATTGTTATGAAACATGGTATATACTTCTCCAATTTAAATTTATAAATGATTATCATTTATAGCAATGCAATGCAATGCAATGCTTACAGATACTGGCCTGATGTTTGGTGTGTTGCTTGATAATGACCCTTTACAGATCGAGTTTGCATTTTGCCCTTGTTGACCTACTTTTGACCATACAACACCTCCTGAACTTTAAAAATTTTACAAAATTTAACAAATGTTTCTAATTTGCCCCAGGCGGGGGCATTCGTGTCGTTCCGAAACATCTAGTTTTTTTTATAAAAATTCATCTGAAAAGCATTTTGTATTAGGAAATGTATTTCAAAGTTATTTCAAGTAGGGACCACTTTTGTGTACAGATGGCAGCACTTGGTTTTCCATTGGCAGATTGCAGGTGCCTTGATGTTGGCCTGTAGCCAAGATGATGTCAGCTCTATAAATAGTTTTAGCACAGTGCCAGGATTGGAAGAAGTGCAGCCAAGTATAGGTCAAGAGTTCACTCAGTGCAGTAGCTGCATTCTAGTTATAGCTTTGGCAGATTGCCCACTGCATCAGTTTTGGCACCAAAGTTCAGCCTTGATCTATTAATAGCTTTTGTAGACTGCTAACTGTGTCAGATTATGCAACAGGTCAAGAGTTCTCTCAGTGCAGCCAGGTACAGGTCAAAAGTTCACTCAGTCTAGCGAGGTGCAGGTCAAGAGTTCACTCAGTGCAGAAGCTTGAGCCAGCAATTTGTCACAGTTCACTAGAGGGCAACTGCCTTACTCACCTAAGCTTGGTCAGCCCAGTGCATCAGATTTAAGTTTGATGTATTGGCCTGATATTTTGACCTGTCTATGCGTCTTTGATGGCTTTCTCATTTACAAGACAGGTGTCGCCACCTATATTGACTTTTGCACAGTGTATGCGCCTGCATATTTCTACAGAGGAATTTGATACATCTGCCTGAAATTGGGCATATTTATACCTATGGGGTAGCTTTATCATGTACAAGACTGACGGGGCCACCTACAATACTTTTTGCACAGTGTATGTCCCTGCTCATTTCGCAGGAGGGGTTTGACACATCAGTCTGACATTGGGCATATATATGTTGTGTGCACCCATGCCAGGATTTTAGCAGTGATGTTTGTGTAATTGTTTCTTGTTCAAAGTGTTTAGTACTTGCATTGTTCATATACATGTTACATGTCTAGAAAAGTAATGGTCCAGTATTGATGCATTATACCTGGTGTTATCCCATTGCACAGGTTCGCATTAGGCCTGTAGGTCTTGTTACAATTGGCTCATATACTTTTTCCTTTACCAAGTGAGCAATGTTAATTAAATAACGCAATCCAAAATTCAACTTTAGGTGCATATACCTTTGCTGGTATATCAGTTGTTTTACATTAAATTTAAAATGTCCAGCTTTTGTTTCTGTGTTAAAGTCAACTATATTACACGGAGTATGATGTTCTCTTCTTTTCACGAGTTACAGATAATTTCTATAAATGGGTACTAACTGGTTCATTAAGACATTAATTTGATCAATATATCAAAGGCAGAAGGTATTGACACAGTAGATTTTCTTGTGACCTTTAGGGTGCCTTTCCTTACATGTGGATTTCTCCTTCCAGCGGAAAGTCCCTTTCCATATGTGCGGGTCCCGGCTTGCTGATGACAAATTAGTTGGAATAAAAACACATGCTCTAATAATCAAAATTTCTCAATTTTTAGCTCTGCTGATTATAAGTTGTGATTATAAGTGCTGATTATAGCTGTAGCCATCACCCTTTGTCCGTCCACTGTCCGGCTGTCCGGCTGTCTGTCTGTTAACAGGGCACAAATCGTAACCACTGGACCTGAAATTTTCTTACTAAAGATCCAGAGAGGTTCATGAAAAATCTCCTTGGAAACCTGGAATTAGGTCTCTGTTACCCATATTCTTCAAGCTATGGGGCTCCGAAGTACACCACAGAAAGCTCAAGAATCTAATACATTGATCACCATGATTTTTTGCATGGAAATTGATCATGCAGTGTTTCATCAGTTTCTACAGACTGGTGGTGCCACCTGCATTTTTTAAATTTTTTTTAAGATTTTCTTCTGTATTTTCAAGACCTTCAAACATGCGTTCCTCTGTTAACAGGGCACAAATTTTAACTGCTAGATTTGATATCTCCTTACTTTACATCCAGAGAAGTCCATGAAAAGTCTCCTTGGGAACCTGAATTTAGGTCTCTGGTACCCATATTCTCAAAGCTATGGGGCTCCAAAATAACCCCGAGAATAATGAAAAGTTTGATACAAAAGCTCAAGTATCTGAACAACTAATGCATTGATCACCATGATTCTTTGCATGGATATTGATCATGCAGTGTTTCATCAGTTTCTGCAGACTGGAGGCGCCACCTGTATTCTTTTGATTTTTTACGATTTTTAAGGCCCAGCTTGACAAGCGGTGCCCTGTAGTGATCACCATGTCAGTCGGTCCTTTTGTCCTTCCATCAGTGACACTTTCTTTTGCACGCGATAACTCAACAACAACATACTGCACCTTTCCCTAACTAACAGGGTTGATTGGTACCTATGAGGGCTCCAGACCTATCGATAACAGACTTGTTTGAATTCACAGCCCAATCGCTGATTTTTCTTTTGCGCGCAATAACTCAACAACAACCTACTGTAGCTTTCCCCAATTCACTGACTTGATTGGTAACAATGAGGGCTCTAGACCTATTGAATTACAGACTTGTACGAATTCCAATATGGCCATTACAGCCCAATCGATGATTTTTTTTTCGCGCGCAATACCTCAAAAACAACATACTGCAGCTTTCCCAAATTCACAGGGATGATTGGTACCTATGAGGGCTCCAGACCTATCAAATTACATACTTGTCGGAATTCCAATATGGCCACCCCAGCCCAATCACTGATCTTCTTTAGTGCGCCATAACTCAAAAACAACCTACTGCAGCTTTCCAAAATTCATAGGGATGATTGGTACCTATAAGGGATCCAGACCTATTGAATTACAAACCTGTTGGAATTCCAGTATGTCTGCCACAGACCGATGGCTAATTTTCTTTTGCACACAATATTTTAACAACAACCTACTGCAGCTTACCAACTTTCATAAGGATCATTGGTGCCAGTTAGGGCTCCAAACCTATTGAATCACACACTGGCTCAAAATCAAATATGCATGGTTAACAGATTACATTCGTTGATTTTTTATTCCACACATCATTTCAGACATAACTTCTTTAATATTATTTGTTCCAGTAGGATTTTTTCCCTCATGCATTTGGATAAAAACCTGTTTCTGTTTGTCATATTTTACAAATTTAACTTAATTTTTCACCCATATGTAAACTTGTCCATCACTTGCAGAAACGCGGGGCCCTCTGAGGACCATTGTCCGACCACATCTAGTTTTTCTCTATTTTCAAGACCTTAAAAGATGTATTCATCTGTTAACAGGGCACAAATTTTAAGCTCTAGACCTGAAATCTTTTAACTTTACATCCAGAGAGGTCCATGAAAAGTCTCTGTATCTGAGCAACTAATGCATTGAACAACTTGATTATTTACATGGATATTGATCATTGAGTGTTTCATCAGTTTCTGCAGACTGATGGGGTCAACTGTATTTTTTGCGATTTTTTACGATTTATTTTCTCCATTTTTTTAAAGAGGTCGTATGTTAACAGGGCGCAAATGGTAACCACTGGACCTGGAATCTTCTCACTTTACATCCAGAGAGTTCCATGAAAGTCTTCATGGAAACCTGGAATTAGGTCTCTGTTACCCATATTCTTCAGGCTATGGGGCTTCAAGTCCCCCCCCCCCCCCCACAGAATAATGAAAAATTTAATACAAAAGCTCAAGTATCTGAACAACTAGTGCATTGATCTGCATGATTCTTTGAATCCATATGCATCATGGAGTGTTTCCTCAGTTCCTGCACACAAGTGGCGCCACCTGGACTTTTTAAAAATTTCAACACAATTTTTTCTTCATTTTTGAGACCTTCAAAGATGCAGACATCCATTTAAAGGACACAAACTTTAAAAATAGGCCCTAGAATCTTCTAACTTGTCATCCCAGGAGATCTGTGAAAATATCCTTCGAAACTTGAATTTAGGTCTCTGTTACCCATATTCTCTGGGCTATGGGGCTTATAAACACCCCAGCATAATTAAAATTTTGATAACAAAGCAGGGCACAAATCATAACCATTGGACCTGGAATCTTCTAACTTAAATCCAGGGTGTTTCATGAAAAGTCTCCTTGGAAAAGTGAAATTAGGTCTCTGTTACCCAAATTTTTCGAGCTGTGGGGCACCCCTCAGAATGATTGAAAATTTGATACCAAAGTAGGGCACAAATCATAACCATTTGGCCCAGAAAATTCTAACTTGACATCCTAAGAGTTCCTCAAAAGTTCTCCCCAGAAACCTGAAATTCGGTCACTGTGACCTATATTCTAAAAGTTTTTAAGTATGTTTGAGCACCTCAGAAATAATGTAAAATACACACAAATTGCCAAATTCCTCAGGAAAGGCTGGTTGGATTGTCATCAAATTTGTTGTGCTCATGGGTCTTGATGAATTTAAGCTAAGATGCATGAACAATTATGCCACCTACATTATCTTAATAAGTTGCCTGTGCAAGGACATATTGTCAACATGTCAGTCGGCCGAGCGTCATGACCCATGGGTCACTTGTTAGTGTAATGTGTTAAGAAAATATTCAGTTGAAAAATTTATACTAACTGATTAGGCAGATTGAAGTGGATTTATATCGTATCTTAATTACCAGCCAGGCTTAAATGATAGCTGTTTCCTGTCACACTCTAACTAGAGCTTGCCCCGGGCTGTATCTCAATGAAGACTGGTCGTATATTTTTTATGCCGTCTGATAAGCTCTGTCAGCTCCTTTTTCTTTTGTAAGACAAGGACACATACCTGTTTCTGATATATACATGCAGCATCTGCATTCAGGTCTTGCAGAAATCCGACATGATTGGATCCGCATGTGGGACCCGCGCGGGGGCCCGCACATATGGAAAGGAGACAATGATAACACACTTGTTGGATTTCAACCATGCGGACCCTTGCTGGTCCCGCGTTGGGGCCCACATGTATGGAAAGGCACCCTAAAGCATGTCACAACTGAACATTTTCTGCTGTAATACCTAGACAATCAGGCCTGCTAACCACCTGTCACACAGAGGACTGATTACTAGGCTCAGATGACTTAAAGTAAGCTGACCTACAAACCTTTGAAATACACTGTGTAAATTCATGTTAGTATTGTAAGGTACCATTCAAGCTTTTATAAATTCATCTGTGCTTATTTTGAAACAACATCATTCAGGAAAGTATGTTTTGTTCCAGGTGAAAGGAAGACCCTACTATGCGACAAGGAATGCATAGAACACCGCTTCATGTGCAACTACGGAGAGCTGTATGTGTTCATTCATAAAAGATAACACAAAAGACACAGTGCAGGAAAATGTTTTTAGAATGGCTATAAAGATTGCTCTTAATATTATTTGTGGTTTTAAATAAGTTAAACCATTTATATTGTTTTTTGGTCAATTGTTTTGAATTCTACCAGAAAGACTTTTACATGTCTTGTAAAAATGAAATTGATTTTCATTGAAATGTTGCCTTCCCATTCTTCAGCAATGCATACTTCTAAACAAACAAAAGAAGAATCCTCCTGTTTCTAATAAAATCATTTTGTGATAAAAGTAGGTTATGGTTATTTATGTCCAACGAGGGTTTCTACTAACATCTTCTCAGTCTGACTTAGAAAAAATTTAAGTGTTGAAAGAAATACATTTCCTTTATTCATAAAAGTGAAGTGATGTGGAAGTCATAAATAAGCCAACACTCCATTCTGTCATCAGGTAATGATTAAAAATTAAGGACCCACGGGTCTCGACACTCTGCTGTGTTTGTCTAAAAGGATGTTTTTTATGAGCTTTTTCAACATGTGGGTGCTGTGACCTCGACCAAAATTTATGTTTCTTCCGTTATTGACAGGTGAGCAATATGTGGAATATGGAAGATTTGGGACGGAGTTTGATTCACATTGTATTCATCACCTTTTTAAAGATCTTTGACCTTCACCTTTTACCTAGTCACTCCAAAATAAAAATGATTCTTTATTTAGTGGTGGGCCAAATATAAGTCAAGATTGTAATCTATATGTCAAACCAAACAGTTATCATCCAGAAACTAAAGTGTGAACCCTATCTGTTGATCCAAACCAGGGTTATCGTGTATAAAATAATTGGTGATCGGATAGTCCAAGTGACCTTGAACATTGATCTTTTTACCCCAAAATTAATACGTTTCTGTCGCAACAGCCAAGCAAGCAATTTGTAGAAGATTGAAGGTTTCGGATGAAAAATTGGATTAAAATGCGACGAAAATCTTTCAAGAGAGGTGGGTCCTGTGACATACACCTTTGACCCCATGATGGCAAAATGCCAAGGTTCCTTGCTTTATTAGTGGACTATGTATGTTAGGTCTGAAATCCATATGTCAAACCAACTGGATTTATCATCCCGGAACTTATTTAAGGACAATTAAGACGCTCAGTTGGACAGACAGACAGACAGGGTGATTATTATAGGTCAACCTATTATGACCCATAAATTCACCAAGTTTCAGCACATTATATAAAACCACCACTGAGAAACTGACATGATTCCGGTCATTTGGTCTCAAAAATAGAAAAATGTAAACTTTTGAAAAATACAGGTGGCGCCAGCAGATTTCGGGAACAAACAGAATTAGTCTTGGTCAACATTCAAGACAATATTCCTTCATTCCATGTATAATTATCAAAAGGAGGTTTAGGGGGTTTTGTTTGAATTTTTTTATTATTCTGGGGTGTACTTACAAGCCCTGTAGCTTGAAGGATATAGGTCGCGTTGACCTTATTTTAGGTTTCCGAGGAGATTTTTTATATACCTCTATTATGTTCACATAGAAACTTTTTGGGTCGGCGTTACGATTTGTGTTCCGTCAACTGACAGACGACGGACAAACCGCCATTCCTAGATCAAAGTCAGCTGAGCTAAAAACTTCAAACTAGTGTATTAAATAAAATGTATGAAACATTTAGTAAATGATTAGTGTGTGAATACTGATCCATAGACTGACAGAAAATATGTGTATGTGATATTTATAAAAATAGGTTTACCTGAAACATTTCCACGTAGTTTCCTAAGGATTCTCTACCATCAGGTGTAGTTGGACGTTGGCTGCTGTGGACCCACACGAGGTCCGTAAAAAGTTCGCCTATTGGTACATAAATCTTATCTGCAGACCAGGTCCATGTCTCCACTTTTGAACAGGTGCGCATCAGTGATCTCTCGATGATCAGTTGAATTTCCTCAAGGGATGGATCTGTAAGGATAAATTATGGAAACTTCTCAGATGGACAACTCTTGCCATATGTCTCCCAAACAGTCAGCAACAATTCTTAGGAAAAATTCAATATTCTGAACTGGAACCATTAAAAAAGAAAATATAATGAGATAACATGATAATGATTACAACATATTTTCTTCAAGAAGTACAGACATTTCCTAATATGCCTATTGAATGAAAATAATACTTTTCTGGTCCACTTCATGGGGACAACGATGAGCAACTATTATTTGACATAATCAAGTTTTGCACTCCATAATTAACACTGGTCTCCAATGATACACACAGGTAACAAAATATATTACTGTCATAAAGACAAGCAAATTTGCCGTTCAGTAATAAGTTTTGGAATTAGAACAAATATCTTTGTCATCTTTGGCCAAATACAGAATATTTTAGAAAAAGTATTTGAACAAAGGCAATTTTGCCATAATTCCTGTAACCCGTTGTTACCCATGCCCTTACTCAGTCATATTTACATTTTTCTTTTAGCTCTGATAACTTTTAGTCATAGTCCGTCATGCTGTCTGTCGTGCTGGGCGGACGTCCGTTAACATGATACGTTTCTAAACCGTTGGAGCTATGATTCCAAAATTTGGCATGCGGTTAGATGATGTCCCTAGGTTCTCCTACAAAACCCGGAACTGATCCATTGTCCGTCTTTCTGTCCGATATATACTTGCACTTTGTAAAACCATTGGACCCACAACTCTGAAATTCTGTTAGATATCCCAAAGATCTCCTACCGAACCGAACACTGACTCACAGCCACTTCATTCAAGAAATTAAGGAAAACCTGAAATTTCCATTAACATTTCAGGACTGCCCAATATAAAAACTCAGATCTAAATTTATTCATTCAGCATGGCATATTGAGGTTTTTCCTTAGCATAGTATAATACAAAAAATAGAATCTAATTGAAACATCATATATATTCTTTTCCTGCATCAGCAAAACGGAAGATAAATTGATCTGCTTTATTTGTCTTCCTGCCTGTCCTTTCAGATTTCATCTCCATTTTATCATATTCTCAAGGTCAACTTCATCTCAGTACCGTGACCGATTGGTCCCTTGTTTTATAACTCAACAGAGCTTGCCAGGCTCTTTTTGGGAAATAAATGATTACTAGTTAATATTGTGACCTTATTCTTTCTTGAGTCTTCATAAATAAATATACTGCTTTTTCGGATTAGATGGTTATTAAGTTACTCTTTCTAAACTGGCCCTTCAGCCGACGAAATAACTATTGAACAACCCTAGGGTTTTGGTACAATAGTAGATCCCTTTTAAGTGAAAGCAAAACACGCGTGTGAGAGAGCCTTAGGCCCCTTTTCCATGCGAGTTGAAACGCGCGCGTTTCAGCGCGCTGAAAAAACGCGCTGAATTTAGCTTTTCCATATGCGCGGAAACGCGCGCCCGCGGAATCCCCCCTCCGCATAACGTGCTCTTACAAGGGAATCCCCATCCTAAATCGTTCCCAGTAACATGTCAAGCTGGAACATGTATTTGTACATGTCACTGTATTCATCCATGCATTTATTACTTTCGTTATATTTACAGGAACTTATAGTTTACATAACTATTGACATGCAGAATAATACATACATACATAATACATACATACATACATATGTATATATATATACATATATATATATATATATATATATATATATTAAATAAAGTGGAAAAGCAGAGCACCGATAAAGTATGAATTGTCACCATGATCAGAGCATTCGTGCAGAGAGCATTCGTGTCCTTGACCTCTACAAGAAGACTCAACCGCGCGCGTTTCCGCGTGCAAGGAAAAGGTACATCTGATTAACACTTGCCCGATTTTTTCAGCACGCGCGTTTCCGCGCGCATTGAAAAGGCCCCTAAGATTTTTATAAGTTAAAATACGAGATATTGAATATGCTGTCTACTTGTTACCGCTCACAAAAAAAAATTGGGAAAATGGCGGGCGTAATATATTGTATCGCTTAGGCGACAAACAACAGGGCATGCACCACAGGTTTTAAGGTCAATGGTATAATGGAAAGTCTAAATAATTCAGGATATCAACATGGTGGTTTTGTTTGGCCGCAAAATTTCCACTACATCTTGTGAAGGGGAATCCCAAATGAAAAATGCCAAGCGCAAGCAGGTTTCAACAATTAAGCAGTGTTTCCTTCAATGGGCCGAAACGAATGGAAAAGTGTTCTAACACATGTCGGCTGTGCAAAAAAATGACAGCCGGATTTGGTAAATACAACCCAGGCTGAATAAATATCGGATTTAAATCTAAGTTTTGTGAATGAATATCTACTACCCATAAAGCCGAAGAAAAACAAAAACAAATGGTCCTAATTTAAATCTGATTCAAATAAAAGTTTTGTGAATGAATTTCTACTACCCATAGAGACAGCCGGAAACAAAGACTAACAAATGGTCCTAATTTAAATCTGATTTAGATATGTTTCGTGAATAAATTTCTACTACCCATGGAAAAAGCCGGGGAAAAAAACAAAGACAACAAATAGTCCAAATTTAAATCTGATTTAAATCTAAGTTTTGTGAATGAATATATATACCCATGGAGAAAGCCTAAGAAACCGAATGGTCCAAATTAGTAATGATAGGATGTTGAATTACCTGACATAATTCCAACTGTTTCTACGGTTCGACATGGTCGTTCCACAGCAGAGGCACCGGTGGTCTGTAAAAGTATACATAAAAGCGTCGTTATTAAATCGATTATTTACTGATGAAGCATATGCCACCAAGGTAACCTATTTAGCTTGAGCTAATTCATAAAATACATATATAGTTGTACAAAATGCCCAAACGTGGTCCATGGATACCGAAAAATACAGCTGAATGTATAAATATCAACACATAGGATAACTGACAATGAAAAATCTTATCAGACATAGCTCATACTTTAAATAATATCCATTTCTAAAATGGTTATTTGGTTTTAAAATGTCAATAATTTATCAGTAAATATTGATCAAACTTACTTCATGATACTAAGAGTAGGAGGGAAATACTGACTACTAATGTTACAGTTCAAACAAGTATAAACATCTGGACTTGTAGGTGTTATTTATTGGCATTATCAGATTAAAATTTTACGTAAAAATGTTTCTTGAGTATTTAGGAATTCCGTGTAAAGCTGGCTTTGAATATTTAATTAACATGTTACGTTCTTAGATTTCCAATGGTTGAGAAACTAGTGTGATATGCATTAGAATAGTAGATTGCATATGTAAATGAACTATTTGTATTACCATCAAGGCATTTAAAACATGAAAAGAAACAAAATTCAAACCCACGTCATTGAATAATGGACACAGAGTATCAATGAGTATAAAAAGTTCTAGCAACAATTCGAGGAGTCTTGTTTTGAAATTTTTGAATCTCTTACATACAAGTTTCGGAAGATATGCAGTGATTTCTGCCATTCTGAACGACAGAAAAAAGACAAAGTTCAGATGCTCATTTTACAGATATGTTGTATATGATTGTTCCAGTTAAGACGGAAGTCTTACCCCCTCAAAAAATAAATGTGATATACTGGGGCCATGTTGACCGTAGCTCTCAATACGTTTGGTGAAATCACAACTCTGTATTTTTAGGACTGATAAACATTCAATATTCCCTAATCCAGCGCAATATCAATATGTGCTTGTTATAATAATCAAATGTATTTATTTGCTGAATAGATGTGAGTGGTGCCTTGTGGAGTGCCTTTAAGTTCGTTCCTTCCTCAGCTTGTATAAAAAAGCATAATTATATTTAAGTTGATCATGCTATCATTGATTATTCTTTATAAGCCAAATGAAGCTGCTCTGCGTGAAAGGTATCCGTATCTTTTTTTTTATAAATAGATAACCTGTCGAAAATGTAATAAGTCTGATTTTACCAAGAATATTTAATGGAAAGAAGTGCAAACTCGGGCATCAAAGATCGTTGGCCAAGATGTCCAACTAATTTTATTGCCCTATCCTATTTTACCGTCCGTGATCGGTCGGACAATATGTAACAGCTATGACAATTATTTGCCTTCTATTTAAAAAGTATTGCATTTGCTTCGGTCAATTTAGGAGTTATAATTTCATGGTGTTAATATAATAATTCAAGATAACAATTATTATAAAATTTGTAAGGTGTTTTACCTGTTCGGAATACCCAGTTTTATATAACCCTAGCTCTGATCCTTAACCCTCACTCTAAAATATTAATACATTTCCCGGAAGAGGTGGTTATATAATTATCGCGTGCAAATGTGATAATATCGCAAGCTAACGGAGTAATGTCGTTTGAGAATCGAATAACTGTCCAGTGTTCATGCGATAAAAATATTTCTGTGTGTCCTTTACGAGGTACCGTATATTTACGTCACTAGACCTAAATCAGAATTGGCCTGCTTTGTCATTGTTGTAATACGATGTGGCATTAAGCTCCCAACTCAAATATGACAGACGAATTTCTTTTATTTGTAATAACCCACTACGAAGAGGAAAGCCTTTGTTATTTAAACGATACTAGCTTATAGCAGGATGCAATTTTAGCTTCACAAAAGATGCAAATGTTTTTCAAGAGGGGAATACAAAATGTATCACACTTGAATTCAGAAATGAAGGTATCGATGAAGTGAGGCTGAATACATGCAGATCGCAAAGAGAGAGGAAATCTGTAGTGTTTTATGGCAAAACCATAGATGCCCATTCTTTGTGACTACGAAAAGGTGCGACTGGATTAAAGGTAATATACGATTGAATCATGATATAAAATAATATTTGTGTGTATTTGTGCGCGTCTGCACGTCTCAAAAAACTTATCAAAATGTTCTTATATATGTGAAAGGAGTTTTAAAGTTGTATTGTTTAAAGTTGCTTGACTCATGATATTTTATTTGAAACACTTATTCAATATAGTAAACGTACTGTATATGATAAATTGAAATGTTTTATATACATTAGTGTTCAGGTCAAAAACAGAGAAAGGAAACGTGGTTTTATTATAATACCAAAAGATATCTATTCAGACTTACCTGAGGTTCTTCAAGTAAAACGGCCAGGTGGAGCTGGCCTGTCCGTCGTAGAGCCACGATGAGGTTGTAGAAGGCCTCGTCAGACTTTCTTGTCAACAGTTGAACCAAATCAAAAGTTTGCTCCTCATTACTGCGGCCAAACCCCTATATGAAAATGCAAAGTGATGATTTCTACCAGTAATACACAAAGTCATTTTAAACGAAAAGTGTTATTTTCATTCATAATGATAACGTATTATCTCAAATCCGTTATCTGGACGTCTTCACGTTGTCTTTGAGAAGGGAGGGCCCGTTTAAAAAGACACTTGTGACCCACTTGTTTTCTATTCTGTGTTTTGTATTTTTTTTTTGTATTTTGTGTCCCTGTGTAAAAGCTTAATTAAGGGTTCTCTTTGCCATGAACTTCTATCTCACTATATAATTAACACTATCTTAATATTTCTCAAATATTTATATAAATCTAGTTCCACTTTCCAGTCAAATACTCCAGGGGCTTGAAAAAATATTATCCGAAGGGCAGGGGCAGCTATGCTGACTACAACCAAAGCCATTTGTAGCTATTCATAGCCACTGGCCAGGTAAGTAGGGGAGCCTTACTGTACTAATGATCCAGTCATAACAGGTAGGCTTTTATCTAACCTCCCGAAGTCATCACGAGCTAGTTTTAATGTTGTTAGGAGAATACTTGTACATTTAACTGGAACTATATTTGTCCAATAGTGTCAGAAATGCTTGTCTAACGGGCAGAGAGATGGTTGTCGGGACACACACACGAACGAATGAAAGGTGGATGATAGAAGACTGGTAATCACTAAAGTTCAGATATAGTCAGCCGGCTAAAACTATAAAATATTATACTAGGTTCTCATCATCTTTAAAAATTACTTATTATTAATATCAGGTCTAGAAATATTAATATTCAACAAAACGCAGAAGAATATTTGGATAAGTGCATTCGAATAACCATGTAAAAGTACACATAAAATGTTTTATTTTTGTAAGACTTTGTTTATACTGCTGTTTACACTTAAGCTACCCGTTCTTTTGTGTTAAAGTTCTTTAAAAATAAACGTCAGTATATATATGCATTATTAATTACACCAGTTAATACATATATTACACCAGTAATAAATTGTGTTAATGGTCTTTTTTAGATATATTTAAATTTAATATATATAAAGAGGTACTTGTGCATTCATATATAGTAGGAGAAGAGAGGCAAAATGTCTAATATTATGAAACATACTAATGTTTCACTTTAACATAAAAAATCTAAGGTCGTCGGTATACTTTTCAATGTTTATAAAAAACGGAATGCAAATTAAGCAGCACTAAATCATGAACAGTATTGGAATTTAGGAATTGAGAGTCAGCTAGCTAACGTTTTGACAGATAAAGGACTTTACATCATGCCGGGTTTCGAGTGAAGTAAAATTGCCACCCTTAATTCTTGTATATTATTTAAAAAAGGCCTATTACCTAGCTATTAGGGGAAAAAACCTTCAAAACAGAGATATGAGTAGCTAATGGCTTGATCTGTTGCACACGGGGTCAGCCGACCCTATAATAGCTATCAGATTTATCAGATATTGTGCGTTTTCACTGTTCCAGTAGGCTTCATGATAGTTAGTCTGTTTCTTCGTTGGCATTGAAGGAATTATTTTTAAATGGGACATAACTTCCTATTTTTTTCTTGGCTGTTTTTCATCATTTATCGTTATGTCTTTATTTCATGTCGGAGTTTATTTCTATTTTCTCTTAGCTATTTGACTTCCTGGTTGATATGTGTCTTTATTTTATGTGTATATCCTCTTAGCTATTTGGCTTCCTGGTTGATATGTGTCTTTTTTGTATGTGTATATTCTGCTGGCGGATTGTTAAAGGCTATACAGGCTTTAACGTAGCAGGACTGGTTAAATTAAAAAAATATCTTTGCAAATTGCAAAAAAAATTGTTACCAAAGGAATTATTCATGATTGTTGCATATTATTATTTAGGACCAAAGCTGACAAATCAGTCCTTATGTATGTATCAGGAGAGGAATTTATATAGGGCTATATCCTGTTTTCAAATCCTAATTGATATTTCAATAGAAATACTGTTTACATCAAGATTCTGGACAGAACCAAATCGGAGACAAAGAGTAGCCTAGCTTCTGGGGTGTTTCATATCATTACACTGGACACCTTGAGTGTGGGCAAAGAAGTGATAAACTTTACAGTATTGGTAGCATGCACGGCCTATATTCCTCAGGCATGCCCTTCTTCACTGCAATAATCTCTTTTATCATTTCCGATTCTTCACATTAGAGAAATGTGCTTAGTCTGTCAATATCCAAATATCCTGTGTCAAAACTAGCAGAATAATTGAGGAATATGGATAGATATTAAAACTTACATCAATGTTACAAAACATAAAATATTATTTAAATCACTTTCATAATAAATTTGGTATCAAACAATCTTGTATTTTAAATGTTGTACTAAACAGGATCTAATTAACTGTGTATCAAAATATCAGTTATAAAATTATAAAATATTAACAGTCATGTACTTTATATTCTCATACTATACAATTAAATTAATAATGTGAAATAAAGGTAAATTAGATTTTCAAATCATTAATAATGAGGCTGAATGAGGGTCTTCAAAATTGATACCGTAAATTAACAGACAAGTATTAAAAGAATAGTATGAAAAATAATATGTAAATGAATTAACTAGATTATACATGTGCTTGTAGTATGAGTTTATTCAAGTGATTGTAGTACTGTTATGAGTTTATAGCAATGAAGGCTGCACTACTTTTTGGTAAGGTTTTCATGAACATTTTGGGTCTGCTCTGTATCTGGTGCAATATCATATTTTATCTTGAATGTGTGTTATTACAATCTGGATTATTAAAATGCTAACTGGCTGATGAATACAAGTCTAGGTGCATTTTAGAATATGCATATGGATTGTAGTGGTGAGATAAGATGTACATATCACAATAATAATACACTATTTTTCTGTCTCTTAACATCAAATATGCCCTTTTTATCCATGGTTTAGTAATCAAAATTGAGATAGTGCCAGGTACTTTATTTGAATGAGCCTGCTCTGTCCATTACTCTTATGTAATTATCAGCAGTGCTCACTACCTGCAAAACAGCTGGCCCCTGCTTGCCTTAACAATTAGCACATCATAGGCAAACACTGGACAAGAACTAAGTCTGTTCAGCATTATTCGCTAATGCTTCATAATCAAGGGGGTCACAGAAGTAATAGAAAGTAATATGTATTACTTTGTCTTCTGTTTCTATTACTATTACTATTTCAGCTAAAATTTTGGAGTCTATTACTATAACTGTTACTATTACATGGAAAAAGTTGTAATAGTCTATTACTGTTACTTATTACTATTACCTCATGTCTGTTTGCATTAAAAGGTATACTTAATATTGAATATTTGGTTGATATAATGTAGTTTTGCATATTTTGGGTCGCCGATTGCATTTTGTGGATAAAGGTGATTTCTATTCAGAAAACACTACGGTGTGCTGACAGTTTTTTTTGTAAACTATTTCCTCCCTGCCACAGGCCTGTCAATCACTGTGCCCCCAGCCGTCATCTGGGTTAGTCGGCCAATAGCGAGACGCATGGGTCAAGCCAATGCTCGGGGAGGCCCGGGTTGACGGTCGGTGTCTGAAAGCTCAATCTAATTAGCTGAGCATACAACCGATAAGCCGAGTAAAGCTACCCGAACTGAAGTTAATTAGTGAGCAAACGCATACGTTCGTGTGAACGATCTGTTAGTGTCATATATAGTAATTAGTATCGTTGGCCTTTGATGTGTATAAGAAAACACAAAACCTTTATATAGCATCAGGTTATTTCTGCTGAGTTATAGGCTTATTGAAAGATACGCAACTTGATATCCCAACCATAATGTCTTGATATTCATACGTCAACATTGGAAAAACTAAATGTTACGTAAATAAAAATCGAAAAAACAATGGGCCGACGACGCAAAACTCCAATGCCCCTTGATTACCTGCAGAACTATGTTGAATGAACTCAAGTCTCCGCGGGCTGAACCTGGTGAACGTCCAGACCTGCTTAGTCTACGTTATAATGTTGTTATTTGTTGAATGTTTAATTGGTCATAAGTTATTGATTACATGGAAATAAACCTTATTACAAGATAAGACTGGACTGTTATCTTAGCCTGGATGTGTATGAATGTTACAAACCATCGTCTCCCTGCTTCCCTTAAAGAATCAAGTCAAGACTTCGCGTGACCAGTAAGCCTATGGTTATGCGAGATTTGTATGATCGTTGAAAGCTAATTTTATTTTCAACTCCCAAACACCTATAAAGGATGTAAACCGTGATAAGTAAATCAATCCTCGCGGCCTCGTTTTCCCTGAAAGGCCATATACCCCGCTCCCGTAGCTCTTGTGTAGACACGCGGTTTCTAATTAGGCCCGGCTCAGCTAGTCCCGGCGCACCTGAACATGGGTACACAGCCCACCTTGCTACTCGGCCAAGCTTCGCCTACTGCAACTAGGTCACGTGGTATTTGACAGATCGCTCTTGTGATATGTTAAACTTGTATAGTTTTAAGTCATTTTAAAAGCAAAATGTTTAACTAATCGATGATATTATGGCATGATTTGATAAAAACTACTGTCCTGTCCAAATTCATGTGACTGTCAAATTGTTGTTGTGCGTAGTTATGTCTTTAGTCCATATGATCTCTTCGAATATAGTTTTTGGACGTTTTCGCACAACTTCATTACACCGGGACATCTTATCTTTGACATATGAAGTTGTTTAGATGTCAACTAAAAAGCGTTTTTTTTTATTTCACGCCTAAACTTAATTAGAAGGGTTTTATCAAGGAAAACGTAAAAAATGATATGAAAAAAAAATTATGTGTGTTTAAAAAAAATATATGGGTTTTATTATTAAATTCTCTATAAAATCATAATTTTTGTACTTAAATGAAAAAAAGACTATGGATTTTTAATCTAAATTTTTGATTAATATAAAAATATATTCTGTATGTGCTTTAGATGTGCATTTATAAACTGTTTTGTTAACTATTTGAATTAAATTAAAACGATTATCCCAAAATGTAGAGAACCTTCTAAGCTTTCAGAAACTGTATACTTTAAGGGGTCCTAAGGCATTAGATTGTTCAATGTTAAGGAAAAACTGAAACAATGTCAGGTCATGCGGGGGTGGGGGGGGGGGACAAGTCCTGCTACCTGAGTTGCCGCTTGCCTGTGCATACCCTAAAGTATGTTGTTTTAATGAACCTATACTTTCTCTTAAAGGTTCTGTAAACTATATCTTAATTTCTTAGTTTCTAGTATATAAGTGTGTCTAAGCAGCACATAAGAATTCTTTTAAGACATTACTCCTGTCCCACATTTAACGACTGATATGTTCGAGGTGAGGGCACCAAGGTAATTGTCATTTGACAGTAACACTGAAAAACTTTGCAGTGATGCTTCTCTTAACTCACCAGAATTACTTAATGCCTGAGAGAACCGGATTAAGATAGTGCGGGCCTGTTGCATTTGTTGAAATGGGTCTATCTATAAACCAAATGTCATCAAATGAAATTGTTTACTTGTGTAGTGATTCATTTCCTTATTAGCTACATAGCCAAATATTGCTGAGGTATGACGGTGTTACTGTTAGATCAATGCCATCCACAATCAACATTAAAAAAAACTTATGTTTATAATAAAAAAAAAAAAAAAAAAAAAAAAAACATTAAAAAAAAATATATATATACTTCCACAGTTAAAAGTTGTATTTTTCCTAGCTTTTATAATAATAATCTTATTGACGTTAGGCGAAATGTCCCTGCAGTTCAATGCAAATGAATTTATGAATGTTCATTTGAATGTTCAATTTATATTTGGCCCATGTTAATCCTTTTACCATTTCAATCCCTCTCACTTTCAAAATCGCGCCTTTGTAAACTCCAGTTTAGCAAACTAGATTGAAAAACACATTTTTAACAATAGTGAGGCAGACACCAATGCATTATGATTAAGCGCGGGGCCTTCAACCACGTTGCTTTTGCTACTAAGTTAACCCGGCACTGGTGCATGGTTTTGTTATAAGAATGTTTCCTCCTACCTCAATACGCTGTTTCTCAGAGTTGGTAAGGACAGCCAGGCTTATCATGAACGCCCAAAATTTTGTTGTCAAGTTCAAACTGGACACAAATTCTGGTAGAAGACTTTGCAACAGCCCTTTGTGTTCCTCCGTCATTGGTCGTGTGTCTCTGCTGGCCATCTTCACTCTGAAGAAAAGTACTCTTTTTTATTAAAATAATTAAAGACAATGGAGACCTAATTAAGACATTGAAACTTAAACAAAAAAGCAGTGTAAATTTCTGGGAACATTTATTGAAAACTAGTAATTTAGTCAGAGCCCAACGTGTAAACATTTTAAATTATTATAATAAAACTTTCCAATGTTCACCGCAGAAAATAAATGTGTCACGTTTCATCCATTTCATCGTTGGCTCAAAGCTAGTTAAGCAGAAGGCAAATTGGACTACTGTATTCTCGTATTTACAAATGGGAAAGATCAAATAAAAGTATACATAATGGGGAACAAAATGTTTATAAAAAAATATTTAGGAAATAGTAAAACTTGTGTGTATTGATTTTACCATTCGATTTCTGACGTTCTGCGAGATTAACTTATTCGGGAAATAATTGAATGTACAGTAATTAATTACATGAACTAGGAAGCAGAATCTTTTCTTAATATAGATTCTGTACTTGTAATGATGATGTAACTATAAGTTCATAAACAGATTCGTAAACTGTTAGTTTGTTATTTTCATAATACAGTTTATAATATCAAATGAGTTCAGTTATTTTTGTAAAATAAAAAAAAAGTACAACTCTGAGACATCATGAAGAGGGAGAAAAGAAGACAGGGAAACAAAAGGTTTTTAAAAATGTCCTATCATAATTTTCCTGAGTGAATTATTGACAGACAAACCAATCAACCAAACAACCAACCAACCAAAGGACATAATATGTATAAAAGGCATAATAATTTAAAAAATCGTAGCAATTCAACTTACCAAGGGGTTCCTTTAAACTCGACGATAACACCCGCACTATCTCAGTATTACGGATTCAGAGCCTTGTACAGTTATTGCATTGGTGCCCCTCCTTTGTCTGAAATGCGCACAGAGTGCGGGATTGTCCAATTTTAGGCAGGGAGTCGCTGCTAGATATCACATGATATTATACAGGCCTGGGATAAGTTGCAAGCAACCACGGAATAACCCCAATACAAGAACAATTCCTTAAAAGGAAATTTGATCCAGGAAGAGACACAAGCCAAACAACAAGCTGATTACATCCGGATACAAAAATAGCTGCAGGCTTAGCGCAAACATGCACAAGATGTAATATTTGATTGTTGCTATCAATTTAATGAAGCCCAATATTCTCATTGCTTACCATAACGCATTACTGTTAAACTCATCTGTTGGTTTCACAGGTATAGGACGCAGGAAACTATAAATTTTATTAAGCTTAATATTCACAAGAAAATTAGAGGCTCACTAAATAAACCAGTAATCAGCGATCAGTGATTTCTTGTAAGGTCTGTTGTATTGTGATGCTGTGGGACATTACAATTATAACAAACTTTGCATGTAAAATAACACATTCCGACAAATCTCTTTTTTGTATCACTGGCACATATAAATAAAAAATATAAATATTATTAAGCTTAATATTCAAAGTTAACTGAGATACCCAATAGATAAACCAGTAATCAATGACTAGTTAATGCTCACGGGGCAGTCAATTTTGAAATGAGTGAAAATATTGCTAGCTTATTTCAGAAACAGGATAATTTACGTCAAGGAGATACAGCAATGCAGTACGTGCAGGCCGTGCTCCCAAGGTGACAAGGATGAAGCAGACTGTGGTTTTAGAGAGCTGTTAGGATGATTGAGTATGAGTGTATGCGGGATCCTGGTTTAATGTTTTTTTTTGGAGGTTTTACATATGGACCAGGATACAGTTCATCATTACAAGGGTTGGCGTGGCCCCAAAACCACGTGCAATTAGATTATTGTGTATCACTGAACATGTATAGGCCTATTATAAAAATATACAAGGTGACTTATTATTTTCAGTACGTTTCCTCTGCCTCTACTCTCATACCCCGTTTTAAAGAGAAGAACTTCGGGTAGCGGCAAACTGGCTATGTGCCTTGATGTTACAAGTCATATTGTCAAGCCTGGTCAGCACGTGTCCTGCTGACAGGAAGAGTATCTGTGGAAGGGCAGTCACTGGTCCTATGTGACTAGTACTTGCCAGCTCCAATGAACCCCTGGTGTGCCTGCAGTATCTAAGTGCACGGGCTGTCACTGGCTCTTGCTGTAATAGGTATCTTGTCACACCCAGCCCAACCTCAATGGACCTCCTTCACTTACTGAGTATCAGCTTGTTTTCCATTTCAACAATTTTCAAACGGGGCAAAGCGTGGCATTTACATTAACATTAGATTATGGACTCCAATACTTACAGGATCACACTTAATTGAAAAATGTCATAATTAAGTATGTATGATGAGCTCAGAATGTAGAATATAAAATAGAGTGAAGCAGTGAGCCTTATGTCTGCTAGCCAGCATTACCGTCTGAGATCTCTTCAAATTAACTGTGCAGTGATTAAAATATATGTTAAGATGTACAAGTATGTGTTTGGCTACTGTCTGAACATTGAATCATATCTGATTTAATTTGGTCAATTTCTGACAATATGACGATAATGCAATGTGTACATACCTCATTGCTCATAACTTGAATTATAAATAGTTTACCTATGAAGCAATAGTGTATTAAGGATCAGAAGGCATGTTTGCGAAATATAAGTGCAAGAAACCTTGCCAATATCAATGGAATGCACTTGTTAAAAGGGGGAAATATAAAAACTCCATTTACATTGTTTTCCGTTTTCTTGAATATTTAATAAGTTGTGATTAATGAATTGTGATTAACAATGTCTTATACAAATAATTGGAGCTAATTATGAATTTAGGATATATCTCCTTGGGAATGGATGAATGAAAATGGTAGAGATTAAACAGGTCCTATTTTCCCGTGCATGCCTATTGGCTCTTTTTGTCTCCATTTTCTAAAATTGGTCAAAGCCCTATTAAAAAATATAAATAGAATGATTATATACCTATATGCCTGTAGAATCCTAACATTATTATTCATATATATTGTCTGCTGATCTAAATACGGTTATATTTATAACATTTGATGAAATGTCTCAAAATACGTGTGTGTATAAACTTATTTTCTATATATTGAAAGTTATAAAATTAGATTGATGTATTAAATTGTTGAGGGAATCCAAAAATTTCAAGCAAGTTATTTCTTCATATTATCTCTGAAGTTTAAAATCCTGAAATTTAACATAATTATCAAATAGTGTTTTGTAATTTAAACCAAAGAATAATAATTGGTTATACACTTACTGTACTTGAAATGTTTGCCAAATTGTATTCCTGGATGTTTATACAAGTAACACTGAGAAGTTAAGTTCATAAATGAATTATATAAATGAATAAGATAAATTTTTTACAAGATTGTCCATACTAATTCATACAGGAATATGTCAGCCTCTAACATCATTTCGGTGACAAATAAACTTTGTATAATTGTTTTTAACTCAGCTGACTGAAAGTTAATTGAGGTATAGGTATGGCGTTTTGTTCGTTGTCTTTAGCTATCGTAACCACTGACCCCAGAAGCTTCTATGTAAATATCTTTGGAGGTCAATATAAAAATCTTCTTTGAAACTTGAAATGAGATCGCTGCAACTTATATTCTACGATCTATGGGGCTTGTAAATACCACCAGAATAATTTAATAAAGTTACAAAACTTCCAGTGTCGTGATTATTATTGGATGGATTGCCCTTAAATGTGCCTTGAATACTGACCATTCCTAGTTTTGTCAGTTCCCCAAAACTGGTGGCGCCACTTGTATTTTTGTAATTGTTATGACTTTTTTCTAGTTTTTGATACTCCCAAATGACAGCAATCATGTTAGTTTCTGAGCTGTGGTTTCATTTAATGTTCGAAACTTAGCGTATCTGTTGATTAAAAGCGGGTGCCCTGTAGTTATCCCTATGTCTGCTTGTCCGGCTGTATGCCAGTCCGTCTAAAAATTCGTTTCCGGATGATAACTCCAGTTTGGTTTGACATATGGATATTAAAATTGATTTATATATGGTCCACCATTAAAACAAGCAGCCTATTCACTTTGGGTTCATGAGATCAAAATTTAAGGACCCAATTATTTACAAATACTATGGTTGCCTGGGCTCGCGCTAGCCGCTCGCCACGTCGCCAAATGCGAGTAATTTGTCCAAAATGCGAGGAAACTTTTTGCAGAAATCGCCACGGTGGCGAAAAAAATCACAAATCCCCATGAAAATCTAGTAGAAATACTCTCTGGAATATTCCATCGATTATTCCGTGATCGTGTTTGTTTACAACTTACCAACCAGAAGCCACGTTAATGTGGGTCTGTCTAAAAGTCAGGAAAATCCGCAAAGAATTCAAGGAGAATATCTGGAGATGTTTTTGTTTAACTAACATTGCGTGAACAGCCATAAAAATTCTCCGGCTCTCCGAGAATTCTCTGACAGATGCCCTTTATTCTTATAAAACAGAAACTAACTCTGCTCTGATTTGTCGGTAGTTGAACATGGAACTTAGCTTAGCGCTCATTGGAAAGACGGTATATTTCCCTGATCATCTGTAAGTTGTGACACGGTTAACGTATCAATATATGACAATATTACAGCGATTGATTTCACACACCATAATAAATAAAGCGTACTGGGTAATGTGTTTTCTTGATTAAAGTGTAATTAGCCGGCATCTATCAAAGATTTTTGTCAGTGGCCTTATGGTCTTGTAACACCCGCCGCTATAGTCAGCGAAATATATGCTTTCCTTGAACGGAGAAGTTCTTCAGTTAAACTATTACTGCTGAAGGTCGTTTTGCGTGTTCCCGCCCGCGCTTCATGTCAGAGACAGCATCATGTATGGACATATAATCTGATTTGCGAGGAAGAAATAATGTCAGTAAAGATAACAGAATTCTTCACACGTTCTGACACTGGATGGCCGTCGTCTGAGCGCGTTATGAATGATGTCACCGATTGGACCGATCATACAGAAATGGTGCCGAAAAAGAAATGTCGGTACGACCGAAATAAAAATAGATCCATTGTTCAAACATGAAATTATTGCTTCAACGTCATTTAATCACACACAGGGCTTATTACAGCTTTCAGTAACAGAGTGTATTACTATAAATATTACTATTGCTTTCTTATTTCTACTAAACATTATTATAATGGTGTCATGAAAAGCTGTAGGTGCCATGGCTATTGTTAGAATAAATTTCCTACTATTTTGATATTACTGACTACAAAAAGATTAAAATACTATAAGAAGAACAAACTTTATTCTAGAAGTATATTTTTCATGTTAGCTCGGATGAATACTGCCAAATGACCTGTAGTTTGACTGCAGGGCTTCCTCATTTAAACAGAAGGATATATATTGTCGTATATTAACCTGTGTTACCACTGGTGTCCACATCATTGGATAACTGCTGGACAATTATACATACTTTAATCAATAAACATGGTTACCCAGTATGCTTTATTCAATATACAGTGGGTGAAATGTGTAATGGGTAATGTACCTTGTCCTGTGAGCAACTGGCTAAATTCCGATGCCCAGCCTTTGAATAATCATAGCAAAGTTAATTTTCGTTTACTAGAATCAATGTTGGTCCTTTTGAGTAAAATCTTTTACCAAACCTAGGTGAGTTGAATCACATCTGTTACAATCCATGGTAGGTTAATTTGACTAGTACAAAAGAAGAACCTGCCCATTGTTTCAGACAGCACTTCCTTAAATACTGAACAGCTATGTGCACGGATGGCAACAGGCCATCCACCCTATTTTATCAGGATTGATGGGCTATCTTATTAATTTAGTGGTTATGCTAGATACCCCTATTGGAGGAGGAAAGCAGTCACTGTCAGTAACTGTAAATTAAGACCCTACTGAGGCCTCATCAGTATTGCTACTAGTTGTCACATCATAGTAAACCCATAGGCCAGTAAGAGTAATTAAAAGTAATAGCAATTAATTTATTATCCTCTTACTATTACTATTATTCAAAATTTTTTATCACTTTTCTATTGCTGCCAATAACTGATTAAATGTTTTGGAATTACTGCCTGTTGCCATGATCTATAATATGTAATGTATTAATCAGCTGAAAAGATTAAATTCATTAAACGTTTCCTGTGGCTAACCGAAGTGAGCTGTGGCTAATGGTTTTCCCACCTAATTAGCCACAGTGGCTAACCATTTTCTATCACCAGCGCTAGCCCAGGTTGCATTTAAAGCAAACCTTTTCATACCAATCCTTATATCTTGATTATATATAGCTGATCTGCAAATATCGGAAGAGTGCCAAAGGTCAGAGTCACAGGGCCATTTGTCGACAAATTTGTTTCCAGATGATTACTCGAGAATTATTGGCATCAAACTTGACATTCATGTAGCCCTCCAATAAAACAAGGATTCATTCAATTGTGGGGAATCAAAGGTCAATGTTACAGGACCCACAACATAAGAAAAGCTTTAAATGCATTTTAAGCCAAAACTGTCATTACAAACCGCCCATCTTCCACATATTACTCACCTGCTAAGAGCGGAAGATTCCTTTCGATTTTGGGTTACAGGGTCCAAGGTATCAGGGCCCATCTGTTTACAAATTAGTTTATTGACGATAACTCTGATTTGGATAGACATATTGGCTTCAGACTTGATTTATTAATGATACATAATCAGTAGCATTATTATGCCTAACCTCTCACACCAGCAGTTCAGTTTTACTTTATACCAAAGTTTCCCAGCAAAACAACCCAGACACAGTACCTCCCTTTCAGCTGTTTAACAGCAGCTTATGGTTCTGCGTGTAAGTAATCACAGACCACCTGTTTCTTTTTAAAGCAAGACAGCATGACCGGAGGTCCGATTTTGCACAGATCGTTTACATTGAGTATTCCAACCAACTTCATACATAGACCGTCATGTCCTTATTTAGATATCTCTGCTGGATGGCCATTATGGTCCATGGACCGAATGTAAATTCAATTTGAAACTTATCGCAACATATTTGTTGAAATGACACGCGAAGCACAGTAAGCCCCGGTGCATCGGGTCTTTACTAAAAGAGTGACCTTGGCCTTCAAAAGGTTAATTTTTTGGTAAATATCACACAAAATCTTAAATATTTTTAGAAAGATTTCATGGATTGGTCCAAAAATCATATTGACTGAATATTTTGCATAGCTTGGTCGTTACCTTACATAATTACATATTTTGTGAAAAGCAAACAAAATATTGTTTGTTAAGTGGATCGACGTATTTTTTAAAGTCCCCCATTGTTTATCTTCAAATGTGATACATATATTGTTTCAACAATATTTCAAACAGGTTTGAAGAATGTAACCTTGACCCTGCTTTCCAAGGTCAAATCTGCGTACACATAGGATTTTAGTTCACCCTATTACTTTTGAAGCTGGAAACATGCAGTGTGGGCAATGATGTGTCTCTCAGTAAAAAAATCCTGCTAAACTTATCATATTGAGTAGTATAAGTCTCTCAGATGAATATTTTGTGGGCAAAGAAAGAGTGAGTAGGAAAAATGTCTCAGGTTGATGACGTCTCACGTGTTTTCAGTGTTCACTCGGAAGCCCACCTGCTTTGTTACAGAAGCTTAGTTAAAGCAACAGATATTTAGTAGCTTTTAGAGTTCAATCCGTAGGACTATTGATATATGGTGGCTGAAAGATGGCTCTCAGATTAGGGAAGATACATTTTCTATACTTAATACAAATTTTATATTTAAATAAATTTGTGATGATAGCCGCAGCGGTTAATATTTTGTGTATAATATAGATTTTGATTAATTTATAGAAAGACACTTATACACTGAAAAAATTACAATAAAATATTTTCTGTTGAGAGACTTGCATATTTTTTTATGCAACAGTTAGTTAGTGACTCATATTTTTATGATTACTTTCCTGGTCTAAAAGTATAAATAGGGGAAGATAAAACATGTGTGCCTCCCTTATCTAGACACCCGGTCATGGTTTTAAGCTCCTGTTACAATCGTTCTTTGTATAACCCGATCGACAGCAAAGAAGATAATATCTTGGCAAGCGTCCAAAGGGTTATTGGGAATACGGGCTCGTGGTTAATGTTCATATCAACAGCTTTATCCTATGTGCTTGTTATTGTATGTATCATCATTGTTGCTGACCGTAACCAAACTTGACCTTTATTAAAGTCGCCCTTGCATATGCTAACTACGCTGCCAATGGAGCGGCTATAACACACGTAGTCGTAGCAGATCTCCCTGGCTATTACCGCTGTCTTGTATAGCAAAAAGCTCGGCGCTCGAGTATAAGGGTGGCACGGAGCAAAACATTGTAATCAGAGCAATGGGTTTGATATTGCAATGTTCATCCAGCTCCAAATCTTAAACACGCAACACCCGCTAACTTTGGTCTGATTACACCGAGACAGAGCAGTGAAGAATTTTTGTAAAAATTTACCCATAATGCTTAATATTGATATTCCCCTGTAGTTCCCTGGATCGTTTACATTACATTATTTTTGTGTAATTGTAAAATTATTGCTTTGCACCGCTCCTCTGGAAAAAACCTGTGTTTTATTATTATATAATGATTGCAAAGAAGCTAAAATATATATAAAGATAAATACTATTATTTCAGATGGAATTCCATCAAGACCAGAAGATTTACCTGTTTTCATGTGTTGCACAGCTTGTTGGATTTCATTAACACATATCAATGTTAAGGTCACCACCGGCATTTTCAATATATGACTCTTCTGAATACATTTTTGCCATATACTTAAAATATTTGTCAATATCAGTCTTGTTAGTATTAGGTAGTCCATTACAGTACTCAAACCATTATCTAGCATCTATATTGGATATATTAGTTTTCCGTTTAAACTTTTTAAGGTTTTTCCAAAGTCATTGGTTTCCTTTAACATTAAATACCTTTATTACCTTCTCTTGCTGCTTAAGTTTCTTTTTCAGATTACAGATATATCTGAACCTCTTCTTTTCATTTTTTATATATCACCAGATCCTGAGTGCTTCCTGAACTTCTGTATTTCTATAATGCCTTATTCATCATTGATTAACCCCGTCTACCTTCCTGGTTCAACCAATCAGGCTGATTTGTAGAGTAGCAATTAATTTATTTTCTACAGAGAAAGTGTGTATACTTTATATAAAGAATGAAAAGCTTTATCAAAATCATAATCAATAAATGTGTTAAACTCTTGAAATTTTTTTTACAACATTCCTGATCAAGTAAATTAGCCAAACCTTCTGGTTCCTACGATTTCGAAAAGTATTTTTCCCATTGTGATGACTTCATAGAGGCTTTCAGACAGACATGTAGTTATCACAGAAAATGATGATACCGTATAGAAAAGATCAGAAGTGATAATAAATGTAGTCCACAACACTCTGCCCTGAGTGTCTGACACATGTATATTCCTCTGTTAAGTCTGTTGAAAGCCTGCCATTGACAATATGTACGTTAAAAGTACAGCACAATTGTAGTAGAGAATAACCAAATTTATTTACTTACTATCTTTTGAATATCTAACATTGTTGAAGTCATCAATATTATAGCCATGAAAAACACCAACAAACTCTACTTCATCATTGTCAATAAAATCATGCATATTGCCTATTCTTGTATTAAAATCTCCCATCTGGATAAAATTTTATAACCCATACTTTGATAGCATTTGAAATAGAATATTTTCTAGTCTAAGTATACCATCAATTTCTTGCATACTGTTATACAAGGGTTAAATCTCTGTAGCAACATATGCATATATTATCATTACATTTTTATAAGAGTTTAAAGCCTCTCCATCTAATAGCAAATCAATGACATCAGTGAACCTGTTAGCCTCATTAATCTTAAAATAACAAGTTTTTCGTATACACACAACAATACGCCTCCCAGTTTCGTGTTTTCCCTTGCAGCTCCGAAGCAATAAAAGTCAGTTAAAAAGCTAACAAAGTCATCACATTTATTAGCCCAAGATTTCCCAATACACAAAACATGACAATCTATTAACAGATGTTTAAAATTTATTGTGATAAGCTTTGATTTCAGTCCTCCTGCTTTCCCGGATATAAAATTCACCACATTATCTGTACTGTGCAAGTGTTAGTTATTTGATCTGTGCTTACATCCATCTTTTGTGCAAGTGCTTAGTGAAGTTAGTATCCCGGAGACTAGGTGCTGTTAATTATCTGTTGGACTAGACCTGTTACTTCAATGCTCTGTATATGAAAAGGAAATATATATATGGTTTATTATGATATCCTTTTCATGTGTATCAGATTTTGGACCCTGGCCTAACCCCTATTTATTTCTATTTGCAACCATATCGTTTCAAAGTCAAGGTGGTTTATGCAGCCATTATCTTTAAAAATTTTAAAATAAAGAAGCACTGATTTAAATATAGCTAGTGTCCCGCGGGACATTTTGCTCAGCTTAGCATTACACACTTTCATTCCAATACAATGTATCACAATATTCGATAGATGCTACAATTTACAAAAAAAAGATAACTAGAAATCTGTGAGTGCTTAACTGCGCCAACACCGATTGATTCAAATCCAGATCAGTCTCAAATTGGATTGATCCGTGGTGAGAGATAGTCATTTCCGAAACCTAGGGCCTTCCATTAGTCAAAATCTTAGTAACATCCACAGCAACATTTGGGGATATTGGAACTTTTTCTCCTTGTTCTTCCTTCGCGAGATGGAAACCCATCCGACGACCGTTCTTTATAACGTCATCACGATGATGCAATGAATTCATAAATCGTTTATAATGATGGCGTTACCAGAAGGTTGTCATTTCCTTACTTAAGTCTTAATAAACCTTGCAAGCCAAAAAATTAAAAAAAAAATCAAATGGCTTTTAGAACATTGTATATCGAGGAATGAGCCTTAAGTAAGGGATGGCTTGTTTAAGGACTAGAACGAAGGCATTTGGGAGATGGTGAATGGAGAAATCATTCGGACCATACAAGAAGGGAAAAATTCTACCGATCACTCCGAAGATCAGAGCTTACTGAAAGTCATCTGAGCTATAGCGATCACTCTTTGTCCATCGTCCGTCCGGCCGTCAGTCCGGCCATCCGTTAAAAGGGCACAAACGGTAACCATAAGACCTAGAAACTTCTAACTGTACATCCAGAGAGGTCCATGAAAAATCTCCAGAATAATGGAAAATTTGATACAAAAGCTCAATTATCTAAACAACTAATGCATTGATCACCATGATTCTTAGCATGGATATTTATCATGGAGAGTTTTATCAGTTTATGCAGACTGACGTCGCCACTTGTATTTTTGCGATTTTTTACGACTTGTTTTCTCTGTTTTTGAGACCTAAAAAGATGCGGTCACCTGTTAACAGGACACACATCGTAACGACTGGACCTAGAATCTTTTTCTTGACATGCAGGGAGGCCCATGAAATCTTGGAAACCTAAAATTAGGTCTCTGTTACCCAAATCTTCTGAGCTATGGGGCTTCAAAGTACTACCCAGAACAATGGAAAGCTCAAGTATCTGAACAACTAATGCATTGGAGTGTTTCATCAGTTTCTGCAGACATGTGGTGCCACCTGTATCTTTTCAATTTTTTACGATTTTTTATCTCTGTTATTGAGACCTTTAAAGATGCGGTCATCTGTGAACAGGGCACAAATCGCAACGACTGGACCTAGAATCTTCTCTCTTGATGTGCGGGGAGGCCCATGAAATGTCTCCTTGGAAAATAAAATTAGGTCTCTGTTCCCAAAACCACTGAGCTATGGGGCTTTGAGGTACCCTCCAGAATAATGGAAAATTTGATACAAAAGCTCAAGTATCTGAACAACTAATGCACTGATCACCATGATTCTTTGCATGAATATTGATCATAGAAAGATCCATCAGTTCCTGCAAACTGGTGGTGCCACCTGTATTTTATCTAATTTTTACGATTTTTATTTCTCTTTTTTTTATATTTTCAAGGAAGCTGTTAACAGGGCACAAATCTTAACCACTGGACCTGGAATCTTTTCTTCTTAACATCAGGGGAGGTCCATGAAAAGTCTCTGTGGAAAAGTGAAATTAGGTCTCTGTTACCCATATCCTCCGAATTATGGGGCTCAAAATAACCCCTCAGAATAATTAAAAAAATGATACAAAAGCTCCAGTATCTGAATAACTAATGCATTGATTGCAATGAGTTTTTGTATGCATATTGATCATGGAGTGTTTCATCAGTTCCTGCAGACTGGTGGCCCCATCTTGATTTTTTTTTTCAAATTTTTACACATTTTTCTCTCTATTTTTGGAACATGAAATTAGTTCTCTGTTAGCATATCCTCCAAGCTTTGTGGCTTTTAAGTACTCCCCTGAATAATGAAAAGTTTGATACTAAAGCTTCAGTATGTGAATAACTAATGCATTTATTGCCATGATTCTTTCGCTAATTGGGGGTTTCATTAGTTCCTGCAAACTGGTGATGCCACCTGTATCTTTATCCCCCCCCCCCCTTACAGGAGAGGCATATTGTTTTCAGTGCCATTGTCTGTCAATGTCGTACTCATCTGTAGAATATCTTGTGAACACGAAAACTTTTGAAGGGCTGCATATTTCCGCCAAAATTTGAAACACTCAATTGTTCATACCAAAATCTTGGAGGAGTTAAAAAAAACTGGTGACCTTGGCATTCGTGTTCACGTCAAATCTGGTAGAATTTTTGAGAGCCCCATAACTTTTGAAGTATTCCTCATTTTGCCCTCAAATCTGTAACACTTATTGTTCCTTCCAGGTTCTCAGGAGATTTTGAAACCCTTTGACCTTGACCAGGATCTTCAGGGTCAAATCAGTGGCATATTATACTTATTGTGTTGAGAACGCAATAGCTTTTGAAGTATTTCACATTTTGTCCTCAAATTAGGTATGATCACCAATTGTTCCTACTAAAATCTCAGAGGAGTTCGAAAGCCGGTGACCTTGACCATCATCTTCAAGGTCAAATCTGCCGAAATGTACATTTTTTTTAACCCCATAACTTTTGAAGTGTTTCACATTGTGTCCTCAAATTTTGTACAACAATTGTTCCAATCAAAATCACGAATGAGTTTAAAAATTTGTGACCTTGACCTTCATGGTCAAATCTGCAGAAATGTGAAATTTTTGTGAACCCCATAACTTTTAAAGTATTCAACATTTTGTTCTCTAGTTTGGTACACCTATTGTTCCGTCCAAGTTCTCATGTGATTTCAAAACCAGGTGACCTTGACCAGGATCTTCAAGGTCAAATCAGCGTAATTATACCTATTGTGTTGTGAAAGCGATAATTTTTTAAATATTTTACATTTTGTCCCCAAATTTGGTACACCAGTTGTTCCTACTAAATTCTCGGAGAGTTCGAAAGTCGATGATCTTGACCATCTTCTTCAAGGTCAAATCTGCCAAAATGTAAAATTTTTTTTAACCCCATAACTTTTGAAGTATTACACATTGTGTCCTCAAATTTTGTACACCAATTGTTCCAACCAAAATCACGAAAAAGTTAAAAAATCTGTGACCTTGACCTTTATCTTCAAGGTCAAATCAGCAGAAATGTGAAATTTTTGTGAACCCGATATCTTTTGAAGAATTCCGCATTTTGTCCTCAAATTTGGTTCACCAATTGTCCCTACCAAGTTCTCTGACAAGTTTAAAACCTTGTGACCTTGACCAGAAAAATCAAGGTCAAATCAACTGAATTATAGTTAATGTATTGTGAACACGATAATTTTTTTTTTAAATGACTTTGAAACCTTGTGAACCTGGACCAGGATCTTAAAGGTCAAATCAGCAGAAAGTTATTGCCTTGTGGATGAGATAACTTTTGAAGGGCTGCATGTTTTCCTCCAAAATTTGAAACAATCATTGATCTTACCAAAATTTATCGGAGTTTGAACCCTGGTGACCTTGACATTTTTCTTCAAGGTCATATCTGCTGAAATGTAACATTTTTGTGAACCCTATTAATTTTGTATTATTTCCAATTTTGTCCTCAAATATAGTTCACCAGTTACTACCAAGTTCTCAGACGAGTTTGAAACCTGTTGACCTTTATAAGGATCTTCAAGGTCAAATCAGCCGATTTATAGTTATTGTCTTGTGGATGAGATAACTTTGAAGGGCTGCAAATTTTCCTCCGAAATTTGAAACACTTATTGTTCCAGCCGAAATCTTGGATGTGTTTGAAATTCTGTGATCTTGACCTTGACCTTCAAGGTCAAATTTATGCAATTCTAGGCTTATTGTTACCCCATAACTTAGGAAGTACTGAAGACTTTTTCTTCAAATTTTACACACCAGATCTTTCTGCCAAAATGTCATCAGAGTTCGAAAAGCGGTGACCTTGACCTTCAATGTCTAATTTGCTAAAAGCTAGATTCATTGTTTTGAGTTATTGCATATTTTACCCCTAATGTTTTGGGATGACCCATAGGGGGAGACATAGCACAGTTTTGCACTGCAGAAACAAAGCCCTTCTAGTTTCAATTTTTTTTTTACACATTTTTATGTCCTTTTTTGAGAACTTCAAATGAAGCAGTTGTCCATTAACTTTAAATCATAAGTGTTGGACCTAGAATTTTCTAACTTGAAATCCTTGGAGTTCCATGAAAAATATCCGTGGAAACTTGAAACCAGGTCATTGTTAACTATATTTTGCAAATTAGGCGAGAAAACACGATTTATAAGCACCAAGTGAGTCAGATGGGTCACAGATTTTATCCATTTGGGTAAAAATCTCCATATATGACTTTCAGGAAGGTCCCTAAACATTTCCTTGGACACCTGAAATGTAACTCTTACCCATTTTCTGCAGGCTGTGTAAAAGGACTTGATTTTTACACTTAATTTGTCTGGTAGCCACAAATGGTAGCAGCTGCATGTAGAATAAGGTAACTGTAATCATATCTAAGGGCTGTTGGCAACATGCATGATTTTGAGCACTCTGGGAGTCTTTTGCCCACTTTTAAGGCTCCTTGAATTCAGCTTAGCGTCATGGCCCATGGGCCACTTGTTTTCAATGGCCTCTCCCTCTAACAAGAAGAACGTTCGGAGATATTTTAAACACATCAACACATAGTACGCTGATCATCTAAACCTTTGCGACAATAAAAAAAATCCTGGCAGCTTCTCAAGCACTACTAAAAGTGGGCGCCAAGGTTTGTTGCATGGCAGGCATATTCGATTTTCAAGGGGAATAAATTCAGATAAATATAAAGCCATCCAAAACCCACAGAACCACAAGTTATCATGGAAACAGTATCTTGATATACCTGACGCGTTGTATTAAAATCAATATACCTAGTTTATCGCTATAACTGTATAAAAGTAAAATTACCTACATTTTTCAATTAGAAATATATACTTTATACGAACTTATTCTAAATTCCGAGCTGACGCTTGAAATAAGTTGGGTGGCATAAATGAATTTTTATCTACTACATTTTTCATGCTATTGCTGATAAAATTGGGTCGTTTCTTCCTCCTCACTTGGCAGTAGGAGGCTCATAAATACACAAACCATATCAAATAAAAATTGATTCCCTCATCGTCTTTAATTTACAATGTGTGCGATAAGTCCAGGGACCTCAGTTTAATTGACACGCGAAGCACAGTAAGCCCCAGTGTATCGGTTCTTTACAAGGAGAGTGGCCTTGTCCTTCTATAGGTCAATTTTTGGTACAAATCACACAAAATATTAAATATCTCAAGAGAAAGAATTCATGGATTGGTCAAAAATCAGGTCGATCGAAGATCTTGCATAGCTTGATCGTTACCGTACATATTTACATATTTTGTAAATAACATTCAAAAACATTGTTTTTTAAGTGTATCGACGTATTTTTCTTTTAATCAAAATGAAATATGTCAGCTGATAAGTTGCCGAAAGAGTTTGATATTCTTTTATATTGACCTACACCTTCAAGGTCAAATTTGCCAAAATATAGGATTTTTTTTTTTATGAACCCCATGACTTTTGAAGTACTCTTTCGTTTTTCTTCGTGACATACATATTGTTTCCACCAGGAATCCAAACATGTTTGCAGAATGGTAACCTTGACCTTGCTTTTCCAGGTCAAATCTGTATACACATAGTATTTTCGTTAACCCTATCACTTTTGAAGTTACAGAATGGAAACAGTTGCACATGCAATGTGGGACATGTTGTGTCTTTCAGTATAGATCCTGCTAAACTCACCATATAGAGTAGCATATGTCTCTCAGATGAAAAGTTTATGGGCAAAGAAAGAATGAGTAGGCAAAACTTCTTAGGTTGATGATTTTAAACTTCTCACGTGTTCTTAATGTTCACTCGGAAGCCCATCTGCTCTGCTACAGGGGCTTAGTTAAAGCTATGGAGCCAGAGAACACTCCCCAGTTAACAGCACATTCTGTAAAATCACAAAAAGTTGTAGTAGCTTTCAGAGTCCAATTTGTAGGACTGTTGATATATTGTGGCTAAAAATGTCTCTGAGATGAGAGAAGATACATTTTCTATATTTAATAAAACTTTTATATTTAAATAAATTCGTGATAATAGCCGCAGCGGTTAATATTTCATTTATAATATAGATTTTCATTAATTTATAGAAAGACACTTATTCACTGAAAATGTTATTATAAAATATTTTCTGTTGAGAGATTAACAGATACTTAGTGACTCATATGTTTTTTTATTACTTTCCTGTTGTAAACAGATGAACACGGGCAGATAAAACATATGTCCCTCCCTTATCTAGACACCCGGTCATGGTTTTAAGCTCCTGTTACAATCCTTCTTTGTTTAACCCGTTCGACAGCAAGGAAGATAATATCTTGGCGAGCGTCCAAAGAGTTGTTTGGAATACGGGCTCGTTGTGAATGTTCATGTCAACAGCTTTATACTATGTGTTTTTATTGTATGTATCAGCATTTTTGTTGACCGTATCCAAGCATGACCGTGATTAAAGTTGCCATTGCATATTGCTAACTACGCTGTCACCGGAGCGGCTATAACCCCGTAGTCGTAACCGGCTATACCCGCTGTCTTGTATGGCAAAAAAAAAAAAACGCTCGGCGCTCGACCATAAGGGTGCCATGGAGCAAAACATTGTTATCAGACTAATGGGTGTAACATTGCATTGTACACCCAGCTCTAAATCTTAAACACCCGATACCCGCTCACTTTGGTCTGATTACATCGAGACGAACAATTGTTTGACTCTGTGCCGTCTCTGATCTTTTGACATCCACAGGAATATTTGGGGATATTGAAACTATTTCTCCCTGTTCCTCCCTCCTGAGATGGAACCCCGAAAGACGACCGTTCTTTATAAAGTCATCACGATGATGCGATGAATGCATACTATTTTTATTATAATGTCGCATCCAGAAGGATGTCATTTCCTTCCTTAAGTCTATATAAACCTTGGAAGTCCATAATGTATTTAAAAAGTTCAAGTGGCTTTCAGGACATTGTATATGGAGGAATGAGCCTTTTATGAAATTTTTCCTTGGCATGGCATGATACCTAACATACGACAGGTTGGTATTGTTAATTTAAATCTGCGAAAGCAATCAGTACAACGATACAATCATGGAATACTTATATATCATAACCAGGTTTATATGCGAGATATATGAGTCTTTATAAACGATCAACCATGTTGATATATAAGCGAAAGCATATATGTATAATGCTTGCAATGAAAACCAAACTCAGAAGGCATTAATATTGGACCGGCGAGTCGTGACGCATGTCATACGAAAACTGCATTTCAGCGTCCATCTATTCATTTGCATCGATATGGATGTAATTTCTTTTTATTTTAACAGTCATATATGAAGAAGAATGTTCATACTAAAAAAACATGAACATACCAATAAAAATTTAACCCTTTTCTTAATGAAACCACGTATTTCTTATGGCGGGCATTGCCATTGAAAATACAAGCCACGTAACACTTTATCGCTCTTAAAAATTCAACAATCATGCAAATAGATTTACTAATAATTTCCTGTTATATCAGCATTTTACGCACATATTAGGCATTGGCACATTCCGTATAAACCATGATTTCTGATCTATAAACAAATAAAATTGTCTTCCCTGTTTGTCCAAGAAAACCAGCAGAAATTGTCCATGACAGATTGCTAGTTTTGCTATCAGCGTCAGTCAAATGTCCTAACTTACAGAATGCCCACCAAGTTTAACCTTCCTCTTGCACACAATTGGATTCCCGGCAGCATCATATGTCAGGTCAGGTCCGTAGCACAACATCACACCGTTTTCCACCTCGCCTTTGCTGACCTTCACCTTGGCCTATTGCTACAAAGAAATAATTGGTTCCTTATCGAGCACCAGAGGTCGCTCCTTTACGGGGTCTTAGGAGTTTGCTATCTTCCTGGTCTGGGAACACATACGCGGCAATATACACTTCCTCTGCAACGAGGCACAATTGCAATTCTCCATTGTCTAGTGTAATATAAATAGCAAACTTATATTAAGCGTGAACACTATGATCCGTGACAGAGTTAACCTGTTAATGCTTATTTCAGGTAAATGAGGCAGAGACGCCTAAGCAACAGAATAATGCTAAGTATGCTATGGCATTGAATGCAACTGAAGAGTGCAATGACACATGAGAAAAATGCTTATATATAATTGTATCCGCAAAACGAAGATCAGGAAAAATTTTTTACACAAATGTAGCCCATGGATAGCTTTATAACATACACAAAAAAGGTGGCGCCACCTGCAACCATGTTTGCACAGTGTCCATCTTTTCATCTGCCTTGGGATAAAATCACTCATATATCTGTAGTGGTTTGACTAATTCACCTAAAATTCGGCATGCGTATACATCCTAGATAGCTTTCTTGATTTTATGACAGGTGGCGCCACCTACATTCACGTTAACGCTGATGACATCCAAGCTCATATCTCAGGAACCGTTTGACCAATCAGGAAATATTTTTACACAAATGTAGCCCTTGGATAGCTCTATAACATATACAAATATGGTGGCGCCAACTGCAGCCATTTTTGCACAGCGTCCATCTGTTTGTCTACCTTGGGTTAAAATCACTCATATCTCATATCAGTTGCTCGGCCACCCAGACGTAGTGCTTGTTTTGGCAAAACAGATTACCCAGATTTTTGAGAATGTCATGCAATTTCAAATATCGTATCTGCCATTCTTATACATATTGTTATGCTAAAAAATGCAGCTACATGTTTATTAGTAATACGTTCAGTTGTCCCGTGTAGCAATGATATTTGTGTAATGAATAATTTACGCACAGAATATATAACCAGATAACTTAAAAGATATTTGTATTTAGAGATAACTTCTAGGGAATTCTCTCTTTAAAAAAAAAGATCAAAAGGGTTTTTATAGTTTTATTAGCATTACCTTTTTAATATAATGTGTACCTGTCCAGGTACTTTCAACAACTTCCTCTCAGCAAGCTGATGGTCAAGCTGGAATCAACGTTTCTTTATTTGACCCACCCTGAAGTCTACTTTGAAGGGGATTATAACCCATTTCTAAGAATATACGCAATATAGAATGAGTTGTTAAATGTTGCCCATTATGTAGTTAATGATATAATAGTTATTGTACTACAGGAATTGCTGGAAGTGTAACGCTTTTTTTTAGAAAGTTATACAAAAATAATTTATCACTTTTTAAGTAGATAAATATACATAGATATATCATATAGATAGAATATAGACATATAATTAACGGAAGAAATACATCAAGAATGTACAAGTTTATGAAAAAGGTCATTTTGTAGAGGGTTGCATAGATATGAAAGATCGTATTGGAAGACAATATATTTTGTTGTTATTGCAATAAGCAGGGAAGGTTCTGGGATTCCGTTGTTAACCATGGTGTTGTTGCTTGCCCTGTTGCTTAAGTTATGAAGCGCTTGTCCTGATCAATGTACGTGCTCGAGTATTAATGCAAGATGCAAAAACCTTCAATGAGGAAACACACCAGAATATGTGCTTCCTCAAGAATCCCAACAGCCTTGTTCTTTGACAAATCCAAATTTTTTCTGTTCAAAGATGAAAACGATTTAAACAGCAATTTCAATTTGACGATTAATTATTTACACGTCTGGCAGACCACAACGCGTCGAAGATAAGATCTAACCTAGTTAGATCGTTGACACTGTCGAAAAGCAATGAGTCTGCGATTGAGTCAGGAACATTTAGTTATTATTGACAAACTGACAACTGTAAAACTAAAGAACTATCCCATTGAAATTTCTCAAGGCGGTTAAAAAATTAACTTTACCTGGAAATTGATTTTGTGCGTTAGTCTTTGTATGGATTGCCGGAGAACATATTAAACAATATTCTTACACTAAGTAACCTTAAAATTCACATTTAATATCTTGAGCCTATTTCTCAGGTCAATATTCTCTTACTTATGCCCCAGCTTAAGTCACTGACAGTGAGCGGGAATATCAGTGGAATAAATGTTGACACATTTTGTGGTTTGTCATCCTTGAGCAAATTGACCCTTTAGAAAAATAAAATAATAGATTTGCCAATGGGTTCCATTAACTGCTAACCTTCGCTTTCTGCCTTAACTCTTGCTTATAACAAAATCAGGAGTCTTCTGGTCAACCATTTACAACATTCAGCCAGTGGAACAACATAAATAAAATCAATCTCAAGTCAAATTAAATGACCTCATTTCCATCCGCCTTTTCTCATGTCTATCCTAGTGTAAAATCACTAGATCTTTGCGAAAACCCCTATGCTACTCAGAAAAGGTGATCTTTCCCGACCTCCCTATCAGTGTAATAACGAATATCTTTGTTTACTTAGTTGTGGCATACATTTTATGCCCACCGACTACTTTAAAAACGGCGCCTGTTTAAAAGATCTATACCTTGACAGAAGCAGGCACATGTACGTTCCAAGTATAGCTCCCCTAAATCAAAACATTGTGGTTCATTTGGATGCAAATCCGGTATGAGCCATCATAGACATCTTTGACAATTTTATCTGCGCTTGTCTGCATAGAATATGAAAGGTGAAAAATAAGGAAAACTAAACAATTTGACAATATAGCAAATATTTCTGGAAAAAAATATGCCACTTTACCAAAATACACAATTCAAGTCATGCAGCATTTAAATGTAAAGAGCCAAGACCTGCCTATTATAGAATGTCAGGTCTCTGGGGACCCACCACCAACGACCATTATAATTGAACCAAATGGCACAGAACACATTTTTTTCATAACCCAGTTTTAGAAAAAATCCCCCAGAGACTAGTTGCTCCGAAGCCCTGGATCTACTCCTGCCTCGCAAACGACGGCCAAGGTGAAGCGACGAAGGGGCTCAGATTCCCAGAAGCTAAGGGAAAGTATTTTTATCATTTACTAGAATAGTAAAGTGCATTGACTCGGCATGGGATTTATATCCAGAGGATGCAACAATATAGTCCTACCGATTTGTCGTTTTAAATGACTATATGAGTGCAATACATATTTATTAATATATTGCATGGTTTTGTGATAACATTTAATCTTATCATTTACCAAATACACAAGTATATGACAACTTTTATTCTGTAAGGACGCCTTGACTGTAAACGAATACCCTATGAATATTCAGTCAGGAATTACCTCAGTCCGATATGTAAAGTATTTTCTTTTAAAATACAAATATCTTTTATTTCAAATTTACTAGGTTAAAAGAGGCTTACTAGGTTTTTATGCAAGCCTCAGGGCTAACGCTTGGATATCTCTGATAATGCTGAGAGCCGAAATTATCTGTTATAACAAGCAGGAAAGAACTTTTTATACCAAATATAGGTGACTAGGTTATTTTTACGAATGCAGTTATGTCAACCAATGATATGACTTTAAGTCAATAAACTCAAACGTTTACAAATACAACGTTTATCTTTAGGTTTGCTCCCCGGTATATCTGCAGTCTTCGTATGCTTGAAGAATTTCATCACCTGTCTTTTGGTTCTACCAAGTACGTCAGATGACGGTATACAAACCTGCCATGAAATAAACCGGGCGGTCGATCAAACATCTCCTGATCACATAAATGACAATCTGTAGCGAAAAGGGAATCCTGATTACCTTAAATGAATATTTGTCTGAATAATTACTATTCAAAAGCGTGTGGCGTTTTCTTTCTTTCTTATATATTTCATATTCTTGATAAATTGTCATGTATATTTTGAAGGTTAATGCAGACTATATCGATGTCGTATACCCAATGAATCATTAACAAGTAATTACGGAATGTGCAATGAGACAGTTTTGATCTTTTTTATATAGTTTATACTTAGAGTGTGCGTGTGTCTGTAGCTCTGACTGACCTATAAACAAGTAATGACGAATCGTGTAATGAAAAATGTGTAATCTCGTTTGCTTTGGATATAGTTACTCCCGAGAGTTTGATGTGTCCATAGCTCTGACTGACCTGGATTTGTTTAAAATTAAAGTTGAGACATCGACTCACAGACACAGGCATCTTGCTGAAATGTCAGTCACGCAAATCCACTACATCTACAATATGTACCATTAAACACATATTGAATATTAAATATGGTAGTAGGCAGTCTGTGATTTCCATATAATAAGTTTCCTGTATTCCATAACACGGTTATATTGAACTCGCATGTACGCATTTAAAGACACTGATGCTGCCAATAAATTCACCGAACTGTTATCAATCAGAAGACAGAAAACGCCCACATGTATTATTATATTCTTTTCTGCAGAATTAACTTCTCGGAGGAAAAATCAGCAATGTGGATCAGCTTGTTTCGATTTAAAAATATATTGTTACCGCTAAATACGGCTGCCTTTATATGGGGATTATTATTCAACCGAGGATAGACGTTTCTGCAGATAATAATAAGGAATTTGTGATAAAAATGATGCAAAATACATTAAACATGCACATGGGAAAATGTAGCTTGGCAGGTGTAGTTATTCATTCTAGACTGTGACACCCATGTATTGAAGCAGTCGTTAAGAGCATTAAATATATTTTTCTGTGCAGTGCTCAGAATTGAAATAGGATAAATATGCCTTCGGAATATTTGAAACAAAAACAACATGTACACACTGGCAATTGCATGGTATCCAAACTGGATTATTTATCTTACCGATAACGGTCAGTAACTGATCGTTGGCACACAATACAATGTTTTTGTCATTAATAACACTCATATAATAATAATAATAATAATAATAATAATAATAATAATAATAATAATAATAAAAATGAGAAGAAGAAGATTAAGAATAACAATAATAATATACAGTATCCATAAGGCACCAATTTTCCGATAGCTAGACTCTCAGCGCTATTCGCACATGCGATCATACCCATTACAGGGTTTGATTTTCTACTCTCTGTTTCTTTTCCTACTTTTTCACCTTCTGCCACTTATGTATCTATTGTTATTCACTTACAAGAAAGTGATACATATTATGAATTAAAAGCTTGCCGAAAGAGGAGATGTTTTTATATTCCATTTATATGATGTAAGGGTCAGAGATCTTCTTACTGTGGTAGAAAGCAAATTCCGAACCATCGGGCCATGAAACGGAAGGAACGGTCCCCGATTAAATTATGACACTTCGGTAATTTAAGACGATTTTCGGCAGTCGTACTCGACGTACGTATATGCCTATAGGATATTACGTTTTCAGTATGTAACAGGCAGGTCTGTCATAATATAAAACCTATTTTATATTTGGGTTCACATTATATGAGTTTCAGCCTGTCGAGTCCAAATCTTAGTTCTGTGGTTGAAGTCCCTTTGAGAGAGAGAGAGAGAGAGAGAGAGAGAGAGAGAGAGAGAGAGAGAGAGAATATGGAGCTAAGAAGATACATATTCCCTGATAGGTTAGAGAATGAAAGCTACTCTAAGACTGGATGTTTATTTGAGCAAGAAGGTAAAAGGCAGATCCAAAGGAGGGTCCAGGGGGTCCGGACCCCCCACCCTTTTTTAGTAGGCGCATGCTTTTCTCAAGTGTTTCAGACCACTTTTTGCTGCCAGGAACTCCCTTTTCTGGACCTGAGGACCTTTTTTAGACTTTGTCATTAGTCCTCTTGAGTTGGACCACACTTTTTCCTAAATCCTGGATCTGCCCCTGAAAGCAAGACATCACTTGCAGACCAGCATCTTTTCCCTGTTGGCTTTCTTGGTAATGACTTGGAGTGTTGATAAATTTGTTCCCTCATCCTTTGAATAAGTTGTCTAACATGTAAAGGTAATACAGTACATTTTGTAATCTGTAGATCTGTAATCTAATATATATCATACCATTATCAAAGAGGGTTGATGACATTTGTACTGATAGATGTGATATATATGTGTATCTGTTGGGCAATGTGAATTGGTACGGCGCTTTTTATTAAAAGAAACTCCAAAGAAAATAACATTTTAAAACCGCCCCGAAACACGTATATAATGTAATGTAAGAATATCCTACAGAGAAGTGCCAAAATAGAAAATTACATTCATATAATGACATTTCCACGCTAGGCCTCAAATCCTGTGAACTAACAAAGACTTCATTTGACCGTTGTACATATTACCATCATAATTCACCTTAATGTCATCGATAGTAAGCTCTCAGTTGAATAAGAGTTAAATATATCTGATACATAAAAGTATACAAATCATGCTGAACTTTAATTCATTCCGTCAACTCAAGAATTCTATCAGCAAAAATGGCAAATAAAATTTCTGCAACATTTTAATTAACAAATTTCTCATAAAAATAAATAAAAAATAAATAAATGTTCACAGATCCATGGGATCTCCTTGACTGAACAGGTAGACATATTGCACACACTAAGAAAGAAGAACGGGTAAGCAAAGTGTTTTGAAGTCAATGGACAGCAGGGAATGTGTTGTCCAGTTCACTGAATCTTCGCCGATACTGGCTGTGAACAAGTTTTATTTTAGTTTGTAATGAATTCTTATAGATACATCTGCCATCAAACTTGAAGTTGGTGTAGTTACCGGTCAGAAGATATCAACTTGAAAGGATAAAAATATAAAGACTGAGAGCCTATCTCTATGGGAACATTGATGGGCGGCAGACCAAATACATGATATAAAATAGGCTGTTCGGGCGAGGGTACAATCAAGGATACCTTTTACATTTGTTTTCTGAAGGATCTGCAAAACCTTTTCTCAAACATAAATATTAGATACTAAACTGCCTTATTAGAATGTTGCTGTTTTTTTAACACCCTCCAACCGAAAAACACGATGTTCGTACAATTATATGTTAAATGATTAATGTATATTTATTTTTAAACTTATTTTGAAAATGGCGAAGGCAGTTGATATATATATATATATATATATATATATAAACCACCTCATAATCATTCCACACAACATACTAATCTTTTAATTCAAATTAGATATATCAGTTGTACAATATGACTAAATAAAAATGTAGCACATTTGCAGAATCAAACCTAATAAAATGCAAAAACATGTTCTAAACCTGCGGATACCAGTCACCGGAATTTCATGATCGTGTTTTAAAAAATTTCATCATTATTAAACCAAGTGAAATTAATGGAGGATAGGGAGTACTGGAGGATGCCCCCCTGCGCCAGACCCTCTGGCTACGCATCTGATGTCTTGAGTCAACTAGCCTAAAATCCTAACTGTGCAAGCACGAGATAATGCTTCTCTTACAGTTTTTTCAGGTTGATGATGACAATTATAGAATGTTTTAAAAGGATTAATATATCCTCATCTGTTAGAACCGGTGAAGTGCCCACACTAGCGGGGACAAATTGCACACTTTACAGAATGTAGATGTGTCCACATTAACTAAACTAATGGGGATGCCTACAAAGAGAGATCCGACAGTATTCATCTGACGGCCACGTGACTCAAAAGACATTTCTAGTTTATGTTCTATCTGTGTACATGTATGACGAAAAAGTTTCCACAATCCATACCATATTATGTCTTATCAATGAAAAAAAACAGCAGTAATCGTTCTGAATTAATATTTAGTTTAAAAATGACATATATCCTCTGGTATTAAGAGTGACAACTCCGGTATTTGTGTCTCGGCAGCTTAAGCGTGCTTAATATTCTGAGGTAGTGTTATGTAGCTGAAGCGTGAAATTTCACATGACATCAATGCTGTATGTAAAACTACTTTATAGCCACGAAAGTTAGTTTTGCCACGGGTGTTCCCTGGAACGGTTGCACTGATTCCCACGCAGCGTGAACATTAATTATGAGGTAAGCAGGATCTCTCCTTGATTTAGTGCATATATAATATATGTGAATAACATTTAATATAGCTGGTATATGTGTTTTAAATTATCATCAGATTTATATAATTTTATACGGCAATGAAAATTTTAGTCATCGGCAGAGACGAAGCGTTCTGTTATTGAAAGTAATGCTAACTAGCGTCAGTGCTAATAGCTGAAAAAGTAGTCTTAACATTTTCCTTCATGCTGAAAAATTCATAATGCTAATTAATTTGAAATTGAGCTACTTATTGCCCAGAAGGCATAAATATACCAGTTAACAAAATAATAATACTCTTAGAAATAAATTCGTCTTGAATGTAAATGCGTCTTTTGCTCAGCTGACTAAAAGTGTGACTATTGTCTTGGTCCTTGGTCCGTCGGTTGTCCGTCCAGCGGACCGTCCGTCTGTCCGTCCACGCGTTTTGAAACCGTTGGACCTACGAATCTGATATTCGGCATAGAGTTAGAATTCCAAAAAAAAATGTCCTACCAGACCGAAAATTGGGTTGCCAAGACTTTCTTCGAGATATCGATAAAAACCTCCGTTTTCCATTAACAAACTTTTTGACATTTCAGGACAGCATAAAATCAAACCACTGATCTGTTTCTGATCATATTTAGTGTGCATATTTTTCCATACATTTCCTATATACATACCAAAGATTAGGTCAGTATTGCGTAATTTGTTATGGGACCGAGCATGTTGTAAAAAAAAATTTCATATCTTTCATATCCGAATATGTCAAATTTTATAATTTATTTGCATAAATATAAAATCAGTTTCTTAAGTTTTGCCCATTTTTGACCATGGCAGTTTTGTTTCCTGTAAGCACTGTTGATGAAATTTTAAAAATGCACACATAAGTATTTCAGCTCGTTAGGTTTAAAAGTTGAAAGAAATTGGCAAAAATCTGTAGCTTTTGTTAAAGGTTTTTCTGAGACCATATCAGACCCGGGCTCAACCTAGCCCCTCTTCAGTCATCTGTATGTCACATTGTTGACCTTTTAGGCAAATCAAGCACGTTTGGGGCGGGACATATACTGAGCAGCCAGGCATCTTATGGCTTACTGCAGTTGATCCAGGTGTCCAACCCAACGCATCTAGTAGCTGTTTAAACCAACAACATAACAATAAACAAAAAATAAATAAATTTTTATTGGGTTTTAATAACAACTTTAAGAAAAGTTAATAGAAAAGGAATTTGATAGTTGATGAGTAACAGGGAACTACCTAGCAATTACTGATGTTGTAAGGATTTTGTATGAGTGGATGAGGATGTATTCGAAATAGCACAATGCAGTCACCTATGGTATTTTTCATTAAAATGTTAATAATAAAATATAAATTAAATTTTTAATGCTAATTATTATAAGGGATCTTATGAAGTAAATTAATGATAGATTAATCTAAATGTCCAGGTATTTTCCAAGTGGATCAACTTATTAATTCATATTTATTGCAATTAAAAAAAATATAAAAAAAAATTACTCAGACAAGTACCGATTAAAGTGTCAATGTGACTAATGACACAAAGAGTCCTGGCTGTATCAGTTGTCATAAGACTATGTAAATAATCAAAAGTTATGTTACGGGTCCTTTATTTCAGACAGTAAAATTAAACTTGGCCAACTCTAGTTTGCTCCTTGTACAATTTATAAATAGTTGTTATCCTTGGGTTATTTTTTAAACATATATTGGTTTCACAGCAGGGATTACTTTTATTTTTTCTCTGATACATTGAAAAAAATTCAGATCTTAGACTAGTTCTCATTATAATTTCTGTAATGTAAATCATTGTCGCAAGTTTCTTGCTATTTGTAGTGTAAAGATTGATGTTAACGTAGTCCAAAGTGAATATATTAGTTTATTTTTAAATATAAATTAAAGCCATAAAAACCAGGTCCTTATTTTCATTATTTATAGGTAAACACATGTATAACAATAGCACACCATTTCCAAGTGTAAATAACATAAATGACATGAATCCTCTTCCCTGTCCCCAAAGATATTATTAAAATCTTACATAATTTGAGTAAAACACCAAACACCTACAGCTTATATTACGACACAAAACCTGCGTTTGCTTACCTCCTCATATTTTGTAATCTTATATAACAGATGAGCGCCGTGACCAATAGGTCCCTTGTTATGGTGTGAGATAGCTGTAATATGAACACGCGGTCTCCGTAGGCACATTGTCACACATACACACACACATATATAACAATGAGGAAAAACTACAGACAATTTTTTACAGACTGTTTCACGGGAGGATACCCGATCCACAGGTGAATGTTATTAGAATGAAGCCATTGACATGGTTTGAAAAGCCGAGGCTATGCGAGATTACGAGATTATGCTTTGTGCATATCGGGGAGGGCAAATGAATGACTTGCACTAATCCTATTGTCCTCGGGGGCATATATATATATATATATATATATATATATATATATATATATATATAAATCAAACATGGAGCAAAAAACGAGAGATGGCCAAGTTTATTTTTTAATTGAAATAAAGGAACCAGTAATATAACTTTTTATTATATACATAGTCTTGTGAAAGCTGATACAGCTAAGTCTCTGAATGTCATTGGTGAAACATACGTGTATGTATGTATATATATTGATATTTTTTTCTCACAGTTTTATTAGATATTACCTGATAATTCAAAAGAAATGTATAATATATACATAATTTGTATTTGTAAATGTATACTTAACTTCCTAGAACATTTCCTCTTTCAAATGACTAGTCATTCAAATGACTTCACAGGTTTTTTTTGCCAAGTTTAAAATGAGGCTATTTGATGAATTTAGACGCCTGACGTGACGAAATTTAATTATTGTGACCCTAATTAAGCTTAGAATATGAAATGTTTCAACTAAAAGATAACGCTTATTTCAGATGCAATTAAAATTAGTGTATATAATTGCATGGAAAGGTCATATTTCCAAACAATTTCCGAGTACTGATACAAATGCTGTTGGTAGAGGATATAACATTTATCTATATCTCGTATTGCAGGAAGGGTAATGGGCTTGTGTCGTCAACTATAGTGTTGTTACCCATTCTGATGTTGACTTCGACCAGCGCTTGTCCAGACAAATGTACGTGCACGAGTATATCTGCAAGATGCGAGAACTTTACACAGACAACGCACAAAAATCTACTTAACAACACGAGGTCCATCATCATTGTGAATCTCAAGAATTCCCTTCTGCCATGTTCAGTAACAAAAGCAAAGGTAACATCTGTTACTATACAGGAGAGTAATTTAAACAACAAACCACTTGGGTGGTCGTTCCACTGCTATCCATCTATATTGAGTTTCACCTTGAACAATAATAATTTACCCGTTCTGCGGAATACAACATTTACCACATCTGAGAGACCTAAGTCAGTGAGATTTCTGACAATATCGAACAGTAATTTATCCACAATTCAGTCAGGAGCATTCAGCTTCTTTGACAAACTTACAACACTCAATATACTGAATAACCCCTTGGAAATTACCCAAGACAGTCTGTTCTCTGGTTTAAGAGAGTTAGCTTACTTACAAATTCATTTCGTGTTTCGATCGGTTAACCGAGTGCCTGAAAATATATTTAAACAATCTCCTAAACTGAGATCGCTTATAATTTACATTAAAAATCTTGATACTCTTTCAAGGGTCAAGATTCCCTTCCATCTGCCGCAGCTAAAATCGTTAACTGTGAGCGGGAATATCCGTGGTATTGAGAATGACACATTTTGCGGCTTATCCTCCTTGAGCACATTGACCCTGCAGAAACATGAAATAAATGATTTACCGGTAGATTTCATGAATTGCTTGCCATCACTTTCTATGATAAATCTTGCTCATAATAAAATCAGGCGACTTTTAGTGAACCCTAGACACCGTTTAACCCCAGGAACTAAATTAATAAAAATCGGTCTCTCCTATAATAAGATAGGCTCCTTTCCTTCTGCATTGTCTCATCTGTACCCTAATGTAAAATCGTTGGATCTAGGGGTAAACCCATTGACACTCTGGACAGGCGATCTTTCACTTCCACGCTATCAGTGTAATTTCGAACATCTCAGTTTTTACAGATGTGGAATACAGAGTATTCCTACGGATTACTTAAAAAACTGCGCCTACTTGAAAACTTTAAACTTCGCATATAACAAACTGCTGTTTGTTCCGAATATGCTCCCCCCAAATCAGAAGCTTCTATTAAATTTGAATAGCAATCCGTTATATTGCGGATGCCGACACAATGGCCTGGCACTGCTCATTATTAATGAACCAACAACGACATCTGCAACGTTTTTTCAATGCTCCTCTCCACCGAACATGACAGGCAAAGGAATACCTAGAGCGGATGCGACAATATGGCGGAGTTTCAGGACAACATATTCCACTTTACAAAAGTGCAAGGCTCCTATGATTCAGCATTTTAACGTCACGGACCAAGAGCTGTCATTAATTGAATGTCAGGTGTCGGGAGACCCACCGCCGACGATCATTATGATTGAACCAAATGGCAAGAAACACACATACTTACCAAATATAGCCCAGGAACAACACCCCCGAAGACTGGTCGCTTCAGCGCCCGGAATATATTCCTGTTCTGCAAATAATGGCCAAGGCGAAGTGATTAAGGGGCTCAGATTTCCCGAAGGTAATTGAACGTTTAATATAATTATGAATGAGGTCTTGTTATATGTCATACTTGCTGATATACCTGGTAACCGGGCATTTTATCGAGTTTGGGGGATATATTAAATGGCATGATAAATTTTGACTCATTTTTGGTCACTGGTCAGTGATGATGTTTACATTTTAGACTGAATGGAACGCAGGTGCATTCAGATTTTTGAGGATATTTTAATGGTTACTTGTATTATTACTATTGTTAGAAGTATATATTGGAGTGAAATAATATGACAAATGAATTAAATTTTTTAAAGGCAAGAAAGAATTTCAAAGAAAGAAACGGGAATATGCATCCCTCGTTAATGGCAGAGGCGAGGCGAAGGGAAGTGGGGGAGGGGATGGGGTGGGGGTGGGGCGGAGGGTCTGGCCCCCCCCTTTTTTAGCCGCCGCAATTTTTAACGGATTCAGACCAATTGTATGCGGCCTGGATCCCCCCCCTCCATTTTCCTGGATCATTTATTAGGTTTTGTCATTAATCCTTACAGACTGGACCACTTCCTTTGCCTAAATTCATAGCATTATGTTTTTCACATTTAATGACCATACAAGTGGGCCATTTACCGGGTAAAATGTCAGACCAAACATGCTTAAATCCTTTACCGAAAGAAATGTTTATTTACATTCCGAAATAGAACTCATTCCTGCGACTGTGTCACACGCCTGCATGTGTTGTCTAGATCACCAAGCGGGCAGGGAGGCATTCCGGTCTTTATCGAAAGCAGTTGAGCTGTTTTCGGTGGTACCCCCCACGCATCTAAAAGATCACACAAAAATCACTCAAAATGATTGGTACATTAAACATTAATTATTCTCACATCGGCGAGGTCAATGTCAGAACAATAGCCTTTAAAATGAGGTAATGCACAGTGTCATGCGCAAGGCAGTTTCAGAGAACATTGAAGACAAACGGGGACCAACTTCCTTTTATAAGTATAAGATTATTCTCAATATGGTCTCTGAATTATAGCATCATAATGGTAGAATATTGAAACGGATATCGTCAAGTATTTATTCCGATTTATCGATAAATGCATCTGGCAATCATATATATTGAAACAGTAATAATGGATAATCACACCTTAATTAAATGTTGGCTATTGTAAAAGAAAGATTATTCCATTTTTTTCACTTGCATAGTTGCTATAATATTGTATAACACATGAATTGGAACCAAACAACAGCAGCGCATTTGCATATCTCGGCATGACAACAATAGCCACAAAATTCAACCGTAGAGTGTTATCTTTGTCAAGTCCGAGTCAAACTGTAACTCTTGGACGAGGGAACGGCCATTCCTAGAGAGTTACCCCTGCTTCTACTTGGAAGATACAGGGCTAAAGGTCACTATACTCTTTCAGCAGATAAATCCCCACTTTCACACTACTCTCGGCGTATGTCCTATAATATTTGTATCCTTATTAAACCCTGACCTTTCAAACTTATAATGAGAGCTGCCATTCTGCTGTAGACTTTACATCAAATGCCGGGTTATGTTATTAAGAGTATCCCTCTGGTTATGATGTGTGCATTTATTACCTCCAATAACGAATGTTTCAAAGGGTCACCTTTCAGAAGGACATTCCGAGTGGATTTCAGTTTACTTTTGTATATGGACGGACAATAGGTATCTCCTTATCTACCATTATGTGTACTCGTAAATATTACCCGACATGTTCAAAGAATGAAAATGTATTATGTCATATTGCTAGTTAAGAGGTGCAAAGATGCTTAAACAAAACATTGGCATGGGTAGGTTCTCTCTGAGCTTTTTATCTGCCGAAGTATTGCAGTGCGAATATTGTTTAATCATATATAATATCAATCATACGGAAAAGAGTGCTCAACGTAAATGCATATCAGATGGACTTTAGTAGTTCGCAAAGTGTTTTACCAACAAACAATGATAACAAATGTTTTAGTTCAAATTAAACAAGTATATGAAGGGCGTTAATTTATACACAATTCGAGCTTCAAGAATAAATCCTGGAAGTGATGCTAACAGCAAATAAAATTATTTTTTTTTCACTAATAAAAACCCTTTTTATACCCCATAGGTGATTCTATTGATATGACAACTGTGTATATGGAGCCAACTCGTGGTATGATGTTTGTGACTGAGGCAACACCAGGATCAGATGGGAACAACGTTCTTCTTTCCGTTCTGCCACCCGTAGCGGTAGGAATAGTGTTGGTCTTCGTTATCGCAGCAGCCACCTTCTGGATTAGAAAGCGATTTCACCATCGGCTTAATTCTTCTTTTAGAGCTCAAGACACGTCAGAGGAGCGTAGAGAAAATAATCATGATACAGAATCAACAGTTTGTGGTACTTCGACTCCTGATCACGTGTACGACCATCTGCAATTTGAAAATAATGCCTGATCATATTTATAAATATTGCTTAGAGTACCTGATACCTGCGTTGTGTAATTTGCTCCATGCTGATATACACTGTAGTGTCTGGATATAAAAGGGTTTTTATTCAATGAATGTTTCATTTCAATGAAATGTATTGATTTCAATAACGTCGGTAGATCTAGTCCATCTTATGGCTAGATGTGCCCGTCATATTGATTAAATACTTTGCGTGTAAATAAGAGGCTAAGATATGTATACCACATTTCTGGCGTATTATATACAAATATTTTGTAAAGGTGCGGGGTTATGCTTCTTAAACATATCCTTATAGTTTCAAATAAATCAACCAATTATATGACTGTATGAAAACAACTGTATTTATGCAAATTTTGTCAATAAATGTATCTCATGTATATTTGTACTCTATGTAAACATAGTTGATTTAAAACAAAAATGTATTGCATTTAGTGTTTAATAAATATTTATATATTTCCTTTTTTAATTTAAGTATTCATTTGGTAAATGAACAATCATCTCGTGGCTTGTCTGAACGTGTACTTTACAGAATGGAATATGAAAAGGGAGAAAACACTAGTACACTTTTCCATCACGCCGGATCATTTAGGAGTGTCTTTCATTCACAGACTACTGTATAAATCTTTCTCTCTTTCGTGTGAGTTAACTTGATATATTAATCAACCTTCTCAGATACTTATCACACACAGACTCAAATACACACATCTTTATGTGATATATACATTTCTCTCTGTCTGTCTGTCAGTTTCTCTCTCTCATAAATATATTGATATGATTGAAACTCTTTGAACACGTATAATATATTTGGGCTTTCAACACAAATAACAAAAACCCCTGCCTCACATTAGGAAACAGCATATAAAGCTGGCATGTAATCTAGAGCAGGACTTAATGTTGTACTAGGAAGTGAATATCCTTTCTGAATATCCGCCATCATGCGCATAAAGTATATGGTGTCATCAGGTCTACCATAATTACAGGGAGTATATCATGCATGAGCGAAAACATGGAGGGAAAGGACATAAAGGCAGATGAGAAACATATGATTATGGAATATTTTTTTTTATAAAATTAGGCATCCTTGCAATCCTGTGATCTAACAAGATAAAGCACAACCAGGTCATCTTTATATATTGTGGGACTTCTGTTCACGGTAGCATATAGTTTTTTTAACACTGGCGACATGACAAGTTCTGACTTTTTATATGCGAGGCCAACGTGTGTACTCAACTATATCATCTAGGGAAATCTGTCTTCTTTGCAGACATATTGGATACTAGACATATGTGAATACCATAAATTGTAGGTTTGGTCAGTTATAATTAGCAGGAAGTTATTGTACATGTATCAAGCTTAGCTAAGGTCACACCAACATGAATAATTGTTATTATGATTAGCGTTCTCATATTTCTTGACTCTTTTGATTGTGGAATAGCAATTTATGTACGGTATGGTTTTGTTTCTTTTGTCTCTATTACTTCAAAGAAATGAAGCCATGTGTTATTAATGTTAATATGTACCTAGACGGTAATTGAACCTCGCATTGCTCAAATTAGACATTGAAATATCAATGAGTTTTTTTTATTCCTGTAAACTGGCAAACGGTCACTTATTTTGGGAAAAAAATAGACCCGTAGATATTTGACCTGTAAATATTGAAGAAAAAGGGTAATGATTTACCTCGCTCTCCATGTGTTATAAATAGTGTTACTGGAGACAAGAGAATTTTCTGTAAATCTTGAGCACCTTGTATAAATCAGTTACCCTGGAAGGCCCATTGGTGTTAGCGAGGGAGAATATTTTCTGTTTAATAAAACATAAACTTTATACAAAGCTCGTCCTTGGTCTCTGTTATATCGCCGATAGATGTCAAATTCCATAATTTTCCTATAATTTTAATTCACTTTCACCTGTCTTCATAAGCAGGTTATTAAGAAAAGCGAAAACTGCTGAAAAATGATGTGATATATTAAAGGGAGCTGCAGCTAGTCAGTAGGCGTTTTGCCACATACATCCTATCATATCTTGTATACAAGTTGCTAAGTAGTGTTACAGTTACACAATTCGAGTCGAAAACAGTTGAATATTGGAGTTACAGTGTCCTTCGTCGAGTTCAAGTCTTTTGAAAAGCTGGTCTTATTTTAATGCTAATAAAACATTTTTTTAAAATAAAAGATACACTTAATAGGAGAATTGTAAACTTCATTTAAACAAAATATTGATCCACTCATTTAATTTCTTCGGGTCCCTGTTTTCGGCTCTGTGTACAAGTCCGAGTGCCAGTCCTGAATAAGTGTGTAGGGGCGCTGAATTGGTGCAAACAAATCTGTATTCCAAGGGATGGGGCAGTGAACTAGGTGAGTGTGTAATCGCTGTGATATATCAGAGAGAGCGAGACAGCAAGAGAGAGAGAGAGAGAGAGAGAGAGAGAGAGAGAGAGAGAGAGAGCAACGTTATGCAGAAAGACGTGTCCCGGATGAAAGCCTGTTGCTGTATCGTTGATCCTGTGAGTACGTACATTAGACAAGCTTTTACATCCTAGCTTCAGGTGTAAACATTATAGAATTTAATTGCAGGTGTCACTCAATAAGTCATATGGTTTTAGGCTGGTCTTCATGATTTATATAAACTTCTCAAAATGTAATTCGTAATGCCACGAGAGGCGTAGTCTTGCACTATTAGCTTTACCGGAAATCCGAAAAAAAAACAAATCTCATACTAATTAAGAGTTTTTTAGAGTTAACATTTTACTATTAAAAATCTGGGACATAAGTCTCATGAACAAGTCCTTACATATGGTAGCTGTATCATTATTATCAAGAAAAATATAGAGGACAGTGTGTGTTCTTAGTGTGTCCTTACCTCTTAAATTAAGCAGGGATATATTACAAAACCAAACCATTATAACTCTCCTTACGACTGTCCTTAGAAGTGGGAGATACAAGATAAACAGATCCTAGGGATAGTCCTTAGACATGGTAACATTAGAAGGAGGATAACTGTGAAAACAACGATCGGGACAGTCCGTGTGGATATAGATTCAGCAGGAATACATAAATACGGACCTTCTGGTAGTTCCTAAATCGAAAGATTCATCCAAAGTACTGTTATTCTGACTGAATGAACAGTCCTTAGAATTGGCAGCTCCATAAGAAATACTGACAGATAACTTGTACAATCCTTATATCAGGTAACTCAAACATTGATATTGTGAAAGCAATTAATATTAAGAGTTAATTGTTGTTGCTAACAATAAGAGTTGCTAACATTTGGCAGGCCACCGTAAATATTATCCAACCAAACATCGGGACAGCTTTATCACCTTTAAGCTTCACGAGAAAAAATCCGAATATACATATATTGAAACACAGTAATAGGCTATTAGAGAGGCTAAAATATCCCTCGACCGCGGTCAGCCTTCTGATCACAACTGAATTGAAAAAAACTGTCTGTTCTCCAAATCCCCACAAACAAAAACTCCTCTGAATATTGAAACGAGTATTATAGAAAGATTGACACTACTTAAATTTGTTTTATTTATCCCTTAATACCAATAACCCTATGCCACAGTTAAACCTATTGTTTCAGTAACAGCAGCATTTAAGAATAAACATTATTTTCTAATGACCAATCTTGCCGTGTCGTAAAGACAGACGTACGCAATTCAACGTTATGTTATACAGATTATGTAACTAATAATGGTTACTGTAGTTAATTCAAACAGTTCGTGAAAACGGGTAAAAACTAAATGACATTAACCTCTAGGGGCATCACACGGAACACGTTAAAACGTGTTTCGTTTACCCCTAGACAGTGTGATCATTTGTTTTTCTTGCGTTAAAGTTCCCAGGAAATATATGTCCGCTGCGTGTGTGGTGTGATATACGTACTCGAGCATAGGTTATCATTATATACAGATATCACACTTTGTGTCTACATATAAGGAAAATATAAATGTTACTGTTGTGATATTTAATTGTAGATTGCACAACCTGGATGAGACTTCCTTTCACTGCCCAAGTGGAGAATTGAAGCATTTATGTTGCTGCTGGCGAACAGCTGGATGTACCGTGCAGCGATTTCCTTTAGGATGCCTTCCGATGATATATTTTGTCAAGGTTTAGAAATTGTTTAGTGGGCCAATAAATTCATGAACAAATCCGCTTCGTTTGAGCTTACCAGTGGAAATGACAGCTACTCGGCATATACAGAGGTTGACAAGTCTAGGTATGGCGACGATGGTATAAATAAATACAATATAGACCAATGCGGTCATGTTGTGGAGTCAATACATAATGTCATTTCTTAGAATTTAAACCTGTAGAATATTGAATAACTTTCAAAATACAGATTATTTTTATGTATTAGCTGGAGGTTTTATATTTGATGTGGCAAGTTAAGGTTACACAGCGCTAAACACCTATCTAAAAAATCTATACAATTGGATGTGGGCCTGAAAACTTGGCGCTTAAGAATTACTCTCACCTGTCGGCCTCTTAGGGCTGCTGTTGAAACATGCTGTTGAAATATGCTGTAAGAAGTATAAGGGAGGGCGTATAGAAGCACCCTGCATGCGCCAAGGGCACATGAGATAATCTTGTCTGCGTATGTGCAAAGAAACACTATCCAATGTCGCCTGGCTAAATGCAGGATGCTTCATAAGTCCTCCCTTATAATACAAAAAGTGTAGATACATTTCAGTTATTTTGTTTTAGGAATATATGACAGGATATTAACAGCGACATTGGCGATAAAACGGATGTAGGATTCTGACTACTATGATTACAACTCTCATGAACTCCTATGATTACGTCAAGGCCAATTTGTCCAACATACGAAAAACGTGAGGGGGATATTTGTAATACATTTATTATTGGGTTTCGTATCATGTTAATTTTATTGAAGTACCACAACACAATTCCGACAATTTCCACAACACCGATAGAACTTCGTTTAATGAAGTTCACAAAGGAAAAGCGTTCTTAGTAAGTGCGCGCTCTGAGCTTGACACCAACTCAGTCTCACAAAAGGGTTATATGTGTCTTAATAGGGGAGATCATTTTGTACCTGGAAATACAGACACGTTTACGCACAATAGTAATAATCAATATATGAAAAATGTGAAGGTGAAAAGCATAATAGATACTAAGAAAAGCATGCACTAAAGCAGGTTTATATTATAAACTATTGCCTGTGACTCAGATAGCTTCAGGTGGTCGTCAGGAGCTATAATTATAGTATGTGTTAAAGTTTAAAAGCACATTAGACTCTGTCTTTGAAATATTCGCAAAATATTATGTTCCTTATAGCATTCACACACCGGTGATCTCAGATTATCCGAATAGAATTATTTCTCTCTGAGGCAAGTGACGGTTGCTAATCTCAGGCATACAATAATTGTTTGTGTCATTAAAAAAACTTTTTTTAAACTCACCAGTTTAATCATGGGGCAGCTAGCTTCACACGCAGCCGTATAAGACTAGTATTAAGCGCAAAGAACGAGAATATTAAAAAATTGTTTTAATCGGGCTTTATGACACGGCTGGCTAGGCACATAAGCTCAGAGATGAAGAGCAACTTCAGGGGAAAAGAGCAAATTAAATGAAGTAAATGTTGATAGAGACGCTGGCAGGTTTCTTATCGATACGAAAAGGTAGATGATTTCAGTGATATAGCTTACACAAAAACGATATAAGCCTTTCTATTTTTTTCGCAACCCAGTTCCTTCCTTCAGTGACAGGTGTTCTTAGGATTATGGGAATAAACTATTTTCCATATTTTTTAAAAACAGCCCTTGCCAATCTAAAAGTTATATCTGCAACTCTTGGTTCTCTACCATTAGAACTTACACAAAAACATATGTATTCCAAAAAGCTATACATCTTGGGATGCTTTGAAATACAAATCACAATGCTAATGTTAATTGTCAAGGAGCGATTTTTGACACATACATACCTGGATTTAAGAGGCTAAAAATTAAACCGATGTTATAGTTGCCTTCACATTATCTGAACCAAAGTTTCGAGTAAAAGTGTTAGACCCGAGGTTCTGGTCTATCTGGTACATTTGCAAATTACTTCTCTCCCTGAGTTGTGTTGTTATATATTCTTGGTTTGTTTGAATTCCGTCTTCAGGCTTTATTTATGTATAGTCCCCGTAATTGTTTTATATTTTATAACATTTACTTTGCAATATACATCAGTTTTTATGTATTTTTATCGGATGTTCAATCAGTGCGGTTAATGGTTGCAGTATGGTTGAACGTAAGGAATGCCTGTGTATTCACACATGTATAAAGGGTCTTACAATTACGATATTATTAACTGAATCTATGTTTTCTTCATAGGCACCTGATGAGTGTGTAAGGTAAATGATCCTTTATGCAGTTTTGATCTGCCTTGTTACTGCATGTGAGTAATTTCATACATGATTTGCTTCCTAAAATCATATGACAATCCGGATAATCATCCATATCTGTTTACAGTCTAGGTCACCAGGTTGCTTAAACCTTGACACCTTGGCCAAATTACCTCGTAATTTAAGGCTTTATATCTGACCTATTTATCATTATATTAGCCTCTGCGTGAATGAACCTGGCACTCTTGTGTCAGGTCAGATTTTAAGCTTATGTTAAGTTTCTTACTATTTCAGATTGTTGTATTCTGAAACACCCATCCCCTTCCGCCCCTGGGTCTGACAGGCCGCTCAATGAAGGGGTTCGTTTTAGAAAGCCGTCTGCGTCCACTTCTGATTGTTTATAGATATACAGTAAAAATATATATGTTACAGAAAGGATGTTTGATACTTTTTTTTGCAATAAATTTATATTAAACATTTGCATATGACCTCTCCATTAAATAATATTTTGAAGAAAGGTCACGGGAATGTTTTTGGTATTAATTTTCATTTGAACATCAAGTGTAAAGGGTGACACGGGAATCTGCGCTAAGCACCAAATAGCCTAATTAAGTGAAAAACATCAAGACAAAAAATGTTTATTCTGAAAAATGGTATGGCAATATTTGACGGACTTACGCGTCTGTGTGCGTGTCTACGTACATTAAATTGTACACCATACCAGATACATCATATATCAGATATATGAAAAAAAAAATAAATGCCAATAATCCTTCTTAATAATTACCATGTTTAAATGTGACATATTTCCTCTGGTAGTTAGAGTGACATATCTTGCTCAGCAATATAAATATGATAAATATACAGAGCTAGTATTATGCAGCTGAAGCATGGAATGCCACATGACATCAATACTGTATAAGTAATTTCTTTTTTGCCTCGATAGTCGGTTATGCCACGGGCAGCCTGAGGTATCGTTACACTGATTTCCACATTGTGTAAACATTACTGATGAGGTAAGCTGTACCTTTCCTTGATTTAGTCCACATATGATATATCGGAATCAAATTTAAAATAGCTGGTATATAAGTAATGTAATAATCCAAAGACTTATTAAATCTTATAGGCATCGTGGCATTTTTGCTGCTCCACAAATACGTGGCACACTGTTATTTATAGTAATGCTAACAGGCGTCTGCGCGAATGGCTAAAAAGAAAGTAATCCGAACATTTTCCATAATGCTTATTTCTTTGTGGAAGACACCCTGCGGAAATTGTACCACGCATTACCCAGAAAGTATAAATATACCAGTTAACAAAAAAATAATATCAAAAGGAATAAGTTCGTCTTGATGTAAATGCGTTTTAATGGTGTGAGGTAGCAGTGTAGTAGTATAAGCGCGCGGTTCCTGTAGACACATTTTCACACACACACATATATATGTGTGTATGTGCACCGATTATATCCATCCTACTAGTTGGCACCCAGCCCATGTGGATAAATCCATTATTTACAGCCAAGATACAATAGGATATGTTCCAACATATCTGATAGAAATCGAAACATTGCTAACCTACAAAATATTTTTATCAATATTGGGTACGAACAGGAAACAGTAGAAACACAAATAGGAAAAGCCACTAAAATTACACACAGTTCTCTACTAGCTCCCAAAATCAAATTTGAAAACCATTGCACATCGTTAGACACAACATATCATCCCCGTATACTAAAACCTCTAAAAAGAATTATTTATGATTTACAACCTATGTTAGAATCAGATGCAACATTAAAACCCCTCTTTCCTGACACACCACTTCTCTCATTTAAACAACCCCATAGTCTACATTAAAAATGAGTAAAAAACAAAGCTTCGAATATAAAAACACCAACGGCACATTCCCGTGTAAGAGGCCGCGCTGCCGCACATGCCCTTCCATAGACCGCAACGGAACACTAATTATCCATGGTGCTAAACACACCATTCAGGGACACTTTGACTGCACCAGTAAAGGTGTAGTTTATGCCATATGTGAAATATGTCTAGAAGGTATTTATATAGGCGAAACCAGCCTCATGCTAAGTCTCAGAATTAATGGCCACAGACAGTCAATTAAAGCGCAAGACACTAACTTACAGATCGGAGAACACTTTTATCAACAGAAACACTCGTCAGAAATGCTTGCAGATATGCATATTATTTAATAAACTGCATTATTCATAATCATGTACTTGCACAACCAGATCGCCACCACATTAGTCGTCAATCATCATCATTAAGCCGATGGCCATTATGAACTTCAAACCATTAATGTTTCAGAGGACATGAACTCAACATAACCGGGACAATTCGAAGCTAGCATTATGGGTAAAATAACAATGACACACTCGGAACCTGGTTCAACATGGTACAAATTCAGAGTAGACAATCACAGATCCATCAGACTATACCATGCATTATGGTGATTAGAAATCGTTTATCTGACACACACACACACATACACACACACACACACACATATATATATATATATATATATATATATATATATATATATATAGACGGTGCTTAAAGTAGGCTATATGTGTATAAACACGGGGTTCTCCATGTGTTTACTTGTGGCTGTTATAAAAGAAAGAAGGAGAGAAAGAAAGAAATATAATATGTTATGAAATTCTTAAGGAGGAACTTGTTCGCATGTCTACAGGCGGTGACAAGTTAATTCCGTTTATTGAAGGCGGCCAAATGTGGGTTACAAATGATATAGGTTTTTTTTCACGTAAGCATAGGTTACATCTGTTGGTAGCGCTGTTATAAGCCTCTGCCTGTTTCAGTATTTTCCATGTAATACTGTAGTCTACACCTTTGTCTTTCAGTTGCCATATATATTTGCTAAGTTCTGTGTTAAATTTCTTAGATTTGTTCATGAAAGATGACTTGTGGTTAGCACAGCGTGACTTGAATGTGTTCTCTGTTAATCCTGAGTAGGTGTGTCTTGGCTCACTTGCAGCTGTTACGGTCGCTTGGTACACAATGAATTCTTTTGAGCAATGGCCGGACATCGGGCATTCCGGTGGTTTTCTGCAGCTGCATTCAGTAGAATTCGAGGCATTTCCATTCCTTGAGAGTTTGGCCTTGTTGTGTCCATCAATGTGTTGCTCCATATCATATATATATATATATATATATATATATATATATATATATATATTTATTTATAATATATGCAGCATACCATATTGGGCCATTAGTTCTCCCTGCTGCATACAAAGTTGCCGTGCTAACAAATGTAGTGGGTGAGACTATGACGTCACTACCGTGACGTCACTTCGCTGGTTCCTATAAAATTGTGCGAATACACAGAGGGGAAAGGACTCTGGCGTAGCCAAGTATTAAGGCCACCGACCGGAAATCGGAAGATCTTGGGTTCGATTCTCACCATCAGTAAACCGACTTTTCCGTGTATACCATTTCCATCTATAAACAATGAACCAGCATGGCTATTCAACATCTATAGATGATTATGCAGCACTGCATATTAGGCCATTAGTTCTCCCTGCTGCATGCAAAGTCGCCATGCCGACACATGAAGTGGGTGAGACTATGACGTCACGGTAGTGACGTCACTTCGCTGGTTCCTATAAAAAGTGTGCAGATACACAGAGGGGAAGGAAATCTGGCGTAGCCAAGTGTTAAGGCCACCGACCGGAAATCGGAAGATCGTGGGTTAGATTCCCTTCGACTTTTCAGTGAACCGAAGTTTCTGTGTATTCCATTTCAATATATATATATATATATATATATATATATATATATATATATATATATATATATATATACATATATATATATATATATATATATATATATATATATATATACACTGATATTTCTTCACATCATTTTATGAGATATTACCTGATAATTTAATAGAAATGTATCCTTAAATTAGTTTCCTCGAACATTTCGTCATTCAAATGACAAGTTCGAATGATCTTACAGGCTTTTTGCCAAGTTTATAATAAGCCTATCTGATGAATTTAGACGCCTGATGTTAGGACATTTGATTATTGAAACCCTAATAAACCTACGAATATAAAATGTTTCAACTAAAACATAACGCTTATTTCAGATGCAGTTAAAATACATAGTGTATATCAATGCATGGAAAGGTCATATTTCAAAACAATTTCCGAGAATTAATACAAATGCTGTTAGTAGAAGATATTATATTTGTCTTTATCTCGTTTTGCAGGAAGGGTTATGGGCTTGTGTCGCCAACTGCAGCGTTGTTGCCCATTCTGATGTTGACATCGACCAGCGCTAGTCCTGACAAATGTACGTGCACGAGTATATATGCAAGGTGCAAGAACTTTACTTAGACAACGCACAAATATCTACCCAACATCACGAGGTCCACCTTCATTTTTAACCTCAAGAATTCCCTCCAACCATCTTCAGTGGCCAAACCAAATGTAACACTTGTTGAATTACAGGACATTGACTTGTTCAACAAACCACTTGAGTGGTTGTTCTACTGTTATACATCAATATCGAAATTCACCTTGTACAATAATAATTTACCCGTCCTGCGGAATACAACATTTGCCACAGCTGTAAGACCTAAGTCACTGACATTGCTAACAATATCGAAGAGCCGTGTATCGGCAATTCAGTCGGGAGCATTCAGCTTTTTTGACAAACTTACAACACTCAATATACTGAATAACCCCTTGGGAATTACCCAAGACAGTCTGTTCTCTGGTTTAAGAGAGTTAGTTTACTTACAAATTCATTTCCTGTTTCGATCGGTTAACCGAGTGCTTGAAAATATATTCAAACAATCTCCTAAACTGAGTACGCTTATAATTCACATTAAAAATCTCGATACTCTTTCAAGGGTCAAGATTCCCTTCCATCTGCCGCAGCTAAAATCTTTAACTGTGAGCGGGAATATCGGTGGTATTGAGAATGACACATTTTGCGGCTTATCATCCTTGAGCACATTGACCCTGCAGAAACTTGAAATAGAAGATTTACCAGTGGATTTCATGAATTGCTTGCCATCACTTTCTACAATAAATCTTGCTCATAACAAAATGAGGCGACTTTTAGTCAACCCTAGACACCGTTTAACCCCAGAAACTATATCAATAAAAATGCGCCTCCTTGAAAACTTTAAACTTCAGATATAACAAACTGTTTTTTGTTCCGAATATGCTCCTCCAAATCAGAAGCTTCTATTATATTTGAATAGCAATCCGTTATGTTGCGGATGCCGACACAATAGCCTGGAACTGCTCATTATTAATGAACCAATTACGACATCTGCAACGATTTTCCAATGCTCCTCTCCACCGAATATTACAGGCAAAGGAATACCTAGAGTGGATACGACAATATGGCGGAGTTTCAGGACAACATATGCCACTTTACCAAAATGCAAGGTTCCTGTGATTCAGCATTTTAACGTCATGGACCAGGAGTTGCCCATTATTGAATGTCAGGTGTTGGGAGACCCACCGCCGACGATCATAATGATTGAACCCAATGGCAAGAAACATACATACTTACCAAATGTAGCCCTGGAACAAAACCCCTAAAGACTGGTCGCTTCAACGCCCGGAATATACTAATGGTCAAGGAGAAGTGATAAAGGGGCTCAGATTTCCCGAAGGTAATTGAACGTTTAATATAATTATGAATGAGGTCTTTTTATATGTTATACTAGCTGATATACCCGGTAACCGGGCATTTTCTCGAGGTTGGGGGATATATTAAATGGCAGTGTAAATGCTGACTCAATTTTTTTTCTATAAGTTAAATAAATTATAGATTTTCAGAAGAATAATGCCTCATTACGATATGTTCAAATATTTTTTACACTTATTTTGTGGAGAAGTGCCCGTGGCAAGAAATTCATACAAGACCTGGTCCGTGATGATGTTTACATTTTAGATTGAATGGAACGCGGGGTCATTCACATTTAGTTACCATGCATGTGGGCCAGTTACCGGGTCAGAAGTCAGACCAAACATGCTTTAATTCTTCACCGACAGAAGTGTTTATTTACATACATAAATAGACCTCATTCCTGCGATTTTGTCACACGCCTGAATGTGTTGTGTAGATCACCAAGCAAGCAGGGAGGCATCCCGATCTTTACCGAAGGCAGTTCAGCTGTTAGTGTTATACGCAACGCGGTTTCAGAGAACATTGAAGACAAAAATAGACCAAGTTCCCTTTATTAGTATGAGATTATTCTCAAGATGATCTCTAAATAGTAGGATCATAATGGTAGCAAGATTAAAGCAGATATTGCCATATATTTATTCATTGATGAATGTATCTTGCAATTATATATATCCAAATAGTATTAATAGATAATCATACCTTAATTAAATTTTTGCCATTGTAAAAGAAAGATTATTCACCTTTTTAACTTGCATGGTTGCCATGATATTGTATAACACAGGAATCGCAACCAAACAACAGCAGCGCATTTCCATTTCTCGGCATGGCTACAACAGCCACAAGATTCAACTGTAGAGTGCTATCTTCGTCAAGTCCTAGTCATACTGTAACTCGTGGACGAGGGAACGGTCATTCCTAGAGAGTTACCCCTGCTTCTACTTGTAAGATACAGGGCTAAAGTCACCATACTCTTTCAGCAGATAAATTCCCACTTTTACACTACTACTATTTTCTTAAACCCTGATCTTTCAAACTTATAATGAGAGCTGCCATTCTGCTGTAGACTTAACATCGGATGCCGGATGATGATATTAAGTGTATGCCGCTGGTTGTGATTAAAATGTGCATTTATTACCTCCAATGACGAACGTTGCAGCGGGTCACTTTTTAGAAGAAGCCCCAAAGTTTGAAATTGATCAGTAAGATTCAATTTTTGGGTGAATAAGGACTTTTTAAACCAGTACTTTGTATGTCTGCTGTCCTGTTTGACTCCGCTCTCATATTAATCATTCTAAATTCAAAAAACCTTAAGCTATATAATAAATCCTGAGTCGAGGGAGCTGGACAGACCATTAGTCTTGAACAAACCAATCTCTTTCCAAACTTTAAATTCATCATCAGACGGCTTTAGCCTGTTCAAAAGATTCAAATGGAGATATTCTGTAAGTTTTGCAATGCCCCACATCTTCTAACATTCCGACTGAATTTCAGTGAACTTTTGGATATGGATGGACAATAGGTATATCCTCGTCTACTTTAATGTGAACTTGTAAATATTACCTGATATCTGTTATGTTCAAAGAATTAAAATTTTTATTAGTGTTATATTGTTAGGTAAGTCGAAAACATACAAAAATGGTCAGGGGTACGTGCTCTCTGAGCTTTTTCTCTACCAAATTATTGTGGTTCGAATATTGTGTAATCATATAAAATCTCATTCATACGGAAAGGAGTGTTAAATGTAAATGCAAATCAGATGGACTTTAGTAGGATCGCGAAGTGTTTTTCCTATAAAAATAACAATTGTTTGAGTTAGAATTAAGCAAGTATATAAAGGGCGTTAATTTATACACAATTCGAGCTTCAAGTATAAATTCTAAAAGTTAGTGCTAACAGCAAACCCTTTTTATACCCAATAGGTGATTCTATTGATATGACAACTGTATTTATGGAGCCAACTCGTGGTAACACCAGGATCAAACGGAAACAACGTTCTTCTTTCCGTTTTGCCACGCGTAGTGGTTGGATTAGTGTTGGTCTTCGTTATCGCAGCAGCCACCTTCTGGATCAGAAAACGATTACACTATCGGCCTAATTCTTCTTTGAGAGCCTCAGGCACGTCAGAGGAGCGTAGAGAAAATAACCATGAAACAAATTCGACAGTATGTGGTATTTCGTCTCCTGATCACGAATATGACAATCTGCAGTTTGGAAATAATGCCTGATTATGTTGATAAATATTGTTTAGAGTACCTCATACCTTTGCATCGTCTAATTGGCTCTAAGCTGATTTGCATTGCATTGTCTGTCTGTAAAAGGGCTTTTATTCAATGAATGATTCATTACAATGAAATGTATTGATTTAAATAATGTCGGTAGATTTAGCTCATCTTATGGCTAGATGAGCCCGATATATTGATTAAATACTTTGCATATATAATCGAGAAATTGAGATATGTATAACATATTTCTGAAGTATTTTATACAAATATTCTTGTAAAAGTGCAGGGTTATGCTTTTTAAACTAATCCTTGTAGTTATTGTGATACTTAAACATATTGCAATCTGTAAAATAAAGAATGTCGGGATTCAAATGTCCTTCCCAATTTTTTTACTTTAAATATTGATGAATGAGCAATGATCTCGTGGCTTGTGTGAACGTGTACTATTCAGACTAGAATATGAGAAAGGAGAAAACACTCGTACACTTGTCAATGACGCATATAAATTTATTTATATATCCTCTCTCTCTCAATATATATATATATATATATATTATATATATATATATGTATATATATACCCGCTCTCCCCGATACGCACATAGCATAATCTCGTAATCTCGCAGAGCCTCGGCTTTTCAAACAATTCTATGTATATATATATATATATATATATATATATATATATATATATATATATATATATAGAGCCATATAATCGAAACTCCTGGGACACACACTAATATATTTGGCTTCAACGAAAAAATAACATTATTTTCTCCCTGAGGCCATAGCATGGTGAGCTTATCTTGAGCCGGACTTAATGTTGTACTTGGAAGTAAATATCCTTTCTGAATATCCGCCATAATGCGCATAAAGTATACGGTGTCATCAGGTCAACCATAATTTCAGGGAGTATAGCATGCATAAGTGAAAATATGGAGGGAATGGACATAAAGGCAGAAGAGAAACATATGATTATGGTATCAAAATGATATATAATTAAGCATCCTTGCAAACCTGTGATCTAACAGGATAAAGCACAACCATGTCATCACAATATATTGTGGGAATTCTGTTTTCATAGTTTTCACTGGCAACATGACAATTTCTGACTTATTTATATGCCAGGCCAATGTGTTTATTGCACGATATCATCCATATAAAATCTGTCCTCTTTGCTAATAATTGGATTCTAGACATACTTGAAAACCACAAATTGTAGGTTTGGTCACGTAATTATACATGTTTTACCGAGTTCCAGTCCCGAATACATTAGCTGGGCGCTGAATTGGTGCAAAAATGTGTATTCCGAGGGATGAGAAAAGTGAACTAGGTAAGTGTGTAATCGCAGTGATATATCAAACAGAGAGAGAGAGAGAGAGAGAGAGAGAGAGAGAGAGAGAGAGCGGCATTGTTCAAAAAGACCTGTCCCTGATGAAACCCCGTTGCTGTATCTGTGATCCTGTGTCTTTGTACATTTAAACCAGCTTTAACATCCTAGGATTAGGAGTGAACATTATAGAATTTAATCCCACGTGTCTCTCAGCAAGTCGTATGCTTTAAGGCTGACCTTCATTATTTATTTAAACCTCTCAAAATCTAGTTCGTTATTCTCAATGTAGCCACGAGAGACGTGGTCTCACATTTATTAGCTTTACCGGAAATCCGGTAAAAAAATCCTATACTAATTAACAGTTCTTAGAGTTTACACTTTTATATGAGAAAAAAAATTCAGGGAAACAAGTCTCAAGAAAGTCATTACATGTGGTTGCTCTCTCAATATTGCAAAACCAATTAATAAAAACTTTCCTTACGACTGTCCTCAGAAGTCGGAGGATCACCAGAAACAGATCCTCGGGATAGTCCTTAAGCAAGGTAGCAAAAGAAGAATTACTGTAAAAACAACGGTCGGGACAGCAGTATGGATTAAGATTCAACAGAAATACATAAAAACTGACCCTCGAGCAGTTTCTAAATCGAAAGCTTCGTCTAAAATGGCGTTATTCTTACTGTACGAACATCCTAAGAATTGGCAACTTCACAAGAAATACTGCAAGTTAACCTATCTATACAATCCTTAAATCAGGTTACTCAAACATTAATATTGTGAAAGCAATTAATATTAAAACTACACCCAGGAGTGCAAACATTATGCAAGTCACCAGACATATTTTCCAATCAAACATAGGGACAGCCGTTACACCTTGAAGCTTCATGAGAAAATATTACGAATAAACATATATTGAAAAACAGTAATAGTCTACCAGAGAGGCTACACTGTCCCTCGACCATGATCAGTTTTCGGATCACAACTGAATTGAAATCTCTAAATCCCCACAAACACCAATTCCTTTGAGTCTTGAAACGAGTATTATCGAAAAATGGACACTGCTTATATTTGTTTTGTTCATCTTACCTCAGATCTACAACAAAAATCATTCTTATCTGATATAAAACCACTCTGTTTGGTCTAAAATATACGACTAAATAATAATTATAAACCTTCCATTTGATGTTAATTTTTTTTTTTTGAATATGTGTGCAAAGAGACGAAAACCCAAGGGTGGTAAATTTCATATGATTTGTTAGAGCGGGTTACACGGAGTTCTGACAGTATGCTTTGGTAATCATGCGGATGTTCTCATCATGGCATCTGATACACCACATGATAGCAGCGTAAGGTCATCCCTAACCACAAAATACAACCGTCCCTTAATATTGATAGCGCTATATCACAGTTAAACCTATTGTGTCGGTAACGGCAGCATTGAAGAAAAGACATTTTTATCCAATGACCAATCTTCTAGTGACGTATAGACAGACGTTATACAGATTATGTATGATTCAGATAATGGTTACTGTAATTTATTAACATGTTCGGGTGGTCGGTTCAAGACTAAACGACATTAACCTCTGCGGACATTACCGGGAACACGTTAAAACGTGTTTCGTTTACCCCTAGACAGTGTGATCATTTTTTTTTCTTTTGCGTGAAAATATATGTCCGCTGCGTGTGTGGTTTGACATACTGATATAACAGCTCTATTGCTACCACCAGTACTAATTCTTTCACATCGGGTAAGATGACGCATAAAAAGCATGTTTATAGAAACATATTTATTTCCAGGTTTTTGGTTCTCTCGAGGAGCTCAAGAAACGAAGGCTTGTTCTTGTGATGAGCCTGTGAAGATCCATTGCTACGCAGAGGGACACGCCAGACTACAGTGGGATACTTTCAATCCCAGCACCGGAGAAAGGGAAACCGTCCATAAAACGTACATCGTGAACTAGAAGCAGAAGAACCAAACCCTGGTCATACGTTATACTTAAAGTAAAGCACAACACAGAAGACAACACAGAAGTGTGTTCTTTCGTTGTTTTCTTCACGGACATAATGGAAAACAACTAACGAATCCGGCTGAAGTCACTTCTTCGGTAAGTCATGTTTGTTATTTCATAATATTCATAATATTCATTGTTATGTGTTTGAAAACGATTTAATACCAAAATAATAAATCGTCGTATAATAGAGCAAAGTTATTTATCTCTACATATTACATCACTATTGAGAAACAGGATATTTTATGTAGGTAAGTTAAATTTGTACAATTGGTATGCCTTACCATATTGCTGCATGTGGCAAGTATCTGAGACTTTATAGTACAGTCGTAGATTTTGCCCTCTTTCGGCAGATTTTTTTTTTAAATATACCCGACAGTCGTCCTCAACCATCACCAGTATGAACCATTCAGACGATCCTAATTCAGTAAATCGAGTATAATGTATATCGAGGCACCAAGTTACATTTCATGTTTTAGTTGCGAAGAGATATAAAGGCCAGGTAAGCTCGAGTATAGGTTATCATTACATATAGATAACACACTTTGTGTCTACATATAGGGGAAATAAATGTTGGTACTGTTGTTATATTTAATTGTAGATTGCAACACCTGGATGAGACCACCTTTCAGTGCCCAACTTGAGAATGGACTCATTTATTGGGGGGGGGGGGGGGGTTGCCTTGCGATGATATCTTTTGTCAAGGTATAGGAATCTTTACTGAATCAAGAAACCCATACACAGATCCGCGAGAACTACTCGGTATATAGGTTGATAGGTCTAGATAAGGCGACGATGGCATATATAATACTCACAATATAGATCAGTGCAATATATTATGTCAAGCTAAATGATACGAGATGACAATAAGACTGCAATGTGGTCATGTTATGGATTCAATACATCATGTCAGTTCTAGGAATTCAATATGTAGAATAATAGATAACTTTTGAAATACAGATTGAGACCAATAATGTCCTGGGGGGTAGCTTACGGTTCTTTGGAAAACGGAAAAGGAAAATTATATTTGTTATGTATTAGCCAAGGTTTTATATTAAATTTTACAGAGTTAACGGTACACCACCCTAAATCCCTATATAGAAAAATCGCCACAGTTGGATGAAGGCCTTAAAACTTGGCACTAAATAATAAAACTTACCTGTTGGTCTCATAGGGCTACTGTTCGTATAGGCTGTAGGCCTAAAAGTAGTATAAGGGAGGGCGTATGGAAGCATCCTGCATCCACCCAGGGCACATGAGTCTTTTCTGCGAACGAGCAAGAAGAGACTATCCCATGTCGCCCGAGTACGTGCAGGATGCTTCACACTTCACTCTTATACTACTCCAAAATGTGTGGAAACAGTTCAATAACTTTGTTGTAGGAATGAATGACAGGACATTAACAATGACACTGGCGATAAAACGGATTTCGGATTCTAACTACGGTGATTACAATTGTTTTCTCAGGAACTACTATGATTACGTCAAGGCCAACCTGTCCATCAGACGAAAACGTGAGTGGGTTATTTGTAATACATTTAACATAGGATCTCAGAAAATGTTACTTTTAATGAAGTACCAAAACCCGATTGTTTGTCCGAGGGAACCTTTTTAATGACATTTAGAAAGAAAAGCGTTCTCAGAACGTACGCGCTCTGAGCTTGTCGCAATCTCAGTCACACAAAAAAAGTCAAAAGAGAGCAGGTTACAATAAGCAAATGTATTAAAAACCATGAGAATATAAAGATATGAAATTCGCCAGTACCTGAATAAACTGAATGAGTATTTACATTCGAGTTCGTTAAGACATGTTTTAATCACTAGTCTAGTACTTCCCTGTAGCTCCTCACGTTTCTATGGTTCAAACTCATATAACACAGGAGATAACATTTGTAGATATAATCCTTCACATCTGAGAGAGAGTTATGTGGCGTAGATTCTATCATTGGTTATTGAATTTTAAATTATAAAACTCGTCTGTAGTAACATTCTTCCTTTGATTAATTCACTTTTTGTCTCTGTCAGGAGGGTATGCATACATTCCCGTTCGTGTGTTTTTATGTGTGTTTATTCACAGCAGGGCTCACGCAGCCATGAACAGAATCTCATGAAACTGGCAGGGCATTTCGGAAATGAGCCAAGAAAGAATGGTTTAGAATTTGGTGAGGACCAGGAAAATGATCCGGAATCAGGAACGTCATCGATTAATATTTTTAATGTACAGTCAAGTACTCTAGAAAAAAAACTAGTATGAACAGCATGGCGGTTGGCTTACATGACAAAATTAATATTTCGATTGAGCCAGTGGCGTTATGAAAATCGTCCTGCAAGATCATCTTGGCTGTTATCGTATTCGTCATATTCACACAAGCACAGCGCTTTGAAAATCACCACAGCAGCAACCTGCATTCCCGATAATATAATATTGGACTTCTACATTATCATTACATTTTTTATTGAGGTTTAAACCAGTAAATTTTGCTTGGCGGTATATGTGAAGAGGTATTTTAACATGTTTAACATTTATTTGCGAGCAATATGTAATTAAATACTGTGTCTAGTAAAGGAAACCAAATGGATGAACACTGTTTAAGACAATATAATACTTATAAAGATAAAAGCACCTGTGTTATATACTCCGCATGTAGAATGGTCATTAAACTGCTGGATCTATCAGTTTATCAATAGAGACGGTTGTTAGAGAAGAATTGCGAGTAGTATCATATATTATGTGGATTAAATATCAAATTATATATTTTTGTCTATCACAGAGCAATGAAATATCTTGATATGCTACGTTAAGTCTTATGCAGATGTATTTTTTACTTTATTCTTGATTAACGAGATTCTTGTGACGAACAATGCGGATATAAAACAGTATTCGCTATTCAGTCTATGGAAGCTGTTGATTTATTTTCAAATGTTTTTGTACTCGAAGTAGTTATAGGAAACATTCACTACTATGTTTCATTGCAGATAATTTATGTGCAGTACATATTAGGTCAAGAAAGGCTTACAATAAAAACGCAGTTTAATTAATTAACACCTGATATAAAGCTCCAATAGGAACGCAACCCCCCCCCCCCCCTGCAACTCCTCTTTTTCAGCTTCCCCGTCAGTCAGAACGGCAGAAATATCACCCTACCTGGATAAATTTTATTTCCAGTATATTTACTCTCTGCATTGCTGAGGATGATTATATTAATAATCCCCATACCTTTTGCTGTATACCTTCATCCCCCTGTGTCGCCGCCCCTGATATTCGAAAACGAATATCGAATACAAATAAAATCAGGGATATTCGATATTCGCATGAGAAAATCACAAAAACACATACATTGGTAACATGGCCTCTACAGGCACTGCGCACTTCACAAACATAACACCGGCAATCCAGCTTTTATTTCCGTGTTTAACCCTCTAAATGTTCTAATGTCTAAGCTAGTCGGCAGGTATTTCACTTTTGAAATTCTCTTGAAAATTCAAATTCTGGTAAGAGCAGTAATTTGCTATGCGGATAACAAAATAATTAGCGCATTTTAATTTCACATATCCATGCCACACCAATAAGTTACATTCGATATTCGCATTAGAATATCGATTATCACGCAAATGAGCGACATTCGACATTCATAAGCGAAATTCGGGAAAACTAACGGCGCTTGGGTTGTTCGACAAGCTGGTCAACCCGGCAGCATAGTTCATACATATTACGGTAATGATCAGCTAAGACCTTAGATATTTGCACGCAATTATCGCACAGACAAGCGACATTCGCATGCGAATATCGAATATCACACAAATCAGCGACATTCGATTCGCACCAGATTATATAATAAAAATCATATAAATTAATGACATTCAATAAATTTGATCGTCGCTTGCGACATTAGGGGTAAATATCGGTGCTCGACTAGTTCGACAACCTGATCAATGTTCAGTGAAGGGTAATGACCAGAGATATATTGAAGCGCCAATATCACGCAGACAAGCGACATTCGCATGCGATATCGAATGTCATACAAATCAGGGATATTCGATATTCGCATGGGAATATCTGATAATAAATCACATAAAATAAGCGACATTCGATATTCACCAGCATAATACTGGAAAACTATCGGCGCTCGGCCAAGTCGACACCCGGTCGACTTTGAGACATTTAATACATATTAGGGCTGTGATTGGCCATGACTCTAGATATTTGAACGTCAATATCAAACAGACAAGCGACATTCGCATGGAATATCGAATATCACTTAAACCAAAGACATTCGATATTCGCAGAAGAATATCACAAAATCATATAAATTAGTGACATTCGATTTTTGCATGCGACATTCGGACAAAACTATCTTTGCTCGGCCACTTGAACAATGGACAGTGATAGGCCATGAACTTGGTTCTTCGACCGCAAATATTACGCAGACAAGCGACATTCGCCTGCGAATATTGAATATCACACATATCAGGGATGTTCGATATTCGAATGTGAATATTTTAAAAATCACATCATTTGCGACATTCGATATACACCAGCGAACTTAGGAAAAACTGTCGGCGCTCGGCCAGTTCGACACCTTGGTAATGCATGCGAAAATCGAATTTTTTTGTGATATTCGCATGGGAATATGGAAATAGTTGGGACAAGGAAGAATATTGTAGGGTGAACAATTGAATACCTCATATATATATATATAGGGAGCCGCGCTGATTGGAAGGGCTTAGAACCCAAATGTTGTTACATTTTGTTAAAACAGGCCAACTTTGAATTAACTTCTCAACACTGGTTACGATGATACTGAGTGGTATTTTTAAATTCTAACTGTATGGATATCGGGCTCAATTTTTGACAGGGCCTAAAAATATTAAGTCTAATTAAATCGGGCTAAATGGTAATACGATCTGTCAGAGGTGTATATTTCTTGAGTCCGTCTCTGCACCCTGCAACTCGCCTTTAACAGCCTTGAAAATTGTTACGGGTTCATAAATGAAATGAGTAAGTATGGAGCCCGGGTCGGACCCTCCCCCGAAGTGTAATTCTCAGCCTTGCAGAAAGGCAACCTGGAAACCAGCTGTTTGCTTCTCACTTGAATCATCTATCCGCTCCCAAACTCTCTCTGTCTCTCTTTCTCTCCACCAAAAGAGTCAAATACAACAAAACATTAATCACATTATCCTGGGAATCCGAGATTTATTGTTTAAAAGAAAAATAATCATTCAATGCTTAAAGAATAAAACAAAGAGATCACACTTGAAATGTACACATTCAGATCTTTACAGTGGCGGAACCAGAAATTTGATAACGGCTAATACTGGGTTTGCCGTTGATGGGTTGATGGATTTTATGTTTTTGGATTGTGTATGCATTATTTAGTGTGAGAAATGTACGTAAATGGTATGTTATTGGTGCAAAATCATAATACCGCACATACTAAAACTTCATACTATAATAATCCATCTACATTATTATTGTTATTATTATTATTATTGTTGTGGTTACTATTTTTATTTATTTATGTACAGATATATTTGGGAGAGCGTAGGGAATTTTTTTCAAGTTTGTGACGTATGTGGGCTTTATCGACATTCATATCAACAAGAAAAATATTTAAGTCGATATCCTAAGATTGAAGAAATATAAGTATTCATGCACGGCACATGTCACCCCCCCCCCCATCACCAATATCACGTTTGACTATACTATTCACAGACATTTAACAGAAAATTTGTTGAAGAGCATAAATTCTCATATTTTCTTTGAACTTGATCCTCTGTGAAATAATTGTTAGGTTCAAGTCTTATGTTAAACTTTACATTTTTTTCTGGCTTCTCTGAAGTAGGCAGTTCACAGATCGGGAGTTCAAATATCACCCGAGCAGTGCTGAGACTTTTCACCCTGCCTGAGTGCTCTGCAGGCTAATGGGAAAACCGAATGCGATTTAGGGGTCTACCTCCCAGTTCTCACCCAGCAGAGTGTAATAACGGTAAAAATAGAAATATATAGAATATAGAAAAAAATAGAAAATATCGAATATAGAAAAATATATAATATAGAAAATATAGAAAATAATTGATGCTATCTTAATGTAGAAAATTAGTGTTCATTAATGTCTTAATGCATGAATTAGAATTAATCTAGGGATAAATTAGCTAAATAATTTCAAAGAAAAGACTTGGGAAATGTTACAGCTCGAAGGGGGGGGGGGGGGGGGGGTTCTGAATCTGTCACTGCCAGTCATACTACTCATAGTACGTAGGGTTAATATGGATCAGGATGAAGGATTATTCTCTAACGACCTCCCCCAAGATACATAGTGGAACAACATATGACGCTGCGCTCAACCTGCCTGGTTTTATATAACGCGGCAACGCCCGGTTACTGTCAGAAACAAATTTGCACTAAGTTAAAAAAAATGTATAATTTAGTACACTGAGGGCAATACTCAGTAAAACTAGCCATATGATATGGATAATTTAAAATAAAAGAATGTAGGCCTATCGTGGCTTTGACCTTTTGTGAGTGTATTGTTGAAAGTTTATCCCATGAAAAGGTAATGCAACTATATATACATGTATTCAATTGATACGCTCCCGAGGCAGTGGAAATCTTGCGCTTCTAAAGAAGCAACTGATTTTCATGCTGCCAGCTTTGACCGTTTATGATATACTAAGCCACCAGATGGCGGTTCGTTGTCAACTGAAAAAAAACGTGCGTATGATGTGACAAGCAGCCAACCAGATGCCAATAAACAAACACTCGACAAGCATCCTGGCTCCGCCCATAGCTGCGCTTCAAGTGCCGCTTGATGAGAGTTAACGGTCTAAAATTTTAATTGCTCCCTCTGTATTCTCGCATCATCGACCGATTCGATTATGACATTATGACTGTGTCAGCGTAGCCATGTATCTGTTGACTGCATAACTGAAACCAGCCAGCGAGGTGTGGACGCAGCCTTTGTTGTTACGTTTCGTTTGTAAGTAGTCATGAAATAAAATGTCTTTCATGTTATTTCATGTCTTTCAGAAGCAAGCATTTTAAACATGAGCCAGGGATCCACTCCAGTACAGAGGTATTATTAACTTTCACATTGTATCTATGGCAACCATAATCTCGTCATAGTTGTTGCCATAGTGTTTACACTCAAATTTTGTTTGAGTTGCAGGAACGTTGATTAGACCTATTAGTTGGCCAGCCAAACTCTGAACAGTCCTCCAGAATTATTTTTTACGTCATCGCGTGTTAATAACATGCAGCCATGTGGGATCTGACCAGTGATAGGAGGTAAAAAAGATATGGGTGGATGCCATCGCAAAATTTGAATTTGAAGGTCATTTTGAAGGTTATCAAGGTCACAGAGTATAAAATTTCGTTTTTTCCCTTGTTTTGTGTAATATATGCCACTTTTATCATTTAAAATGTCCATAATATCTACTTGTGTTGTTGATTGCAAATAAAAATTAAGTATTGCAAACTGATAAGCTTTTTATAAATTAAAAAATGTAGATAATTTACTACATAGGAGTGTGGTTTCACTGAATTTGTAACCGTGTGTTTGCACTCTACGTAGTCTGACCGTCTTGGCCGTGGGTTTGTGTGTTTGTTTCTTACTCACCTCTGAGACGTCTGAATGCAGAGACTTAAAACTGAGTCAATTTTTTTCATGCATGGGCCACATTAGCAAGCTATTGTTTTCAACACGACTGTGGCCACCAGGGAGCGCTGGCGACAAGTTTTGTTTTGTTATAGATATCAGTTTGTTCTGTGTGATAACATTTATTGACAATTTGACAACAGTTTCTTAAACAATATTAAGTTGTTAACTCCTTCCATTGCAGTGATATAAACTTTTTATTTATTTCTTATTGTCAAGAAGCAGATCAAATCTAAAATGGACGCATTCAGCAAATATTTCATTACTGCTATATTATCATGTTGTTTTTTTATTTCAACTAGTTTTATTTATATTCAGAGCCTGAGAGAGAATCCTAAAACACTAGTAGTAGATGCTACTATGACAACTATAGTGTTAAGAATAGAATAATAATAAAATATCATGACATAAGATTTGTTATTGAATATCTATGACTGATTAATCGATTGCATGAATGAATGAAAGTCCCAGGTGTTTGAAACCATTTAAGTCATATGGAAATAAGATAACAGTAATAGTGACAAATAACAATAATAATTATTTGATAATTTGACTGTTATTGCCCTCTAGAGCTATATACATATTATTAGATAGTAGTTAATTCAAATATATCATCTAGCAGGTTGGAAATATACTATCAACTATTTTTTACCTTGATTAATAGTTGACCTGTATGCTGTTTATGTAAGATTTTGTGTTGATTTGTGTTAAACAATCCTCATATAAGAAGTTACAATCTTGAGGTACAAACCTTAGTGCTCCTATTTGTAGCTTTTATTATGACAGATCTAGGGGCGTTATACAGATCCTTAAGTCGGACATAAATTTTTTTAAATAGTCTATTATTTTATGTCATTTTAATTCTTCTCTTTAGCTGCTCAAATACCTGTAGAATTAATGTTAGGAAGGCGAAATGCCGTGCCAGATGAAAGATGTTTTTTTCTCGATAATTTACATGTTCATATATAATGACACTTGGGTCAGGTAAGGTACATTATAATCACTTCCATGAAATGCTAGAACCCGTCAATTTCTTTAATCAATTAAATCCTTTTGAAAGCTATATTGACGTGCCACAATTAAGAAATAAAAAAGGGTACATAATTTGTCGGCTACATAGACATATAGGAGGAGAAAGATGTGAGCACCTGTGTCCTTATATTTCTCACTGTACATGGTGAGAGCTTGGCATAGTGTGATGGAGCGTATACTTCAGGCTGGGATTAGTACTTAATTTATAATCTGCCGTTACAACTAGTTATATAGTCATATATGGTAGGCCTATATACATGCTGCCTCCTACATTAAGTTTCAGAGATTGTTTTGTTTGTTTTTTTTTCTGCAACCAAGAGATGTAATTTTTTTGTTCAGCTGAATGTGTGACCTATTGCTCAACAGTATTGTGCAACATTCATGTGGGATGTGTAACTTTGATGTACACCGGAATGTGTACTGTGATGTTTTAACGGACAATTTTATATGTGGTGTTCTACTTTGAAGATCTTAAAGTATGTTAAATGCTTTGTTACCAGTCCTATTTTGTTCCGTTTGACCTTGAAAATGGCAAAGAGAAAATTACTTGGACTCTTCTCAAAGATTTCATTATCACAAAAGTGCTTTATAAAAGGAAGGGCACTCTTAAAAGCGGTATACAGGAGATAAAGGCTCTGTAGATACCAACACGAATAGCCTGGTCGAACTGATTAAATACTAATAAGATGAAGTACATTTGACTGTTTACTTGCCTTGGAGCACATTTCCGCTGTGTGTATCTCAATTGAAGTCATTATCAAAAGAAGTAATTTTAAAGATTTATCATATATGAATTCAATATGTTTGCTATCGAACTACATAATTACATTAAAGCCATCCGTTACAAATATCGGAAATTAATGTCGATTTACTTATCAATTCTACAAGTACAGCTCTAAATCATTTCACAGTAGCAGATGTTTCTGACAAAGTATGTATCTTTTATTACATATAGATTCATCAGTATGATTATGAAGGCCAAAACAGACTGACATCAAACGTCAAATCTTATAAAATGGCTTCACTTTATTTAACTATATATCTTGAGCAATCTGCAGACCTGACAGGCACACCCTCCAAGATACCTGCTAATGATATGCGTTGGTAAGGATACAAACGTTGCATTACGAAAATGAAGGTGGTTTCCTCTACCACAAATTCCTTTAAACAAGGAGGTAAGGGGTTCCCCTGAACCCCACACTAATTCATAGGACCACCACGTTGCCAAAGTGTCTATAACACATTTGGATATTAAGAAAATAAAGAAAAGGTGCCAAAATAAACAACAGTAGTGGCTTTTGATAACCATCCATGGATCATAGATCCTTTATACCTACAGTTATTTAAACTCCTTCTTTCAGCAAATAAATAATAGGAAAATTAACACTGTAACCTTAAAAGAGCATCTATTGAAATTGTGTACATGTAACCATCAAAAGATATATATATATATATATATATATATATATATATATATATATAATGGGTTTATTGGCTACCATCTCGGATTTAACCGTGCAATTATTATTTTTCAAATTATTCTGGCGTCCAATGACAGTGTATAGGGAACCTTAAAAAATTGGTTTTCCTCGAGTTCCGAATGCATGTATGGTGGTATATAATGCGTCTCCGTCTATTCATCTTACCGTCTTATATTGTGTCAAATTCCCTTACGTTAAGCATGAACTGGTCCATGTATCAGTTACAATATTTGTGCATGTGGGTGCCTGAAGAGCTTGTACTAGAAATCGCCTTTTTCGTCATTGTGGCAGCTATTTTTAGTGCCATTCTGAATGTTTCAGTATGCGTTTCAACTCTAAATGTGAAACGTCCATCCAGGGTCCTCTGCAGAAGCGGATCCAGAGGAGGGGATCAGGGGGTTTGGATCCCCCCCCCCCCCGTTCAGCTTCCGCAACCTTTTTTAAGGGGTTCAGACCAGTTATTGCGGCCTGGACCCCCTTTTCCGGAACTGCTGACCTTTTTTCTGGTTTTATCATAAGTTCTCCAGAGTTGGATCCCTCCTTTTCCTTAATCCTTGATCCGCCCCTGTTCGGATACTCACAACTCACTTTCAAGCAATATTATTATAAGCAAATATCCGTTCTTCATGGGCCTTTTATCCTGCATTTAACAAATGCGGCCATGTTTTATTCTGTTATCAATTAAAGTGTGTTAAAAACACTCTGAGGAAGACATTAAAAGTACCCCTTTACTCCCTTTCCATGTCTTGGTTCAGATTAGTAAAAACGTTACTGTGTAAACAAAAACACACTTTTAAGTTGTACTTTTCAAAATTTTAAGTGTAAGAAAATATCAACTTTATTATTACGTGGCTTTTGTAATTTGCACTTGACACAAAAATACTTCTAGAGCTTAAGATTACCGTATATACCTCTGTTTTATTTATGGAGAAAAACCATACCCGTTCAGGTTCAATTTTCTTTGGTTTGACCTTGCAAATGACCTTAAAAATGACCTTAAAGGCTAAAAGGTAGGATAGCATCCACCTACATTTTTTCCATCACTGTTTGGTTTGTTGATCTGGCATTGATGCCTGATATTAATAAGCAATGTCCCAAAGAGTGAAAAATCGACCTTGGCTGAACCATTTTTCATTTTGACCTTGAAAATGACCTTGAAATTGACCCACACTATTTTCTTCGCTCTATGGCTGATTGATCTTGCATGGATGCCTGCTATTAACAAGCAATGCCCTTAAAAGTGAAACAAATAAACTTTGGCTGGCCCACTATATTGCTGGATCAGAATTTCAATCCTAAAAATAACATTATGATAATATAAAATATCACTCGTTTTAAATAGTTTTTAAAGGGACCAAATCACCTATCTGACCATTATAAACTAAAGGTAATCCCTTGGAGCTTTCATAAAAATAGACCAGAAAACATGGGTATCACCGTACACAGGCTGCTTGTTTTGTTTATTTCAACATGTTATAAATATGTGGGGGCCTGCCAAAATAATAAAAAAAAATCAACAAGGGCATCTGGCAGCAAGTCAGATAAGCCAGAGCTTTGCAAATGGCTTTTAGCAACAAGTAACCTTTCTTCCTCAGCATATATGCAACCTACCACCTCAGGTTACACGTTTTTCCCGTTAGTTAACATTACTGTTTCCCAACATGTTGTTGATAAACAAGATCACACATCCTTCACGAAGGCTTATAAGAATTTTTTACAACCCAAATTACCCATAGATCATTAATATATACACAGAGGAAGCCAGATATTACATAAATTCCTTTTCAAAAGGTAGGTGAATGGGCACCTTTAAGTTTTGAATACACAGAGATGTGGATCTGGGAAGATACTAGAGCAATTTTTTTCCCTTTTCCGAAATGGATCCTGGCGTTGAACAATCAGGATGCGTCGATATGCAGAGGGGTTGGGAGTATATATACCGCGTACTTTTTAACAAGGGGGTATGGTAAATGTAACCCACCCCCGATAGTTAGAGAATAATATTTATATATTAGAAATAAAATATATTAAAAACAAGAATTAAAGACTTTGGTTCCATTTCTGAGTTTACTATGAAATATTATGTATATATATATATATATATATATATATATATATATATATATATATAACCTGGTTTAGAAATAACATATAATCAAAAACATAATTCTTTATATTTTAAACCTTATTGTTATTGAAATGTTCTTGAAATGAGGCCTCCCCTTCTCCCCCCCCCCCCCTCCTTGACCTGACTTCAAGACATGCACTCTGTAGCTGTGTGTAATATTAGGAACAGGTGACAATTTTTTTTCGACTTGACCATGTTTCCATGTTCGTATACGGTATACCCCATACTCAATCCCCCATTATCACTCAGTTAAGTCTGATTTGGTGAGCTATCCGGGACGGCTGAACTTTCTAATCATTGGTATCATTATTGCTGCTCAATTGCAGCTGATAGGAAAAAGAATGATTTATCAAGATTGATTTCTTCATCAGATCACAAAGACTGCAAGAACATTTAAAACAACGGTTTAGGGATGTAGAAGACTCTTGCTGTATTAAGACGTGCCAATGACGTCACACCAAAGTTGCATAATTCCACCAGCAGTAATGGGCACAGGCAAGTCGTTCGATAGACATCATGAAAGGTCCCACAAATAAAGACATGATATAAAGTATAAAATGAATTCAAGACAACCAAAAACGCGAACATCGTGACGTTAAGGACGTATACTGTCCGTACTGCAAATACGATGCCCTGCAATGTTTAAGACCATCAAGCCGCTTCCTGTGTGATACACTCCAGTTTATTTTTGTATCGTTCATAGGCGCATTAAGACATGGTGAACTCATGCAAGCATGCACAATTCACTGAGACCGAGTTTAAAAACAAAAACATTTATAAAAAAGAATATACAAGAGTACTTAAAATTAGTTTTCAGACATGGCCGTACCATGAAACGATCTTATAATATGCATATATATGTTTTTAATGTCAGTGTTTATATAACGTTTTTCTCCAGTAACTGAACTTAAATAGTTCAACCCAGGAGGACTAATGGAAAACCTAAAAAAGGTACCTAGTTCCGAAAAAATGGGGGTCCAGTCCATTAAATTTTGTCTGAAACCCTTAAAAAAGGTTGCTTCTGATAAAAAAGGGGGTGGACCCCCTTCCCTGGATCCGCTTCTGGTTCCTATGGTGCATCCTAATGATATTTCTAATGTGATACACCAAGTAATGACTGCAACCAAGCGCGTATCTACAAATCTGTTCGTCTTCCCTACAATCAATGAAATATAAAAAACTTAAAGTACTTCATGGCATGTTTATATTATTTTAGCTCATCATCATAGGCGAAAATATATACAATTCACGAAGTTAAAATATCACGTTAGAATCATGTTTGTAATTATGCAATAATATATATTAAATCTTTAGAATACATAATCCAAAATTGGTATCTAAGGAGGTAGCATGTCATAAAAAGAAAACGAGCTCTCTCTCTCTAAATACGGAAAGTGACTTCACAGTTTTGATTTCTGTTGACAGTGGGTTCCATTTGGATAGTCCTGAATAGGCAAATGAAGTTTATAATGTCCGGGAAAGGCATATTATTATTAGAATTCCCTCTTGCTTGGTAAAAATATGAGTTGCTGTTAGATTGAAAAGAACTGATCAAAGAGGATAGTGCTTGAAAATTAAAAATTATAAATAGAAACGGCAACGTCTATCCACTTTTATTAACCAGGATATATTTATCATAAGAACGAGATAAACAACTACATCTTTCCGTGAAACAAATTAAGTTTGAGTTAGATTATTCCATAATAACAAACACACTATGGGAAGATTTTCCTGGTGTTATCAATATGTCCATCGTATATTTTATGGACATTTAAGAACTGCACAAACGTTTAACCAAGTGTTCCCTATCAGCATAAAATGTGATCTGCATGGCGCACCTATATAAAGGGGTAGAAACCATTAGACCAGGGTCATAAATGTTAATACGTTCCGTCTTTATGCTCAGTTAGATATATATTGCGTATTTATATCACATGGCCTATATATATATCTATATATATATATATATATATATATATATATATATATATATATATATATATATAATTATTAGAGAATTACAACTTAATCCTTGTAAATTCAAACCTAAGCCTTGGTATGATTGGTCAATCAAATTCAATTATTAATTCCAAGGTTTAAAAATGGCTTTTTTTGGACAGGAACAAATCTTTTACAACTTCTTCACAACTGCACAAATCCAGAGTTACAACGGCAAATGTACATTTACAGCTGCACAAATATGGATGAAATGCACGTTAAAATATACCCTTAATGTCAGGGGCGTCAATATAGAGGGGAACTTATTTTCTAAAACATAAATAATCATTTGAAATGAAATTAAGTATATATATATATATATATATATATATATATATATATATATATACGAATATGTCACTCGGAGACGCTGAAAAAGGTATATATATGTGTGGGTGTATGTGTATGTGTATTTATATATACTAAGTCATCCCCCCACCCTGGAAGAAAAAATTGACGCCACTGCTTAATGTGTCTACCTTTGTATGGTGATAGATAATTTCTTGAAGTGGAAATACTTCCATCTAACCTGTTTTATCCTTTCATGTAAACCGTGCTGTCAATTAACAACCAGAGAACGCTCATCCTTGGATTATTTGCGCAAGGAACTTCACGAGAAGTTAACACTTAGGCCTATATACATAGCCTACGTAGTAAGCCTCTCTGTATAGAGATACACATTACCAACCTATTTACGTAGTACGTACATGTCGTATTTCAGTGAGATGCATGCATACACAAGACCGAGAATGACAAACAACACCCCTATTTGCTGCTAATATTGCAGGCATAAAAAATGAGGAGCAAGTCCAAGCCACTTCCCCCCTCCCCCCCCCCCCCACCCTGGCATATAATATAGTTTAACATGCGAGCGATAGACTCCCGCCTCGAACCCGAGTATCTGTGCTTCACGAGAAGGCAGAAATAGAATATGTGAAAGATCACATTCTAAGGTTGAGCAAAGGCTATGTCGAAAAGGTGAAGCAAGAGAAGTTCTATAAAAACCTCAAAATGTGGCTCGACTGGCAAAAAAATCAGTGGCAAACGGAACCCCAGTATCATCACCCCACTAGAAAAAGTGGGGGAGGGGTAGAAAGGCTCCGGGCTCTGCAGCGCCCGACTGCAAAAGTAAAATACGGGCCGTCCATCGGATGAGGACGTAAAATGGCGGTCCCGTGTCCAGAAGGGGATGGGCACGTAAAAGATCCCATACTGTTTTTCGATAGAAGAGTAGGTCAGCCCGTTGCCGGCAGTATGGAACCAGGCCCTAAAGAGCCAGCCGTTTGGTGGATAAAAGTTGAGGGGATCCCGAAAGGATCAGGGACAAGGCTCCGAGACGTAAAAACCGGGGATCCGGTCAGGACTAGCAGGGACAAGGCTCAAGCATGATGGCACAAGATACAGTAAAGGCTCCTGAAAAGGCTCCGATCGAACGAACACGGTACCTGGTCGAAAGGGACAAGGCTCAGGGCAGGACTCACGGTAGTCCAGGGGTAGGCCGGTAACGCTCGGACATTACTGGCTGGTTGTCAGGCTCAGGCTCCCGGGTTTACTTGGGGGATTCCCCGGTGGTGGTCGGTCAGCGAGGGCGGGCCGGACCTGGCTGGCTGGCGTGTCAGTTCTGGCGACCTCAGTGCAAAGAGGGGGGTACCCGAAGAGGCAAAACTGCGGCGTATAAACCCTAGTTATTGGGGACTACCTCCATTTCCCCAACCCTCTAAAACCCTCTAGGGGTGGTGGTCGGGGTTAGGGATGGAGTCTCAAGCTGTCACACACCAATCCATACTGTCTCTGCGACAATGTGCGACACAAGACCCACACCAAGGTATATGTCTTGTTGTGACACATCTCTGTGACAATGTACGACAGTTTGCGACACTTGCTACAGTATATATTATACCTCTGCGACAATGTGCGACGGTTATACTTACATTCCCTTGCTGGCAGTGTCACTGCGACAATGTGCGACGGTTAGCTAAATTCTCTACCTGGAAATGTCTCTGCGACAGTTTGCGACACTCGCCCCAGTATATGTTATGCCTCTGCGACAATGTGCGACGGTTATACATACATTCCCTTCTGGGGAGTGTCACACACCAATCCATACTGTCTCTGCGACAATGTGCGACACAAGACCCACACCAAGGTATATGTCTTGTTGTGACACATCTTTGTGACAATGTACGACAGTTTGCGACACTCTCTACAGTATATATTATACCTCTGCGACAATGTGCGACGGTTGTACATACATTCCCTTCCTGGGAGTGTCACTGCGACAATGTGCGACGGTTAGCTAAATTCTCTACCTGGAAATGTCTCTGCGACAGTTTGCGACACTCGCCCCAGTATATGTTATACCTATGCGACAATGTGCGACGGTTATACATACATTTCCTTCTGGGGAGTGTCACACACCAATCCATACTGTCTTTGCGACAATGTGCGACACAAGCCCCACACCAAAGTATATGTCTTGTTGCGACACACCTCTGCGACAATGTACGACAGTTTGCGACACTGGCCCTGGTATATGTTATATCTCTGCGACAATGTGCGACAGTTATTCATACATTCCCTTCCTGGGAGTGTCACTGCGACAATGTGCGACGGTTAGCTTAATTCCCTAACTGGCAATGTTGCTGCGACAATGTGCGACGGTAATACATACATTCCCTTCCTGACAGTGTCACTGCGACAATGTGCGACGGTTAGCTAAATTCTCTACCTGGCAATGTTGCTGTGAAAGTGTGAGACAGTTTGCGACACTCATCCCGGTATATGTTGTAGCCCTGCGACAATGTGCGACAGTTATACATACATTCCCTTCCTGGGAGTGTCACCGCGACAATGTGCGATGGTTAGCTAAATTCTTTAACTGGCAATGTTGCTGCAAAAGTGTGCGACAGTTTGCCACACTCGCCCCGGTATATGTCATACCTCTGCCACAATGTGCGACAGTTATACATACATTCCCTTCCTGGGAGTGTCACTGCGACAATGTGCGACGTTTAGCTAAATTCTCTACCTGGAAATGTCTCTGCGACAGTTTGCGACACTCGCCCCACACCAAAGTATGTCTTGTTGCGACACACCTGCGACAATGTACGACAGTTTGCGACACTCGTCCAGTATATATTATACCTCTGCGACAATGTGCGACAGTTATACATACATTCCCTTCCTGGGAGTGTCACCGCGACAATGTGCGACGGTTAGCTAAATTCTTTAACTGGCAATATTGCTGCAAAAGTGTGCGACAGTTTGCGACACTCGCCCGGTATATGTCATACCTCTGCCACAATGTGCGACAGTTAAAAATACATTCCCTTCCGGGGAGTGTCACTGCAACAATGTGCGACGGTTAGCTAAATTCTCTAGCTGGAAATGTCTCTGTGACAATGTGCGACAGTTTGCGACACTCACCCCAGTATATGTTATACCTCTGCGACAATGTGCGACGGTTATACATACATTCCCTTCCTGGCAGTGTCAGACACCAATCTATACTGTCTCTGCGACGATGTGCAACACAAGCCCCACACCAAAGTATATGTCTTGTTCGACAATGTACGACAGTTTGCGACACTCGCTCCAGTATATATTATACCTCTGCGACAATGTGCGACAGTTATACATACATTCCCTTCCTGGCAGTGTCACTGCGACAATGTGCGACGGGTAGCTAAATTCTCTACCTGGCAATGTTGGTGCCAAAGTGTGCGACAGTTTGCGACACTCACCCCGGTATATGTTGTAGCCCTGCGACAATGTGCGACAGTTATACATACATTCCCTTCCTGGGAGTGTCACCACGACAATGTGCGACGGTTAGCTAAATTCTTTAACAGGCAATGTTTCTGCAAAAGTGTGCGACACTTTGCGACACTTGCCACGGTATATGTCATACCTCTGCGACAATGTGCGACAGATATACATACATTCCCTTCCTGGGAGTGTCACTGCGACAATGTGCGGAGGTTAGCTAAATTCCCTAACTGGCAATGTTGCTGCGACAATGTGCGACGGTAATACATACATTCCCTTCCTGGCAGTGTCACTGCGACAATGTGCGAAGGTTAGCTAAATTCTCTACCTGGCAATGTTGCTGCAAAAGTGTGAGACAGTTTGCGACACTCATCCCGGTATATGTTGTAGCCCTGCGACAATGTGCGACACTGACGTTAGTGTCGCAGACTATCGCAGCCACTGTATTAATTGTGCTTGTCGGCTTGAGATTGTAGCTAACCCTCGCATTGTCGCAGCTGTTAGATATATACAGGTGAGTGTGTCGCAAACTGTCGCTCATTGTCACTGTGACAGTACTGTAGCTTATTCATTGTTGCACATTCTTGCAGAGGTAAGATATATACTGGGCTGAGTGTCACACTAACTGTCGCACATTGTCAAGATATATCTCGGGTGTGTGTCGCAAACTGTCGCACATTGTGACTGCGACAGTATTGTAGTTTATTAATTGTCGCACATTGTCACAGAAGTAAGATCCATACTGCAGCGACTGTATTAATTGTGCTTGTTGGATTGAGATTGTAGCTAACCGTCGCATTGTTGCAGCTGTTAGATATATACAGGTGAGTGTGTCACAAACTGTCGCACACTGTCACTGCAACAGTACTGTAGCTTATTATTTAATTGTCGGGCATTGTCGCAGAAGTATGATATATACTGGGGGGTGTGTCGCAAACTGTCGCACAATGTGACAGTACTGTAGCTTATTCATTGTTGCACATTCTTGCAGAGGTAAGATATATACTGGGCTGAGTGTCACACTGACTGTCACACATTGTCAAGATATATCAGGGGTGTGTGTCGAAAACTGTCGCACATTGTGACTGCAACAGTATTGTAGCTTATTAATTGTCGCACATCGGCACAGAAGAAAGATACACACTGAGGTGATCGAGTGTCGCAGTCTGTCACAGCAACAATACTAATTGTCATGTGTCAGCTTCAGACTGTAGATAACCGTCGCACACTGTCGCATTGTTGCACAGGTAAGATATATCCTGGGATGTGTGTGGCAAACTGTCACAGTGTCGCAGCAGTGGTATTGTCGCAGGTCAGCTTGAGGATGTGGCTAACTGTCGCACATTGTCGCAGTTGTAAGATATATACTGGGATGAGTGTTGCATACTGTCGCACACTGTTGCAGCAACTGTATTAATTGTGCTTTCCGGCTTGAGACTGTAGCTTACTGTCACACATTGTCGCATTGTTGCACAGGTAGGATATATACTGGGGTGAGTGTCGCACACTGTCGCAGCAACTGTATTAATTGTGCTTGCCGGCTTGAGATTGTAGCCAACCGTCGGACTTTGTTGCATTGTTGCAGTGGTAAGATATAAACTGGGGTGAGTGTCGCAGACTGTCACAGCTACTGTATTAATTGTCGCATGTCAGCTTGAGATTGTATCCTAGGGTGTGTAATGCTGACTGTCGCACTTTGTCGTAGTGACAATGGCAGCTTGAGGATTTGGCTAACTGTCCCACATTGTCACTGCAACTGTATTGTTACTGTAAAGCTTATTAATTGTCTTACATTGTCACAGAAGTCAGATACATACTGATGTTAGTGTCGTAGACTGTTGCAGCAACAGTACTAATTGTCGTGTGTCAGTTTCAGACTGTAGCTAACCGTCCCACATTGTCACATATTTATAGTGGTAAGATATTTACTGGGGAGTGTGTCACAAACTGTTGCACATTGTCACTGCGACAGTATTGTAGCTTATTAATTGTTGCACATTCTCCTAGAGGTAGGATGAACACTTGGAAGTGTGTCACAAACTGTTGCACATTGTTACAGTGACAGTATTTTGCTTATTAATTGTTGCACATTCTCGCAGAGGTAAGATATATACTGGGCTGAGTGTCGCACTGACTGTCGCACATTGTCACTGCGACAGTACTGTAGCTTATTAATTGTCGCGCATTGTCGCAGAAGTATAATATATACTGGGGTGTGTGTCGCAAACTGTCGCACATTGTGACTGCGACAGTGTTGTAGCTTATTAATTGTCGCACATTGTCACAGAAGTAAGATACATACTGACGTTAGTGTCGCAGACTATCGCAGCGACTGTATTAATTGTGCTTGTTGGCTTGAGATTGTAGCTAACCGTCACATTGTTGCAGCTGTTAGATATATACAGGTGAGTGTGTTGCAAACTGTCGCACATTGTCACTGCAACAGTACTGTAGCTTATTAATTGTTGCGCATTGTCGCAGAAGTATGATATATACTGGGGGGTGTGTCGCAAACTGTCGCACAATGTGACTGCGGCAGTATTGTAGCTTATTAATTGTCGCACATTGTCACAGAAGTAAGATACATACTGACGTTAGTGTCACAGACTATCGCAGCCACTGTATTAATTGTGCTTGTCGGCTTGAGATTGTAGCTAACCGTCGCATTGTCGCAGCTGTTAGATATATACAGGTGAGTGTGTCGCAAACTGTCGCACATTGTCACTGTGACAGTACTGTAGCTTATTCATTTTGCACATTCTTGCAGAGGTAAGGTATATACTGGGCTGAGTGTCACACTGACTGTCGAAAATTGTCAAGATATATCTGGGGTGTGTGTCGCAAACTGTCGCACATTGTGACTGCAACAGTATTGTAGCTTATTAATTGTCGCACATTGGCACAGAAGAAAGATACACACTGAGGTGAGTGGTGCAGTCTGTCGCAGCAACAATACTAATTGTCATGTGTCAGCTTCAGACTGTAGATAACCGTCGCACACTGTCGCATTGTCGCACAGGTAAGATATATCCTGGGATTTGTGTGGCAAACTGTCACAGTGTCGCAGCAGTGGTATTAATTGTCACAGGTCAGCTTGAGGATGTTGCTAACTGTCGCACATTGTCGCAGTTGTAAGATATATACTGGGATGAGTGTTGCATACTGTCGCACATTGTCACTGCGACAGTATTGAAGCTTATTAATTGTCGCACATTGTCGCAGAAGTAAGATATATACTGAGGTGAGTGTCGCACACCGTTGCAGCAACTGTATTAATTTTGCTTGCCGGCTTGAGACTGTAGCTTACTGTCACACATTGTCGCATTGTTGCACAGGTAGGATATATACTGGGGTGAGTGTTGCACACTGTCGCAGCAACTGTATTAATTGTGCTTGCCGGCTTGAGATTGTAGCCAACCGTCGGACATTGTTGCATTGTCGCAGTGGTAAGATATATACTGGGGTGAGTGTCGCAGACTGTCACAGCGACTGTATTAATTGTCACATGTCAGCTTGAGGATGTGGCTAAATGTGTCGCATTGTCGCAGTGGTAAGATATAAACTGGGGTGAGTGTCGCAGACTGTCGCAGAGACTGTATTAATTGTCGCATGTCAGCTTGTGGATGTGGTTAACCGTCGCACATTGTCCCATTGGTAAGATATATACTGGGGTGAGTGTCGCAGACTGTCGCAGAGACTGTATTAATTGTCGCATGTCAGCTCGTGGATGTGGTTAACCGTCGCACATTGTCCCATTGTCGCAGTGGTAAGATATATATACTGGGGTGAGTGTCGCAGACTGTTGCAGAGACTGTATTAATTGTCGCATGTCAGCTTGTGGATGTGGTTAACCGTCGCACATTGTCGCATTGTCGCAGTGGTAAGATATATACTGGGGTGAGTGTCGCAGACTGTCGCAGCGACTGTATTAATTGTCGCATGTCAGCTTGAGATAGTAGCCAACCGTCGCACATTGTAGCATTGTCACACAGGTAGGATATATCCTGGGGTGTGTAATGCTGACTATCGTACTTGGTTTTAGCGACAATGGCAGCTTGAGGATTTGGCCAACTGTCGCACATTGTCGCATTGTTGCAGTGGTAACATATATACTGGGGTGAGTGTCCCTGCCTGAAAGATTAGGAGGGTTTTGCACCTTGAGGATTTGGCTAACCGTCGCACACTGTCGCATTGTCGCAGTGGTAAGGTATATACTGGGATGAGTGTCGCAGACTGTCGCAGCGACTGTATTAATTGTCGCATGTCAGCTTGAGGATGTGGCCAACTGTCGCACTTTGTCGCATTGTCGCAGTTGTAAGATACATCCTGGAGTGCATGTCCCTGCCTGAAGGGGTAGAAGGTTTTGCACCTTGAGGATTTGGCTAACCGTCGCACACTGTCGCATTGTCGCAGTGGTAAGATATATACTGGGGTGAGTGTCGCAGACTGTCGCAGCGACTGTATTAATTGTCGCATGTCAGCTTGAGATAGTAGCCAACCATCGCACATTGTCCCATTGTCGCACAGGTAGGATATATCCTGGGGTGACTGTCGCACATTGTGACTGCGACAGTGTTGTAGCTTATTAATTGTCGCACATTGTCACAGAAGTAAGATACATACTGACGTTAGTGTCGCAGACTATCGCAGCGACTGTATTAATTGTGCTTGTTGGCTTGAGATTGTAGCTAACCGTCACATTGTTGCAGCTGTTAGATATATACAGGTGAGTGTGTTGCAAACTGTCGCACATTGTCACTGCAACAGTACTGTAGCTTATTAATTGTTGCGCATTGTCGCAGAAGTATGATATATACTGGGGGGTGTGTCGCAAACTGTCGCACATTGTGACTGCGACAGTGTTGTAGCTTATTAATTGTCGCACATTGTCACAGAAGTAAGATACATACTGACGTTAGTGTCGCAGACTATCGCAGCGACTGTAATAATTGTGCTTGTTGGCTTGAGATTGTAGCTAACCGTCACATTGTTGCAGCTGTTAGATATATACAGGTGAGTGTGTTGCAAACTGTCGCACATTGTCACTGCAACAGTACTGTAGCTTATTAATTGTTGCGCATTGTCGCAGAAGTATGATATATACTGGGGGGTGTGTCGCAAACTGTCGCACAATGTGACTGCGGCAGTATTGTAGCTTATTAATTGTCGCACATTGTCACAGAAGTAAGATACATACTGACGTTAGTGTCACAGACTATCGCAGCCACTGTATTAATTGTGCTTGTCGGCTTGAGATTGTAGCTAACCGTCGCATTGTCGCAGCTGTTAGATATATACAGGTGAGTGTGTCGCAAACTGTCGCACATTGTCACTGTGACAGTACTGTAGCTTATTCATTTTGCACATTCTTGCAGAGGTAAGGTATATACTGGGCTGAGTGTCACACTGACTGTCGAAAATTGTCAAGATATATCTGGGATGTGTGTCGCAAACTGTCGCACATTGTGACTGCAACAGTATTGTAGCTTATTAATTGTCGCACATTGGCACAGAAGAAAGATACACACTGAGGTGAGTGGTGCAGTCTGTCGCAGCAACAATACTAATTGTCATGTGTCAGCTTCAGACTGTAGATAACCGTCGCACACTGTCGCATTGTCGCACAGGTAAGATATATCCTGGGATTTGTGTGGCAAACTGTCACAGTGTCGCAGCAGTGGTATTAATTGTCACAGGTCAGCTTGAGGATGTTGCTAACTGTCGCACATTGTCGCAGTTGTAAGATATATACTGGGATGAGTGTTGCATACTGTCGCACATTGTCACTGCGACAGTATTGAAGCTTATTAATTGTCGCACATTGTCGCAGAAGTAAGATATATACTGAGGTGAGTGTCGCACACCGTTGCAGCAACTGTATTAATTTTGCTTGCCGGCTTGAGACTGTAGCTTACTGTCACACATTGTCGCATTGTTGCACAGGTAGGATATATACTGGGGTGAGTGTTGCACACTGTCGCAGCAACTGTATTAATTGTGCTTGCCGGCTTGAGATTGTAGCCAACCGTCGGACATTGTTGCATTGTCGCAGTGGTAAGATATATACTGGGGTGAGTGTCGCAGACTGTCACAGCGACTGTATTAATTGTCACATGTCAGCTTGAGGATGTGGCTAAATGTGTCGCATTGTCGCAGTGGTAAGATATAAACTGGGGTGAGTGTCGCAGACTGTCGCAGAGACTGTATTAATTGTCGCATGTCAGCTTGTGGATGTGGTTAACCGTCGCACATTGTCCCATTGGTAAGATATATACTGGGGTGAGTGTCGCAGACTGTCGCAGAGACTGTATTAATTGTCGCATGTCAGCTCGTGGATGTGGTTAACCGTCGCACATTGTCCCATTGTCGCAGTGGTAAGATATATATACTGGGGTGAGTGTCGCAGACTGTTGCAGAGACTGTATTAATTGTCGCATGTCAGCTTGTGGATGTGGTTAACCGTCGCACATTGTCGCATTGTCGCAGTGGTAAGATATATACTGGGGTGAGTGTCGCAGACTGTCGCAGCGACTGTATTAATTGTCGCATGTCAGCTTGAGATAGTAGCCAACCGTCGCACATTGTAGCATTGTCACACAGGTAGGATATATCCTGGGGTGTGTAATGCTGACTATCGTACTTGGTTTTAGCGACAATGGCAGCTTGAGTATTTGGCCAACTGTCGCACATTGTCGCATTGTCGCAGTTGTAAGATACATCCTGGAGTGCATGTCCCTGCCTGAAGGGGTAGAAGGTTTTGCACCTTGAGGATTTGGCTAACCGTCGCACACTGTCGCATTGTCGCAGTGGTAAGATATATACTGGGGTGAGTGTCGCAGACTGTCGCAGCGACTGTATTAATTGTCGCATGTCAGCTTGAGATAGTAGCCAACCATCGCACATTGTCCCATTGTCGCACAGGTAGGATATATCCTGGGGTGTGTAATGCTGACTGTCGCACTTGGCAGCTTTAGCGACAATGGCAGCTTGAGGATTTGGCCAACTGTCGCACATTGTCGCATTGTCGCACTGGTAAGATATATACTGGGGTGAGTGTCGCAGACTGTCGCAGCGACTGTATTAATTGTCGCATGTCAGCTTGTGGATGTGGTTAACTGTCGCACATTGTCGCATTGTCGCAGTGGTAAGATATATACTGGGGTGAGTGTCGCAGACTGTTAAAGCGACTGTATTTATAATTGTCGCATGTCAGCTTGTGGATGTGGTTAACTGTCGCACATTGTCGCATTGTCGCAGTGGTAAGATATATACTGGGGTGAGTGTCGCAGACTGTTAAAGCGACTGTATTTATAATTGTTGCATGTCAGCTTGAGGATATGGCCAACTGTCGCACATTGTCGCATTGTCGCAGTGGTAAGATATATACTGGGGTGAGTGTCGCAGACTGTCGCAGCCACTGTATTAATTGTCGCATGTCAGATTGAAGATGTGGCTAACCGTCGCACATTGTCGCAGTGGTAAGATATATACTGGGGTTAGTGTCGCAGACTGTCGCAGCGACTGTATTAATTGTCGCACGTCAGCTTGAGATAGTAGCCAACCGTCGCACATTGTAGCATTGTAGCACAGGTAGGATATATCCTGGGTGTGTAATGCTGACTGTCGCACTTGGTTTTAGCGACAATGGCAGCTTGAGGATTTGGCCAACTGTCGCACATTGTCGCATTGTCGCAGTGGTAAGATATATACTGGGGTGAGTGTCGCAGACTGTTGCAGCGACTGTATTAATTGTCGCATGTCAGCTTGTGGATGTGGTTAACTGTCGCACATTGTCGCATTGTCGCAGTGGTAAGATATATACTGGGGTGAGTGTCGCAGACTGTCGCAGCGACTGTATTAATTGTCGCATGTCAGCTTGAGGATGTGGCCAACTGTCGCACATTGTCGCATTGTCGCAGTGGTAAGATATATACTGGGGTGAGTGTCGCAGACTGTCGCAGCGACTGTATTAATTGTCGCATGTTAGCTTGAAGATGTGGCTAACCGTCGCACATTGTCGCAGTGGTAAGATATATACTGGGGTGAGTGTCACAGACGATCGCAGCGACTGTATTAATTGTCGCATGTCAGCTTGAGATAGTAGCCAACCGTCGCACATTGTCGCATTGTCGCACAGGTAGGATATATCCTGGGGTGTGTAATGCTGACTGTCGCACTTGGTTTTAGCGACAATGGCAGCTTGAGGATTTGGCCAACTGTCGCACATTGTCGCATTGTCGCAGTGGTAAGATATATACTGGGGCGAGTGTCGCAGACTGTCGCAGCGACTGTATTAATTGTCACATGTCAGCTTGTGGATGTGGCTAACCGTCGCACATTGTCGCATTGTCGCACTGGTAAGATATATACTGGGGTGAGTGTCCCAGACTGTCGCAGCGACTATATTAATTGTCGCATGTCAGCTTGTGGATGTGGTTAACTGTCGCACATTGTTGCATTGTTGCAGTGGTAAGATATATACTGGGGTGAGTGTCGCAGACTGTCGCAGCGACTGTATAATTGTCGCATGTCAGCTTGAGATTGTAGCCAACCGTCGCACATTGTTGCATTGTCGCAGTTGTAAGATACATCCTGGAGTGCATGTCCCTGCCTGAAGGGGTAGAAGGTTTTTGCACCTTGAGGATTTGGCTAACCGTCGCACACTGTCGCATTGTCGCAGTGGTAAGATATGTACCGGGGTGAGTGTCGCAGACTGTCGCAGCAATGGTATCAATTGTCGCATGTCAGCTTGAGGATGTGGTTAACCCTCGCAAATTGTCGCAGTGGTAAGATATATACTGGGGTGAGTGTCGCAGACTGTCGCAGCGACTGTATTAATTGTCGCATGTCAGCTTGAGATAGTGAGATTGTAGCCAACCGTCGCACATTGTCGCATTGTCGCAGTTGTAAGATACATCCTGGAGTGCATGTCCCTGCCTGAAGGGGTAGAAGGTTTTGCACCTTGAGGATTTGGCTAACCGTCGCACATTGTCGCATTGTCGCACTGGTAAGATATATACTGGGGTGAGTGTCGCAGACTGTCGCAGCAACTGTATTAATTGTCGCATGTCAGCTTGAGATAGTAGCCAACCGTCGCACATTGTCGCATTGTCGCAGTGGTAAGATATATACTGGGGTGAGTGTCGCAGACTGTTGCAGCGACTGTATTAATTGTCGCATGTCACCTTGAGGATGTGGCTAACCGTTGCACATTGTCGCATTGTCGCAGTGGTGAGTTATATACTGGAGTGAGTGTCGCAGACTGTCGCAGCGACTGTATGAATTGTCGCATGTCAGCTTGAAGATGTGGCTAACCGTTTCACATTGTCCCATTGTCTCAGTGGTAAGATATATACTGGGGTGAGTGTCGCAGACTGTCGCAGCGACTGTATTAATTGTCGCACGTCAGCTTGAGATAGTAGCCAACCGTCCCACATTGTAGCATTGTCGCACAGGTAGGATATATCCTGGGTGTGTAATGCTGACTGTCGCACTTGGTTTTAGCGACAATGGCAGCTTGAGGATTTGGCCAACTGTCGCACATTGTCGCATTGTCGCAGTGGTAAGATATATACTTAGATGAGTGTCCCTGCCTGAAAGATTAGGAGGGTTTTGCACCTTGAGGATTTGGCTAACCGTCGCACACTGTCGCATTGTCGCAGTGGTAAGGTATATACTGGGGTGAGTGTGGCAGACTGTTGCAGCGACTGTATTAATTGTCGCATGTCAGCTTGAGGATGTGGCCAACTGTCGCACATTGTCGCAGTTGTATGATACATCCTGGAGTGCATGTCCCTGCCTGAAGGGGTAGAAGGTTTTGCACCTTGAGGATTTGGCTAACCATCGCACACTGTCGTATGGTCGCAGTGGTAAGATATATACTGGGGTGAGTGTCGCAGACTGTCGCAGCGACTGTATTAATTGTCGCATGTCAGCTTGAGGATGTGGCCAACTGTCGCACATTGTCACATTGTCGCAGTGGTAAGATATATACTGGGGTGAGTGTCGTAGACTGTCGCAGCAACTGTATTAATTGTCGCATGTCAGCTTGAAGATGTGGCTAACCGTCGCACATTGTCGCACTGGTAAGATATATACTGAGGTGAGTGTCGCAGACTGTCGCAGCGACTGTATTAATTGTCGCATGTCAGCTTGAGATAGTAGCCAACCGTCGCACATTGTCGCATTGTCGCACAGGTAGGATATATCCTGGGGTGTGTAATGCTGACTGTCGCACTTGGTTTTAGCGACAATGGCAGCTTGAGCATTTGGCCAACTGTCGCACATTGTCGCATTGTCGCAGTGGTAAGATATATACTCGGGTGAGTGTCGCAGACTGTCGCAGCGACTGTATTAATTGACGCATGTCAGCTTGTGGATGTGGTTAACTGTCGCACATTGTCGCATTGTCGCAGTGGTAAGATATATACTGGGGTGAGTGTCGCAGACTGTCGCAGCGACTGTATTGATTGTCGCATGTCAGCTTGTGGATGTGGCTAACCGTCGCACATTGTCGCATTGTCGCACTGGTAAGATATATACTGGGGTGAGTGTCGCAGACTGTCTCAGCCACTGTATTAATTGTCGCATGTCAGCTTGAGGAAGTGGCCAACTGTCGCACATTGTCGCATTGGAAAGATATATACTGGGGTGAGTGTCGCAGACTGTCGCAGCGACTGTATTTATTGTCGCATGTCAGCTTGAAGATGTGGCTAACCGTCGCACATTGTCGCACTGGTAAGATATATACTGGGGTGAGTGTCGCAGACTGTCGCAGCGACTGTATTAATTGTCGCATGTCAGCTTGAGATAGTAGCCAACCGTCGCACATTGTCGCATTGTCGCAGTGGTAAGATATATACTGGGGTGAGTGTCGCAGACTGTTGCAGCGACTGTATTAATTGTCGCATGTCAGCTTGAAGATGTGGCTAACCGTTTAACATTGTCGCATTGTCTCAGTGGTAAGATATATACTGGGGTGAGTGTCGCAGACTGTCGCAGCGACTGTATTAATTGTCGCACGTCAGCTTGAGATAGTAGCCAACGGTCGCACATTGTCGCATTGTCGCAGTGGTAAGATATATACTGGGGTGAGTGTCGCAGACTGTCGCAGCGACTGTATTAATTGTCGCATGTCAGCTTGAGGATGTGGCCAACTGTCGCACATTGTCGCATTGTCGCAGTGGTAAGATATATACTAGGGTGAGTGTCGCAGACTGTCGCAGCGACTGTATTAATTGTCGCATGTCAGCTTGAAGATGTGGCTAACCGTCGCACATTGTCGCAGTGGTAAGATATATACTGGGGTGAGTGTCGCAGACGATCGCAGCGACTGTATTAATTGTCGCATGTCAGCTTGAGATAGTAGCCAACCGTCGCACATTGTCGCATTGTCGCACAGGTAGGATATATCCTGGGGTGTGTAATGCTGACTGTCGCACTTGGTTTTAGCGACAATGGCAGCTTGAGGATTTGGCCAACTGTCGCACATTGTCGCATTGTTGCAGTGGTAAGATATATACTGGGGCGAGTGTCGCAGACTGTCGCAGCGACTGTATTAATTGTCACATGTCAGCTTGTGGATGTGGCTAACCGTCGCACATTGTCGCATTGTCGCACTGGTAAGATATATACTGGGGTGAGTGTCGCAGACTGTCGCAGCGACTATATTAATTGTCGCATGTCAGCTTGTGGATGTGGTTAACTGTCGCACATTGTTGCATTGTTGCAGTGGTAAGATATATACTGGGGTGAGTGTCGCAGACTGTCGCAGCGACTGTATAATTGTCGCATGTCAGCTTGAGATTGTAGCCAACCGTCGCACATTGTTGCATTGTCGCAGTTGTAAGATACATCCTGGAGTGCATGTCCCTGCCTGAAGGGGTAGAAGGTTTTTGCACCTTGAGGATTTGGCTAACCGTCGCACACTGTCGCATTGTCGCAGTGGTAAGATATGTACCGGGGTGAGTGTCGCAGACTGTCGCAGCAATGGTATCAATTGTCGCATGTCAGCTTGAGGATGTGGTTAACCCTCGCAAATTGTCGCAGTGGTAAGATATATACTGGGGTGAGTGTCGCAGACTGTCGCAGCGACTGTATTAATTGTCGCATGTCAGCTTGAGATAGTGAGATTGTAGCCAACCGTCGCACATTGTCGCATTGTCGCAGTTGTAAGATACATCCTGGAGTGCATGTCCCTGCCTGAAGGGGTAGAAGGTTTTGAACCTTGAGGATTTGGCTAACCGTAGCACATTGTCGCATTGTCGCACTGGTAAGATATATACTGGGGTGAGTGTCGCAGACTGTCGCAGCAACTGTATTAATTGTCGCATGTCAGCTTGAGATAGTAGCCAACCGTCGCACATTGTCGCATTGTCGCAGTGGTAAGATATATACTGGGGTGAGTGTCGCAGACTGTTGCAGCGACTGTATTAATTGTCGCATGTCACCTTGAGGATGTGGCTAACCATCGCACATTGTCGCATTGTCGCAGTGGTGAGTTATATACTGGAGTGAGTGTCGCAGACTGTCGCAGCGACTGTATGAATTGTCGCATGTCAGCTTGAAGATGTGGCTAACCGTTTCACATTGTCGCATTGTCTCAGTGGTAAGATATATACTGGGGTGAGTGTCGCAGACTGTCGCAGCGACTGTATTAATTGTCGCACGTCAGCTTGAGATAGTAGCCAACCGTCCCACATTGTAGCATTGTCGCACAGGTAGGATATATCCTGGGTGTGTAATGCTGACTGTCGCACTTGGTTTTAGCGACAATGGCAGCTTGAGGATTTGGCCAACTGTCGCACATTGTCGCATTGTCGCAGTGGTAAGATATATACTGGGATGAGTGTCCCTGCCTGAAAGATTAGGAGGGTTTTGCACCTTGAGGATTTGGCTAACCGTCGCACACTGTCGCATTGTCGCAGTGGTAAGGTATATACTGGGGTGAGTGTGGCAGACTGTTGCAGCGACTGTATTAATTGTCGCATGTCAGCTTGAGGATGTGGCCAACTGTCGCACATTGTCGCAGTTGTATGATACATCCTGGAGTGCATGTCCCTGCCTGAAGGGGTAGAAGGTTTTGCACCTTGAGGATTTGGCTAACCGTCGCACACTGTCGTATGGTCGCAGTGGTAAGATATATACTGGGGTGAGTGTCGCAGACTGTCGCAGCGACTGTATTAATTGTCGCATGTCAGCTTGAGGATGTGGCCAACTGTCGCACATTGTCACATTGTCGCAGTGGTAAGATATATACTGGGGTGAGTGTCGCAGACTGTCGCAGCGACTGTATTAATTGTCGCATGTCAGCTTGAAGATGTGGCTAACCGTCGCACATTGTCGCACTGGTAAGATATATACTGGGGTGAGTGTCGCAGACTGTCGCAGCGACTGTATTAATTGTCGCATGTCAGCTTGAGATAGTAGCCAACCGTCGCACATTGTCCGTTGTCGCACAGGTAGGATATATCCTGGGGTGTGTAATGCTGACTGTCGCACTTGGTTTTAGCGACAATGGCAGCTTGAGCATTTGGCCAACTGTCGCACATTGTCGCATTGTCGCAGTGGTAAGATATATACTCGGGTGAGTGTCGCAGACTGTCGCAGCGACTGTATTAATTGTCGCATGTCAGCTTGTGGATGTGGTTAACTGTCGCACATTGTCGCATTGTCGCAGTGGTAAGATATATACTGGGGTGAGTGTCGCAGACTGTCGCAGCGACTGTATTGATTGTCGCATGTCAGCTTGTGGATGTGGCTAACCGTCGCACATTGTCGCATTGTCGCACTGGTAAGATATATACTGGGGTGAGTGTCGCAGACTGTCTCAGCCACTGTATTAATTGTCGCATGTCAGCTTGAGGAAGTGGCCAACTGTCGCACATTGTCGCATTGGAAAGATATATACTGGGGTGAGTGTCGCAGACTGTCGCAGCGACTGTATTAATTGTCGCATGTCAGCTTGAAGATGTGGCTAACCGTCGCACATTGTCGCACTGGTAAGATATATACTGGGGTGAGTGTCGCAGACTGTCGCAGCGACTGTATTAATTGTCGCATGTCAGCTTGAGATAGTAGCCAACCGTCGCACATTGTCGCATTGTCGCAGTGGTAAGATATATACTGGGGTGAGTGTCGCAGACTGTTGCAGCGACTGTATTAATTGTCGCATGTCAGCTTGAAGATGTGGCTAACCGTTTAACATTGTCGCATTGTCTCAGTGGTAAGATATATACTGGGGTGAGTGTCGCAGACTGTCGCAGCGACTGTATTAATTGTCGCACGTCAGCTTGAGATAGTAGCCAACGGTCTCACATTGTAGCATTGTCGCACAGGTAGGATATATCCTGGGTGTGTAATGCTGACTGTTGCACTTGGTTTTAGCGACAATGGCAGCTTGAGGATTTGGCCAACTGTCGCACATTGTCGCATTGTCGCAGTGGTAAGATATATACTGGGGTGAGTGTCCCTGCCTCAAAGATTAGGAGGGTTTTGCACCTTGAGGATTTGGCTAACCGTCGCACACTGTCGCATTGTCCCAGTGGTAAGGTATATACTGGGGTGAGTGTGGCAGACTGTCGCAGCGACTGTATTAATTGTCGCATGTCAGCTTGAGGATGTGGCCAACTGTCGCACATTGTCGCAGTTGTATGATACATCCTGGAGTGCATGTCCCTGCCTGAAGGGGTAGAAGGTTTTGCACCTTGAGGATTTGGCTAACCTTCGCACACTGTCGCATTGTCGCAGTGGTAAGATATATACTGGGGTGAGTGTCGCAGACTGTCGCAGCGACTGTATTAATTGTCGCATGTCAGCTTGAGGATGTGGCTAACCGTCGCACATTGTCGCACTGGTAAGATATATACTGGGGTGAGTGTCGCAGACGGTTGCAGCGACTGTATTAATTGTTGCATGTCAGCTTGAGATAGTAGCCAACCGTCGCACATTGTCGCATTGTGGCACAGGTAGGATATATCCTGGAGTGTGTAATGCTGACTGTTGCACTTGGTTTTAGCGACAATGGCAGCTTGAGGATTTGGCCAACTGTCGCACATTGTCGCATTGTCGCAGTGGTAAGATATATACTGGGGCGGGGGTCGCAGACTGTCGCAGCGACTGTATTAATTGTCGCATGTCAGCTTGTGGATGTGGTTAACTGTCGCACATTGTCGCATTGTCGCAGTGGTAAGATATATACTGGGATGAGTGTCGCAGACTGTTGCAGCGACTGTATTAATTGTCGCATGTCAGCTTGTGGATGTGGCTAACCGTCGCACATTGTCGCATTGTCCCACTGGTAAGATAAATACTGGGGTGAGTGTCGCAGACTGTCGCAGCGACTGTATTAATTGTCGCATGTCAGCTTGAGGATGTGGCCAACTGTCGCACATTGTTGCATTGGTAAGATATATACTGGGGTGAGTGTCACAGACTGTCGCAGCGACTGTATTAATTGTCGCATGTCAGCTTGAAGATGTGGCTAACCGTCGCACATTGTCGCACTGGTAAGATATATACTGGGGTGAGTTTCGCAGACTGTCGCAGCGACTGTATTAATTGTCGCATGTCAGCTTGAAGATGTGGCTAACCGTCGCACATTGTCGCACTGGTAAGATATATACTGGGGTGAGTGTCGCAGACGGTCGCAGCGACTGTATTAATTGTCGCATGTCAGCTTGAGATAGTAGCCAACCGTCGCACATTGTCGCATTGTCGCACAGGTAGGATATATCCTGGGGTGTGTAATGCTGACTGTCGCACTTGGTTTAAGTGACAATGGCAGCTTGAGGATTTGGCCAACTGTCGCACATTGTCGCATTGTCGCAGTGGTAAGATATATACTGGGGCGAGTGTCGCAGCGACTGTATTAATTGTCGCATGTCAGCTTGTGGATGTGGTTAACTGTCGCACATTGTCGCATTGTCGCAGTGGTAAGATATATACTGGGGTGAGTGTCGCAGACTGTCGCAGCGACTGTATTAATTGTCCCATGTCAGCTTGTGGATGTGGCTAACCGTCGCACATTGTCGCATTGTCGCACTGGTAAGATATATACTGGGGTGAATGTCGCAGACTGTCGCAGCAACTGTATTAATTGTCGCATGTCAGCTTGTGGATGTGGTTAACTGTCGCACATTGTTGCATTGTCGCAGTGGTAAGATATACTGGGGTGAGTGTCACAGACTGTCGCAGTGACTGTATAATTGTCGCATGTCAGCTTGAGATTGTAGCCAACCGTCGCACATTGTTGCATTGTCGCAGTTGTAAGATACATCCTGGAGTGCATGTCCCTGCCTGAAGGGGTAGAAGGTTTTGCACCTTGAGGATTTGGCTAACCGTCGCACACTGTCGCATTGTCGCAGTGGTAAGATATGTACCAGGGTGAGTGTCGCAGACTGTCGGAGCAATGGTATCAATTGTCGCATGTCAGCTTGAGGATGTGGTTAACCCTCGCAAATTGTCGCAGTGGTAAGATATATACTGGGGTGAGTGTCGCAGACTGTCGCTGCGACTGTATTAATTGTCGCATGTCAGCTTGAGATAGTGAGATTGTAGCCAACCGTCGCACATTGTCGCATTGTCGCAGTTGTAAGATACATCCTGGAGTGCATGTCCCTGCCTGAAGGGGTAGAAGGTTTTGCACCTTGAGGATTTGGCTAACCGTCGCACATTGTCGCATTGTCGCACTGCTAAGATATATACTGGGGTGAGTGTCGCAGACTGTCGCAGCGACTGTATTAATTGTCGCATGTCAGCTTGTGGATGTGGCTAACCGTCGCACATTGTCGCATTGTCGCAGTGGTAAGATATATACTGGGGTGAGTGTAGCAGACTGTCGCAGCGACTGTATTAATTGTCGCATGTCAGCTTGTGGATGTGGTTAACTGTCGCACATTGTCGCATTGTCGCAGTGGTAAGATATATACTGGGGTGAGTGTCGCAGACTGTCGCAGCGACTGTATTAATTGTCGCAAGTCAGCTTGAGGATGTGGCCAACTGTCGCACATTGTCGCATTGTCGCAGTGGTAAGATATATACTGGGGTGAGTGTCGCAGACTGTCGCAGCGACTGTATTAATTGTCGCATGTCAGCTTGAAGATGTGGCTAACCGTCGCACATTGTCGCATTGGTAAGATATATACTCGGGTGAGTGTCGCAGACTGTCGCAGCGACTGTATTAATTGTCGCATGTCAGCTTGAGATAGTAGCCAACCGTCGCACATTGTCGCATTGTCGCACAGGTAGGATATATCCTGGGGTGTGTAATGCTGACTGTCGCACTTGGTTTTAGCGACAATGGCAGCTTGAGGATTTGGCCAACTGTCGCACATTGTCGCATTGTCGCACTGGTAAGATATATACTGGGGCGAGTGTCGCAGACTGTTGCAGCGACTGTATTAATTGTTGCATGTCAGCTTGTGGATGTGGTTAACTGTCGCACATTGTCGCATTGTCGCAGTGGTAAGATATATACTGGGGTGAGTGTCGCAGACTGTCGCAGCGACTGTATTAATTGTCGCATGTCAGCTTGTGGATGTGGCTAACCGTCGCACATTGTCGCACTGGTAAGATATATACTGGGGTGAGTGTCGCAGACTGTCGCAGCGACTGTATTAATCGTCGCATGTCAGCTTGTGGATGTGGTTAACTGTCGCACATTGTTGCATTGTCGCAGTGGTAAGATATATACTGGGGTGAGTGTCGCAGACTGTCGCAGCGACTGTATAATTGTCGCATGTCAGCTTGAGATTGTAGCCAACCGTCGCACATAGTCGCATTGTCGCAGTTGTAGTTTACATCCTGGAGTGCATGTCCCTGCCTGAAAGGGTAGAAGGTTTTGCACCTTGAGGATTTGGCTAACCATCGCACACTGTCGCATTGTCGCAGTGGTAAGATATGTACCGGGGTGAGTGTCGCAGACTGTCGCAGCAATGGTATCAATTGTCGCATGTCAGCTTGAGGATGTGGTTAACCCTCGCAAATTGTCGCAGTGGTAAGATATATACTGGGGTGAGTGTCGCAGACTGTCGCAGCGACTGTATTAATTGTCGCATGTCAGCTTGAGATAGTGAGATTGTAGCCAACCGTCGCACATTGTCGCATTGTCGCAGTTGTAAGATACATCCTGGAGTGCATGTCCCTGCCTGAAGGGGTAGAAGGTTTTGCACCTTGAGGATTTGGCTAACCGTCACACATTGTCGCATTGTCGCACTGGTAAGATATATACTGGGGTGAGTGTCGCAGACTGTCGCAGCGACTGTATTAATTGTCGCATGTCAGCTTGAGATAGTAGCCAACCGTCACATTGTCGCACTGGTAAGATATATACTGGGGTGAGTGTCGCAGACTGTTGCAGCGACTGTATTAATTGTCGCATGTCACCTTGAGGATGTGGCTAACCGTCGCACATTGTCGCATTGTCGCAGTGGTAAGATATATACTGGAGTGAGTGTCGCAGACTGTCGCAGCGACTGTATGAATTGTCGCATGTCAGCTTGAAGATGTGGCTAACCGTCGCACATTGTCGCATTGTCTCAGTGGTAAGATATATACTGGGGTGAGTGTCGCAGACTGTCGCAGCGACTGTATTAATTGTCGCACGTCAGCTTGAGATAGTAGCCAACTGTCGCACATTGTAGCATTGTCGCACAGGTAGGATATATCCTGGGTGTGTAATGCTGACTGTTGCACTTGGTTTTAGCGACAATGGCAGCTTGAGGATTTGGCCAACTATCGCACATTGTTGCATTGTCGCAGTGGAAAGATATATACTGGGGTGAGTGTCCCTGCCTGAAAGATTAGGAGGGTTTTGTACCTTGAGGATTTGGCTAACGGTCGCACACTGTCGCATTGTCGCAGTGGTAAGGTATATACTGGGGTGAGTGTGGCAGACTGTCGCAGCGACTGTATTAATTGTCGCATGTCAGCTTGAGGATGTGGCCAACTGTCGCACATTGTCACAGTTGTATGATACATCCTGGAGTGCATGTCCCTGCCTGAAGGGGTAGAAGGATTTGCACCTTGAGGATTTGGCTAACCGTCGCACACTGTCGCATTGGCGCAGTGGTAAGATATATACTGGGGTGAGTGTCGCAGACTGTCGCAGCGACTGTATTAATTGTCGCATGTCAGCTTGAGGATGTGGCCAACTGTCGCACATTGTCGCATTGTCGCAGTGGTAAGATATATACTGGGGTGAGTGTCGCAGACTGTCGCAGCGACTGTATTAATTGTCGCATGTCAGCTTGAAGATGTGGCTAACCGTCGCACATTGTCGCACTGGTAAGATATATACTGGTGTGAGTGTCGCAGACTGTCGCAGCGACTGTATTAATTGTCGCATGTCAGCTTGAGATAGTAGCCAACCGTCGCACATTGTCGCATTGTCGCACAGGTAGGATATATCCTGGGGTGTGTAATGCTGACTGTCGCAGCGACTGTATTAATTGTCGCATGTCAGCTTGAGATTGTAGCCAACCGTCGCACATTGTCGCATTGTCGCAGTGGTAAGATATATACTGGGGTGAGTGTCGCAGACTGTCGCAGGGACTGTATTAATTGTCGCATGTCAGCTTGTGGATGTGGTTAACTGTCGCACATTGTCGCATTGTCGCAGTGGTAAGATTTATACTGGGGTGAGTGTCGCAGACTGTCGCAGCGACTGTATTAATTGTCGCATGTCAGCTTGAGGATGTGGCTAACTGTCGCACATTGTCGCAGTGGTAAGATATATACTGGAATGAGTGTCGCAGACTGTCGCAGCGACTGTATTAATTGTCGCATGTCAGCTTGAAGATGTGGCTAACCGTCGCACATTGTCGCATTGTCGCACTGGTAAGATATACACTGGGGTGAGTGTCGCAGACTGTCGCAGCGACTGTATTAATTGTTGCATGTCAGCTTGAGATAGTAGCCAACCGTCGCACATTGTCGCATTGTCGCACAGGTAGGATATATCCTGGGGTGTGTAATGCTGACTGTCGCACTTGGTTTTAGCAACAATGGCAGCTTGAGGATTTGGCCAACTGTCGCACACTGTCGCATTGTCGCAGTGGTAAGATATATACTTGGGTGAGTGTCGCCGACTGTCGCAGCAATGGTAATAGTCGCTGCCGGATAGGGTAGAGGGTTTAGATTACTGTCACACATTGTCGCAGAGGGCATGGGGAGAGGCTGTCTGGAAGGGTAGAGGGTTTTTAGGCCAGGCAGCACATTGGTAAACCTCCATTTCCCCAACCCTCTACATTTTGATAAGGTGATATATAGACACATTGAAGGGGAAAATGACAGATATTGGGGAAATGGAGGTAATCCCAGTTATTGCCTGAGCGGTGTAACGGACATGGTCATAGATGGCAGCACTGACAGCTATTGTCAGGCCAAAGTGGGAAGACTTGATTTTCATGTCTGGCAAAATAACGTGTCTCCCGGCATGCATTGCTACATTGTGACAAATTAATCATCTGGAGTAGATAGCAGCATAGCCGGTTTGCTTTAGCGTGCCCAACATATCGTCATTAAAAACGATACCTTTTACAGATATATCTGTTGCAATATCAAGGGCGTATTAAAGTGTATCAAGATGCTCGAGAGGGGAGGTGCAGTAATTTCTAGTGCATCAAAATGTACAAGCAACTGCGCTTATGTAGTATTTTTTTTCGGGATAAACTTCAAGCTAGTCTAATTATAGAAACGTTATCTTGATGATCTTGCTGTGCCTGTGAAATAACAATCTCAATAGGCAGTGGCATCGAAGGTTATATCTTCAATAGATACAAGGCACTGTTTTGAGCTAGGAAATGCATATTAATTTTGGTATATTATCTTATATTTCAATGAATGCCATGAACGTTTTTAATATCACGAAATTCTTAAACAGACTCAAGAGTCAGTTTTAATAACTAAAACACTTAACTGCTAGCCGTAGCAATAGACCAGAAAAATGATCGACTTGAGAAATTGCTCCTGTCTCCTTACACAAAACAATGTTCAATAAACACATATATATATATAAAGATGAATGCCATCAAATGAACTCTGACCTTATAGGTCGTAAAATGTTGGACCCTGAATCTCCATGCTAAGTAGGGTTTCTCCACGTATCACAGATTATCAATAACAATCCCCAAGCATAAAAAAAACATGCTGATTATATATATTGATGAAGGCCAGACTTTTTTGTCGAATAAATTATACAACTGCAAAGTTTCAAATACCCTGCCTTGATGACATAATGCAACGCAGAAAATTGGTATGCATTAAATATGACCGGGTGCCTCAATTGCCGATGCCCTTTATTGTGCTTACCTAGTGATCCTGTAATAGAGAAATAAAGCGCACCCAAATTTGCACATATGATATGCTTATTTAGATTTATCTCCAAAATGTAACAAATTATGAATGACAACTGGGTCATGTGTATAACTGTTATTCGTTTCTCGCTCAGGATTTCCAATTGTGCATTATTGTTTTTCCGGTTGCAAAAACAAAGACTGACCTAAATATTTCTTAACGTTTGGTCCAGCAATGAACATGAATAGTTAAAGGTATATTTGACACGCCTAAAACATTACATTGTGGCTGGCTAGTCGATGGTATTTCTTCCCCTGTAGTCCATACTTGCTCCTGACCTAAACTAACTCTACATATATGTCGCCATAGGAACGGTCACAAGGATACCTCACTAGGCCCGTTTTTTATTGTAAGTAAAACGTTTCTGGTTAAGGTTTGTGTCCTGTCTGAATTTCAGGGTTATTTTGGACGTTAAAAGAGCCTGAATTTCACTTTAGACATTCTAGTTCAAATGGTTAAAATATGTGCCTTGTCTGGATTAAAGGCTGCTAAAAATCATGTGACGAAAGAGCTCAGATATAACTTTTAAAACAAATTAAGACCTATCATGGACCCAGTCACTAGCTTAATTATTGCTTCCACCATTTAGACAATCAGATTATTAAACCAATGTTTCATGGTATTAAAAAATCCCCTTAAAAAGATTAACGCTTAAAAAGCGCCATCTTACGGTTTTCGTTACGATTGTCCGTGTTAAAGTACTGTTACTTCATTTCTTATCAATTGGCATTGATCAAATTATCTCTGCAATAATTTACATATTTCCGTTGTTCCTGGATCACATAATATATGCTTCCTCAAGATTTACTTTTGTTTTATCTATGACTATCTGATAAACCCGGTATACCGGGCTTTTTACCAGGGTTGGGAAGATGAATTAACTAATATGAGGAATATTGGCTTAGTTTAATTAGTGGGATACTGTAATAATATAATATGTACAAATATTTTTCTTTGCATTTATTTTGTGGCGCTGCGGTCACGGCAGGAAATTCATAAATCGGTAGTAGATTACCTTGAAGACCTGCCGAGTGATTTTTACATTTGCTAACCGGGATGGGACGCGGGGGCACTTTGGGTTTCGATGATCTTTGACATGTTACTTTTGTTGGACGTATAAAGAATATGTTGATGTGAGAAAGACATGAACGATGAATTTAATGTACGTTTTAAGGAAGGAAACAATTCCTGAAGAAAGATACGAAAATAAGCATACTCCGTTAGTAGCAGAAACGGACCCAAGTGAAGTTGGAACAATTTTGTAGGCCTAATACATTAGCTCTTCTACCTCAGTCATTATACCACTCTAAATGACAGGTGTTTCAAAAAGTTTCCCTGTTTTCAGCTCAGCTCAGTGTTATCAATTAAGCTATAGCCATGGGCCATTGGCAGTCGTATGTTAGTCGTTTAGTACGATAAATAACAAATTGTAACCGTTTGATATCAAATTAACTTTTTATCACATGATAACAAAGATACAAGATGAACAATACAAACCGTGAGCGAAAGTAATATATACACATGCCAACATTTATGTGTACCATACCACGCAGTTAACCGTAATATCCTGTCTCTCCACTGTACAGTCGCCTAAGGGTCTACACCTGGTTACTTCGAGTTGTTGAGTTTGCAGGAACGCGGCCCAATTTCACACCAAAACAACGATGCAACTTACAATTGGAAAATTGTATTGATAAATTCTCCGAGATATTGCATCAATTAATGTCACCTGACCTGATGTCTACACAGCTTATTGTCCCGAGAGGCTTAATCACAGGTTTAAAATTATCAGGAATGTATGGATGATTGCACGGAAACAATTAATATTTGACAAACGTTCAAGTTAAATCGCGTATTTAAAAGCTACGAAGGACAAGGAATGTCCCACCATGTAGGGTTTTCATGTAGGGTTGGTTAGCTGTCTCCAGCTGTCTTTTATACAATTATCAAGTGTATGTGATGTGGCGGGTAAAGATCCAGATTCAGATGTATAACAGTGGTGCGTTAAGCATCAAATAATAACCTTGTGACAGTCAAAATATCAGTTCCCTCAGTTACTAGGGAAAAGTATTTAAGTCGAAATATACCGTTTCTATCCTGCAAACAAGAACCTTGCTTCTGTGTAAACATACCCTCCCGCACACGCTTTGACAGGAAGATTTACTTAATGTCATTTGAGGCAAATGCACACAGATGTTTGGCCAAAAAAAATTATTAGCGTACCTTTGATAAGCAGCGACTGTTGCTTAATATGGATGCATGGAAATAAGCTTCTCTGCTACAATACTGTACCGCCATGGTAATACTTTACCAGAAACTTCCACTAACCTGTGCAAAGCACCAAAAAGGCGAGGAACTATGGTGATTTTATGACTGGTATTCATAACCGCTAGAGATACTCCATACAAAGGAATGGAAACAAGAATGCACACGATTCATAAATTCTCTGGAAGTCATAAGCAAGAGTTCATTTGTTATTCAGGGTTCTATATACTGCTGCATGTGGTATATATCTTCAATGGTCTTAAAAACTACAGAAAAAAAAGGTTAAGCATAAAACGCCTTAACATCAATAATATATTATATATTTTCTGTGCTACTGAAAGTTAAAATGAACAGAAATATTTCAAGGTCAAGCTTTTCGTTTATCGGGTTATATGGCGTTAACATTGAGAATATTTAGTGATTAGAATATTGCTAATCTTTTTTTCAAATTTAATATGGGCTAATTATTTTAGTAAGGAATGATTACAAATATAGTGCACACGTTCAATTTCAGAACTAATATCTAAGAATGTTATCTTACCTGTTCCATGCTCCTGGTCCATCCAATCCTCTTTTCGAAAGCCTACCCAAAATCTGTCACAGGTCCAATTATGGTTCACTAGTTCATCTATCATGCCACGATCTATGACAAGCGCAATAGTGTAAACCTGAGTATGACTCAAACCCTTGGCTTCATGTCAAGTCAATTTTTCACAGTAATGTGTTAAACGAATGCCCTTGTATTTTCGACCAATAAACCGTCGAAGTAAATATGTGTTCTGGATCTGGTATATAAATAAGTATATTTATCAGTTTCCTGAGAGCCTATATGATTCTAGAATAAGAATACGTTTCTCTAAGATTATGCAGTTTATACGTAAAGCAAATATTACAAAACTGTAAGAAGCCCAGTTACATATTTGCATGTATAAACTGCAAAATATGGGGCATATTTGTAATGAACTGTAGCAGAAAGGGCTGTAGTATACATGAAATTTTACCTTTAAAAAGCACACGTCTTCAACCTGACAAATGCTCCTTGCTGTAGTGTCAGAAAAAGGCCCTGCCTCAGCTACGTGGTTATTAATCAAAACAAGCACATTTTACCTGATCATTTGTGTCTTTAAAGCAATGTGTGATTTCTGTGCATATTATAACAGGTGCATGATAAAAATGCTTAAATCTCTTTGATCGGTTCACACATATTCATTCAACCAGATGCAGATCCGAGCAGGGGAGGAGGTTTTAAGATGTCCGTAGGCCCTTTTTAGAAGCCCCAGCATATTTATAGGGTTCAGATCAAATTTTGACCCCCTTTTCTGGACTTTTGGACCTCCTTTTAGGTTTTTAATATTTAAGTGGGTTGAACTCCCATTTTCTGAAACCTGAATCCGCCTCTGTTAACTTTTATGAAACATCTTGCACAATATGTTCATAGCTAGCAATTATATATTGCAGAATTCGCCGGACTGGATGCAAATGCTTACCTCGTGTTTCTCCGTCAATCCATATGCACTCATGTTTGCTTCATATGACTCATGTTTGCTTTCCTCATGTTAAAAAAAACAAAGTTTTAGCTATTTAAATTTTCCGCCTCTTTGTATAAGCTCGTTTCCTTTGCAAGGCGATTATTTCGATAGTATATAATGCAACCGATACTCTGAAATTTCCAGTTTCAAGGGTCAGTAACCCGTGAACGATTCGATTGCAATTCATCACAGTTCGTCACCACATAAAATAAAAGGATGCCTTGGATATGATAGGACTGCTTGATGCAGGTCTGGTACATGGAGCAACAGGCATTTATTACAATACCGCTGGATCCCATTGCTTAATCAGTTTTCTTTTCTTGGCTTCTTGGTACTGATCTGGCCCTGCTGCTGCATTTGTAAAACCATTCCTTTAATAAGGTCCAATAACCATAGCGCACTCTTTTTGCAGAACATTCTTGACCGTTAGGACAAAAAGGTGAATAATTTTGGCCTCCTATTACTGATACAGTTTCCGGCAGTTTACATGCATCTTAGAAATCTGTTCTAGGCAATAAAGTAAAATGGTCAGATTGGATCATTTGTAACATATTAAACGCGATAGCCACGAGACATTCAGGGAATTTCCAGGTGGTCAAGAAAGACAATGAGTAACCCGGACCCTGACCAGTTAGGAATCGGTCGATAGGACTGCTAATTAGTGTTGAACTGAGATTGGAGATATGGCCCGAGTATAATGTTATTCACTGCTTTTGTGAGTTCATATGCTTAAGGCCATTAATGAGATTTCCTTGAAAGGGCATCCAATGTCGTGAATTATTAGCTCGAAGAATGAAAGTCATCTGAGCTATAGCGATCCCTGTTTGTTCGTCGTCCGTCGTAATTTTGTTAAAGTGGCCCAATCAAATAAGTTTTGATAGCAACCATTGGCGATATTAGGGCCCGTTATATTGCCAATACATACATTTTACTGCACGAAAGAACAATTATTTAAGGAAATCCCCCTCCCCTGCCAGTTATAAGTACATATAATTTGTTTTGGTATTGGCATTTGCGTTATCTTAACTAAATTTTCAACATGTCGGGATACTTACCTTGGACTCCGAGCAATGCTTGCGTAGGAACAGAGTAGCCAGCACGCGACAGATTTCCATTTAAAGTACGTGTTAATACCTAGATAGTCGCGTACGCGTGTGTGAGCTACATGCAGTGGTGGTAAGGCTGTGACTCGTGTATATCTAGATTACTTCAGGCATAATGGGTGAATAAAATAAGCCGAAAATAACCCATTGCATCAATTGAAGACATGTTCTAATCACTAACATGCTAACGTCCAATGGGCTAGTTGTTGCAACGGTATAACAACTTCATCCAAGATACTTTTAACGCTTGAATAAATAGACTAGCTCGAACCGTATTAGAGGAAGGCAATACAGGTAAGCGAATTTGCTTGTACATTATAATGCCCGCGACATCTTAGAAACTACAAAAAGCATAAAAATGGTTAAATGTACAATATACTGCTATATCTATGTCTGCTTGGTTCATATGTGTATGTTTTGGTATTCACCACATGGTTGAGCCTGAGTAAAACAATGTGCAATAGTCAGGGTGTGTACGCTTGCTTTATCAAGCACCTCGGTATAGAATTGAGATCACTTCGTCCTTCATACCTCATTTGCAAAGTCAGGCTGAGGGCAGATGTTCACTGAAAATTCTTAGGAGTATTGTCAGGACCTTTATTCCATGAGCCAGAGCAGATATTTGTACCTTCCACTTTGGCAAAACTGAAGTAGGTTTATATTTAAGGTCTATATATATATATATATATATATATATATATATATATATATATATATACGTATAGATATACAGTCGAACGCCTGCTAACGACCACGCCTCAATAACGGTCAATACGTCTATAACGGTCAGATTTTCCGGTCCCGAATTTTTGATCGTTATATTTCATAATCATTTTGTTGTCAATTACGGGCACTCCTCTATTCCGTATTACGGCCAGGTCTCTCGGTCCAGCAGGCCGGGAAATGCCTCAATTGCGGTCAGGGGCAGTGACTCCGTGACATGGGCTCAACAAATCGAGCGGTCACTTCTGAACTCAATATCATTACACAAGTGTCTGCTCTCACATATTCCTGTCTGTTAATTAGTGCGTGGATAAAGATACTACTCGACTGTGACTGAGTTGTTGGACACGTAGCCAGCGTCGCACTACCCCACTCTGCCTCATTAGTATGTACAATAGTATGGCATGTGTTCCTACCTGCGTGAATGTTTTGGAATCAGTCGTGCGAGCCGGATCTTAATCAGGGTGTTGTCATTTAATTAACGAATGACAACCAGCGGGTCCCGAAAAACGTTAGGCTAACTGTGGATCTTTAAACTTTCTTTAATGTCCTTGTCAACACATACATCAAACGAAAACAGTGCGGCAAACATCGCACAATTTACTCATACATAAATAATTATGAATGCAAATTAAACATTGTTTCATGTATAAAATGTTACGTATACTCTGTCCCAATCACTTTGACGTGATTGTAAATATTTTATTTATTTTTTTATTAATAACAGTTATTTTACTCTGTATTTACGTTTTATTTGTTGATTGTAATAAAGATTTGAACTTGGTTTCGTGATAACTTTTTTAAGCCCCCTATACTTGTCAAGTCCTGTATAACGGCCACTCCTGTATTAAGGCCTTTACATCCAGTCCCGATGGTGACCGTAATACAGGCGTTCTACTGTATATATATATATATATATATATATATATATATATATACATATATATATATAACACTGAAGAAAAACAACACGGTAAATTCACTACAGTTTGTTTCATGGGATGCGCCCCGATCATCAAGTGAATGTTGTTAGAATGAAGCTAACGGCGTAATTTGAAATTACAAGGCAAAGTACACATAAGTCACTTTCCCCCTTGGCAGAAGATTAGGTTATCTGATTCAGCCTGCACGAAGTGGACCGTTACATTTCTATTTAACGTAGTGGAAGAGGGATAATCACATGGGGAGAGAGCAAAAAATCAGAACAAATTTCTTCATGACCATATAACAGTGGCTAGATAATAACACTTTGGATGGCATATTTTGATCATTATTGTATCTCCTATTTTATTCATAAATGTTTCAAACATGAAACATTTTTCATAAACAGCATAAGAGGCGGGACAATTATAAAAGCTTACGAAGCTTTCGGAAGTTTGAGAGTGGTATCTTTATCATTTTGATAATTAAAATGTTTCCTCGATGTTTTCAATTATGCCTCATTGTTATATCTATCGCTTTTGTAAAAAAAAAAAGTTTTGTGTCGGATACCCAGTCTATTCCCGTCACGCGCTCCGCTTATAAGATTACCATGGTCCGGAAACCGTAGGGGGGGGGGGGGGGGTAAACATTTGAAATCAGTCACGCTGGGAGACTATTCCTGCCATTCATAAAGTAGGGCAAGATCTGGGTCAGGCCGAACCAATCGGAGGGATCCCGAGGTCACATGACCTGCAGACCAGGTAACACTCTCTCCATGCAGGCAACAGTCAACATTACGTATCAGAGGCAGCAACACCCGCCCTTATTCGAGAGCACGACCTGGTCTTTTTTTCAGTGATCGAAACATTTTATCAAGCAGCGGTGGAATGCTTTCCAAACTTCATCTCAAGCCTGCCATTCTTCTTTCCTGCTTAACCACACAAGAGAGATTCAAATTTTGATTCCAGCTCCGTCTTCCGACTAATCGACACCTCGGCGTCAAGTGAGAACACTGGATCCTTTCCTAACCCCAGCTCCATTGTAAATATTCAAAAAGTGGATACGTCTGCGAATACTGAATAATCCTGCTTACAATGTAATATCTACATGGCGTTACAAACAGTATTTGAATAATAGTTATAGTATAGCTGCCTAGATAACTGCCATGGTTCGACGTTGGTATATTGTTCACTATTAAACATGGCGGCAGTCGCTGTAAACTGAGTCGATTAGGTGTGTTGTCGCAGGTAGCTTCCACATATCTAGACTTTATGGTTTTATAATAATCATAAATCGACACATTGGCCTTAGATGTAACATTTACATAGTTACTTAAGGAAGTTGAACCACCGGTTGTTTTATTACAAATAGGGGGTAACGACCCATGTCAAGATTTGACCGCCATTTCTGTGAGTTACCGTCTAGTTCAAATGGCTGAGAGGCAAGTCACAGATTTTAATGTACAGAGGGTGGCTGGGTGCTCAGTATCACATAGAACTAAGACCTCCCGATAGGTTCACTGCCTAGATACGTACAATACCAAGGTAAATAAATTCAACAATCATATGCACCATTTTTTAGACCGATAGTAATATATATTTCTGGCTCCACGAGCGACGCTTAGCAGGCAGGTCTTTGCAAAACACCTCAAGCGATGTGGTGCATTTAAAACTTCACCAGGGTCAAGGCAGATTTTACAGGTCAATCCAGGGCGCTCAATTAAAGAGCATAAGGGGCTATTATCAACTCTCCGTTACATCTTGAACATATTTTACCACGTATTGTAAAATAGGTCGGCAAATAAATTCAGCAAGTATGCCCAGTCAATGAACTTTCCTCACCTTTTGAGAAATATTTGTAACAGAGGGTCTCTCTCTGTGCCTGAGGTTGTATGAATTTTTGTGATTTAGTTTTCTGAATGTTTTTATGGGATTTGTGTCTCTGCCAGGATTAGGTTATTTTTTTGACTGTCAAAAATCTAACTGTTGCATTATAGTGTTAAGAACTGTAAATAACCGTAAAACCCTGTAACAAATGTAACAAACCTGTAATATACTGTAAACAACTGCAGTTCACGGTGCACTATGTTTCGTTATATTCCACAATTATTTAATATTATTGAGGAGTATCCTGTCAAAAATATACAGATATTATATGTTCATACATCTGAGTGAATTGTAAGCAGTTCAGTCATTTATTGCATCAATTAATTTAGATTTACACTGATATTGATCAGCTGTCCATATGAGAAGTCCCTCTAAGAGGCCTGATAAAATGCTTGAAAAATTTCTTGATTTCAGTTTTTCACTATCACTGGTGTGGGGTAGAGGTTTGTTTACATAAGTAGCATCAGTGGGGCTACCGTTCAACAGCCATCCAGTCATTGCAGCCTGAGAGGAGGAAATCAATTGGATGAAAGCTATTACCCCGTAATTTGTATACAAATAGGCTGCCCAAGTCGCTCTGTGGCCTGTTCGGTGTGTAAGTATTTGATGGCTTGATTTGTCTCTCTGAAGCAGAGGCTGCATGATTTGTAAGGTTGGTCTCTCTGCAGCTCGGGCTGCATCATTTTCTGTGATTTGCTCCTGCAGCTAAAGGTGCATGATTTTATGTGATTTGTCTCTTTGCAGGTAAAGCTGCATGACATTGTGTGATTGGTTTCTCTGCAGCTGGGGTTGCATGATTTTATGTTGTCTCTGCAGCTAAGGCTGCATGATTTGTTATGGTAATCTCTCTACAACTGAGGTTGCATCATTTTACCTAGTTTATCTCTTTGCAGCTAGGGCTGCATGATTTTACATGACTAGTCTCTCTGTAGATGAGGCTGCTTGATTTTATGTGGTCTTGTCTCTCTGCAGCTTACGCTACATGATTTTATGTGATTAGTCTCACTGCATGATTTCATGTAATATCGTTCTGTGTTAAAGTGGTATGATTCTGTGCAGTGATGCATGCATGGTTTTATGTGATTTGGGTCTCTGAAGGTAAGCGGAAGATTTTAAGTTATTCGGTTTTCTGCAGCTATGGCTGCATGTTTTCTTGTGAGTTGTCTCTCTGCGGACGACGCTGCGTGATTTTATGTGAACGGTCTCTCTGCAGCTGACACTCATGAGTGTATGTGATGTAGCTCTTTGCAGCTGAGGCTGCATGATTTTATGTAATAGTCTCTCTGCGGGTGACGCTGCATCATTTTTAAGAAGCGTCAATATAGGGGGATGGGGGTATATATATTCCCCCCACACTTTTTGGCAAGGGCGATGGTCAATGTTATCATCCCCCCACTTTTCAGTGAATATTTTATATATATATATATATATATTTATATATATATTGTTAATAAAATACAGATTTAAATAGAATATAGACAGGCTCCATTTATGAGTTTACTGTAAAATATTATATTGAAATATATTTGAAAAGTGATATATATATTTGAAATGTGTCATACAGGCGCCAAAAAGGTATATATATATATATATATATATATATATATATATATAGTATATTTATATATGTGTGTATGTGTGTAGGTATGTCGGCGAGTCACCCCCCCCCCCCCCCCCCAACCCTGGAAGAGAAATTGACGCCACAGATCATTTTATGCAATTTGTTTCTCTGTAACATTACTTGCAAGCGTGTCTGTAGTATATGTCGCCAGTCAAGATGTAAACGTTTAAACCTAGATATTTCCGCTGCCATCTCATCTTTGCAGGATGCACGGAGCCAAGTCAGCTTCTGCTACCATTTTTCCTTTCAGGCAATAGAGGCGACAGGCGCACACGATTCCGAGCACCCGGCCCCCAAAAAACACCTACACGTCTACTTTCCACACCAACTTCGCGGGGCACCCGGTGCTAGCTGCTCCTGCAAGCCAAGTTTCGCCAGAAACAGCTGTTGTTCCTGCCGTTGAACAAGTTGTATCCGAATGCAACCGGTCATCCAGCAAAAGGTATCGCAAGCTTTTCAGGAACTGCTCACACACATAAATAGCGAAATACAGGCATTTACAGCACAGGTACAAGGACCCAGTGTGCAAGCTTCAACGCCAGTCACACCGGCAGCTCAACCATCAGCTGCCACCTACGCCAGTCTGGGGCAGCTCCTGTCGCCGAGGCCATAAGGAACACTATTGGGTCAGGTATAAACACTTCAACTTCCACTCAAATTACTGAGCCTGGCTCAGGTGGAGAGTTTAACGCTTGATTGTCATGTGGTAAGACCATCAGAAAGATCACCGGAAATGAATATATAGAGTTTAATACCTTGTTTCAAAACAATAACACCACGCAATACAAAGTCACACTTGACTCAGACACAACCATGCCTGTTATTGCGCAGAAAAAAAAACAATTAGTCCTTCAAGGAGGGGCTTAATGTTTTTAGGATATATGTATATGTAGCCATACAATCAGTTTCCTTTAAGCAGACCAGCTCTTATGGCATACTCTCAAAACATAGAGGGGACACACGCAACGGGGGGTTGAATGGGCACGTTTTGACTACACTTTCAGTCGGATGAAAGAGTCAAACAACACCCAGTCGTGGGAAAAGATCAATCTGGCTCTTTTTGCTAATTTTACCTACATTAGGTCTAACCTTGCTTGAAATTAAAGGAGGTTACACTCTCGAAAGGAACAATCAACCCGTGTCACAATCGCAAAAGGAGACGAAATCTCAGTTATTACAAAAGGCAGTTATTTTAGTTTTCACGCAGGAAGAATCGATTGTACCTTCAGCCATGAATGTTTTAAATGTGGCAGGTACCACCAAGCAATCACAGGCGCATCAGGGCGGACACCTTCACAAGGGAATAGGTACAACTCCAAAGGGGGAAACAGTGGTCACACCCCTATAAACGTTAATGAGCTGGCTAGGTGGTTAGAGGGATATTCAGGGAAGCAACAGCAATTTGTTTCATGGCTTTAGAAATGGCTTTAGACTTAGTTATCAAGGTAGAAGCAAAATTTACCCTCAGCCAGGGCAAACGTTTCCAAGGAGGTTGACATGGGTAAAATCTTTACGTCTCCACCTTTCAGATATTTATATTCGACCCAATAAGCCTACAGCCCTCCTCCCCCCTCCCCCCCCCCCAAAAAAAATAACAAGCGGAATTTCGTCTTATCCAATCCCTTTTCATACCCCAATGGGTCGTCTATCAAAGACGGTATCCCAGCTGAGAAGACTTCAGTCATATACGCTACGGTCTATGATGCAATAAAACATATAAAAATTTAGGTAAAAAATTTTTCCTTGCAAAGACAGATGTCCAGTCTGCATTCACAATAATGCCCGTCCACAGCTCAGACCATCATTTATTGGGGATAAAACTCCAGGGTAGTTATCATTACGATACTTGTTGCCAAAGGGCTGTTCCATATCGTGTGCACTTTTTGAAAAGATGATGCAATAGGTAGCAGAAAACAAACTTGGGATTAAGCTTATGGTGCATGTCCTTGATGACTTTCTCATAGTGGCCAATGAATGTAACGCGTGCTCAGATCAGTTGAGCAATTTTTATGGGGGTTTTGCCAGGAAATAGGTGTCTCCATGACTCCATAAAAAAACTCACGGCCCCAACACAACATTGCCTTTTCTAGGGATAAATAGGGATACTTTAAGCATGGAAGCCAGTCGACAACCTGACAAGGTGAATAAGAGGATTCGTTTAATAGCTATTTATCTCAATATGAGACAAGTGTCCCTTAAAGATCTCCAAGAGATTATAGGGTTTCTAAACTTTGTTATAATTATCCTCATCCTGGGTAGAGCATTCCTTATAAGGCTTATCAATGTAAAAAAAGGAGTCCGGTCCCCTCCATTAAACAACAGATCTGTCTTTCTAAATGACCTTTCAGCTATTCCCTTCAGCTTAAAAATGTACACAGACTCATCTTCCAGGGGTTTTTGTGCAATCTAAGGTAGCCATTGGACTTACGGCGCATGGTCCGAGTCCGTGGATTCATTGCACATCAATGTGTTGGAAATGTATCCGGTAACCCTAGCGCTGCATTTGTGGGCTATAAAGCCTGCCAGGCGAACATTTATATTTTTGTCAATGACAGCACCACAGTTTGTCATGCAATTAACAAACTATCGTCACGCAACAGTGACTTTGATTAAACACTTGTGCTTGTGTGCTTAGAATAAAATATACAGTTTCGAGCACAACATATAGCTGGGTAAACAAATTTTAAGGCTGATTCCGTCTCACGTCTACCAGTATCCACATTCATGACACCAATGAAAGGGAAACACCAACGGAAATACCATCCCAACTGCTGCCATCCAGCTTACTAAGGACGTAACCGCAGTATGGTCAGGTAGCAAAGCAAACGAAACACAGAAAATATATCAACACTCATGGTCAATTTTTTAAAACCTATTGGCACTAGTGTCTCCGAACAGCAGATAAGCTTGTTTTTCCAGTCGACTCTTCAATAATTGCCCTGATTGTAATGTATACAACAAATGAAAGCCCCTAACACCATTAGTACATACCTGAGTAACATCAATTATGTTCATTAGCTGAATGGAAATGATGACCCAACGGGAGATCACGTAGTCCAAAAAATTGTGAGTGCCCTTAAAAGCACCACGTAAACAAAAGACACCAGAGTAATGAACTGGAGGCGGCTACAAAGCCCCGTTAAAGACTATGTTCTTGTAATGAAATAATTGCAGAGCGAAGAAATGTTTTATCCCTTCAATGTTCTACCGTGTGTATGATCAATGTAAGTATTTGTAAACGGTGTCATGCATTTGATCATTCAGATCACACAGTAACACCTTTGGACGCAGTATCTAAAGTCGTTTGAGTTGCCACTTCATTGAACCAAGGCAAGAGACACTCATTTGAATATGTCTAATACTGATAAAGATAACTCGGTCCACCTTTGTTTGCAATGGTCTCTGAAACCCGCGTTGCGTATGACACTGTACTATACCTCATTTTAAAGGTTATTATCCCCTAATTGCCTTGCCGATATGAGATTAAATGATTTTTTATATACCCATGATTTTGAGTTATTTTTCTAGGTTTCTAAATTGGCGGAGAACAGCCATACTGCCTTCGGCAGTGACCGGAATACCCGCGTACACAGACACCACCTGACACAGAAACCTCCTGGGAATGATTAAGGCCTATTGTACACATGAATAACCCCTGCTGTGTGACGGATGTAAGCATGTTTGGTCTGCTATTAGACATAATATCTGACCCACGTACATGGTCAGTAAATGTGAAAAACGTGTCTAGAGATCCCTTGGCACTTCATAAGTTTGCAAGACAAAATCTTTATCCAGGTTATCCTTTTGCTTAATGTTGAAATGACCGCACCAAATTTCGCTGAACTATAACCTAGTATTTACATCTTATATCAACAATTCTGGAAACAGCTGTTTCACGTTAACTATCTTACAAAGCACGTGCATAATTTATGTTTATATTTAAAATACCGCGTCACAGATATTACACCGCAAAATAATTCCACCGGTTTATCAATATACAAAATATGTTTAACGGACAAATATCTTCTGTGGGTTAAATTTGGCATGGATGTTCTCGATGCATACTCAAAGTTTGCTCCATTTACCTAATATTTGTAATTACAACAATTGTAATAATCAAATTTATATACATCACACAGTCCCTACAAAATACATATTTCTTACTTTGAGTGGTTTCCCACGAACACATTATTTAGTCCCTATGAAACCTAAAAAAGAACCCTAAGGTCCGGGAAAGGCGAGTCCGGGAAGAGGCGGGGGGTTGAAAAAGGGGATCCGGATCCCTTTCGAACCTCTTTGGTTCCGCTTATGCAATTAACAAGGTAGGCCTATGCATATTCCTGTTTCTGGCTTTTGGTACAGCTTCCTTGCCTTAAAGATTCATTCATTTCATCTTTCATATCTTCCCTTACATCAATCAAGCCTTTATAGGCAAACAAAAATAATAATATATGATCTTCGAAAACCTGATGCCCTCGGGTCCCATTCCGGTTGGCAAATGTAAACATCACTGACCAGGTCTTCAAGGTAAACATAACAATGTATGAATTTCTTGCCACGAGCACAGCGCCACAGAAAATGTAAAGATATTAGTACATATCTTTTAAAGACGTTACCCCACTAAAAATCTATATTTTCTTTTGAGCCAACAATGAGCCAACATTTGTCGTCTCTTTTAATACATCTCCCCAACCCCAGTAAAAAGCCCGGTATACCGGGTTTATCAGCTAGCTATTAAATACGCAATAACTCAAGGAAAGGTGTTACAGATATATGCACTAAAGGGACAGACAGTTTCCTCATTTGAGGACATTTTATCAGCGAAAGGACTAGTGCCGCTGAAACAAAAAGCCCAAAACCGTATCCGTATATCGCATTACAAATGTGTCTAATTGTAGGTTTATATAAAATTCTGAAATTTTTCGTGCGAGGGACATTGAAACATATTTAAGCCATCATATACATTCCTTGTAGACACTAGTCCTTAGGCCATCAGTGCCATAAATCTTCTGTGAAAACAAAATCCCATTACGTATGATTTTTTTTAATATGATTATATGCATAGATATATTTCTATAGTCCGTTTCACTTCCCTAGTCCACCTGAATTTTTGCGAATATTTTCCACACATGACAGTCTTGCCAAACAAAACTTATGCCAATGTCAGAAAGAGGAAAATGCGTAATTTTTGGTACCCTACCTGCTGACGATGTAAACTAGTTACCATGTTTCATATATATGTCCGTGGATCATGGCGTCCAGCCATTGTTATCGTTCTTGGATATGAATATGAACTTAAGTGACGTAACTATCCATATCATATCACAAATATAGCATCACAGCAAAAGGCCATGATATCTTACTTACACTGTGACACGTGTTGATTCTTTCGTGCATATGTACTTAGTCAGAAGTCTGAAATCATCAACGCTTCACAAACTAGAAAAGCACTCAGACAGCGCAGACCTCCGCCAAGGCAGCTCATTACCATCACATGGAACTGTCAGAAAAGCAGCATTTTTTCCTTTAAAATATTCCTGGATCAAGAATATCATAGGTATCAAAATCATTTTTTCTTTCGATCATTGCCGAACTATCCTGAAGATTTTACAAAAACCGTCAATAACTTTGACTTATGTTGCTAACAGACAAACAAACAAACCAACGCCCTCAAAAACATAACCCCTGCCGCTTAGCGGATGTAATAATTAGGTAAAGTCGAATATATTTGCAGACCAAAGCTAAGATTTCTTATGTTCGGATTGCGAGATGCGGAATGCGTATAAATTCGGTACATGTATTGAGAAATAAAGAAGGTGAGATTACCTATGCGCAGATCCGGCATGCGGAATGTGTATCCGGCAAAACCATCGCTACATGTAGCGATTTTTTAAAGTTTCCTGATTGTATCCAGGGGCAACACATAGAAAACATGCATGCCGCCGTGCAGCTTCATATGAAATCTCTCAACTCGCTTTCCGCATTCCGTACATAAGGAATCCTACACGTTATTACAAAAGAAACTGATTATAATAAGCCCCCGAAGCCCAGGCAAAGCTGTGAGAACCTGAATGAAATGGTGTTTTGCATTAATTATGGACATCTGACAGTCCCTACTACGTCTGTACGCGAAAAGGCCACTCCTACAGAAAATGTAGGTGTACCGTTTATTCATGAATCATGATGAAGTCCATTTGTAATGAAATAACCGGACATACTGTTGTGCTATAAATGGAGTATCAGTTAAATGCATGAAAATGCAGACTTTCCTGCAAATATATAATTCATTGATTCTTTGACTCTTGCTTATACATATTATCATGCACAGCAAATCCCAAAAAAATTAAAGGCAGAACTTTATACCCAACAGTGCCAGTATCAAACAATAATGTGACCACGTCATGTTAATATTTAATTAGTTTAACTAAAATTATGAAATGTCTGGTTACTTACTTTTATGTATGTGCTATATAGTATAAACTCTAGAGCGCATTCCGGGATTATTTACGCATGGGTCGCCCCAAGAATTTAATCGATTGTTCCTCATATCATTGCTGAGCTATCCTGAAAATTTCATTAAACAACGTTGAGAACTTTTTGTTTTATCGTGCTAACAGACAAACAAATAAAAAGACAAAAAAGCCGCTGCCAAAAGCATAACCGCCGCAGCTAGGCTTCGCGGAGGTAATTAACAATCTGCAAAAGGTATCTACATGGTCGGTTAATATGTCACGCATGCATCACCATAGTACAACGGTAGCATTAAGAAACATAATGTGCGCCCTTTAATGTGTTTGTCTTCATGCCAGCATTCAGTCTGACAGCTGCACCATCACCTCATGTAAAGAAGCATAGAATCAATCAAGCAAATAGGTGTGAGCTTCTAAATATGTAAGTATCCTGCATGCATGCTTGTAGCCTAAATAAATCATGCATAAACATCTTTCCGTTAAAACAGACATGAAGTTCAAATACATGTACATACAGTAATTTATGCAAAACTATTTGATATTTCTCAATTGCACTAGCAAAGGTTTACGTGAATGTCAGGTTGATCGTAAAATCTAATTTCATGTTTGTAGATTTTTAGAAATTCTAACTATTCTTCACGGATATATCAAGCCACTAATTGGATACCTGACGAGACAGCTAAGTTTCTTTCATCCTTCACCTCTACAAAACACTTAACAAAATCAAGATGGCGGCCACTAGGGGCTTGAATTCTTTGTAGTCTTTTTTTATAAGATGCCTAGGGGTAGTAGTATCCCTGTGCAAAGTTTCATGCTTTCTCCAAAATTTGAGGAATTCTTGTGAAAAATGGGCCTTAGCCGCTGTACTAACAGATTCGTTAGCATGCAAATTAAGGGAAATTAAAAATAAGATATCTGAAATTTTAATATAATAAAACGTCTACCAACAATGACACTTTTTATTTGAAAATGCAGTATTAGACAAATTTTACGAAGTTTACCATTGGATGTACTGATGAAAGAGGCACTTTTAGCACAATTCCAATACGTTCAGAGAAGGCTTAGGATCTATACATTACACCACCCATTGCCTTGTTAGGAGTAATGTCTCTACTGTTGTGTATAGGGCGCACCTCACTGTAACTTGTTAGGAGGGATGCCTTGATTTTTTTTTGCATAGGGCGAACCTCCTAGTACCTTGTCAGGAGTAATGTCTGTACTGTAGTGTATAGGGAGCACCTCACTGTAACTTGTTAGGAGTGATGCCTTGACTGTTATGTATAGGGCACATCTCAGAGTACCTTGTTAGGAGTAGTGCCAGGACTGTAGTGTATAAGGCTCACCTCACTGCAACTTGTTAAGAGTGATGCCTTGACTTTTGTGTATAGGGCGCATCTCCTAGTACCTTGTTAGGAGTAATGTCTGGAATGTTGTGTATAGGGAGTACCTCACTGTAACTTATTAGGTGTGATGCCTTGACTTTTGTGTATAGGGCGCATCTCCTAGTACCTTGTTAGGAGTAATGTCTGGAATGTTATGTATAGGGCGCACCTCACAATACCTTGTTAGTAGCAATGTCAGGGCTGTAGAGTTTAGGGCTCACCTCTTAGTACTTTTTAGGAGTAATGTGTCATCTGTAGTGGAAAGTAACCTGCAATAAACTGCTGTTGAACGCCTGGCCTTATTGTTTATGGGTGAACCACCATGTATTTCTAATGAACTCTGTACTAGACTTATTTATTGTGATACGCTATGAACCTTTAGAGAACGCAGAGCTGGAAGGGTCTTCTCGTTTCCGCTTGAGTTGGGTATTTATTTATGTTACAGTGTAGTCCAGGGACTTTGTTCAGCTGCCATTATGTGTTAATGATATATCTTTGTTTGTTATAGTACATACTGTATATAATGCCACATTCATTAGGTTAAAAAGCACCTCTATAGCACATATAACTTCTTACTTTTTATCTTTAAGGATTCCTGTCTTATGGTTTGTGCAATTGTCCATTGGGTCAGATTTAGGGTAACGTAACGGCACCTTAGGGCATATTTCCTTTAGCAAAAAGGTAATAGCAACAATTTCATGGAGGGAAATGGGGGAAAGCAACATGGGAAGAGAGCAAAAAATCAACATATTCAATATTTGTGACCATATAACAGTTACTGGATAGTAATATTTTGGATGGCATATTATTTCTTTAACAATTACTTCTGCTATTTTAAACATATCAAATTAGCATATCTTGACACACCGCTCATTTTTATTTTCCATACATATAGTTAAACAGAAAATGTGTATAAAACTAGTGAAAGTGACCTATCCTAAAGATTGATACAAAATGATCATACAAGCAAACATGGAACTTTATTATAAACAGCATTCGAGGCGGGGCAAATCTGAAAGCTTACAAGGCTTTTGGAAATGAAAAAAAAGGTAGCATTCTTGATGTTTTCAATGATTCTCTTGTATTTAGTCGTTAGGATTCCAACAGTGATGGCTCTTAGATTAAACACCATATTGCATTATGAAGAAAACTGGTATCTCATGAATGGCTTTATATGTATATATAATGTATCTAAGTAGGCTGTGTATTTAATTTGTATCCTCCCTGGCTTGTATATATTTGTGTACTCTCTTGCCTCTCGGCCCAAATATAAAAGCAACCGATATACTACACATATTAGTTAAGTGTCACGGTTTGCAATTGCTTGGGAACCGCACCTTTTAACAAAGGTTTGTAGCTATTTCACTTGGGTACATACGGCTAGTTTATTAAGTGAACATAGCTTGGGCTAAAACATCTGCAGTGTGCAGTGATGTGTTGGGACCCCATGTGCAGTAAGCATGGGATGATGTATGTAACAGGTGTTTTTATTGTGTGATTAGTGTATATAAACCATATGTTGTTGTTGGGGTTGTGGTGGTAGCGTACTGGCATACATCCAATTTGAACAGACCCTGAAGAAATGTAGAAAAAGGTGTCATTTTCTTTCCTTAAAAAATAATACCTAAGATCCATGTGCAAAATCAATTCCGATTTGAGCAATGAACTCGGCGCCATCAGTGGACTGGACTAGTTATTGTATTGGCGCAACAGGATCCACGAAGAAAAATATCAAGTCTTGCTGAAAGAAAATATTTGTGTCTAGACATTAGTCTGATGCAAAGCATTACCAGCATCAAAATAAAATGATACTACGTCCGAGAAAGCTTGGAAACAGCACCTGTTTCCTACATATTGGATTACAGAATTATAAACATTGCAAATTTAGCAATTAAGCACCTTTTTAAATGAGTGCATATTGGAGTTACATTAGCCCATAATGCGACCCAAGCAAACACCTATGCATATGAATAAGATGAGTATCATTAAACCCACTACGTCACGCATGTAACTTCTTGATGTCACAGAGGCATACGTGTCTTACGTTACATGTATCTGGTGCGTAACACGTTAGAGTGCCTCAACATGAGGCATTTTCATTCTTTTTTCATGAAGGACAAATTACCATATAACTGGGCAGGGATATACAGTTTATTTATAAGGATGTTACACCAGGGTGCGGGTTAACCATCAGCATGTTTTTTTAACCTGGAATGAAGAAGAGAATGCCGTGTTAAAACACGTGAAACCAACGATATGCTATCAATGTTCCTTGTTGACTCTGCATCTGATTGCAATTTTAATTATATTGTACTGATAATCTTTTGTCTGCTTTATCTGCGTAATATTCAGTCAATGATTTTGATTACCTATCAATACATTATTACAAGGCTTTAATTTGCAGAGGGTTGATACTATCATTTCTCTTTGTGCCAAAGAGACGTATATTCGACATATATAAACGTAATAAACCTTACATATACTAGTAGTATCTTACATTTCTGTGCATTCTTTTTTCAAAAGGCATTGGCATTTCAATTAAATTGTATTACAAATATGCTAGGGTATAATATATAAATGAAAGTGATATAGTTCTTTGTGTTTATGTAATTAAAAAAATTATTTATGCTGTGCAGGGTCTTTTCCAAAAGGCCTGTGTATTTATAGTCAGGATAGTTGTATTTATATAACATATGCCATGTGTTTTGCAATAGACAAAATAGACCTTAAATAAAATTATTGTTAATCTGCTTGTTAACATTAAATATGTTGTATACATTTTCCATAATTTTCTAAAGAATGTAATATCTTTCATGATAAATGTACGAAATAACATTATCATTTTACATTGTTTCTTCTGTTGCGTATTCTGGTTAGTTGTATACCATACCAGTATCAGTAATATTAGAATAAATTATTAACAGGTTCTTCAATTCTCAGACGATAGGTCTGACAGGGTTTCAATACAGTTTATCTGAACATTAAGATATAATGCAAGTAAACACGAGTGGACAATACGACTGTAAGTCAGGCCTTGATCATAATATATAAATGGATGGCAAACATATTCAAACAGTTTATGAAATTTGCTTGATTTAAAATTGAAAAGTCGAAACAATATCTATATTGTTTTTATAAAAACCTGTCGAAGAACATATCAACTCGAAAAGAAAAAAATATATAATAAGTAAGCCTATAGTAGGGCTTAATATTATGTTATAAGTAAGCCTATAGTAAGGCTATACAATATGTTATAAGTAAACCTAAGGCAAGCCTATATAATATGTTATAAGTAAGCCTATAGTGAACCTATATATTATGTTATGAGTAAGATTAAAGTAAGCCTAAAACAAGCATATATATATATATATATATAATGTTATAAGTAAGCCTATAGTAGCCCATATAATATGTTATAAATAAGCCTATAGTAGCCTATATAATTTGTTATTGGTAAGCCTATACTAAGCCTATATACTGTTATAAGTAAGATCATAGAATACACAAGCAAGTTTCACTGTAATTCTTTAATGGTTCTATCGAGGATTCCCAAGAGCCGTAATTTTACAAGAAAAAAAAATTTATTGTCATTCATAACAGACGCCCGCTCAAACGTATGCACGCTATATGGTAACGATACCCCGGGGAACCAGACGCCATGTCAGACGGAGTTGATAACGCCGCTTTCTCAGCCCCAACACCAGGTCCAGTTGGAGTCCACGTTTCAGAGACAGACACCATAGACAACACGCGTGGTATGAATGCAGCAGGTAAATAGGCCGTTACTCACGAAATATTATGTAAAAAATATCACGTCGTATATTAGCGGATGACGTCAGGCCATTGGCAAATGCAGTACTGTACTTTTCATTATATAAAGCAGAGTCGTATTTTTGTGATTTCAAAAAGTTCGTTGCTATGCTTTCATATATATATTCAGTTAAAGTTGGTATCAAGTATGGATGCCAGATAAGAACTCTACTAGGCATAAAATTTCAACTAATTTCGTCTCAATGTAGTGCAGCTGCTTTGTGCCACCTCCACGACAGTAGCAGCAATTCGCTGAAATATCGTTATTGAAAAAGTTTCAAAATAGCTACAAGTACAAGCTTGGAATGTTAGAAGAAATATTGGAAATAAAGATATAAAAATATCATCATGTATTACATAACAAATCTGTATCAAAGAGATAAATATGGAAGCCCTTCTTTCCTTCCACATTAAACCGGGTTCTTTCGGTATTAGGCTTCTTTCGGAATTGACTGTGGAATATATCATACGCCAGGCGCACGGGTATCATGTAACCTTAAACGAACATCATGTAACTTTAAATCCAGATGCCCAAAAATCGCAATCTTTAGAGCTTGAAATACCTAGTGTTAGTTCATATGAAAAATCTTTATAATCATGACAGGCCACCTAAAGTAGGCATTACTGATATTAATAGGAATATATGATGTCAATATATTTTAACATAATACCCTTTGAAAAGTAATTTCCTAATCCATGTGCCTACAGGATTTGCTTACAAAAATAGTTGCCATATAGCTGTTGAACGTGGCCCAAACACGAATAGCCGGTAAGGAAAAAACAGCAACCCAAGAATACTTTGTCAGGTCTTAGTTAAAGATAATACGCATGAATAAAATTTTCATTTTGTAAAACAAATAGCAAGCTTGAATATGCCTAAAATATCGAGCCTTTTCATAATTTTATTGCGCTATGTATTTCGTATATTCAGAGAGGAAAACACCTTCCTTTTGTTGATTTTTCCCATATTTAGTTAACCAAACAATGGATGAGCCGATATTGGATCAGGGGTATTCATGGATCATCCTAATCACAACATTTGTCGTCCACACTCTCCTTACTATTAATGTCTCATCGCATGGCATTTACCTCCCAGAATTCGTGGATTACTTCCGTGTCAACAAAGCGAATGCAGCTGTAGTTGGTTCGCTCACTCCTGGAATCGCGGGACTCGCTGGTAATTATTACAGTTTCGGTATAATACGTGCATATCTTTTGATTATTTTCATTTATATCTATCTACTTTATTCTAAAGGAATTTAGGGGGCAAGCAACTACTGTGCCTCGACTAGAGAATGCCCGTTTTAGTCCTGCACGGTCAAAACGCTTTCAAGTATGTCCTAAGGAGAGGTGGGGGCATTCTCCATATTTTTCCCATAAACTCTAAGAAAGTTGTTACTTTTGAATTGTCTAACGAAGGGTCTAAGGTTATGTAATTTGTCAGAAATAATGCCAGTGTATCCTGTGGTGAACCTGAAGCCCCATATATCGTATTTGGAAAGAAAGTAGTCTACAAGTCTGAAAATATAAGGTTGGTATAATAATAATAAATAATACAAAATACTAAAGACAGTGTATTCAGTCCAGGTATACCGGTCCACCGATAATACTGTACAATTTGTCCAATTGTTCTTTACTCTCTTCTAATGTTTAAACAACTTTACATACGTAAGGTTTCTTTGCACATTTTATCCGAACTTATGTAAAAAAGAAAATCCGCGCATTTGTTCAGAATTATTTTCATGAAACAGAACAGGATAATATATTCATGCGATAGGTCGGCACGCTTTGTTTGTTCCACCATTTTGAAAGTTTTTCGAGGGGAGACGGACAGCTTAGATTCAATATTCCTCAAAAGGAAGTTTTATTCAGTAATCTAAATTCAAAAGTTACTGTGTATTACTTTTTTACTCTAATCAGTGTTTGACCTGTCTCATGGAATAGCTAACCTTCTAATTAGATATCTCGAATAAGTTAAGATAAGATTAAGAATGCCAAGATTTTTCATCTCACGAGAGCACATATGGATTGTAATTTGAACAATCGCACATCTTGTAAATAGTTAGTTATGTAGTCTGTAACTCTTATGATTATGATTAATCATTAACAAGGAATGAATTAGAATTGTATGGTTGTATACGTACTCGGTGATGCAGTGATTCATGGGCACATTTTTTTCAATGCATTACATGATTGTATTTGATAAGTGCAATCAGCAAAATTCTGTCTTTTATGTAAATGATTAGAATAATTATAGTAGAAATACCACCGACGGAACTAAGCTTATCTGGTACTTTAAAGGAATGGTATAATAAGATGGGTATACTTATGTTCATTCGAAATTACTGCATAAGGATGCTATCGTGAAATAATGTGGGTATTGCACTCTTTTTGTATATTCCGAGGTTGCTGTAAATACAATCCACTCTTCTACAGGAATTATACTCGGGCCTCTTACAAAGCGTTTTGGAACTCGCGTCGTTGTAATAATTGGTGGAAGTCTGACTGGAATTGGCGTAGCCACATCTTCGTTTTCAAGCAACATTATGGTAGTGAATGTGTTGTTTGGGCTATTCCCAGGTCGGTATTGCCTTCTTAAAAATGTCCAGTTCAATCATGGGGAACTTTTTTGATGGGTTCGGCCAATGGTGTATTTGAAATTGACTATATGTATGTAATAACAGGGAATGTAACAAGTGTTTTATACAGTGCCATATGCGTAATTCTTTCATAATGGGAATACCAAAGATTGTATATTCAAATACAAACACCAATTTTGATGAACTTGCAATACTTCGGCCTATTCTTTAGCTAATGGACATTGTAAGAAAGTAGTTCCATAGCATGCCGTGGTCTTTGACATTTATTCTTTTCCTGAAGGGATTGGCGGTGGTTGTTACCTGATAGGAGGGGCAGTAGCGATCCGTCAGTACTTCAAAGAACGACGCACTCTAGCGTTTGGCATCGCTGCAACAGGGCTGAGCATCGGATCTGCTGCTGGACCACAGATAACACGCCTGTTGATTAACAGTTTTGGTTGGAGAGGAGCTCTACTCATCCAAGGCAGCATTCAACTGAATGCGGTAGTCTGTGGTGCTCTCTTGCGGCCGCAAGTAAAGTTAGACCCGTCCACAAACATGGAACAAACGATATACAATTGGAAGGAAAGGTTGAAGCTGATCTTCGATTTTAGCATTTTCAAGAATATTAAATTACCATTATTAATGCTGACCATATCGCTGAATCGGTCTGCTTACCTAATTCCTTATACCTTCTTGCCATCTAGGGCGTTATCTTTGGGAGCAAATAGTCTTCAGGCTGCAACTCTTGTCACCATTTTAGCGATATTAAGTGGAATTTTCATGCCTCTATTCGGACTGATCGGGGATCGTCTTGAAGATCATAGAGCGCTTATACAATGTCTTTCTATGACCATGTGCGGAGCTGCTAATATTGTCTCATCCTTTCTGAATGACTACCTTGCCATTGCTATATATGTCAGTATATTTGGAGCCTTAAGTGGTATGTATTTTTCAATATAAGTAAAACATGAAATTCTTTCTCAAATATAAATATATTTCAAATATTTAAGATATTCATTATTAATAGTCATCAAGAATAAGATATCCGGCTTTGGTATGTTTCAATATTTTTTTCACTTTTTACTTAATCTAAAATTATTTATGTTCATAGTTTATATGTCGGCAGCTGGGTATATAACCCTGGATAACGCCGTAATTGGTGACATCGTCCCTGCAGAGAAGTTCCAAGTTGCAACTGGATTTTGCATGTTCGCCTATGGTATTACCGTTGTGGTGTCACCTCCCCTTGCTGGTAGCCATTCATTTATATGAACAATATTAATATAATCCATACTGATATATATTTGTTTAAATACTTTTTCAATGCCTTTGGTTTAGAAGAGCCAATGTGTAATGACATAGAAATGACTACAGGAGTAAATTTAAACTGGAAGGATACCAAGATACACATGATACCAAGACAAAATAAGTCAAACATAGGGATAATAGGCAAAGTAACGGCTAAGGCGTTAGACATCCGAGTGAGAGTTCTCCTTTTCGAGCCCTGCCAGAGTCTCAAAGAAAAAAATGGTTTTACCACTTACCATATGAATATATATATATATATATATATATATATATATATATATTTAAAATTATTAACAATTAATATAATTAAAACATATAAAATATAAATATTAAGTATAGTGAATATAACTGTTTAATTGTATTCATCGTACGTCTTTTTCAGGTCTTGCTGTGGATATAACTGGTAGTTTTGCGGTCCCATTTATTCCGTTAGGTATTGCTCAGATTGCCGCTGGAGTCTGCTGTTGTGCCATTTATGTCTTGCTACGAAAAGAACAGCATACCTTGGAAGAACCTGGAGAACCTTCAATCGAGGAAACTAGGTTATAAAATATAGGATATTTTGTATTTTTTAAGCAGTCCAAGTAAAGGAAATCCGTCGAATATCAAGCCCATATGACACACCGATTAATTGGATAAGATAAGAGATTACACTTATGAACACTCTTCACTACTAATTCTAAAATCATTATATTTATCGAATATCCACAGAAAGGGTGGATATATAGTGATACTGTTTTAGAGGCATATCCCGCAAATATCAGTGAGCCACTATATAAATGTTCCTGACTGTCAGTAAAGAATATAAATATTCAGAGCTTTTGTTTGTTCATTTGGAGGACCATAGAACAAGTCCGATAATATCAGTAAAAAGATCGAATTCGTTTAAAGGCTTTAAGTCTGGAAACAGTAGAGCATCCGCGTGGTTATATCTTCACACGTTCAAAAAGGCATTAAAGAGACAGACAGGCAGAAAAGGGGGTGTATTATATTTTGACGTATTATTATATTTTGCATTTTATTTTTTTTTAAATGCATAAAAGATCATATTTCGACAACGCTTAAATTTTTTTATAGTGACGTCCGGTTAAAGCTTTTCACAGTAAATCTTGTACAGATGCTCTCCAGATTTTAAGTGCTAACATTAGTCCCACGAGCTAAATTATTTTTCGTGATTTCTTGTACAATTTGATTTGTTATTGTGTGTGAATATCTTTGATAAAACAACAACTTCAAACTGATGTCATTCCCAAATTACAAAATATTTAAGGAATGTATAGAATTTGTAGGAATTTCATGATCATGGACATTTTGAAGTTATCATTATTACACAGATTCAAAGATACAATAAAGCATGCTTAGCTACGTGAGGAATAAAAAAAAATAAAATGCAAGGACATATTAAGTTACATAATTGTTTCATAAGTTTAAAACCCCGTAATAAACACTTTTTAAATATTGAGTATTAACGTTTGCATGATTCCCATAAAGTCGACCTGAGCAATGGTCATGATAACGTTTTCTACTTATGCCCTCCTCCCACTGGCGTGAAATGACGCGCGCCTAATGGCGCTAACTTTAACGCCTGTTATCTCACAGTTAGCGCCGTTTTTCACGCCATGCAAAGTAGTGATGGCTTTGGTTGGGGATGACTGGCGCTTATTTACGTGAATCAACGTGGGTCAAAGCCAAAATTTGCGCCAGTCATCGAATAATACGGCGCTGATCCACTTTGACTCGCGTAGTTTTTTTAACGCCAGACAACGCCTGTCAACGCATACCATAAGATGACAGGCTAACTATATACATACACACACATATAGCCGCATAGACTTGCTCCGTCGATGCAGTTTTATTTTATTTTTATTTTTATTATTATTATTTTTTTTAAATTTATAATTCCTCCAGCTTACAGAGACATCAAACTAGCTCTTGTTGGGGCGCAGCGCGTATAATCGGTACTGCCACCTCGCGGCAAATTACAGTGGAACCCCGCCTTGCGACCACCCCACAATCGCCGATAACGACCACTTTGCATGGTCCCGAATTTTTTTTTTGTTTATTTATGTTTAAAAATGACTCAAAATTACGACCACCACTTAATTCAGAATTACGACCAGATATCCTGGCCCCAGCGCTAATGCGACCCCACTAATGCGACCACCGCCGAGAAGTACTGAAACAACTTTTGTCACGAGTCAATGGCTGCGCCTTGTCACAGGCGCCTTAACGAAAGATCAAAGTGGGTAACAAGGGTTCCCAACCCTAGTGTTACCCTTCCTGACTCGGTGTCCGCGCTGAGACTCGTTGAGGTGTAAGTTGTAGATCAAAGAGGGTAACTAACGACTGATTACCTAATGAGCCGGTCTGCCTGGCTAACTGCCCTGGGGTCTTGGGCTAGCGATGCTAATTGCCCCTCAGTGATCACCTGTATTACAGCTACCAAAAGTGCGGGGGCGAGAGCTTAATATTTTTACTCATCACATAATGTTCGATCCTCATTGGTCAAATTAATGATCTAGTTAATCCTAAATGTGCTCATACCTTACTCACACTGAGTATTGAGCAGTCAGTCAAATTTATAAATACAATGCTTGCATTGGGACAAATCCGTTGTCTTGCCTTATCAGATAAATCGCTGTCAGTTTATTTCTCTGCTGGTTCAGTTTGCATTTAAATTGCTTGCTGTTGTGCGACCATGCCTCGGAAAGAGCGCTCCTTGAAGGAGAAAGTGGTGTTAATGAAGGCGGAAACACCAGGATGCAGTCAGCGCCAACTGGCTCAGCAGTTAAGCGTCGGTAAAACTCAAGTGCACGCAATATATACTCAGGCAGAGGGATAAAAATATGACAGCCACGTATTATGTTCAGTTTGTTCAAGTAGGTTATCTTCGTATTGTCTCTCGTGTAATTATGTGTTAATCATCAGTCACTACGTATGTGTCAATGTATTTATATTTTTATCATGAATAAATATATAAAACAATTTTGTTTTCTTTTCAGATACACAAAATAAAACATTCCTAATAAGGGTTCTCCGCTTAGTAAAATATTTTGTTATAATTCACATTAAAGATATGCAATATATACAAACTGATACACATTATACGTCGCCGTGATATATGCGACCAAGGTAAGAGTTTCACAAATACGACCACCCCAAAATTACGACCACTTTGCTCAGTCCCCAGGGTGGTCGTAATTGTGGGGTTCCACTGTATATAATTAACTAACGGCTCTCGGACCGAATTATTTAGTGACAAAAGCTTGCACTGAGTTACGTCTGGCGGTACATGGAATCCCGTTTTATTTTGAGCATTTTAATATTAGTTGTAAAGATAAATACTGAAGCTCCGGCAAGGCGAGCAGGGGCACCGCACCGAATGACACAAACTTAAATGTTTTCATTGTACTGGTTTTAGCCGCATCCAACAACGAGAATTAGGATTTAGCTGACGAATAGTGACCTCTAGTGATCTTTAAAGACACTGGTTTGACTACTTTTCTCTTTAAGCTTTTGGTCGCTAACTTTTATGTTCACTTACCTAGGCACGGCTGCTGTTCACATTTCCCCCCTTCTTTGTCGGATCCCCGACATCTTGCTCCCCCGTGTGCTTGGATTATTACAGCGACGAACATGGACCATCACACCTTCGCCACAAGTTTTACTGCGCGTTCTCCACTGTGCCCAGTGTGACCAACCGCCGTCAACTGGACAAGGGACGGTGCCACACGATCGTGTTTCACGATTCGGTCCCGCATAGTTGCCCGCCATTGGACGGCGTAGGGTTGTCACATTGGCGTGTTCTAACCTCGATCCCTCCTCCGCATGTCGTTGACCAATCACTCATTTTTACCCAGTCGGACCATCCTCCATCAACTGGACAGTAGTATATATATATTATATATATATATATATATATATATATATATATATATATATATATATATATATATATATATATATATATCATAATGACATTTAAACGTACCGGTCATTGGACTAAACCGGTTCCCAGATCGGGGATTGATCAAAAGGGCTATAGTGGGATACTTATCGATTATGTGGCTAGCTGTGGTTTAGTGCTCTGGATAATATATAGCTTGGTATTAATCTAATATAGGAGTTGCTGACAACATGGAGACAATTAAGCCCTACAGGTATATCAGTCTACATATGGTTATCGACATGTATAAATTTTGACACACCTATCCCTTTCAAGTCGATGTATGTTCTTCTCCACGTCAACCAGGTGTAGATGTTATATAGTTTGCTGCTGTGGTGAGGGTCCGTCACAATTATCTATAAAAGAGCGGGAATTAAGAGCGGGAATTAAAAGCACACATTACGAAACTTTTGTTTTCATTTTAAAGTGTCCCTGTAATACAGGGTCTGCCATGCATTTATTCCACAGTTAAACCAAAAACAACTTAATCATTATTATTTGTTTTATTATAATGTATTCATAATTATTAGTTTAAGATTATTTCTTATAATTGTTTTTGTTCCTCCTCTTTATTATTATTATTATTATTATTATTATTATTATTATTATCAGGGGCGGATCCAGGATTTGGGAAAGAGGGAGGGGTCCAACCCAGGAGGACTAATGCAAAATCTGAAAAAGGTCCCCAGGTCCGGAAAAGGGGGGGGGGGGGGGTTCCACGTCGCGAAATTTTGTCTAAAAACCTTAAAAAATAGGTTGCTGCTGATGAAATAATGACATCAATCGTGTAGCTTGTTTCTAAGGAATATATATGAACAGGGGCGTCAAAATAGGGGGATGGGGGTATTTATCCCCCCCCCCCAGTTTTGGCAAGGAGGTGATGAGCAATGTAATCACCCCCCCCCTATTCTGAGAATAATATTTATATATTGCCAACGAAATATATTAATAAATTTAAATAGAATTATAAAATTTGGAGTTTACGAGGAACTATTTTATCAAAACCTACCTTATTTCCTAAAATCTTACACTAAATTGTAATATATTTGATATGTGATTAAGTACATATATTTTGAAATGTGTCATATAGACCATTAAAAGATATATATATATATATATATGTGTGTGTGTGTGTGTGTGTGTGTGTGTGTGTACGTGTCTCAGGGTTTCCGCCAGAAAAAAATAAATGGGAACAGAGTGGTGAGCACGTGAAGGGGTGAGAAAATTTTGAATTTCAGACCCGAAAATGGCGTCTTTTGGTGATGCCTGAGTGCTAATTTAATCAGTTAGAGACGAATTTGATTTTCTTCATGAATACCGTTCTGACAGTTGGTGATTCATTTCATTGATGGTCATGACTCGCAAGCGATATGAACTTAAATTGCTAAAAAGTAAAGCATCATGGACAGACGAGGCGCGGCGGTCAGGTATCAGTGCTATTGAGATAACAGTCATATTATTGCTGGAGTTGTAATCCGTTGCGCAACTGATCTCGCGCGCTCATTTCGTTGGACCAGTATCGATGGCTTATATATTTTGATCAGAAACAAATCAGTCTTCACGTACTAACTTTAAACGTCGTGGCTTAATTAACATGTATGTGCTGTTGCGTGGTGCCCCTCCAGTACCAGACTTTGCATATTACCACGCGGGGAATTGTGAATAGGCGTGAAATTTGTATATTGAGTGGTAATCGTGCAATATAACGGACCCATCTTACATGGTCTCACAAAAAAGTGTGACCACATTTCAATGAAAAAACTGTTTCATGTAAAAGTTGAAGATCCGGCGCATCTAATGATACAATATTTTTGTATGTTTGATATAAATATATTTTGCTACAAACTGTCGAAAAAGGGTAGTTTGCTGAAAATACCCAAAATGACGTCGTGTCAAAGACGTTCTCAGCCGACGTCATGAATCTACAGTACTGTACGTGCATACCATGTTAAACAAAAGGATGATGTCTAACAAAACTTACAGTCAATATATCTTTTTATGCATAGATAGAGAGACAATTTTACCTCTAAATATCCATATTTCCCAAGATTTAATAAAAGTTGACGACGTCGTGCCGCCAAAAACATAAACATGCTGCAACTGTCGTCTGTGAATGTATTCGACTGATCACGTAACTCTTGCTCTATTCAGCTTTGATTCTATGTACGTTTTATATGTCAAATAAATATAAATTGTGTAATAAACAGTCATTTTTGTGGACAGAGTATAAAGACTACATTTTATACATGTCATTTATCTTATTTATTGTTTTTGTCCTGTTAGACTACTTTATGTAAGGACAATCAGATGGGAACATCCCCTCCCCATGAGTAACAGACCGGTAGCCCTTAAAATCGAGACGAACGCGGGTGAAACACGGGACCATGTTGGGCATATCATCCATATGTGACCACATTTTATAATATTATATATATATATTATATATACATAAACTTATATGGCTGGTCAAATAAAATGTGGTCACACCTTATTTTTTTTTATATTTATTGGTAATAAATGTGGTCACGCCATATGTGACCACATTTTATAATATTATATATATAATACAAACTTATATGGCTGGTCAAATAAAATGTGGTCACACCTTATTTTTGTTAATATTTATTGGTAATAAATGTGGTCACGCCATATGTGACCGTATTTTATAATATTACATATATAATACAAACATATATGGCTGTTCAAATAAAATGTGGTCACACCTTATTTTTGTCAATATTTATTGTAAAAAATGTGGTCACACCATATGTGACCACATTCTAAAATATTATATATTTATTACAAACTTACATGGCTTGTCAAATAAAATGTGGCCACACCTTATTTTTGTTAATATTTATTGTAAAAAATGTGGTCACACCATGTGACAACATTTTATAATATTATATATATATAATACAAACTTATTAGGCTGGTCAAATAAAATGTGGTCACACCTTATTTTTGTCAATATTTATTGGTAATAAATGTGGTCACATCATATATGACCACATTTTATAATATTCTATATATAATACAAACTTATATGGCTGGTTAAGTAAAATGTGGTCACAACTTATTTTTGGCAAAATTTATTTTAAAAAATGTGGTCACACCATATGTGACCACATTTTATAATATTTACATATAATACAAACTTATATGGCTGGTCAAGTAAAATGTGATCACAACTTATTTTTGGCAAAATTTATTTTTAAAAATGTGGTCACACCATATGCGACAATATTTTATAATATATATATATATATATATATATATTTAATACAAACTTATATGGCTGGTCAAAGCTTGGTCACACCTTATTTTTGTCAATATTCATGGTTTAAAAATGTGGTCACACCATATGTGACCACATTTTATAATATGCTATATATAATACAAACTTATATGGCTGGTCAAATAAAATGTGGTCACACCTTATTTTTGTAAATATTCATTGTGAAAAATGTGGTCACACCATGTGACAACATTTTATAATATTATATATATAATACAAACTTATAAGGCTGGTCAAATAAAATGTGGTCACACCTTATTTTTGTTAATATTTATTGGTAATAAATGTGGTCACGCCATATGTGACCGTATTTTATAATATTACATATATAATACAAACATATATGGCTGTTCAAATAAAATGTGGTCACACCTTATTTTTGTCAATATTTATTTTAAAAAATGTGGTCACACCATATGTGACCACATTCTAAAATATTATATATTTATTACAAACTTACATGGCTTGTCAAATAAAATGTGGCCACACCTTATTTTTGTTAATATTTATTGTAAAAAATGTGGTCACACCATGTGACAACATTTTATAATATTATATATATATAATACAAACTTATTAGGCTGGTCAAATAAAATGTGGTCACACCTTATTTTTGTCAATATTTATTGGTAATAAATGTGGTCACATCATATATGACCACATTTTATAATATTCTATATATAATACAAACTTATATGGCTGGTTAAGTAAAATGTGGTCACAACTTATTTTTGGCAAAATTTATTTTAAAAAATGTGGTCACACCATATGTGACCACATTTTATAATATTTACATATAATACAAACTTATATGGCTGGTCAAGTAAAATGTGATCACAACTTATTTTTGGCAAAATTTATTTTTTAAAATTTGGTCACACCATATGTGACAACATTTTATAATATTATATATATAATACAAACTTATTAGGCTGGTCATAAAAAATGTGGTCACACCTTATTTTTGTCAATATTCTTTGGTGAAAAATGTGGTCACACCATATGTGACCACATTTTATAATATGCTATATATAATACAAACTTATATGGCTGGTCAAATAAAATGTGGTCACACCTTATTTTTGTAAATATTCATTGTGAAAAATGTGGTCACACCATGTGACAACATTTTATAATATTATATATATAATACAAACTTATAAGGCTGGTCAAATAAAATGTGGTCACACCTTATTTTTGTCAATATTTATTGGTAATAAATGTGGTCACATCATATACGACCACATTTTATAATATTCTATATATAATACAAACTTATATGGCTGGTTAAGTAAAATGTGGTAACAACTTATTTTTGGCAAAATTTATTTTAAAAAATGTGGTCACACCATATGTGACCACATTTTATAATATTTACATATAATACAAACTTATATGGCTGGTCAAGTAAAATGTGATCACAACTTATTTTTGGCAAAATTTATTTTTAAAAATGTGGTCACACCATATGCGACAACATTTTATAATATATATATATTATATATATATATATATTTAATACAAACTTATATGGCTGGTCAAAGCTTGGTCACACCTTATTTTTGTCAATATTCATGGTTTAAAAATGTGGTCACACCATATGTGACCACATTTTATAATATGCTATATATAATACAAACTTATATGGCTGGTCAAATAAAATGTGGTCACACCTTATTTTTGTAAATATTCATTGTGAAAAATGTGGTCACACCATGTGACAACATTTTATATTATTCTATATATAATACAAACTTATATGGCTGGTCAAGTAAAATGTGGTCACAACCTATTTTTGGCAAAGTTTATTGTAAAAAATGTGGTCACACCATATGTGACCACATTTTATAATATTCTATATATAATACAAACTTATATGGCTGGTCAAGTAAAATGTGGTCACAACTTATTTTTGGCAAAATTTATTTTTTAAAATTTGGTCACACCATATGTGACAACATTTTATAATATTATATATATAATACAAACTTATTAGGCTGGTCATAAAAAATGTGGTCACACCTTATTTTTGTCAATATTCTTTGGTGAAAAATGTGCTCACACCATATGTGACCACATTTTATAATATTTACATATAATACAAACTTATATGGCTGGTCAAGTAAAATGTGATCACAACTTATTTTTGGCAAAATTTATTTTTTAAAATTTGGTCACACCATATGTGACAACATTTTATAATATTATATATATATATAATACAAACTTATTAGGTCACACCATGTGACAACATTTTATATTATTCTATATATAATACAAACTTATATGGCTGGTCAAGTAAAATGTGGTCACAACCTATTTTTGGCAAAGTTTATTGTAAAAAATGTGGTCACACCATATGTGACCACATTTTATAATATTCTATATATAATACAAACTTATATGGCTGGTCAAGTAAAATGTGGTCACAACTTATTTTTGGCAAAATTTATTTTTTAAAATTTGGTCACACCATATGTGACAACATTTTATAATATTATATATATAATACAAACTTATTAGGCTGGTCATAAAAAATGTGGTCACACCTTATTTTTGTCAATATTCTTTGGTGAAAAATGTGGTCACACCGTATGTGACCACATTTTATAATATTCTACATATAATAAAAACTTATGTGGCTAGTCAAATAAAATGTGGTCACAACTTATTTTTTTATTGGTAAAAAATATGGTCTCTTGGTTTGAAAATAATTCAGGATTAAATTTAGAAAAAATAAGGGATATGATGATGTAAGAATATATTTAAATGTGGTCACAACACCTTTTTTTACTATTTCTAACGACTATAAGTGGTCACATAATTTATAAAAAAGAGATCACACCTTAATAATGTCATCAATTATAACTTATAAATGTTGTCACACTTAATAATTATTTTATTAAAAATGAGGATATTATTATGTTAGTATAACAAAAAATGTTGTAACATAATGCGGACGAACGTGTTTCTCCCGTGTCTCTCTTGATTTTAAGTGCATGACTTGTCACGTGACACTCGACATTTGTTTACGTTCTGGCGGCAGGGCGTCGTCACCTTGAACGTACATCAAGTGAAATGTGGATAAAAAGAGGTAAAAAAGTATAAACATATATGGGTTATATTATATATTGACTGTAAATTTTATAAGACATCATCTTAATGTTTAACATGGTATATATGTATAATATGTGGATTCATGACGTCGGCTCAGAACGTCTTTGACACGACGTCATTTTGGGTAATTTCGGCAAACTACCCTTTTCGACAGTTTGTGGCAAAATAAATATATAAATAACATACAAAAAATATGATATCATTAGATGCGCCGGATCGTCAACTTTATCATGCAAAAAAAAAAATTTAATGAAATGTGGTTACACTTATTTTTGAGAGAGAGAAATATGGGTCCGTTATATTGCACGATTACCTATTGAGTCGAACAAGTACAGAGAGTGAAATTAGCTGCCCCAGTCGAAGCGGGATTTTTGTCAGTAAAAAACACGACGGTCAGACAGACCACGGGGTCGGAGGTCAGATGACGTCTATTCAAATAGAGTCGAGGTCAACCAATCGACGCATGGGTCAAGTGACGTCGATGCAATATCAACCAATAGGTGTGGGGGTCAGATGTAACAGGTGTCAATTGGATTAGCTTTTCAAGAACGCATGCAGCAAGCACGTGTTAGTTTATACATCGGTCAATTCAGCTCGCTCACATGAGAATTGACACAACGGCAAACGCTGCGTATATCTGATATACATGTTTACTCTTATTTACGGCTTCATTTCACCACGCATTGGTGCCCCAGAAATCGTTCTCCTAAAAAGGCAAGACATGCATTTTAATTGCAGACACAGCGATTGGAAATGGAAATTGGTTCACAGAGGGTCAATTTTGCGTCGCAAATTGCGATGCGATACCGCTTATTTCGAGTGCTGAAAAATAATAATATGTTCAATTACAAAAAAAAATGCAAACCAAATTAAAGAACTTTATGTCATTCGCGAGTGCGGCCACCAAATACGCAAGGCAAAACAATATAGGAAGTAGGCCTAATCATCAACAAAAAGTTTCCCTGATCAGACTGATCTTAACAGTCTGTTAAACAGACTGACCGAATAAAATCGCTCCCGGCCAGAGTTTTAAATATAATCATGCCATACTCATAAAATGAGAACAATTTAAAATCCCGTATAGTGTATAAAACATCGCTTATACAAATAAGAAATCTAAACAGAGATCGTCAGTACTTGATTTTCTGCACCCTCTCGCATTCATTTTCAATATTCAGAACTGTGTCGGTAAGTTCACGTGGGATGGCCAATTTGTCAGGGATGGAGGCCGACGATGTCCGCAGGTTTATGAAACAAAATCTCGCGGTTTAACTGCAAGTTGCGCAATACGTCACACCCTCCAAAACGCAAGCTTATTCTCTGCTCTTGATGTGTATGACCCTTATATTCTTCACTTATACTTTGGTATTATGCGATTGACACTTCTCGCGTGATTACAATACGACGTAATTATAATTAATATTGCGGGGTGGCTGTCAGCCGACTTGCAATTTCACGATAATGTGTACATTGACACAGTTTTTCAATTACCTTTTTTCAAATTAACTGACGAGAAACCATGAAAAAAAAACGCATATACATTTTTCTCTATTTTACGGACTCTTCTCCCCTTTGTTTCATTCTTGAAGTCGTTTAAATTTTATCTTGAACTTGAGAAAGTCGTACCAGGGCTGCCCCCGCGGAAGCCATAGGCTAAATAACACGTAATGAGGTGGAACTATTGACAGAAACGCAACTCTCACCAACTCGGTACATTCATATCTGACATGATAAACTTGGGAATAATCTGGGTAAACCAACACTTTTTCTCCCAAGGTTCAGAGGAGGCAGGGGGAAAATAAACACCTTCGATGATCAGGGAGAATTGTCCATTTACAGAAACCCTGAATTTAATCTTGAATTTGACTGAATCGTACCAGGACTGCCGCTAGTCATGGGACCTGTAGATATTTTAGGCTTACACACAGTGCGTTTTTCAGGACCTGTCGTGGTCAGGAGTTGATATTCCTTATACACACGCTACAGTCATGCATACAACGGACAACTCACTCATTTTAGAGTCAGGACTAGGCTACCGCGTGAGCCGTGACACGTAAGTGATATAGACGCTATAGTACAACTATCAGCAGCGGTTTATATTTAAGAATATACCTCAGATAAAAAAGTTCATTGACGGTGTATTTTTCCTTCATTATGTTAAATATTGCTTTATACAAAAAGGTTATTCTGAGACCATTTTTGGGTACGTATCTTTACCCTAGCATTTTATTTGGGTACGTAATGTTACCCATTTACCCTCCTGGCGGAAACAATGCGTGTGTGTGTGTCTGCGAGTCATCCACCAACCCTGGAAGATATAATTGACGCCACTGTATATGAACATTCGAAATACCAGCAGTTTTTTATACATTATTTTCCCCAAACTCTTTAGACAGTTATCATTTTATTTCATTATCCAAAGCTTTTCTTTTCAATACAATATAAAGCTGTAACAGGAAATACTCCAACTCGGATCTGGAGCAGTGGCGGATCCAGACATTACAGAACAGCGGGGCGCAGAAATACTTGGTTAGCGGTTGGTGGGTATTGAGCAATATATATATATATATATATATATATATATATATATATATATATATATGTAATATTATATTACATATATATATTTTTTTTCTTTATTTTTAGCCTATGAAAAATATATTGTTTTAATATTTCATCTGTATGAATTAAAAATCAAAGCCATACACGGGGTAGGGTATAGGAGGGAGTGTCCCATATTCAGAATTGTTAGATATGCAAAGTAAAGAGGACATTTTAGGCACCTTTCACAAAAAATATGAGGATTTTCTGTTCCTCAGCTACTGTTCTCTTAAAATCTAGATCCGCCACTGTGGAATATGTATTTAGCCTACTTACATAATCAACCTTCCAGTCGTCTCCCCTCATGTGACTGGTGAAGCCGAGTCTTATCTCCCTTATTGGGTCCAAGGTCAGCCCCACAGTCCAGGGAGTAGCTCTCACGTCTGTTTAAAAAAATGATACAAGTTTTGGTGAAATGAGTGATGTCGTCCGTCTCATTCGATTTGATACACTTGTGTATTTTATTTTCTCAACTCCTCTGACAACCTTTAACAATCCACTTCCGGGTAAAGAGGGGTCCCCCCAGTAGTAATACGAACCTTGGATATGGTCCTGGCGAGGAGATGGGGCAAACTGCATTAGATTTCATCCTATCCTGCCCCGCTAATCTGATCGCGATTTCAAGTGATTTGCCGTGAAATGCAACAATATTGAATCGGCCAGAAAGACTGCGGAGGCAGAGTGTAATGTCAGATGAGACTGACATTGTCGGTGATATCATACCATAAACTAACCTTTATCTTTCATCTTTAGGCAAAACCGGAATGTGCCCCACCGCTGGTGTTAATTGTACTTCTATGTAATGTTTATATTTTCACTGACTTTGCAATAAAATTTAAAATATGATTATTAACTCACGAGTATCGTTCGAAGTCGTTGTGCCAGCATTTATCCAGATCTCTCCGACATTCCCTGTTGCCTTTCTGTATGACGTAAACTCCGGCGTCAGTTCCAGCCACCAGTCATCAGACGACTTCAGGGTCACGATGTTGTGCGGGTACCCTGTGGCTGAAAGTTACGAAACAGTACTTTCATATTGTTGTTGCATTGTTCAACAGGTGATCAATTTGATTTTCGTATTGTATGTGTGCCTGTGTGTGTGTCGGGGGGGGGGGGAGGGGGGGGGGGAGAGATATGATTTAGATATTTCTGAAAAGTTGTTCACTCCAGCGGTACACCCATAATTTCGACATGCGACATGTAATAAACCTGTCAAGGTTCAAAAGGAGCGCGGGGAAGCCACATGGAAGTACTCAGAGGACAGCGTCCAGCCTATAGAGTCTATCTGCGGAGAGAGTTTGGTGGCAAGGTGACACCTAGCAGAAAAATTTGAAGATGGATAACGCTTTGTTTAGGACAGGCCCAAATTCTCAAAAAGAGTAGGATGCCCTATTCGTTACAGCGGAATGTCAGTGGCGTAGGAAGTGGGGGGGGGGGGGGGGGGGGGGGGGCTAACATACGGTTTGCCTGTAACTTAGACATAAGCAGGGTATTCGACTTAAGCGAATTCGACACAACGAGGTTTCACTGTATATATATATATATATATATATATATATATATATATATATATATATAGAGAGAGAGAGAGAGAGAGAGAGAGAGAAAGAGAGAGAGAGAGAGATGAATGAATAGCCATGCTGGTTCATTGTACGTAGAAATGAAAAATGAACCAGCATGGCTATTCATTCATCTCTCTATATAATATATGCCGCACACCATGCATATAAGAATACCAGTTCTCCCTGCTGCATGCAAAGTTGCTGTGCCGACACCTGTAGTGGGTAGTACTCTGACATCACTTTGCTGGTTCCTATAAAAGTGTGCAAAAACACAGTGGGGTCGGGGATCGGCTGTAGCTCAGTGGATAGAGCAAGCGACCGGCAATCGTAATATATTCATGGGTTCGATTCACATCGGCAGTGAACCGACTTTTCTGTGTATTCATGTTCCATTATATATATATATATATATATATATATATATATATATATATATATATGTATGTATATAGCATCCGTCATCATCGTTCACATTCCCAAATATCAATTCCCCCCCCCCCCCCCCCCTGAAAGTTATACGTTATCCGACTGATTACGCCCGTACACTAACAGACTAACAGGAGCATTATCAGGTGTCCTCACCGCCTGCGTGCCTGATGCAGGGGGGAAGTTACGCTCTGCGTTTTACTGGCTATTGGTGTAAATGAGGCTATAATACTGAAATGCATAGTGCGTATAGATGCAACTGGGCAATAAGGACCAGCTTACCGCTGCCTAACAAGTGTTTTCCCTGAGATTAACAAACAAATAATTTGATCTGTATCAAGACACTGGGTCACCTGACCAGAGAGCTAAAACGTGCGTGGTGATTGGCTCAATTTTTCGTACCGGTCTTTCTTGTGCATGCTGCACAAATATATAGTGTCAACAAAGCGCTAGCTGTCACGTGTCAAGAGCATACACCCAAGAAGAGTTCGTCTGTAGAGGTGGTCGTTGAACTGGATTGGTGAGATATGTCATGCTTAACCAAGAACGAAAGGGCGATCCTTGTATGGAGAGGGTTTCATGGTTGATGACATATAATAAACGTATCAGGAAATGTTTACCTTCACATCGATATATAAGTCTAAAATATGGAAAAGTTTTGACGTTATCGAATTTCATGCATGAACAAAAGTTTTAGTAATACTGAAAGAAACATTTATCTCACCTGATGGACTGGGTTTACACCAAAAACTCCTGCAGGCAATGATAGTGTTAACATCAAGTATGCGCAGAATATTGATCCTGGTTTCATCTTCAGCTATATATGCCAATGGTCAAACTCTTATAGTAGTCTCTTCAATCGCTCCTGCATGGATTAAATGTTCATCATTATCGGGAATCCATGCATAAAGTACATTAAAAGACTAAACATATTAAATATCATAGCTATAAAGATATTGTAACTATATTGTAAAATCATCAGACCACATTCAAGGAGCAGGACTATCTCGGCTTGAAGTCGGTATCATTGACCTTACAAAGACCACTGTTTTATAAAAAAAAAAAAAAAAAAACACGGGCACGGAGACGTGACAGTGGTAAAATTATTCATTAATCATATAACCACTAGCAATACTGTGAATAGTTATAAATCTATAACTATACGGGGTATTTTATTTGGTAAAGTCTGTCACAGAATTTCGAGAAATTGGCCTGATGCAAAAGTTAACATTTCCTTATTCGTTACCCGCACGATCATTAACGCTGTCGCATGCACTATTAGTATACTGCATGATCCTAAACAACTGAAGTCCAAATTAATATAGTTATAGCTTCTTTCACTTTCAGAACACAGTGTTAAATAACGGGGTGTACAAAATATTTTATGCATCCCTTTTCTTGCAGGCCCCAGCCTTTCACACAGTAGACATGCAGTACTCCGTCAAACTGGACAAATCTTGCGAAATTCATTATTTTACTACCATGCAACCCCATACATATATAGATTTTCCCACTGAAATAAAATGTAAAGTTTGTGTATTAAGTATTTAATATTGAGACTACTGCCCTTGATGGGTTGAAGATTTAATATGTATACATATGGACATTTGGTAATTTTTTAAACCGTTGACTCCAGACTTTCTCTCTTCATATGAAATGAGTTTTTTATGCACTTAGTGACCATCAAAACCTCTTTCTGGTGACTATCAAACGTACGGTTATATAAAGTCAAAGAATCTTATAATTTCGGGAACAGAACTCATGTGATTGATATGATGAATCTCTTCATGATAGCTCCACAGTACAGAGGACCCCACAATTATATATATACTTTATTATACGTCATTCCAACCTATTTATTAAGCTTTCCCCGTCTATATGCTCCAGAAAACACACACACGGTATACAATTAACACAAAATCTCCCCTGTGATTGCTTTATGAATTATATATCATTTTAAAAAAAGCCGGAATAAGATCGGCTAGAAGATGTTCAAAGATTCCCTGATGTATGAGGCTGGGTTAAGCAGACATTGATAAAAGTGAGACGTTTAAACTGACATAAAAAAGGACCAACTGGCCGAGCAAACTCAGTATATACAATAAGGGTTTTTTCGAGTAAAAACAATCCCATGTTGCAGCAATTATTATTAAATATAATAAGTTTAGTCAGCGTCGTTTTATTATTAAACATATGTAACGAATCTCAACCCATGGCTTTTTTTAAGACCAGCATGACCAGCTCTGTTGTTTTTCACCTGTCTTGTGGATAGCACGTTTTATTTTTAACAGTTATGGAGAAATATAACAATAAAACAAATAGCTTTTTATCAAGCTAGATGAAGATGGCGTCCCTTCTCTTCCAACCTGAACATCTGGGAAATATAATAATATACGCTTAATATTGAAAAGCAGCGCCGGCTTATGCTACTCGCGACTTTTTGTCCCTCTGCCTGCGGGAGTCGTAGGCCTATATATAAGATCTACTATAGCACTGGAGGCACACACTTTTTACCTGAGCCAGGTCGTTGAGCCACCCTTATCTGATATCCTGAGTCCGCCGCTGCCTGAAGTGTGTTTTACTTACTTAACTCTTATGTGGAAAAAAAAGTGATTATGTTCTGATAAGTCCTCAACGCTCACACGGGTTAAGAGATTTTATCATTTGATCACCACATACTGTATAAGCTGATATGATGTATACGTTTATTATTGCTACATGTAATTCTTTATTTTACTAGTCGTTTTTAATAAACAATTGGTAAATGGCTGGGTATGGATTTATAAGGGAACTGAAAATTACGTTCTTATTCCGAATGTCCTCTACATCCAAGCAAAATATACTTTACTTCCTAGCTTGCTTTGAAATAACAATATGTGACAATTACATAATTTTATAAGATATGCTTATACGTATACATAGGCCTACATGGATTACGCGTAAGTGCTGACCTGACGTACGGGAAATATGATAAAGTAAGTCGATTTACAAGAATAAATTACGTAAAATCGCATACATAAAAATGTACTGAAAGTGTCATACAGTTGTTCGAAGAGGCGATGAATAAGTTAGGTATTAAGTGTAACACTTCTCGCCGTAAACCAGTTTACAGACACGAGGTCCATGTTACCACCAGCAGTGAGATGTTAACTGCCTTTGAGAAAAGAGAAAACACCTAGCTTCTAACTCTGTGCACTAGCAGCATTATATATATATATATATATATATATATATATATATATATATATATATATATATATATATATATAATGCGTGTAGCCGTGTTAGTCTCTTAGTGTATAGATAACAGGATGAAGACGCTTTAGTGTTGACTAACTGTTTAATTTAACCACGAGCTTTCGAAGCTTATAGCTCCTTCATGAGGTGCCAAGTGGAAAGGTATAGAAATCGGCTGTATATATATATATATATATATATATATATATATATATATATATATATATATATATATATGTTAGATAAACAATGTCTAATGACCATAATGCATGGTATAGTGCGATGGATCTGTGATTGGCTACTCTGAATTTGTACCATGTTGACTCAGGTTCCGAGTGTGTCATTGTTATTTTACCCACAATGCTAGGTTATGAGTGTCCCGGTTATGTTGAGTTCATGTCCTCTGACACATTAAAGTTTGAAGTTCATAATGCTCATCGGCTTAATGCTCATGATGATTGACGACTAATGCGGTGGCGATCTGGTTGTGCAAGTCCATGATTATGAATAGAGATAATCCATATATAAATGGTATATAAAATGATATATTAAATAGTATGTATCAGAAAGTTTACGTATAAGATGCTGACGCTTATACGTAAACTTTCTGATATATATATATATATATATATATATATATATATATATATATATATATATATATATATATATATATATATTTAGTGGCACTTGGTCTCAGTCACTAAATACAATATTGTCTCGGTTTGCCACCAGGGGTCATTACATTCATCTGTTTCAGTTTTCCTTTTCTGGTCACCCTTTTTACAATGCGTCTTTTCATTTTTTTCAGTCGTTTACAGGCAGCGGTTTTCAAAACAGGATATTTACCGTCCGTCTTTTGTTTTAGTGGCCTGTCTCGTTTTCAGTTCAGTCCATGATACGTTATCCTGAATTTAGGTGTTCAGACTGTCAGGGATCGTGAGAGAGCACACACCACAGGTACTGGCAAAACTTGTAAATTATTATGATTAAAGTCAGATATACTGTCAACCAGTTTCGTTATTCCTAAAATAATGTTGTATGTGCGTGCTTAAAACTATTCGGCCTACGACATACAAACATACATACATACATACATATATATATATATATATATATATATATATATATATATATATATATATATATATATATATATAATGGTAAGACTACATTGTGTCGAGCTCGCTTAAATCGATTAATCCATTGGGGTGTTAAATGCATTAAGTAATATTATCTTATAAAACCCTTTTAGTCGAATCTTGGATAAGTCGAAGCCTTTACACTTCCATTACACTTCGACACAACGAGATATATATATATATATATATATATATATATATATATATATATATATTATTCCTTATTTTTCTAGTTTAATTAGTTTGCTATAATCCACATTAACCTCAGACGCATTTACATTCTGAGGAGTTTCGTCCGGCCATCTGCTATTAGGAAATATAAGATCAAATTCCACACCAACTTTGTTCCCGCTCCATTGAAAAAAAGGTATACCGGCCTCCTAGCTTGCCCAGTTATGGCAAGTTTTCGATTTCTTTCGTTTAGAGTAGGACTTTTTAAATATTTGTTAACATTCGTATGAAAAGGAGAAACGGAAATAAAAAGCGAATAATGAAAGATTACTTTAATGGGGTAAGAAAATTATAATTGTACATACAAATGCCCAAACCACATTTGTGGATAAATCGTTACATATATGGTAGTCATACACATGGAAACTATCGGTAGATTTGATTAATATATTTGAAGCGTTACAGTTTCTTATTTATCTACTTCTTAAATTTATTTATTTACAAAACGCCTGTTATGATTTATTGAATGTGTGCGTGTGTTTGTGTGTGTGTGTGGGGGGGGGGGGGCTATTAGAAAATGGTAATGAAAGAGTAAAACATAATTAATAGAAAAATATCCTTTGATGGAAAATATGTACAATGTAAATCCTTTACAGCAGAGGTATATAGTAGATTTGGCAGATATTGTATCCTTTTATCTGAAAGTCTTTTTTTATCTGACACTGTCAACTCGGTATGTCACACACAGGGAAATCAGCTGTGACGTCACACTTTGCAACAGCCAATCACATGAGGACCCAATCTCTATTCTGGATGAAATCTGTCACCAAGCACATAAGTATGCTATTTGCTATTATTACATTTACCTAACCTGAAAGCTATCAAAGCTGGAGCGCCATCTTCCGGCAAAACCTAAAACTAATAACTGATCTGATCTTGTCTCCCAAATACACGCCAGGTGCCGCTACCACTATAACAAGTGCGTCTGGTCTGACACCACCAGTTACCACCCATCATACGAATAGTATATTGCCTGTTCTTGCACCGGGACACATACTTCGTGGGGACGGGCTTCCAACGGGCGAATTTACATGGATCTATCACTGACAGTCTAGTTTCCAGGGTCCCCTGACTCTGGTCAGCTCTACTGAATGGTGTTATAAAAACATTGTTTTTATATGTTCAGCATAATCTCATCCAAAATTGACCGAGTTTATAGACTACTATTTTTTTCTGTGAACAGTCAAAATCATATATCCAAATGCTTGCTGAGGAATAAATGGAATGACCATTTTGACTTCGCTGCATTCAGGCCAGAATTGTGTGAAAACGAGACTAGTAACAAACAGTAAGGGGGTATATCGGAATTTATTTCTGAATACAATCAACAGAGGAAAAAACCTCAGCTTTCTATAGATTGTGTATATGCATATTTTTATATGATGGGAGCTAAGTATAAATTTAGTGCTTTCCCCTTGTCGAAAAACAGTGTTCAACAGATAGATTTTTAATGGCCTGGTTTAGTTTGCTAATGGGGGCTGCAGTAGCCCCTTAGAAAAATAAAGTGAAATACATTTATCTCAGTATTTAGGTGGAACGAGAAATTTCTTGGTATCGGAGATGCCATAGTATCACCCCAGACAATGAAGACATACCCCTTTCTAAAATAGGCCCCCTACGTCAGAAGCATATACTTACATTTGACAAGACCACCAGGGTTAAGGTCACAAAGGTTTGAACCTGTCTGACATCTTCTTGGAGACAATTCTCTATCAAATTTAAAGACAAGCAGTTATTCAAAAGAAATGGGGTTCACAAATAACCTATAAATCGGCAGATTTGCCCTTGACGGTCAAGGTCAGGTTTTCAAACTCTTTTGACAATTTATCAACTGATATCTTTCTTTTTTATTATTTGAAAATAAAATTTACATCCATCCGCTTGAGAAACAATGTTTTTGTTTGTTTTTCGACAAATATGGAAATGTCCAAGATCAAGGCCACTCTTATAGTAAAGTTCATTACCCTAATTTGAATAAGCTTCAAACTATTTACGTTTTTGACATATTCAGGCCTGCCAAAGGTAACTGACCGAAAAAAGAGTAATTGCTCTGGAAAAAAAAGAATATAATTAGCGGAAATTCCCTATTTATCATCACAGACTGGATAAATATGTGCTTCTCATTTTATATATATATATATATATATATATATATATATATATATATATATATATATATATATATATATATCGTTCCCAAAGTCAGAAACATACACGTTGCATGTGGAGATATTGGAGTTTTCCGCATGTTGTGACTCATGCTGGACATTTGCACACATAAAATTTGCGAAATGTCCCATTCTTGTTCTAACTGGACTGTTCAAAGCAGAAAGGAAAAAGTATATATTGCTTTCACTGAAAAAAAAGAGGGAGAAAAAAGAAAAGTGCAGCTGAAAATTAAAAAAAAAGAGTGAAAAAAGAGTAATTTGCGTCATTTTCAGGAAATATTAAAGACAGTGACTTTTATTAGAGAGTGATTTGGCAGGCCTGTTATAATGCTTACAATACTGCCAAGTGGTAATGATGGGACATTAAAAGACAAAAACAAGAAAACAATATTAAGTGGTGTCACAAATCTTTTGTACAAGACAAACCTATACAAGATCTTCCGTCAAGTTAATTTTTTGGACCAATCCATTCATTCTTGCTTTAGGTACTGAGGATTTTGTGTGATTTTCACCATATATGGAAATATTCAAGGTCAAGACCACTTTCACATAAAGGTCATGACCCGAATTTGAGTAGAATTCTTCCCATGACCCATATCTATGTATGTGCATAATATGAAAGAAATCAGTCCATAAGTTGTTTTACTTGTATAGCTCACATTACTGTAAAGTGGCAATGATGGGGGTGAAGAGTGGAAAACAAGAAAAGGGTAAAAGGTGGCGCGACCAGTCTCGCGTACAAGACAAATTTGTATGATTTTATCCCACAGCAGACAAACAGATGGACGCTGTGCAAAAATTGCTGCAGGTGGCGCCACCATTTTTGTGTATGTTATAAAGCTATCCAAGGGCTACATTTGTGTAATTTTTTCCTGATTGGTCAAACGAGTCCGGAGATATAAGCATTAATGTCTGCAGCGTGAACGTGAATGAAGCTGGTGCCACCTGTCATAAAATCAAGAAAGCTATCCAGGATGTATACCTATGCCGACTTACAGGTAATTTGGTCAAACCACTGCAGATATGAGTGATTTTAACCCAAGGCAGACAAACAGATGGACGCTGTGCAAAAATGCCTGCATGTGGAGCCACCATTTTTGTGTACGTTATAAAGCTATCCAAGGGTTACATTTTTGTAATTTTTTTTTCCTGATTGGTCAAACGGTTCCCGAGATATGAGCTTGGATGTCTTCAGCATTTACGTGAATATAGGTGGCGCCACCTGTCGTAAAATCAAGAGCTATCTAGGAAGTATACGCATGCCGAATTTTAGGTGAATTAGTCAAACCACTGCAGAGATACGAGTGATTTTAACCCAAGGAAGATGAACAGATGGACACTGTGAAAACATGGTTGCAGGTGGCGCCACCTTTTTTTGTGTATGTTATAAAGCTATCCAAGGGCTACATTTGTACAAAAAAATTTTTCCGGAGATTTGTGGGTTTATGTGTGGAAACAGACGCACAAACGGACGCTGGGCAGAGAGGAAAGGTCAGAAGTCAGGGCTACTTGGTTACGCACCAGTTTACATGTGACCCGATAATTTGTGCAAGTTTTGGAAAATTCCGTCCAGTGGTCTCAGAGGAGTTCTACGGAAACGAACGCGGCGGCGGTGGCGGAACCCGGTTAAAAACATAGTATCCGCAAAACTTTTTTTTGGCGGATACAATAATTTTAACCGCAGAATCAGATCGCTTTGCGGTATAAGAACTTGAACCATCAGTTCGATAAACTAGTATAGTTCGCGGAGTGGAAAGGGGACTCGAGGATGTCACGAAAGTTGCTAATGGTAAATAGTTCAGGAGGAAATTACACCTCATTTAAACCTTTGGCTCTGAATCAAAACATCGGTAACAACTCATTGCATGTATGGCTTTTTTTTATTAGTTTGGTCCAGTTATCACATTAATATGTTGAACCCCTCCACGAGACAAATTCACATACGCGCTCTAGCAAACATGGAATATCTCAACAACCAGATACAAAGACTCAATTTCTTTGTGGCAACTTCTTTATTATCTGAAATACAATTATTTAATAAAAACGCATGATTCTGCTGTATTCATAACGTATGGCCATATAAAATCATATGATCTCATATTTTTTTGCAGTCCTGTAAAAAGGTTTTCCCACAATGTTATACACATTGTAAAATCTATTCCACAGTGTAACCCCTCCTGGAGTTCTGATAATTTTTTTCGGTCTTCGAAATTCGAAAGATTGGTATTTTACAGACATAATAACATCAATTAACATAAACAAACAGTAACAGAGCCCAGCTGATTAATAATAAACACTCACTAATTAGAAAATAAATCTCAAAATATTAATATTCAATATTACATATGGAGATCATGCATAAACATATTTGCATGTATGCACATTAGCCACCTCTTAGCAACCAGCAGATGCCAGTTCCACCCATCATGCACATGGATTTGCATGAAATTTGCATCTGAAATCGGGCAGGTGCTGGCTGCATGAAGTGACCACAGACCGTATCCCTTATAATGTGAAATATCGGATAAAAATGAAAACTGAAGTGCCCAGCCCACGATGGGTAAACAATGTGATTTATTTACATATCGCAATATAAAGCAACATAAAAAAGCGAAATAAAACACTATGAAAGAAACGACACAACCATTGAATCACAAGTAAGAGAAGCCAGTACAATAAAAGAAACTGTTGTTTGTTCTGGATTTCAGTTTACCATGGCCCTGGCAGTAATACATTCAATGTTCCTGCCATGCTATCACTTGGTTAAAATATCATTTTACAATTATCATTATAAAATCGTCAGCTGTGGACCTGCATCAGTTCACAATAAAACAGTGTACCACAGTATCTATAAAATGGGGCCTCCGGAGAGACACGGGTATCCAAAAACCCAGCCCATTTCCTAACAGCAGGGGTATAAAGTAATGTTAATAAATTTCCTTCTGTGATAAAACATGTCATCACTACATCTTTGATCCCGTGATTTTAGGTGGGACATCGACTGGTTGATATATTATCACGTGTGTATGACCTCTCTGAACTCTTCTTCCGGTTATCATTTCAATGCTTTTCATATGCCCCGGGGAAAAATTATAAAATATGTCCATTCATAAAAATTAACTTGCAAGGTATGGAACCAGCCATTCCATGAAACTTCAATGAACATCTGTTGGGGAGCTACGACGTCACAGTATTTTTGTATAAATACAAAACTGAACAGACACTGGATTTCACTGGCATTATGAAAATATGACCTGAAATGATATCAGAACGTTTCCTGACATGTTACACAAGTATCACAAGGTGCAAAATATGAACAAACTGAGACGAACACAGATTAACATTAAGCACTACACTAATCCTAAAACGTGTATGGGTGTGTTTGGTTACAGTGTATGCAGGCGTATGCTTGTCTGTATGTGCATGGCAGTTGATTACATGTGTGACCTAACAAAATGTGCCCCGTTCGGGGTTCTCCACCTTTGGCGGTTCAAACAGGAAGCCCAGTGACATGGAAGGCTACGTCAACCAGATGTAAGCTTGTCATGTACAAGTCATGTGGAACTGCCAAGAACTGATTGCAATCACCTTGGACAGTTCCCACTTGTTTAGCAGTAAAACATTCTGAGGAATAAAATCAAAAGTAGGCAGTTCACCAACGAACATGAAAATCATCTTCCTCAGACAATGAGAGAGCATGATCTCACACTGTAATACACTTTGGAAACATGAATTTCTAGGTAAAATTGACTTAAAAAGCCTCATGGATAGTTCATGCCATATATTTTACACGATAAAATGGTAAAAGGTGGGCAATTATAAAATACCACAACATAAACGTATATTCATATATTACAGTGGAAAAATATAAACAAGACATAACTGTTACATGGTACTCTACACACTAATCAAAATGACAGAATATGAAAATATAACAAATAGAATGTTTTTTAGAGATTTTCTTTCTCTCACTGAAAATTTTGAGCATTAAATATATATATATTTATACGATATACTGATATGTACTGTGTGTTAAGAAAAGATTAACAACTGCAAACACAACTCATGCAGCATGCAGTGTTTTTTGTTGCAAAAGCAATTTTCAGAAAATAATTTGCATAAATTTACATATTTGGCATGTACAAATACTACCCAACTGTAACACAATGTTGATTACAAGTTGTAATTATAAATCATTCTAACAAACAACCTACCATACAACAGCAAATGTTGCATGAAATAACTAGTTAGTTTCATTTTTTTTGTCAAAAATGCTTCAAATATACAATAATATATACAATACTATGAGCACCATTCTGTTCGGTCAAATTCAAGCAAAATATCAGCTTTTGTTGTATATATGTTATTTCCATACTTGCAAATATTGTGAATTATGAATTATGAATATTCATATATGAATAGGTAAATAGGATCATTTGCATAGAACACCCGATTCAACCAAAGTAATTTGTGTATGTGGGCAGACGTATGTGTTACCTTAAGGCACAATGGTTTGATTCAAGTGTATTTAGCTGCATGTAAGATATGTTGCCCATGTAGAGTTCTGAACAAAATAGTACACAACTGGCTCAGTCAGTTTGTAATTTGGCACAATACTGACACCTGTTTTTGTGAGCCTAATGCATCGGGTATTAATGTGCAGTGATCACCATGCTACTAATTATACAAATATCCATAAACTGGAGATTACATCTTAAATGTCAAACACAGGTTATATATCCATATAAAAACATTAACATTTCATCCATCTTCTTGATATTTGATCTAGTGTACACGATAGATCACAAAAAATACCGAACTAAAATGCTCTAAACCTTGAAACCTGGTATTCCTTTGTGATATATAACAGCAAAAATATTGTAATATTAACAATATTCCAGGAACTGTTTTCAGATGACAATAAAATTCTAAGTACCCAAAACATTAGACTCAACAAGGCCTGGGCCAGCACAATCATAAGGCAGTAGGTCCGCTTCTTCCCCACAACAAGGGTGTCTTGTTTCCGAAGAATTGTGGTCTAGCCTACCCAGAGTAGTGGAGTGGGGATGGGTTAGCACCGATCTGTGCCCATGGCCCCTTACAACCCAGAAAAACACCAAGGGGCCCCGTACAACCCAGAAAACACTGAGGGGCCCCTTACAACCATGTGAGTAAGTTATCCATCTTTTGATCGCTGAGATCACCCAGAAGTTCATTACTGATGTCCTCCTGGAAAAAAAAGATAAAAATATATTAAAAACATAGACACTTATGACGACTGAGATAAAGAATGGCATAAGATCTTGTAGGAATGATAGCTTAAAGATAAATGAAAATAAGCCCACTGTGTTAATATATGTCATTTTTCTGTTTTTGGTCTTATTTTTTAAGTTAAATGATTAATATCAGAACCCATAGAACAACACCTGGTCTGGCTGAATGCATTGAATTTTCTAATGCTTGTTGACATTTTAAGAGATTACTCGACAGAACTTGATCAGTGTCATGATGATAAGCTTACACCGTGGCTCTAATATGTGTCATGATGATAAGCTTACATCATGGCTTTAGTCAGTGTCATGATGATAAGCTTATACCAAGGCTTTTGTCAGTGTCATGATGATAAGCTTACACCATGGCTTTAGTCAGTGTCATGATAAGCACATACCATAGCTTTATTAAGTGTCATGATGATAAGCTTACACCATGGCTTTTGTCAGTGTCATGATGATAAGCATACACCATGGCTTTAGTCAGTGTCATGATAAGCACATACCATGGCTTTATTAAGTGTCATGATGATAAGCTTACACCATGGTTCTAGCAAGTGTCATGATGATTAATTTCAAAACTAACTCAAAGGGACTTAAATCAAAATATGATGTGGAAAGATATAAAATAGAAAGTGTGACATACCTGCAAGCTGGGCACAAGGTCATCTGAGTCCATTCCGGTTGGGCCTTGAGAATCGGCCGTGCTGCCATCACCTAGGTTACCAACATCCATGCTGGCTGTAGACTGCATGGAGTCTAGTCCAAACTCTCCCGCAGGGTGGCTGGCCAGTTTGGGTCCAACAACTACAAACACAGATGCTTGGGTTCTCAACAGTGTTTATACAGAGTCCCTGTGGGATGCACTGCTATAGGTCTGGCAACTAGTGACTATGATCTTAATGCAATTTTCTCCAGTATTTATACTCTGAAATGAGTATATCTTTATATCTTGACCAATGATCAGAATATATTAAATAAACAATGACATGTTGGTGGTACAGTTAGAGTTCCAACAAGTATTTAAAACATTCCTTCGCAAAGAAAATAAATGTTTTTTTCCTTATGTTATAAAAGAAACATTCGTTCCATTAAATAAATGCATATTAAAGAATCTGTTAAGGGTTAACTACCAGGTTTTGTCAGTGTTCATGACTGGAGATCTCTGATCTATGGTAACAAGTTGACAAGTAAAATGAACAAAAATTATCTGGACAAGGTTCTAAAACTAGAATGTATCATTTTTTTCAATGAAGCAATTAAACTAGATATTTTTGGCACCGCAGGTGCCATAGTATCCCCAGACAATTAATCCCCCCCTTTAAGAATAGGCCCCCATCTTCAGCAACAATTAATATCACATCACACTCATAGAAAAGGTCACTCTCATGGAAAAGGGCATGACCCCAATTTCAATATACATCATCCCCTAACCCATGTCTATGTATATGCATAATATGAAAGAAACCTGTCCATTAGTTTTTGACTTGTAATGCTCACAGTACAGTTAAGTGGCAATGATGGGGTATTAAACGGCACGAAAACAAGTAAAGAATAACAGGTGGCGCCACCTGTTTCCGGTACATGACATTACTATCCAAGATCTTCGGTCAAGTTGATTTTTGGACCAATCCATGAATCCCTTATTGAGATATTAATGATTTTGTGTGATTTTCACCATATATGGCAATATTCAAGGTCAAGGCCACTCTCATAGGAATGGTCATGACCCCAATTTGAATGAACATCATCTCATAACCCATATCTATGTATATGCATAATATAAAAGAAATCTGTCCATTAGTTTTTTACTTATAATGCTCAGAGTACTGTCAAGTAGCAATTTTGGGGGTATTAAACGGCACAAAAACAAGTAAAGAATAATAGGTGCGCCACCAGTTTCTGGAACATGACAACCCTATCCTTGATCTTCCATCAACTTGATTTTGGTATCAAACCATGCAAGATTTCTTGAGATATTTAAGAATTTGTGTGAATTTCCCCAAAATTGGACCTATTCAAGGTCAAGGACACTCTCCTAGTCAAGGTCATGACCTCATTTTAAATAAGCGTCGTCCTCTCACCCATATCTATACATATACCAAGTTTGGTCAAGATCTGTGAAATATTTTTTGAGTTATCGCGCCAACAAGATTTATATGCGGCGGCGGCGGGACCGGTATGAAAACATAGTATCCCCCCGACTTTGTCTGGGGATACAATTATTTTAATAGTGAAATTTGTTTTTATTTTCTGATTCACTGACTAAATATTTTTCTTTCAGAAATTGTTTCATGTGTACCACTTAACATTATATCAAAAACATCAAATATACCAATTTCATCCTGATCAACTGAGGATCCCAAATGATGCATGTGCCATTATGAAGAAATAGATTCATGATGCAACGGAATGCTTGCTCTTGGACCAATTTATATAGGTGATATGGGGGGGGGGAGAGGCAGGGGGATAAGTCTGCTGATCACAGTATCATTCTCCTAACATGGTAACGGGGGGGGGGGGGGGGGGGGGACTTGTAACCTATCTACATGACTTAATATCCCATGCTCCACAGAAGCCAGGCCTATGTGATATACATAAATAAACAGACCCTCCCCACAAACAAGCTGTGGCCAGCTGGTGTAACAGCTGGTATTAATGACACCCATGGCCGCTCAACTGATCCAGAACTCCTCCTGGCTTTTTATAACAGACACAACTTCTGCACATATACATATACTACATCTTTTTTTCAGACGCAAGAATGATTATGTTGTACCTATATTATAACTTCTTATACGCCCCGGTGCCATGATAAAACAAGTTTAAATTTATACTGTATTATGTTGAATTTTTTTTAATGGGTTGCAGTCAATGTCCCTCCCAACTACATTTTTAAAATAAGCTTGGAACATTCTGAAACATCTGCTGGATTTATCACTCTCTTTCACAAAATAAAGGTAAAACACACAATGTATTTTGAGCAGGCAAACTATCCCTTTATAGAGACACCTAGTGACAGAATCACACATTAAAATGAACAAATAAAGTTTAAAATATTAGCAGAATTTCTTAAAGTTAGTATGTGCCAAGCCCTTGATGTTGCCAAGGTTATGTTCGTATAGCAGGCGTAAAATAAAATAGTAGCAAATACAGTATCTCTTATTGCACAAAATATTATCTGAATCAGTGTGCCACCATTTTTGTCCATCAGGCAGACATATACCTAGATATATTTTAGCTTGATGAAGGTTGTCATTAGGAGTTAACAAAGCTGATAAAGATCTGTTGACCCAGGCAGACTGTCAGTGTACACCTGGGTTAGATTTTGTTGTCATGTAACACACACCCTGATGTCAATCACCTCATTACAGACAACCCAAAATGTCAGGACAGCAGTGACTGACAGCTCACACAGACCTGATTGACATATTGTACAGGTTTAAATGATAGGCATGACTGAAATGCACCACAACAACGATAGATGTCTCTCTTAGACTTACAGGAACAATGATAAACTAATTGTCAATATGTTTCTAAGATGTCAATATCCACAGATGTTACAGTACAATGAAGAATGACTGATAGACATTAATGCCACAACTAAACTGCTGACCAAAATATCATCCTTTCCAGAGCAACACATACTATACCTATAATTCCAATGCAATTTACACACAAAGCACTCCTGAACAGGAATATGTAAGGAATATAAAAAGTTAACCAATCAATATGAACTTCCCTACATGACACGTCTGCAGTGGTTTACTAAACTACAGAAATATGGGTTTGTCTAAGCACTGTAGTAAAATAGACAAATGACAATGAATTTCTATACTCATATTTAAATAACATCAGTTCAAAACAGTCAGCATCTAATTTACATTTCTGAAACAACTTTAGACAATCATGAACATACTGTTATGATACCAGTGATTGAAGAGTCCCTGGGGCTGTTTTCAGCTCGTCAGGTACACTGAATTCTGACAACTTGCAAAGACAAGATACGATTTTCATATGAAAGGATTTCACTTGAAATGAAGCCAAATATTTCCATAAACACATCACATCATTTCATGGACTTTACATGTAATAAATCACCATGTAATAGGCTGCATGTTTGTGTACCAAGCCAATATTAGGAGCTGGAATTGCACTCTGTAGAGCACCTGCCCCACCAAGGCAAAATAACCATACTGCGTCCTCCCATTCATATAGTCTTCTTAATGTACAGTACAGGCCAGCCAAAGGTAAATGACAGAAAAAAAAGTCAGTGCTCCAGAAAAAAAAGTAGACTTCTTCATAATTAAGTGGGGAAAAAAAAAAGAGTAAAATTAGCATAAATTCCCCATTTTCTACTACAGACTGAATAAAAATTTGTGCTTTGCATACCACAATTTGTGGATATATATTGGTCCCAAAATCAGAAACATACATGGTACACATTCCCCTGTATTCAAGATAAGGGCATTTTCTACATGTTGTGACACATGCACACAAAAAATTGTAAAATGTCCTATTCTTGTTCTAAATGGACTCTTAAAGCAGGAGAAAAATAGAATATATTGGAATTCTTACATGGAAAAAAAAGGGGAAAAAAACAAGGCCTGCAGTATGACTGAACAAGGACTAACGAAGCCCATGTTCCATGCCTCCACAAACTTTGTGGAAATTGACAAAGTAGTTTTTATCACAGACAATCAACTAACTGAAAAAATAGTCACTTGTGAAAACATGACCTGCTGGACAGAGATAACAACTAACCATTATGTTTGTCTTCCCATCTAAAACACTTTATAAAGATATTACATCCAAATGAAACACATCACAATATGTTATATATACTTTAATGTTTGCTAACTTGTACATAAATGCTGCATAATACAAACTGTGACCAAGTCCATTGTCTTACACCCATCAGTCAAACTTCATTATAATAATGTGTCTATACAAAGAGACTGATGCTTTTTTACTTCAAGTTAAAAAAGAAATGCATAACAAAGGAACATTAAAATAATTTGCTGATTTTCATTTAGATTTATTCCAATTTGTAAGATAAATGGGTCATTAATTTTTTAACCTATTTTAAAAGTTCATGTACTAATTTTTTTTGGTGAACAATCTGAATCATATGATCTATATGCATGAGTGTTTGTGTGGGAACATAAACCAGCAAGTTCTCTTTTTTTACAGAGGTCTGAATCATCTAAGCAGCCTAGGTTAACAACAGACAAAGAGTGGGAGAGTGTGGGAGTTGGTTCCAGAATATCACACATTTTCTCCTAAAGTTACCACTTTATAATCCTGGAAGCTCAGACTTAATAGTAAATACATGTTTACTGATCAATGTCTGTTAAACCTGAAAGAATTTTATTTGAGGATATCACAGACCATTAGCAGGAAAAGATCTTTAAATGACATCACATTTATCTTAACCAATACAAAATCTCATAAAATGGCTCTGGCAAATAATGTCCAAAAATTATATAGTTCTCGAATGAAAGATTAACTTTAAAATTACTTTTAGCATTTTGTATAAAACAGAGTGGTTAAAGATAAAGTTCATGAATGAAAGCACAGGTCTAATGCACCTACAGCATTGTTACCTGCTCTACAATCTGATACCTAGTCTGCGTTGCTAACAAAAAGAAAAAAAAATTATGACTGGCTGAGGTGTAACAGTTGCTGTGGTAACCTATCCCTTGCTGAATCATCAATGCGATGCAGCAGGCTATCAGCTTTATCTGACAGCTCCTGGTCCAGCTGGCGTTTCCTGGAAGGATGCAGGGGTACCTCACTTCCTGGAACAGGGGTCTGGTTAACACATGCTGCCATAAATGTTCCAAATTTGCAAAACCTGAGGACCCCCCCCCCCCCCTTCCCTCTCAATATCCTTATATGCACCCCTTCTCTTGTGATACTGTTCCTGGTCTCCATGTCTCTCTTAATCACAGCATGTTTGTGAGTATAGAGTACATTCAGGTTCAATCAAAAGATTTTTGGTACTCACTGCAAATTTAATCACCTGAAAAAAGTGTTTTTTTTTTTTAATATTTGTTTTTGAGGAGGAAACTGCCTCCATTTTATATGCTGTCTTATCTAATTTTTAATCTCAGTATGTACATCTGCAGAGTTACATTTCTTTTTGGGACTACCTGACAGGGCAGTAGCAGTCACTTCATATCATATTATTTTTGTATCCTGGGTGTGTAATCATCCCTATTGCTGGGTCATAACACTGAGGAACCCCCCCCCCCCCAAGACAAACTCGTTTGTGAGTGATACATGGCTATGGAGCACAGCCTTCCCATTAAGCCTGCAGAGCACTCACCCTGGGTTGGGGGCTGACCGTGTGAAAGTCTCACTGCCTCGGCTGAGAATCAAACTCATGATCTCCCGTCTTTGGGTCCTGTGCTCTACCCCTTAGCCACAGAGGCTGGTTGTGATGACTCAACATCTTGTAGTGAGGTAATAGAATATATTACCTGTTACACCAATTAGGCATACTCCTCTCCCTCCCTGGAGCTCCTTATCCTCACTCATCATTATTTGGGCCCTCAATAGCTTAATAAATTTTAATAAATAAAAGTAGAGAACTCCCCATATTGGCTAGATGAATAAACATGAGGAATTTAGGACTTGGGGTACCAAATTCTGTATGTTATCTAATAGCCTCTGGTCTGGTTTAAATTTCAGAGAAAGGGTTCTATGTACATCTGATGGATACAAAGTTTGCTTAACCCTGTCCAGTTCATATTGGTTTTCAAATTCTCACACATTATCAAAATCATACACTTTTATATTTACAGCACATGTAATTTTTAACTCAGTTTTCATATCTTCACTTCTGCAACATTACTAAACAGTGGGGTTTGCTAGAGACACAGGCTTTTTCATTAACAATTCCCAGTAACAATAAAAATAAAACTGCAAAATGTTGGAACTCAGAAAACGGAGCCAGTTAAAGAAGATTTATGTGTTAATCTTTATTCTATCTAGTCACAATATGCCCTTATTTGACAGCTGCAGATTATAAAACCTATGTGGACCTTAACTTAGATATTAATTGATGATATGATAATTAAGATACTGATAAATGAAATTATAAAAATGGCCATCCCATAAGATGACCACATGAAATAACATATGTAAATAATGTATGTAAAATGACGTATTTAAGAGATGCCAAGATAGACAGATTAAGCCAGAGATGAAACAGTACCATAATGTATTCTTCAGGCATCCATATGTGCATATTTATATGTATGTCTTCACTGACAGAGTTTTTTCCTCACCTATACATTGATATTCCTCAAAATGTTATGTATACATGAATCACCAAACCTGTGTCTGTTTTATCACTGCCATTTAAATTCTCTGACTGTTCCCGTGTGTATGAGTCAGGATCTTGCCTCCCTCATATGAGCATCAGTCCTTTGGTACCTGGATAGTTTGTATACAGTTATTATCTGCACCTGGGTTCCTGCACAGAGAGTAATGATTTATATGACATTAAGTGACGACAAGAGTCATTCCCAACACCTGGTGGCACTGTACACCAGCATACTGACATGCTGGCAAAAATTCCTGTCTCACCTGTATTACAGGTACAGCAATCTGATTATCATTTAACCTGGCCAAGTGTGGGTGCCTTTAATGTTAAGTACACAGGTCAGCCTGGTACATAATAACATTTGTGCTTTCAGGTTAGCCCTAAATTTCCAACTCAACGATCCTTTAATATATAACAGATATAGTCCAGAAATTGTAAAATAAATTATTAGGAAAATTTATAAATGGAATAATTTACAGGTAAATAAGGACAAAATTGTACATTTCACCATGCTAGAAAACAAATTTTCTTTCTATAATGCAACGGTACCCAATATAACTGATTAGAATTTATTTGTCCAATATATATGTTTCCTACCTAGCCCAAAGAATACTAGATAAACAAAACTAGACATTGAATAGTAATATTTAACAGCAGACTTTATCTTACTTGTTAGTCTTAGTTGAAATTGTGACACAAAGGTTGAGCAAACAAATGTATCTGTTTATAGATAATTAGTTGTTTGTAAAGATTTACAAGCATACAGGAAAGATCAGTATGAATCTGTAAGTGCTTTTTCAAAGCATTATTTTTTTATTTCATACCAATATAACAAGACCAAGGCAGCAAAATATGTTTCTATATTACACTAAACAAATACTTCACACTTAAGTTGGTATGAATTTTGAGTTTGGTCTGAATATATAAATTCTGATGTTTAGGTACCATAAGATTTGTAAACATCCATATTTAACATGACAACTAAAGACAGACAGCTGATGAATGACAGGTATATAAAGATTATTTATAGCATTTTAAATTATGGCAGTTGTTAAATTGAGCAACAACAATATACAGACAGCCAAGAGTAAAGAAACAAGGTCTCAAGTCTCTATCATAAAACACACTGGTTGGCTGATGTTACATCAATACAACTCGACCCTTCCCAACTAAACAGGAAATGCCCAATTTTCATCCTCCTGGAGTGAGAGAAGAAAAAAATAAGCCAAAGGAAAGTATGGTTCAGCTATGGTATAATGACTGTTGGTGGGACACTAAGGTCAAAACCAACGGATCAGGCGGGAGCATTTTGACATCCGCTGAAACATCTGTATATCCCTCCTGCAGCATGTAATACTGGGCTGGTCCCTGCCATATGTAACACCCTATCTGGGTGGACCCTACTTCCTGTAATCTGGGGTCTGCCTGGATTCTCACCTCCACATATCATACAGAACTTTTAGCTTCAGTCTTTGCTTTCTAAAGCCTGCTGTGGTAGTTAAGGTACTGATTTTTATATGATCTATTTCACCTTATTTAATGTCATCATTCACACCTGTCACTTGTAAATGTTGTGCCTTGCCTTCTGGCTGTATAAAAGGTAAAGACAACCAATATTAAGCGTCCTAAAAAGGACTGTCATCCACATAAATTGCCATAACAATATTCCTGTGTAACTTACCTTAGCCACCTGAGAATTTTCTCCACCTTTGTAAGGGTTTCCAATTTTTTATTTTATTTACATGGTGTTTTTAGATTTATGAGGGTTTCGGATTTTTTTTTCATTAACATGGTGTTTTTTTAAATTTGAGGGTTTCCAATTTTATTTCATTTATTTGGGTTTCCAATTTTTTTTATTTCATTCACATGGGTTTTTTAGATTTATGAGGATTTCAGTTTTTTTTATTTCATTTTCAAAATATTTTCCAGGTGTTGTCCAGATTTATCAATGACAGATTTGGATTTTTTGGGTTTTTTCCCATAGCCATTTTTACCACTCACCTCCTTCAGCCATCCTGTCATCCCTAATTTTCTTACTTTTTTAATTTACAATTTTTAAGCATGAGTTTGCAGACAAAAATAAGATATTTTTTAATGCTTTCAAGGTTCTCTTAGTCTGTCAAAGCCACATGACCATCTGAGTTGAGCTCAAGTTTTTTCAAGAAAATGTTCATGATAGGCTTTACCCCAGCACTTTCCAGGCCTAGAAAAAATTCTGTCAAAGCTTTTCAAGGATTTTTTATAAGCTTGTGGGACACCTTATTATGCCCCTTTTATAACTTATCCAATGTCCTTCAGGTAAAAAGAACGATGGGCAGTCATTCTGGGAAGATGGTACTATCTGAATCTTGCTGCCAAAGAAAGAGATGGTTAACTCTAGTGTTTATATAATTACATTTCACGTCTGTGATAGTAGGAAATAAAATGACTGAGATTTTAGACCCTTACCCAATGAGGTGATGAAATTTCAATGAATATTAAGAAATTAACAAATTGATAAATAAATTCATTACAGATTCCTTTGATACAATTGTAATGCTGTTGCCAGGCATGATTGAGATGAAAGTGGGTCATAGTGCAGGAACTTTGTCTGTGGATTCTGGAAACTCCAGATACAAGTTCCTTTGGCAAATGAACTTGCATAAAACAGGAGCACATTACTGCACTTCCTGAGTGTACCTGATTTCCTGCTATGATGGCTATAAAGCAGCCTTCCATCCTTGTAAGTGTGCAGCATTGATCAGTTTGGCACCTGGCTGTCTCTATATATCGCCAGCCCAGCTGTGATGTGATTGTTTCTCCTGGCTTGGATCTGATGACTGCCAGGTTCAACCTGCCCCTCATCTGGCTGGGATGGTGAAGAAAAATCAACTTCAGGCTATTCCTGGAAGCTTCAAGTGCTATACATAGTCTCCCCGCCAGTTTTGTTGGCCTCCAGCCCACTGATACTAAGCAGAACTTGTACAACATCACATCAATGTGCTGCCTCAGAGCCATGCTCTCTAGGACCAGTTAAAACTGCCAGCTAAGCCCTTGTGGCTGTTTATCTGACATGGTTGTGACTTCGGTTTGATGCCATCTATTTATTTATTGTCTGACCAGGATATGCTATGATTTTACCTGTATTCTCTTCACCCTATGGGCACAGACAAGTGCAGGGTTTTAAGTAATGGACAGTCCCCATGAATCACATAATCTGAATAATAATAATATATCAGTCTGATCACATTTCATGATATAAAGTAACACTCAAGTATCACTGTGTTCATTATGAGTCATTCACAGGGGCACAAGAACAATGGAAATAATCCCTGATAACTTATATACATAAAATTTTATTTTTTTTTTTAAATAAGATCTATGGTAAATGAAAAAGCAAGATTCTGTACAGCTTTAACTTGAGACAAGTGGTTAACTGGACTTGGACTGTACAACTGTTCACACATGAACAAAACAATATTTACAGACACACACACATATATCTCTTTTTTATATTATACCTATTTTTTGTTTATGTATTTATGAATGGTTCTGTACCTAAACCACTCTTTACAGGCCTACTGATGGTGCAAGTCATGACCACATCCTGTATCTGGCACTGTTAGTGAACGGATCTCGGCACTTTGCCTCCCACCCACTGAACTCCCAGGCACCACGCTACAACAACAGCCCTGTGAGTCAGTTTTTCCCCTGCTCCTTTAGCTCATCAACAGTATTTTTATTCCCTCATAATTAACTTCAGCAAGTCTTGTTTTTTTCTTCCAGCAAATGAGCTCTGGCTGAAAGTAAGCCAATAATATGTATATCATGTAGACTCACCTCTTTCAATTGTTTAATATTTCTACCTTTTTCCTGTAATATATTAACAAATATTTGTAGAAACTATGATACCTTTGTGATTAAAGAGGTGACAATCTACTTTTTAAGTTAATTAGTTCAGCACACACAAGTTTAACTGAAAGTTTAATTAAGTAATAAGATCAAACATAAGCTGTAATGTTAGGTGGTGAAAAACTGGCTTGAGTGGTTAACAACAAAGTTGGCCCTATATGGATGTTGCCATTCGAGTAAGGTGTGGTTCAAAGGAGTAAATGTAATCAATTTTCCCTACTGTCAGTGAAAGGGCTGTCGGCGAAGGACAAAGAAATGATTGTTTTGTTTACACTACAACCTACAACTAGACAAAGACCTAACATAAACCAACCAGTTTTTATTTCTGTATGAACCACCAAAAGGATCTGCCCAAGAAATTATATAGAAACTGTCTGACAGCAAAAATCATGATCTCACTGGACTCGGTTTCAGCTATTTTTTTTTAATATTAAGAAGTTACGGGAGTCCCTTAGTTTCAAAGATCATCTCCATTGCTAATAGTGTAAGTAAATATGAATAGCTCTACATGGACTGGACAATAATATTTTAAACAACATCCATTGCTATCCATTTTGACCAAGGCTTAGGATCAATCCAGAACTAGAAACTAATTTGGACAACTGAATCAGCTCTAAACACCATCCAGTTCAATATGAGACTCCAAGTATCCTGTTTTCAACAGGAGAAGGCAATAAACTCATGTAACATGTAAAACTTTTTTGCGAGTACACTGTGAGACTTACTAGTAAAAAGACTTCAGCAGTGCTGGCAGGTGTGGAGGATGTTGTGTTTGCAGTCAGCGTGTTCAGGGAAGTCTACACCTGTGTAGTACAGCCGTGGCCTATCCGCACTGCTCAGCATCAATTGAATCACCAGCACCACAGATACACTTACAAGATAGAACCACATTTCAGCCATGGACGTTTCAGTCTGGCACTTTCTTGATATGAATTTTCTGACCATTGATGGCTTAGTATAGCACTTTCTTGATTATGGATTTTCTTACCACTGATGTCTAAGTATAGCACTTTCTTGCTATGGATATTCTGACCACTGATGTCTTAGTACAGCACTTTCTTGCAATGGATTTTCTGACCACTGACATCTTGGTCTGGCACTTTCTTGCGATGGATTTTCTGACCACTGACCTCTTGGTCTGGCACTTTCTTGCTATGGATTTTCTGACCATAGATGTCTTGGTCTGGCACTTTCTTGCTATGGATTTTCTGATCATTGACGTCTTGGTCTGGCACTTTCTTGCTATGGATTTTCTGACCATTGACATCTTGGTCTGGCATTTTCTTGCTATGGGTGTTCTGATCATTGATGTCTTAGTACAGCACTTTCTTGCTATGGACTTTCTGACCACTGACGTCTTAGTACAGCTCTTTCTTGCTTGGGATTTTCTGACCATTGATGTCTTGGTCTGGCACTTTCTTGCTATGGATATTCTGACCATTGACGTCTTAGTACAGCACTTTTTTGCAATGGATTTTCTGACCATTGGCGTCTTGGTCTGGCACTTTCTTGCTATGGATTTTCTGACCACTGACGTCTTGGTCTGGCACTTTCTTGCTATGGACTTTCTGACCACTGACGTCTTGGTCTGGCACTTTCTTGCTATGGATTATCTGACCATTGACATCTTAGTACAGCACTTTCTTGCTATGGATTATCTGACCATTGACATCTTAGTACAGCACTTTCTTGCTATGGATTTTCTGACCATTGATGTCTTGGTCTGGCACTTACTTGCAATGGATTTTCTGATCATTGGCGTCTTGGTCTGGCACTTTCTTGCCATGGATTTTCTTACCACTGACATCTTGGTCTGACACTATGTTGCTATGGATTTTCTTACCATTTACGTCTTGGTCTGGTACTTTCTTGTCATGGATTTTCTGACTATTGACGTCTTGGTCTTGCACTTTCTTGCTATACATTTTCTGACCATTGATGTCTTAGTATGGCACCTTCCAGTCATGCTTGCCCATAGTTGTGGATATTTTGGCTTTGCATATTGTAATGTTATCATAAATAATGCATGAAGATATTTGGTCAATGATGTTTCAAACATCCAATATAATGTCCCAGACCAAAACATCCTATCTCTGGCAATACTGGTGCTGTAGAATCAGTCGTCAAAACCATGTATATCTGTTTCCATGGGTTTCATGCATGGATTTATGGGTGATAATGGAAATAAAAAATTCCATAACATTTTCTTCATGAAAGATGATCCTCAGAGCTTCTGCCAAAAGTGCCAGAACCAAATCACCAGAATTTATATAAAACATGGTCCATGGTAACAATTCTCACACATATGTCCAGAAAATTATGAGACAAAAGTCTTAAAGTCTACTAATGCCTACTTTGATGTCTATACTTGCAGTCTACCTTATCTATTATGTTACCTTGGCTAGGGAACCTGCATAGTTCATTTTTTTTAAAAACCTGTTCAGTATATTAAAGCAAGAATTATTTAGATAGAAGCTGAATTGTGATACATAGGTGATCATGTATCCTCAAAAAGGAGCCAATGTAATAGTCAGAAAAGGGAAACACATATTCACACAATACGGATTATCTGTTAAACACTACTGTTAAGAGGTTATACCTAGCAGACTTCTCCAATTCTTCAGTTTAGTGGAACCAGGTATATATTTCACATGTAACATAAAAAATTGCATGTGTTTTACTATATACACAAGTACTTTGCAAATCAATTACATAGAGAAATAAGTGAGCAGTTATTGGATGCACTTACAAAGTGAATATTTTCTACAAAGAATAGCAAATATTTCATTTATGTTAATGGTTCTTTTAATCCCTTTTAATGTGTCTTTTATGAGGGAACAGAGTGAGGAATTTCAACAATCCATTATCAGCAGATCACTCTAACAGAAACCTTTGCTTGAACTCTCAGGTTAACAGGATTTACAGAGGGTAAAATAGAAAAAAAATGCCTCTCATAATGACATTCCAGGCTTGTTCCAGTACATGACGATGTGAACCAGATTCCTTGAATGATGTAAGTGAGAATATAACACTTAAAAAAAGAACCTAAAACAACAAATCATGTACAGCTTGTTAGTGAAACTAGTGTGAAACGAGGAGAGTACAGGAAATACTCTGCATACTTGCTCAAGTTTAGCGAGCACTTGTTCCCTGACCTGGGAAACTTATTTTTGTAAATTGTTCTTCCACTCTGTTGTATCCAAGAGCTTAATTGTAATTATTGCAGATGGCGCTGTTTGTTGGAAAATTATGAAGAAGGTTATAATATAATAAAGTTACCAGTGGTTTCATCTACACACCTGGCGACTAGAGAGATAGAACATGAATACACAGAAAAATCAGTTTGCTCTGTATTGGAATCAAACCCATGACCTTATTGCCAGTCCTTCGCTCTATAACTAAGCTAACAGAGATCCCCAAACCCTCTGTGTATTAGGATGCTTTTATAGGAACAAGCGAAGTGATGTCAAAGTAGAAGTTACGAACATTTTTCTGTGTATTTAAGTTCCATCTCTCTATACAGTGAATCAGCATGGCTATTCATACATCTTTCCACACCATGGGAATGTTATCTTGTCAGTGCACAAGTCAGAGAAAAGGAAGAAAAATAGAGAAAACACTCTCCAACCAAACTTAGTCCCAATCATATGACCTTACTTTGGATTTTCTAACAGTAAAGTTTCAAGACAAAGACAGTTACAGTTTATATTTGCCATTATTCTAGTAGAACACCTTTGTAGAACAGGGATTTTTTAAAGCAAGGTGACATAAAGGAGATTAGGTGATCCTTATTAACAGACATGTCTTATTCTACCGTTCCTAATGGAGGAATTACATTTTCGTTTTCCAGGTAGACTTGGTCACCATAACATGTTTTGGTTTAAAAAAATAGGATTCTTAACTATTGATAGATTTGGGAATCAAGTGTAAGGAAAAACCTTGGTAAAAGTGTAATTTACTTAAAGGGGATATAGTTTCCACTGTTCGCAATGTACAGTGTCACCTAACTGAAGCTGCCTTTGAACTAACAGGCAGAGCTAACTTGTTATGCAAACACCAAGTTGATAAACCCTGACACAACTTTCCCTCAGCCCGTATTAATAAGATTCCTGCAGACACTTAAGTTGGGTCAGAATCCTGGCAACATTTCAGATCTACCTTTGGCAGAGGTATATATGCTGTCTCCGAGTGCTTTCCAGCTTTCTTCTGTGAAAAGGTGGTCTTGTTAATTATGTTAATTATGCAGGTGCTTTCCAATTCTCTTAATCGGCCATGAGCACCATCCTGAACTGCTGCTTTTTGTGGTGATTTAAATGTAAATTTTGGTTACCTGTGTCTTGAGTTGTGTCCATTTCATCTACATTCCCAAGAAAATCTTCAGGAGTCCTTGGTAAACTGTAACTGGTCCCCATTCCTCCTGCAATGACAAATGTTATTAAATATCAGTACTAGATAAACAAATTACACTTACTCTCATCACTATAATAGCAAGACTACTCTGATTATTTATGATGTTCCTGATCTCAAATTTGTAGTAACTCAATTCTTCAAACAAAACACAAGAATATTAAATCACAGAAAGCAATAACACAGCAATACAGATTATTAAAACCCGTTTTTAGTTTGATCACCTGTAGATTCTACTTACAAATACTAATAATGCCTATTGTGCCGATTCCATTTTTAATAATTCATTCTATTATTAGACAAGATTAAATAGGAAATATATTGAATCATATTTAGTTGCTGTATTTATACATTTCACATACACATATGTAATTATCAGATTTTAAAAATAAACAGGTTTAAAGAAGAAATGACATATACTTTGTGAAACCAAATACTTGGCATCTTTAATAAACCTTCCTTATAAGTTAATATAACATCAGCATTATAAACAAACTTTCCCTAATAGATTACCGATTGACCAGAACACTCACCCAATCCGCTGTCAGCACTGTTTTGACGAGCATGGTACTCCGTGGAGGTGCCTCCCTGTCCTAGGAACGGGTCCACACCCGTCGTGTTCACCGACTGCATCTCGCTGACGGGAGGATTCACTGTGTTGGGTGGTGAGCTCACTCGAGCTGAAGTAAGCATGTTCTTGAGTTCCAACTCCTGTTTAAGAAGAGATTTATTCATTAAAAATCTAGATGAGACTTGGGTTCCCCTTGCCCTTGTACTCCAAATCTTCTAGCAAGTCACATGATTTTGATTCAGTATGTTAGGCATTAATGGTGTATTAATAATTGTGACAGGATTATGGTTACTAAAGTAGACACACAAATATTACAAAATAACATACCCCAAGAAAATTTAAGCTGGGGACAGTAGGTATTGGATGATGAAGTTCTCCTCTGTGACATAATTCACACAACAGCTTTTAATCATTATGCTTGAGACTATAGAATTATTATTATTATATAATACTGCCTGGTACATGTGGCATCAGACCAATAGTTCAACAAGGATATTATATATATATATATATATATATTTTTTTTACAAATTTGTAATCAACAACTCCTCAATTGATTCCCCTTAATTAAATTTAGGTTTCTATAGAGAACCTTGCTCTATAAACTGTATACATCTTACGTCAAACGCCCTGTAATTTAAATTCACTTAGGAAACCTTACATATTTCTGGAATATAATAACCTCCTGAAACCTTTCTAATTTCTTTTTAAGTTTGCTGATAGATATTAACTGGCAGTTTGTGCCTATGCAGACATAACTGGGTTACATCCTCTAAAATCTAGTACCTACATGTTGTAATTCATAACTATATAAACAGCCAGTTCTGACATTTATGAAGCTATGCAGTATGATACAAATACAATTATTTTTCTTCATCAATAAATAATGGATATGACAGGGACTTTTTTATTTGACTTGCAATAATTAACTAATTTACCCAGCTACTGTCTGTGGCCAAGATAACAAGTTCATATGATAATTGTCAAATCAGATTAAATTACAGGAGCAAAAGTACATTGCAAATTTACACTGAACAACCTTTCCTATAATAAGGGATCATTAGGACAGCTTTAGACAGAGGCAAAAGGTTAAATTAACAGCAAGCAGTGCTCCACTTGATTCAATATGAACAACAGGAGTAGCATCTACTGTGGTGCACTTACTGGCACAACAAGAACCCATGCTAGATGGGATGGCTTATGGTTTCTAGGCATCAGTATTAAAGTGAAATAAGTTACTTGATAGTGCTTGGTCCAAAAATAAGTGCAATGACTAAAAAATAATTGTTTGCAGTATGTCTGGGTTGTTGCCTGGTCCCACCCATTAAACAACTCTCGCAGTAATTATTATATAACCTTTTTAAACATAACTGATTATTGTTATATAATTAACATTGCAGCCTATACCACAAATAAACAATGTTAACTGCACACAGTATTAAGTGATTATTTATACTTGTTGAAAAAAGGTATCTACACATATTCATTTTTTACGTGTAGTAGTCTTTTATTTTGTTACAAAAATGATAGTGTCAAAGATGTAGGCATGAACAGGTCTGATAAATGAAAAAAATTAAAATATTTTTGGCATCATGAAAGCGTTTTTTCTTGATTATCTATAGCAAAGAAGAGACCATGTCAAAAAGTCTGTATTAAGATCTGCACTGAGTGGCCAATTTTTTACAGAGATAACTGCTGGGTATTCTTGTGATCCTTAATTTAACCTTGTATGAAACAGTTGTTAAAAAAGGTGAGTTCAAGTCACAATCTCAATGCATTGTGAAATACCATTAATCAAGTGCAGCAGGGGATACTTTGGTCTAGTGATCAGAGTCTTATGGAAGAGCAGTCTATATATACTCTTAGAAAGCAAATGGACATTTTGGGTTTGGTTTTGTCAATGTCTTATGAAAGAGAAGTCCTTACTCTGGAGAAAGGTAAATGCATTTTTAGTTTTGTTTTGTCAATGTCTTATGAACAAAGTCTACAGGTTGAATGCAAACCTGTGCAATGGGATATACATCAGGTATAATGCTTCCATGCTGGACTGTTACTTTTCAAGTACAAGTGTGACATGTATATGTGCAATGCAAGCACTGAACATTTTGAACTTAAGTACATGCACCAATTACACAAATGTCACAGCTGAAACACTGGCATCGGTGCACATAACACAAAAATGATTGTAGGTGGCACCAACAGTCTTGTGTACAAGAAAGCCATTTAAGATGTATGGACATGCAAAATTTCATGCAGATACTTCAAACCACTCTTCAGCTATTTGCACAGATTCATGAAACAATTGTAGGTAGCCCCACAAGTCGTGTATGCAACAAAACTCTCTGAGATGTATCAACATATATAATTTCAGGCTAATATGTTAAATCACTCCTGAGGAAAAGCAGGAGCATACACTGCAAAAATTATTAAGGTGGTGCCACCAGTCTTGTCTACCATAAAGCTATCTGAGATGTATACATATGTCCTATTTCAGCCTGATATATCAAATCCCTCCTAATAAATAATCAGGGACATACATTGTGCAAAAATTATTGTAGGTGGCACCTCTAATCTTGTATACAATGAAGCTATTCAGTATGTATAAATATGCACAATTTCAGGCTGATATATCAAATCCCTCCTGAGAAATAAGAAGGTAAAAACACTGTGCAAAGTCATTGCAGGTGGTGACACCAGTCTTGTGTATGAGAAAACCATCAAAAAAGCATGGACAGGTCAAAATATTAGGCCAATACATTAAACTACTGTTCAGTCAGGTGCACTGGGCTGAGCAGGCTTAGGTGAGAAAGACAGTTGTCCCAAGTGAAGCGGAACAAATTGCTAGCTTCAGCTACTGCACTGAGTGAACTCTTGACATGCACCTGGCTGCACTGAGTGAACTCTTGACCTTTACCTGGCTGCACTGAGTAAACTCTTGACCTGTTGCATAATCTGGTACAGTTGGCAGTTTGCCAAAGCTATAATAGATTCAGGCTGACCTTTGGCAAATCTGAAATAGCTGGCAGTCTGCCAACTATTCATAGATGCAGACAATCTTTTTTTCAGCTGACATATCCATAAGATTTTTTTATCAAAATGGTTAGAATAAAAGATGTAGTCCTTTCATGATTAAAGATCAAATAATTCTGCCAAGAATCCTTTAGGTAATCTTGAACAAAGGCCTCCTAAGAATCATTTTTGTGCAATGTTACAAAAGTAGAAATAAAAGTTTTACAGAAGAAGACTATCAGGGATCAGGGATATATATATATATATATATATATATATATATATATATATATATATATATATATATATGAGAAAGACCTACTCCAAAAGAATTTAAAATAATACAGTTCTTTTCAGGATACCATGTGACCCAGAATGTCCAAAATATGGTTCATCAGCAGCTGAGCAGTGTTTGGTAAGTAATGGCAGCATACACTTGGCAATAAAATATCAAAGGGACCCATGGCCAATCAAGTTTTAAAAGTTGTTGAACCAACAGCCAAGATATCAAGACTGTATATATGTCAAAGATCAAAACAGATTAGAGGAATATAGGGTAACTGTTAGCCTAATTTCTACAACCGTGCAAAAGATCTGCTTAAGCTCAAACACTTAACTACCAGCAAGTACCATGGTTTGTTCCAAAAGCTGGACAAAACCACTGTATAAATCCTTGATGTATGTATATACACCATAGGGCTTGGTACATGGGTCGGGGCTTGGTACATGGGTCGCACAACTGTTTACTGAAGTTTCAAGTGAAGCATCTGACCTTAAAAACGACCACAACATGTAGCAACAGAAACCCTTAATCCTGAAGATGCATGTTCTTAACACCTCCATGTTGATCCAATGTTATCTTGGGACAGCAATTTGTCCTGTATCACAACTTAGGCTGAAAGTGATCTTGAAAAGACAACAATTTCAAAGTTCAATCTCCTTTCATACCCAAGCCTCTTATAGTAAATAATATGTAACTGGAACAATGCAATAAGACTTATTAATCAAAACATTGACAAACTGTGTTTCCTTAACATTATGTTTAAATACACACAGAAACAAAAGAGTCTAACAGTGCACTGCTGACCAACATGAAACTCCTCTACCATTACTGGCTGGTTAAAGAGTTATAAAACACACTGACTATCAACAGAAATATCACATTCAACCAGTACATATTAACGTCAAACCTATCCCAGAAACTTTGCCCTCATTTTCCTAAATCACTCCTTGAAGGAAGACTAAAACAATAACAGGCAGAAGATCCAGACAATAGACAAATAGTATCAACATGTAAATCAGACAGTAAATTAAAGGTCAGGGGCATTAGCAGACGGCACTGAAAACAAATTATATTAGAACAGCCAGCCAACTATTGAAGAAGCAGTTCTGCAGCAGCAAAACCCTGCTGTCTGCTCCAGTCTGCCTCATCTGCTGAGCCTGGCTGTCCCTGTAAAACTAACTACAGGGATTCAGGAGCCCAATGTAGCAGGTTTCATATTCACAAGGTTAAATATTTGCAAATTTTACCCCCCCCCCCCCCCAATTTATTTTATGGTTCCATATTCCCTAGGGTAAAAGACAATTTTTTGTTGTTTTAATTTGATTTTCAGCAATAATAATTATTTAATTCTATTCAAATTAATCAAGAATGTGTGGAAGTCTTTCTGACCACAAATAGTGTAAATCAATAATGATCTAAATTATTTTATGTGTGCCAAATGGACACAAATTTTTATTAATTTTTGGCAAATAATACAGAAGACTATCACACACCTGCTCATTGCTATCATTTATATAATCATTCTTTTGACTTTCGATGACATCATGGCTTTCCAGACATGGATAACCTAGAGAAGATGCCAACAAAGCCTTTTTTAACAGAACAGAGTTTATTCAGGAAAAAGGCCTCAGGCCCAAAGTTCCAAACATTTCAACAATAATTCAATCAAATAATTGCATAAATAGAACATAAGGTAGCAGGTATATTATTAATTAATATATAATGTAACAAACACATGTAACATGACTGCATACCTTAGTACACAATGTATCTATATTGCCATCATCAGTGAATATGTAACACATACTTTAACCATCTATTATTCTTCGTCTCCTCAAAAAGGAATAATATACATATGCAGCATAAATGAGCTTCATCCTCAACAATATTGTATCCATGATGTTAACAATATTTACAGATCCTCTCTTCACGAGATATATCATTTTGACGACCTATTTCTATAGCCAATTCATGATTGGAGCATCGAAGTTTAGCAGGTGCTATGCGATGTTTCTTATTAGGAATACAATATAAATAATTTTCAAAGAGTTAGCATAGATTTGAAAACACCTTCACTACAGTATACATAACATGTCACCTTTGTTGACGGAACATTTAATACACGAAGGTTTGATTTTTCCAACAATCTTCCTTTAGAAAATTTTGCAGATTTGATAACTTTGAGAAGAAAAAGCCACCCACAGTACCCTTACCCCTGTATCCATTTTAAAACCACAATAAATCCATGAAAAATTTCATTTGATTTTAATTTATTCTCTTCATTTCGACAGTTCAGGACTTCATTTGAACACAGACAATACACTACCTGCTCAAGACAAATGAAAAGTTGAAAGTCCATCCTTAAACAATTTTACACAGTGTTCAGGTGTCAGCTGAATCTGATGTGGTACATGACAATTACAGCAGCCGTTAAAAGACAGAACTACCATTTTTTGGGAAAGTGCATATTGACATTACCATTTCTATCTTATGTGTATAACTTTGCAGGTGCAGTATAGGTATATCTGATCATATCTGGAGTATGATTGCATCTGATAGACACACACACACAGCCATGGAATACACTGGATGGGCTAATATTGCGAGATATGAAAATGGTACACATCTGATGTATCCAAGGAACTGACTCAGCATGATATAATTATTCTACAGAGTTTAAGACATTTAAAATATTAGTCCATAAAAGCACTGTTTATGGAATGAGGGTGAAGGTATGATATTACAGCAAGAATGATTTATAATAAAGCTGTCTGGACTTCAGGTGTTACATGCTTAATGCTAAGTAAAATCCAGAAGTCAGATTCTGCCATTAAGATAATTACGCAAATACATGCAGGTCCATCAAGATATACAGTTTTGTTATCAAAACATTGGCAGGGTTCAAACCTGGGCTCTTCCTCTCTGTCCAATGCCTCAGATCTGAATTAACTAACTTGAAGATGACAAATCAAATTATACAAAGGCTCAAGGAATAAGATGCACCTCATGTACACTGACCAGAGACGCTAATTTTGACCCACATCCTTGATACACGCAACAGGTTGGTGTGACAGATACAGTTACCATGTTAAACAACTTGACAGATAGAGTTACCATACAGTTTCTACGGAATCCTGTTACCAGATCTGTGTATGTACACAACAGCTCAAACCATTATCCACTTACTGTGTTTGCATGTTCTTGTAAAAGGACAATGTTCTTCAATATACATCAGAGTCACTTAGCTCAGTCAGAATATTGCCCTACAGTTGGATATAGAATGTACTGCTAAGGAACCAAGCATGACTTTCGATATTTGTCATTACACGAATTTTAACAATTTTAACTTATGCACATTGGACTTGGAAGCCTTCTAATGCTACTAATTATGACACATTATACAAAGAAAATACATTTAAGTACAAAATGGTTACTAATATATCACAAGAAAAGACAAATTAGACAACCTAAGGAAATCAATACATGGAGAATTTTAGCAAAAAAGCTGATCTGTTTGGAATGGGAAAGCATGATCTGATTAATGTAAATTAAAACAATGATTTCATCAATGCATTTATAAAATAAAATATCCAAGTTATTTTTATTTGTATTATGTATATATAATAGGGATATTACTATGTCTCACAGCTTTCACTGATTTATACACTTTTTAAATACTTTTGTTATCACACTTGGCCATGGGGTAGTGTAGTAATAAGGAGAGCACAGAATCCCCAGGGAACAAGTGCCTTACAGTTTCTCTGTTAACAGCTGTAAATCCCAGGGGGTGACAATGAGAAAATATATCAGCCTGATAAGTGCAGAGAGTCCAAATTTATCAAACCTAAAACCAGGACCACTTGTTTGCATCAAAAGTATCAAATCCCTGGTGCCTTGAAGGTAACAGGTGGTGATACCCTTGTGAAAGGTCAGCAGAGGGTAAGATGGTTACGCTGCTGTTTTGTTCTTGTTAACAGCACTGGATCAGCTGGCAGCCTAATGTGATATACCCCACCATCTGACACCCTGGAGATTGAATTTATAAAGCAGACCTGCTGCAAATATCAGGTTGCTGTATCAGTTGCCAATCTCAGTCCAGGGGCTGGCTTTTAGGTAACACTGCTGCACAGGGTTTGAAATTTGTTCAGAAAGTTACAAGGACCTGAAGTTTCAAGAAATTCTCAATCCTGCCAAAAAAATTTGCAGAACCATGTTTGTTTACACATGTCTGCATTACATATGACATATTTCAGTAAATAATAGAAAGCTGAATCCATTTCATGTACTCTAGTGAGTTACAAGTAAATAGATGTATGCTTCTGTCTGGAAATCCACCGAAACAATCATAATTTAGCCACAACTAAAAATCAGGAGAGGTCATTTAAACCAAGTAAAGTAAGTGAGACTAAAATTCTTGATAAAGTCTCCAATTTCTCAGATAAATAGGTTCTTAAATGACAATTTTCAATATTTTATTTTACTCTTAAACCAATTAACATTACCCTGAGGGATTAACAAATGAAGAAAGCTAATACATTTACAACAGGCTTGCTGAACCTTCCATTTAACAGATTACAGACTGAACCAAAGAGCAGACCTCTGGCCTGTGTGCTCCTGACAATCTTAATCCCTGCCAGCCAATGAGTCTAAGAAACAGGCCAATTTTTTTTAATAGGTACATCAGCTGTGAACGTTTTTGTACCTGTTGGGTACATGTACACCAAATCCAATAACAGGTACACTTTTTTGACAGCAGATTTGATCTAACACCACTCTTTTCATTTACCCAGCACTTTTCTGCACCCATCATGTACACACTTGATCTAGCATGACAGTCGCTATGTAGGTCATGGTCAGTTTGTTAATCAGAGAGAAGACTGCAGAAGATGTTACAGATATCAAGATATCTGATGTCCAGAAACAGTTCATTATCATGTACAATAAATATGGCAATCACACTCAACATTGCTTACTGCAATGCAAGTAATACTTCCAAGATTTCTTGAAATAATATCGAACTTCTTTTCTGACTTTAGACCATAGGTTTTTCAGATTTTTAGATTTCAAATTCTATATGGGGATGAGCATAATCCACAAATTGTTAGCTTAGGAAGTGTTTTGTTTATGTTATCCTTAAATCAAACTTTATATTCTCATCATAAGTGAAAGTTTTCATCATGTTTGCCTCAGTCAAAATAAAAAAAAATACTTTTAGCTCTAAGGTCACGTGAATGAGCCACTGAGCAACACCCCATCACACCCTGCTAATGCTATATTCCTCCTGTATGAATGTTTATCACTACAAATTGTTGAACCTACAAGGAAACAGGAGCATTCCACCTATTCAGCATATATCCGGAATTCCCAATGTCCAGGTATCAGACATCAGTATTAGTGCATTGTACATAATAAGGGTGACCTAACCACAAGCATGCATGGGATGTGCATACAATGGACACAAGGTGTGCATGACCTGACTCAGAGATCAGTGGATATTGTGCTGTATTAACAAACAGAACACAAAGGTCTCTATCATGGGCATTTATTTCCCTAAGGGTTACCTAGCTGTTCTGTAATTCAGTAAATCACAGTAAATGAATCCCCTGTGGTAATACCTTCAAAATTTGAATGCAAGAGGTCTTTGTATTGCATATTCATGGTGCTGATATTTTAATATTAAACATGAACGATTCTAATGTAATGTAAAAAGAAAAGAACCTCTCTCATGGCAAAGGGGTCTCTTGAGATTGAACTAAATCTAGTCTTCCAAACACCAACCAATCAAATGCTAACAAACCAAAAGTTAACAGTCAATACAAGGGACTGAGAAGCTGAGTAGTGAATCCACACAAATATATTCTGACCTCATGTCACAGGATAGTTGCTGCATGCACAAGCAGTGCTTACTCAATAGACAGCTGTAAATAATAGCTTCAGAATGACATTCTTCAGTGTATAGGAGACTTCTAGGCTTCATATTTTCAATACCTTTTTATCAAAATTATAAATGAATGTAAACATATCCACAAATATATACACTCCTAAACTAATTAATAACTTAAATGTATATTATTGTTCAAATATTTCATGATTTGACACAAAGGTTTGGGAATCACGATACGCCAATCTCTGCTAGGTTCTGTGGTAATGCCACAAAACCAAAGGGGTGTCACATTTCTCTACAACAAATTAACACAACCCTGTGGGAATATTTTCACAGTACTGTTGGTTATGATGACCTCAAGAAACCAGTACTGTTTGTTATGATGACCTCATTCCTGAGGTCATAAAGAAAGTCACATTCAACACCATCAATTAATTTTTGCAATGGGGGGCGAGAGCTCTGATGCTAATTCTTGTTAATTTTCAAGAATATCAACCTTTAATGCATTTAAATACTACAAAAAAGAGTCTCTGGGTTAATGTCCTTGTTCAATAAATTATAAATTTAAAATTAGGTATGAGGTTGGACCTGAACAGTCGATTGAAACTGTGTGGCAGTCCAGAATGAGTAAATAATGTACAATATCCAGAAATTCCTGATATGGAAATTCCTGTATTTATTGGAAATTTCCTGAAATCTCTCAGGACTGTATATTAGCAGCAGTTGACCAGACAAGTTTACTGACATATGAAAGATGAAAAATTAAGTCTTGTATTTGATTCTCAGTCAAATTATTAAAGATAAGTCAAATAGTGGTACTTTTAAATGTTGTGGGTATAATGGCCTGAGATATTTTCATATTTTAAGTCTTTTGAATGATGATTGTGAGGCACATGCAGTGACACTTAAAATGGAAAATGTTCAAAATGACCCATACTGTCTTTTGTTACAAGTATTTGACTGCCATATGCACCACCACCCCCCCCCCCCCCCCCCCCCCCCCCGAAAAATGTATCCCCTCCCTCCACCCTATTTGCCGATCCCAACCCTAACCTAAACCATGTACCCACATTTTTTATGGACATAGCTGTGCATAGTGATAGAATGGCCTTGGTCAAAGTACACTACTTCACTACTCTCCCCCCAACCCCCATGTGAATGCAGATATAATACTGTAGCTGTTCTGCCTGAGTTGAGAACACTCGTTAATTCTAGTGAACCATGTCACCTGGCCAATAGTCAGGGTGTCACATGATCACATCATGCTTATGTGGTAAAGCACCAAAAAGCAATAAAATCTGGTCTGATTTCAGAATCAAAATTCATCAATGAGAATCAAACATATAAATACACTATCAAAATTATTCATAGTGTGTGTCAGTCTCAACCATCAAAGTATATATTTACTTACAAGTACTTTTTGTATTATCTTCCCAATACCTTAAAGAAACTGCCAGTTACTTCTTTTAGTGACAACATGATTCATTTAGGTCAGGCTTTGATAATTAATGAAGAAAACTTAATGCAATCTGTAAGAGCATCATAAAAACAACTGAAAAAAATAACTATAACTGCCCTAGGATCTCTCCTATCTCCGTTTATCGATAAAAAACTGGAGTTCTATAAATAATGTTGATCTGTTGTACAATCAGTTACAATAATTTAACAACCCCCATTTCAATGTAGCAGTACTTTCACTATCAACAATGTATGAATGAGACCACAAGGGGAGAGATCTGAATGACAATATTAAATGTCTTTATGCCTGGCACACTGCATGCAATGGAGGGAGGGAGCTGTCTTATTACACACCGGATGTGGTCCACCACTTGATGGGATGATAACCCTGCGTTCCTGATTACAGCCATGTTAGCCCTCTGATCATGGCTCTACCAGCATGATGATCCATCCTATAATTTGTTAGGATTTGCATTGAACTTGGTTAATTCCTGCCTATTACACATGTACTATCATTTGCAGGTCTTATTTAGCAAAGGAGGAGCTATTTGAGTAAAACTGGACTTTTTTTTAAATTTCTAAAAATAACTGGGTTAAATGTGACTCTAAAAATATACCATGTACAGAGGTCAGTATATTAAATTAGGGCACTGTTCCATCACAAAATATACAGTTCTCCAAGCTGTGATATTCAGTGATGCCTTCTTCAATACAAACTTAAAACAATAGTAATAAATGGCTTAAACTGATTGGTTAATGGAAAACTCAAATTAAGTGATATACTGCCATGTTCAGAAGTTGTTTTTCTATACCTCTGATTGTATCTCATATGCTGAGATGTCAATACTGTTTTTAAACTGAAGTGTGGTTAAATATAATGATATGTAAAACAAAGTTATATTTCCATATGGCATCACATCCTGTCTATCTTATACACTAAGCATCACACACATTTATAAATAATGAGAAGCAGCACTGCAGGACTACATTTTGGTGCCTTGACTTTTCCCATCTACAAGACTTCTATTCAAAATGTATCTGCAGTTAACCAGATAGAAGAGCCTATAATCATAAAGTGTGCAACCATATTAAAGTAAGGTTTTGGTTTGGGTTGAAGTGGACTAAAACCTTGGTAATCAAAGATATTGGGATATAATGCTTATCACAACACTGCTCCTACTGGAGTGACATGGGTTATGAGTATTTTAAATATTTCCTACCACATGTTGATGAGATGTTTGTATTTACACTGAAAGTAAAGCCTCCTGCCAATACTACCAGTCACATTATATAAATGTAACAAGAGCACCACAGGAGCTAGTGCATGTTAAGCCCGTCCTATGTTTCAGGTAAGATCTTACAACTCTATTGGTAAATATTTACAGTGAGATTCATCAAATGCATCAGATTTTAGTAATTCATCATAGTGCTTCCAAAATGTAGTGACATCACTAATATGTGTGGATTTTGCCTAGAATCCAACTCAGGTGAGATATTATATTGGTTAATATTTTTTTTAATATCATCAAAATATGTCATATTTCTGGTACGTTTTTGTGGTGACACAAAAAAAAGACCTCTGACCTCATTAAATATGGATGGATTTTGCCAAGAAATTGCCAAAATCATAGTAAAACCCTCTTAGACAAGTGTATAAAAAGGTAAAGAAAACTCACAACAAGTGTCCGATTGAAAGCAAATTTTTGATTAGATTATACCCAAATTTACTTAATTCTGACTATGTTAACACCTTGCTAGATAAACAACAGCCTAAACAACTCAAATCTGTACTGACTAACCCCATAGTACACCTATACTTGTCTGCCAGTATCTTTTGTCCATATAAACAGATATATAGTGTTGTTTTCAATGATCAAACAATACTATGCAGACTGATAGTTCTCTTTCATGACAAGTGGCCAGCATATGATTGATTACAATATTCCTGTAATATGAACTATGGCCGCATGCGTGGGTGGTATTTGCTACCGCCCAATGTACACACACAGTCCCCGCATTAGCCTAGTTTCTCTGATCAAATGTCAAGAGGTTGTGACAGGTTTTCCTGTACTGATGAGAGATATAACTGTGATGTAAGACACATAATGGCCTTCCTGTGTAGCTGCTGGTGAAACTATATGTATACAGCTGTAGTGTATGTGTCATCCACTCCATACACAGCCACAGTGACTGAAAGCGCCACACACTTGTATGTTATATAATATTCCTTGCACCCACTGAATGATTGGGGATTTTATAACTCTGGACTGTTACATAATTTCAAACCACGTAGAGGTGATTCATGCAGCTGTATCTTTTCCTGACAGGGTCAACCCTGTGTTCCCTGCTATTATGTTCCCCATTCCTATGTTCCCATTCCTATATTCCCAATTCCTGAGTTCCCCATTTCTGTGTTCCCCATTCTATCTTCTCCATTCCTGTGTCCCCCATTCCTGTCTTCACCTTTCTGTGTTCCCCATTCCTATATTGCCAATTCCTATGTTCCCCAGTCCAAATGTCCATTGTCACCAATGATCCCAAATCCCAATGTTCCCTGGTCCTATGTTCCCCAGTATCTATGTTAACCAGTACCTAATTTAGTACAATGGTACAAAGGTCTACATTTGTATAAACAGACAATAAGGTTAAGTTATACCCTTGATATATACACAAGTTTCTTCAGCTGGCATCATTCTGCTTATTTTTATCTGTCTGTTACTTACTTATTACATATTTTATATTATTTGCAATCATCATAACATCAGATAACCATTTAAACATACAGAGGAACACAGGGACTGGAGATTATAGGTGTCGGGGATCATTGGTATGAGGAAACTTGGGGACCTTGAATACACCAACCAGAGAATATAGGTTCATGGGAACATAAGGACTGCAGATCACAGGTACTGAGGGATATGGGGACTGGTGAACATGTCAGATACTTTCCAGTCTGATATTCTTACATTTCTGACATATTCTAAAATTTGATGATACTGGTTGAAATAAACTACTTAACTACATGCTTCCTTTAAATGTGCAATGTTCTATCTGTTATTTATATGACTATCTGAACTACAAAGAAGGGCTTGCTCCAACCTCCTATTCCACAAATACTGAATTTTCAATAAGCCATGAAATCAAAATTCATAACGGTATTGAAACTTCAAATTGCCAACATATAAAAGTAATAGTAAATGCAATACTTTGTAGCAATATGCACCAGAATACTATGCTCCTAAAGCTATTCTTGACCAGGATTTTTTTTGTCATGCTATGAAATCAGTGGTTTCTAAATGATACTGATATTATCCTATTGCACTAAGGCTAATGGAATTTTGAATATTTATCAAAAGAAAAGAACTAAATTTCTTAAGTTTATTCATACATTCAGAACTTAATTTTAGCTCTTCAAACAAAACCAAATTAAGACATGTTCATCCAATAAAAGATATGACCTTCCACAAATTGTAGTTTATTTTATAAACTTACGAAAAACAGTACATTACTGATCCTCTGTGTAATGACTGCCGGTATCAGGAGTTTTGCACTCACCTCTCTTCTGATTTCTTGCTGCCTCTTGAGGAGCGCATCTTTTTCTCGACGTAAACGTGCCAATGCTACCATACGCTGATCACCACCACTTGGGTGTGGGGGTGGTACAGGTGAATGGGCGGTTTGGGTGCTGAGAACTTGAGGTGGTTTTTGTAACTGTCCTGCGTTGGGGCCTCCCACTCTCATCCCAGGTTTCTGTAAGTGTTTGGCTGCACAGGAATAAAACATCAATACACAAATGATGAATATGTTTAAACTCTATGTGACATTTTCTGGTAAAAATTAAATGTCAGATGATTAAAAAAAATACTGTATTATAGTGTATTATAAGGATATATATGAATATCAATTTTTCTATGTTGCACATTTCACAATCAGATCTTGATTTATAAACAGGTAGTTTTATCGATAAAGAAATACTCTGCTTAAAGTAAATATGTATATCATGTGTCCATTCAGCATTATATCTACTCATATTTGAACCTGATAGACAAATTTATCTGGAAAACTCAAGGACTGTCTAAAATGCATGGTTTACCGAACATGGTTGCCATGAACTTAACTGTACACATAAACAATGTTACACAGAGACACATTAACACTGTTACACACATTAACATTGTTACACGCATAAATTCTGTTACACAGTGACACATTAACACTGTTACACACATTAACACTGTTACACACATTAACACTGCATTCATGATATGTGAAGAATATAGTTTAATGTATATAAACAGTGGAACTTATAACTTGAGAGCACTGGTGGGATTAGATTTTTTTCTAATTAAAGATAAAGATGTAAGTATACAAATGTTGCACATTAAGCCAAACACTGAAAATACAGTAGAGCGCCGTTTTTCCAAAAGTGTCAGGGGACAAGCTTTTTGTTTGTAAAAACGACCATTCGGAAATGGACAAGGGTCCAGTGGCAAGTTAGTACAACAGTTAATGATTAACTTTATGCCATTTTACCCGAGGAACATGGTGTTTCTTTTCAATATTTGATGACCTCGACGTATAAAAGATATCAGAAAATTTGATGAGAATTTTTGGCAAAGATTAGTCTAACCTCCTTTAGGGATACATGCATGCTCTTTTTTTCATCAAGTTCCCTGGAGGAAAAGGTCAAATGACATAGCCAAGGAACACGGTGTTTCTTATCGTTACGTAATTGAAGACCGGGACATATAAAAGCTGCTTGAGCACAAGCAATTAATGAATTATACCTCATCAGTGGTGATGCAAGTAAACTGCTCAGTTATTTGGCATGACATCCTGTCCCAAGCCGACAAACTATGCTTGCTTGAGTACAAACGAGATGTGGTTGATAACACACAAGTGCTCTTGGATAAACTGCTCAGTCGCTTGCTAGGGGTACAGGGGGCCAAGCATTGCGGGGCTAGCTGTAGTTTTCATACCTTTGCCCCGGATGTTTACATCGGCCCAGAACTAATTAATTAGGGTCACCACTGGGCTTACCACATAACTACAGGCCTAGTGACTCGTAATTACAATACTCATTTTAGGTTTTTACATACTTGAAATATATTTCGGAAATACAAATAAATTTTCGGTTCCCCATTTAAATTTTCGGAAAAACAAATTTTTGGAAATTCGGCATTCCGAAATATGGCGCTGTACTGTACTGTGATAATAAAATAAAGAGTGTGTAATAGGTTCCTGGAAGAAAAAGTTTACCTTCATATTGCTCTTAAACGTAATATTTCAGAAATTATTTTTAAGGATTAACATTAACATTTCATTGTTACTTTACTTAATGTTAGCATATTTGAACTTTAGAATTCACATATATCTATGTATTTCAAATATACTTTTAATCAACATTCAAGGAACAATAATATTGATTTGCCTGTAATTACAGAATTCACTGCATATTGCTCTTTTAGGAAATGCATTGGTAATGATTATCAGGCCCTGGTCAGGTTTAATTTGATTGGCACTAAGGTAAAATGGTGATATTTTTTCTGACTGTAAAATTGTTTAAATCTCTAATACAAATATACTCATTTAAACACAACACTAATGTAATCTTGGTTCATACCAAGAGGTGGTAGTGTTATTTGTCTGCTTATAAAATCGTAAAAATTTCTAATGCAAAATTACTCATTTGAACACACTTATGTAATCTTGGTTAATACCAAGAGGTGGTAGTGTTATTCCTCTGCCTGTAAAATTTTTAACATTTCAAATACAAATACACTCATTTGGCCACAACACTTATGTAATCTTGGGTCATACCAAGTGGTGATAGTGTTATTTCTCTGCCTGTAAAAACTTTTAACATTTTTTAATACAAAATTACTCATCTGAACACAACACTTACGTAATCTTGGGTCATACCAACTGGTAGTTTTGTCATTGTGGTTGATAAAGTAGATTTCTCCCTCGCTGGTGGAGGCTTGTTCCCAGCCGGGTGGGAGGGCACCCGGAAGGGTCGGTGGGGACAGGATACCCGCCGAGCTGTTCATATTTCCAACTGACTGGGCAAACTGAGGAGGGGTGGTGGTGTGTTGGTGCTGTGAGAGGGACAGTGATCCTAACAGTTTCCTGGGATCCTCCCATGTCGTGATTTGTTCGTTGTGGCTACAAAAAAATGAGGAATATGAAAATCATAATAAAATATAGAGTTTATAACGTTATTTATATTGTAGCCATTAATGTCTCATAGCTTTCTAGTAACATTGACAGCCAATTTCGAAATCCATAGGTATACAAGTTATTTAATTTAAAAGTTAATTAAATTTTATTTGCAGTTTGGAAATTGACATATTGTATGTATGATGTGAGTAATACAAAGTATGTTAAGATGTATAAGTTTAAGTTCTAACTCTTTGTGTGGGAGAGGCCAAGCATACAGATTAGAAGGAAGTGCTCTTCCATTTTTTTATAAACAAAGATACAAATATTCTTAAGATGATTTGTGCCATGTATTAATTATGTAAACATGACATAAGCATAGGGTTATTGATTAACAATGGAGAATATATCATCTGACAGTATTTTATGAAAGTTCTACATGATTCACTATTTGAGTTAGTGAGAATCAATGAACCGTTTCATTGATATATGATTCACTCCCAGGAATACAAACATTATAGATTTCACATTGACTCACTCAACTATCCTGCAACAAGGACATTATGGAAACCATGTATTTATATGGATATACCTAACCTAAATATAATCAAAGAGTTAGTTAAGAGTATGTTAACACCTGATCCAGCATTTAAAATGCCTTAAAACTGGACTGCATACTATGGTAAACTGAGATATATATAAGAGCCACCTCTCCATTATATTACTCCTGACAAAATCTTCATTGTTAACAATCGACATAGCTATTCCTTTCAGTCATAAATTTTAGGTTAGTCATATGTTCTTGTACAAAGAAGACAGAAAAGTTTTTTATAATTTTTTTTTGTTGGTGAAGGTAACCGCCTCCATTTTTTAATGCTCTCTTATCTAATTCTTTATCTGAGTGTGTACATCTCCAGAGTTCCATTTCACTTTGGGACTAAGTGACAGGGTGATAGCACTTATTCCTTTCATATTATTTTTGTATCTGTGTGACAGTCTCAAAGACAGACTGTTGGAAAACTTGCAATTTTTTGTAATGTATAGCAGCCTTGCAATTTGTATAAATATAAAGTCTAATGACCCTAGAAAATAATCCATTAAGAAAGGCATCAAGACTTAAAGAAATAAACAAATAAAGAGAATTATTTTTAAAGATGGTTAAATCTGACATAAATGAAGACAACATTTACTTTCAACTTTAGTTGTGGAAGTAACAAGACTAAGATCTCATTAATTAAAAGAGAGAGGGACTGGTTTATCACTCCATTGTTTCCTGATCCCAGTCTAATCAAGCCCACATTTGCACTTGAACAAAACATCAACACGAGGGCGACCTATGAGCTAACATATACTTGTTGTGCCAAAGACTCTTGTGCACCTCCCCTGAAGACGTGTCAGGTTTCAAAAGACTTGTTATGGCCAAAGTCAGCTGAAGTTGATTTGTTGAGGCGCTATTGAGTTTCAGTGAAAATGGCCTTGTTTTGGCTGTACCAGTCAGGGAGAGATACCCTGACTTGGACTGATCAGCCTTGTTTACAAATGGTTGAGCAAGTGTACTTTCTGTAACCCTGCTTCTCCAGCCCTAATTGCAGCTCTGTATGTACTGGGTTAAGTGCTGCTTGGGTCGCCTGACAGTGGTGAGGGACTGGAGAAGGCTAGTTATAACACTGAGCATGTTCCCATGCTGAGCTGCTCAACTTCAATATGATCTTATCTCTGAGGCTGGCATAAAACAACTAACAGTATTACTAATATAGCAGTCAAGTTCAACAGGACACTCCAAGTTCACTCGGGTGGTAGTGAGGATACAGCAATACTGGTGTTATTTTTTATTTGCGTGGGAGACCGGTATTCCTGAAACAGAAATTATTGCAAAAACAATAGAAGACTTTTGTGAATAAGATGCCCCATCTGCACAGATGAACATTTATAATAAAGCCTCATTAACATCCAAGTAGCTTAATTATCTATGGTGTTTCAAGGTTAAGGATTGATATTATAATTCATATAATTGCCAAAGTTTAATGTTATAAATGATATCTTTTTTTTAATCCTATCAATAATCATATAATAATAGGCATACTCTGTGCACATAGTTTGCTGTATGGTGAGATCTCAAAATTGGAACTATTGCAAAACAATGAAAATATCAAAATAATGACCATTAAACCACACAAGCATGAAGCAAACCTAAGAAAATTCTCAAAGTAGCAGTCTGACCTTCTAATTATATACACTGTGCCAAATAACATCTGCAGCATTATGTCAGACTTGCCCTTAAATAAGCTAGTAAAACATGATGCATATTGCATATTGTATACCTTGCTGGATTTGAACTGTACACAATAGTCAGTCACAATCTTCATATTCTAATATTAAGCAAGCAGTACTAATTAGGACTTAATGTTGGAAGCAGTCACCATTATGGTGCAATTAGTGGATATATATAAATTTACAATCAGATCTGAAAAATAAGCAAATATATATATATATATATATATATATATATATATATATATATATATATATATATATATCTTTGCTTATTTTTCAGATCTGAATGTAAATTTTAGAGTTTTTTTTTGACAAACTGTTGTTTATTGCTTCCTTCCAAGTCCAGTGCAATGGTGTACAGTCTGTAATAAATTACTCATGAAATGAAAGGGGTCACAGGTCTGGTAGACATGTTTGATTTTACAATTAGTGAGACCAGATTTGGATCCTCGCAGGAAATGCCAGAATTTGTCAGTATACTCTCCAACAGCAATGTGGAAATTTGTTTTGAGAACTATTCAATGGACCTCATTTTTGTGGATTCTGTCACTTTTCTAAGTGTTATTTAGTTTATGTAAATTTATATATATCATAATTACACTGATGCCATTTCTATTCAAGTGCTCTAGTGGTAGAGTCGCCTCACAAAAGTACATCAGCTCAATGACCCATGGCCAGACAGTACATTACTATTTTTAGAAATTACCATAATACTTAGTTGACCAAAACATCATGAATGCACTTAAGAAACTTTTACACTCATTGGACACAATACTGGTATAAAACTGTCACTTGTAACAATCCCACATCCCCCTAACAAACACAATTACAAGAGCCAAACCAACTCTAATGCATAATCATAAAATATATATATATTTATATTTTCAAAGCAGGAAAACTCAGTGTGGCCTGTTTGGACTAATAACAAATGCTGTCTACGACCTAGAAGTGCTTGGCTTTATACAACTCCATCAAACCGGAACCCACAGTTAGGTGCGCCATTTTATTGTGTAGGTATGGGCTCCTTCCAGGAGAACCGTGCTTTAAATTAGTACCAGTCTAATGGGTCAGTCAGGTGTGTTAAACACATGTTCAATGAAGTCCCCTCTTTTCACAGAGAAACTGCTTTAAAACTGGCACAAAACTTCCAAGCCACTAGGGGAATGGGAAGGTTGACAGGAGGTTACAAAATACATTAATTTTCTTAAGCATATTGAAGAAACAGATCTTGTAGGCAGACATAGGCTGAGGACAATTCTAAATCAGGGACACATGTAATGCCTCCCTGGACATCTGCTCTGGATGAATGACACCCCAAACCACCCTCTCCTGGCCCCTGGAATCTCTAATTTTATTAACATTACATTCAGCATCATGTAGAAGTATATACAGATCCCCTTTTTATGTGTGAATTCAAAGAAGTAAAAGCAAGACCTCTAATTTCATTTACAACTATTTGATACAAACCTATGATAATGTTGTAAAAAGATTGATTGTTAATAAATTAATGTCAAGCATTAATTTCAATATTTTCTATAAGACACCAAGCCCTCCCACCTCAGCTCTAAACTAACAGGATGATATTATATCTAATCGATTTCTTGTATTTCTTAGGAAAGCACAACAGGGCATTTGTGAATAACAGATAGTCTGCATAAGACTGGGGCACAAAAAAAAGGTGTACTTTTCAGCTTGGATTTTGATGAATATCACGTAACATACATGTATGCTCATTTAACAGAGGCACATACGTATCTGTATTTAAAAACATGCATAATCCTAACCACATCATACAAGGGTAATCACATACTGTTAAAACAAAGCTTGTAATTTATAAAGGCTTCCACTTCAGTAAGCTATACCGAAACATTACACCCTGAATACTAAGTCATATATATACCACATGAAAGACAAAAACTCATATATAAAGAACACAAAATCCTAAATAAATTTGTGACTGAGATCAATTCATGTAATTTTCCATCCACACACATGTAACCCTGCATGTTAATGATCAATTAGGCAAAGAATGCTTTGAAGATTTTAAATCTATCTTTTTGAGGTTTGAATACCCAGTTAAGTGATATCTTCTTCTGTAATCCTTTAATCTGTAAAATCTCATACATCCAAGGTATTCCATATTTTACATGTTTGATATATATATATATTTAACTATATATACCACTGCAATATACTTTTATTCCTTTCTTGTATTCCTTATTACAAATTAAGCAATTTCAAGTACAAAGAAACCTTTAAAATTAGTCGGATTTCTGTGGTTTGTTATCATAGGACCAATGTTATATTTCACAAATTTTCCTAGAATGGTAATATTTTTCACAATATCTGAATGGTACCGTTCTCTGTCAAAAGGTGTACCGGTGGTAAGTATCAAGGTTCTTTTCTTCTCTGAGAGTAGTATTTAAATAATTCTTCAAGTAAATTGATCAATTACATAATTGTACATGTAAATAAGAGAATATATCAGATACTAGTAATAGTAGTATAGATCTACCTCCTCTCCACTGACAGTCATGAACAGTATAACTGTTACAGGACTAAGTCTGTAATCTACTGAAACCTCACCATCAGTGACTGAAACATTAAGGCCAGGTTCTTCTAAACATTCAGAATTATTGAAAAGGACATATATATGTACCATGCATACTGATAGACACAGAATCCAGCAATCACTGGCTAACTCTGATTATCATTGATATTGAAAGGGAGCATGTGAGTTAATCTTTAATCTGGGCCCAAGGACCTGGTGATCAAATGCTCATTTCTAACTGTGGGTGTGGCATTTTTTCAGCTTGCTCAAGTACGAAAATGGATATAAAGACAAGTTCCATATTTTGTTTTGCATTATACCCTTTTGAGAAAAAAAGACTTGATTTCAGGGAAAACAGCATTTCAAGAGATCAAAATTGCATGCCTTTTAAAAGTATACATGCCACATGTCAAAAAGGACTGCTCGGACTTCATGGAGATGTTGTGAATGGCTCCTATGGAACACTGTTGTACATATACCTACCAAAGCCACAGGTCTGTCTATAACCATGCAGGTGAGACGGGGGATAAGGAGTCATGATGTGTGCAGTAGTAACATGTACTGGCATATGATATGGTAAACCAGGCCTCAGTACTGCCTTCAGTACTTCATGGACGGGAGCCCACCCTGACAGCTCCACAAATCAGATTCTATACTCTTCCCTGTCCCCATTCTGGGTCATACAGGGTATACTGTGTGATGCAGGGTGTAAGCAGAGTTTCAAAAGTAATTATTTTTTCAAATTTTTAGGGCCCTGCTTGAGAAAAAGGGTGCCCTGTAGTGACTGCCTTGTTTCTCTTACATCTAAATTAATAGGAAGCTAGAATGGTATGTTTTGTTCTGATGCAAGGGTGTTTGTCTTTACCTACTGGACACCTTGATCAGACAAGACTGGTGCATGTTTAAAATATAACTGATATATAGTTACATACCAGTAGTAGTGCTTGAACAACTGAAATGAATTATTGTTTTACCTGAAATGATAAGTGAAAATCCACTGCGTGAGTGAAGGAGGAATATGTGCATCATAATCTGACAAGATCATGATGTGCATGTACGAGTCTTAATTGTTCCTTTATGAAGTTGACCTACTGATCAGCATTTCATATGTTCAAGAAAAGATTATTTCTTTCAATGCTTCTGCAGATGCTCCTTAGAGTAACTATGAATCTGATTTATCTTATCATGCAGATCCTCAGATCACCTTATCAGTGTTACAGAACTTGGAAATTTATGTGGAAAAAACAATAATGGGCTGATGTCAAGATATAAATTTGGGCCTATTTCTGCAAATTGTATTTGTGTCAAACTTTCATATGTTTTCTATCACTCATTTTGTCAGTAATGTTTGTGAGACATGGTAAACAAAATATTGCAGACAATTTGGGGATTTGTCCGAATATACACTATACAGTGGAACCTCTCCTTACGGACACCTCCTATTTACAGCCACTTCCGGACAATCCCTTGAAAGTAGATCTATAACCTCCTTACTAAGAACACCTCTCTAAATGATGCAAAATTGTCGGTCCTGTCCATAATTCAGAGGTTCGGTTCCACTGTGGTGTCATATACCTCCTCTGTAATCAACCAGCATATAACCACAATACTGACTGATGGAAGTATGACTAAGATCAAAGACCAAAGGTCTGAGGTTTATGGCTGTTGTGGAGAATCAATACAAATTTATAATACAAACCAAAAATTTAACTACAACAATGATATGGTTCAATATCATATAATTCATTAGAGTTAAGGAGAAAAGTATATCAAAAGTTATAAGAGAATAATATACCAAACACTAACAGCACGTTTAGAATATCGTGAATTTGATAAACCTTGCTTTAGACAACTTACAATGGTCCAGTTACAAGATAAATCTTTAAGGATTAGGCAACAAGTTTAGGGTATTCAACTGATACTTGTCCACACTCAAAATCTCAAGTTGCTACCATAGTATATTAATAGATGATCTGGTTTGGAAAGGAGATGGGAGTAGAAACCAATTAACAGTCATCAATACTGACATAAACTGCTGGACAAGTAACTTTAATGACTCATCTAGTAAACTTTGTGTATGCCAACTGATTGTTATTGTGAAACTGATACTGGAAGATACACCATGTTGATGCAGCAAACATAGTGTTATCAATGATACAATCTGCAATAACTGCGGCAGGGGCCCAGCAGCTCTACACTTAAACAGGGCCTCCCAAGTTGGTGGCACAATTCAGGTCGGTATATACATGAAGGTACATACTGGCAGTGTTTACCTGCCAAAAGCGGGCTATTTATAGCTCTACCTATACAGCCTGGTTCAGGACAAGTTCCCAAGTCAGTCACTACAGAGAAAATGACCTCCCTGTGACCCCAACTCTTGTGTACTTATAGCTGTCTAGAGTAAACTATCTTGTATATTGTAAACCCAAGTTGTAGGATTAGGGAATTACTGTGTAATAGGGAACAAGACAAACATTTTGTATGGGAATGTTCTGTGATAAGGGAGGATAGGGAGGGGAATAAAAAGCCATCTCTGATCTCATTGATCTTGAAATGCTATTGAAAGCTAAGAAAGATAGTGGAGAGGCAAATGAAACAGGCTTAAACTGCAGAAAGACTGGTTATAGAGTCCGACTGACAATCATATCCAGTGACTGAAGTGAGCCAGCACAGGGATGACTTGTGATATTATTTCCATATTAGAAATATTAGTTCCAGTAAAAGATGCCAAATGTATCAATAAGATACACATCATAGAAAATATTTACAAGTTATTACAGAGAATTCACCTCTGTGCCAAAGGTGAACCCTACACTAGGATTCATCTAATCCCAGTTTTTCAGCAGGTAAAAATTGCTTGCATGTGAAAGAGAAACTAAAAGTCATTTCCCTTTTCTCACATATCTCAAGACTCTCTGTTATAATTATGATGTGACAATGACGTAATGTTGATATGAAAATCCTTGTGCCATACCCTTATTTCTAAGAAACAGTTATGAAATAACAAGAGGTATATTTTATGATATAGTGGCTGTTTGCCAAATTACATGACAGGCAACAACAATATTACACAATGATAATCTGATCCCTCTCTCATGACATAAGATACTTGCAAACTGTACTGGACTGATAAAGCAGGAATCCACATATTATTTTAGTTAAAATATTTCATCTGAAAACATTTTAACATAACAAGCCTGCTTAATATGATCACAAGCTGTGGCCCTGCAAAACCGATTGATTTAACTTTGAATTATTCATAAAAAAGTATTTTCCCATTTCATGGTACTTTATGATAATGTGCCAGTCACCAAATATAATGACCTACATGTCCAGGCCATCCTGGCCACATATGGAAAGCCAGGAAACATTTAACTAGCCAGAAATGAGTAACAAGCATTTGGTTTGCTCACTATTTGGAAATAAATACTTATTCTATTTAAAGTCTGGAAATAAATCTTATAAAAGGAAATATAGTTATATTTCTGTAGACAATGAAGAACATTCAGTTTGAATGAAAACTCTTATTTACACTAATACTGATTGTATAAAATTTAAATGAACCATCACCATACATTATTTTGTGAGGTAATGCATCAGATCATTTTTAATGTTTCACATTAATATTTTCTTTACTAAGGAACTGTAAATTCTTGCCGGGTAGAGGTTTATTTGTTCCACCGAAGAACTGATGTTCTCCTTAACAACCGCATACAGTGGAAAAGGAGGCAAGATATCTACCCAACCATTGTTTTTTCATTTACTCATTTACACAGTCACAAGTTAGACATTTCCATTACAGACATCTTTCATGTTTTAGATGTACATATTAGGGTTTGATAATTATTGCTAAAATCACACTCAGAATATGATGAACTGAAACTCTAAAAACAGAAAATACTTAAACTATCACATGGATAATTATGCTGTTTGACCAGTTTTCATCTACACAGGTGTAGTTTAGGAATGAATCACTTATTTACAGATTATCACAATCCGCATAAACGAGGATATATTTTTCAAAAAGAATACATGCATCAATGAGCATAACACTGCAATACCAATAAGGACAGGTAATTACCTGCTCTAAGAAAACACAGTCACCATAGTGATCAAGGCCCTGTATAATGGGAGACCACCTTCGGCAAACTGAAGAGAAATGGCTCAGGGAAAGATCTGAAGGGGTTTCATGACATGACCACTTTCTGAAGCATGTACAAGGTGCGGCCTCATGATGCTGGTCAGTAAACATAGATCACTGGCTGCTCCAGTCCAGAATCCCCCAACTACATGCTCAAAAGGCATACCCCTGTCTTTCTCAATTGACTGTTTAATCTGTTTATGCAATAGGGCAGCTACTTCTTAATGTGTGAAGGTGACAATAAGGCAACAACTGAATTATCATAAAAAATGTTGTAAATTATCTTAAGAAACTAGTCATAATGTTTTGTGTGAGTATATCAACTCCATTAATTGATAATTTTAGGTGGCTATAAGCAACAGGCAAATTTATAGTAAAACAATTAAAAGTTATGGCTATGTCAGGATCTGAATGAAGTTCAGATGGATCTCTCACCAAACTATCATCTGATAATCCGGCATTAGGCATAGTAGGACAAATTTCTTATAAACAGATTTCCTTCCATTGTTTTATCAAGTTCTAACCTGGATTTTTGCTTTATCTGGACTGCAGAAAACCAACATCTGTAGTAATGATATTTTACAGCATCCAAATAATCAATCATGGCATGCCTGGGTGATTCTTGTAATCCACTTGATTTATATTTTGCTATATTCCTTTGAAACTTTATTGTTAAATAAAGTTAATCTTGCACTATTGATGATGGCATTAATATGCTTCATTTTATTGCTTTATGTCTCTTCTTTTTTTATTTTTTACATATTTTTTATTTTGATATCAAGGTTACAGCAAGCATAAGCCTAATTATGCTTGGAAGATGTTGTATTCTGCTAGGGTGGACCTTGACACGTATTGCAGCAAAATTCTATGTCCCCCATGGTGACAGATTAAAGGCGTCCCACTGTACTTATCAATCAATATCCACATACATGTGTCAAGAATATCAGCCAGTAACTGGTTCATGAGTTAACCAGAGTTGAAGAAAACTCTGCACGACCATGTGTTCAGCATATTCATACCAACCCACTCACCCTGAGGCATGTAAGATATTTAATAAAGAGCTTTCTTCACTGGGGAGGTCTGTAAATTAGTTTCTAAATACAGGGGAATTTCCTGAACTGGGTGTGGTGATGACCTTAAGAGGTCAACCACCTGTCACCCTGCCCTGGCCCTGCTGTGTAAGCCCAGAACAGCCAGATGTAACAGCACTGAGCTAGCTCAGGAAGGCTGGGTTAACATGGACCATGTGAGAACCAGGCCTGCTGGGGCTGTCAGGCTCAGACTCCTTCAGCAGGCAATCAGGGAGCTGCAACAGTCAGCTGACCCCTCATTCAGCCTTTATAAGAAATAGTACTTAATTAATGTAATATGATATTTATGAAGGATAAAAAGTGCTGATCATTTGAAATTTGTGATGCAACAATACTACATGCGTTTATTATATATAGTCCAACTTAATGGACTTACAAACAAACATCACATGTCCACACATGTATGAGATTGCATAATAATAAACATACATACATGTACACATCTTGATGGTCTATGATAGAGCTTCAAATTCTGTGGTGAAACTATAATATTAATGTAAAATGATACGCCATTTAATCTGACATTAATATTCAATATTATTTAACACCAGTTGCAAGCACTCATCTACTGAAGACCACCCAGAGTTATCCCAACAAAACAACACATCTTTTTTTTTTATGTACTGGCTGATCACATGACAACCTGTCATAAATATCCAACATGTCCACCCATCATACCTTCCTGAAGAAACCTTTACCAGGGGTCTGCTGCAAACTTGAAATAACATGACGAGAGTCATGTTTTGGACCCACGTCAAGAGATATGCCAGTCCCTATGGAAACATTTATGGACTTTATGGTGTAATAAATGGTACAAAGATATTTAACCTTGATCCTGTAATTAAGTATAAAATTCAGTAGTGCAACAGTCTGTAGGATTCTACTCTGGGCTCTACATTAATGGTTAACTACTTGCCTGGGGCAAGTAAAAGTTCCAGAAATTGGTGCATGGTAGGGCAACCAAAAGTAGGCTTCTACTGGGCCCAACATAAACCTTTAAAAAAAGGCCTGATTGAATCTTAACTCATCTCAGCTGTTTTCTTTAAAATTCTTTATGGTAGAAATGATATTATATTCAAATGTCTCCATCTTAAATTACCTGTATGTTTACCTGTGCTAAGGATATTGTTTCAGTTTCCAATGCTATTAAAATAATCTGCCCTGAAAAATTGCAACAGGCGAACACTAAATACACATACAAAATGGTTTACCCATAATTCTGGAGCAACTGGGCCATAGTGCAAGCACAAATACTTGTGTTACCAATCTCATTTTCAATTTTTAGGTACACCAACTAGCTTTGTGCTTAGATGCCCAAGTGACCACAAAACTTGGATTAAAATCTACTTGATTAATTTGATTTGCTCAAAATTTTTTAACTGTTTAGTGTGAAAATGGCAAGAGACTGGGCTAGGTGGTCTGTGAACTGATATTTACTGATACAGAAAGAAAGTAGAGCGCTGTAAATAAACTCAAAGATTAAAGGTATCAAGCTGCACTGACTACCTTTATCTAATCAGATTAAAAAAAAGTTATAATAATTAATCAGGTGATCAACGTTATAATAACAACAGTTTAACCATGCTGACCTCACTGTAAAGAAGGACTAGATTGACTTGGACAAACAATATCAGTACTGTTATATTAGGTTTATCCTGTTTGTATCAGGACCATGAAGTTATAATCAAATGTAAATTTCAGCAAGTCACTCTCGTCTCCTGCTGGTGATTAAGCATAACAGCTTTTAACCTTGGTTGCTTATTAGGAATCAGCTGGGGGTCCTCGGCACAAGCTATTAATATGAAACATATGGACCCCTGCTGGTGCTGCTGGTATACATACACAGGTTTGCACCTGGAGAACAGAGAGATAAACAAATCCACAAATCTTACCTTAAAGGCTCTCTCTGCTGATCAGGGTGCGGGTGGGGACCATGGAGTTCAAGATTTCTCATGACCCTCCCATTTTTATTACAACTACTCTCTGTTGAGCTTAGTTCAGTTGACTGCACCTGAGAGAATGTGACTGACGATAACATGATACAAGGAAAAATTTCCTATCTTCCTAGCTTGAATGAGAGCTCACACCAGTAAGCCAAGTTATTATCAACTACTGCATTATGACCATAAAAAATGAGAAATAATTACTCAAAATTCATGGAATAAGCAAATGTTGGAATATTACACCAAGCTGAATTTGAGCTCAACAGATAACATAACACAGACTGTGAGTTGCAACAATGTATTACATGTGCAAATGAATGTTCATGATAGCAGTGTAACTCCTTTGTGACAAAGCCTCAAAAATGCCTGTTTGGTTCATGTTTTTTGTCCTTTAATGTAGATAAGAAAACTTAATAAACAATACCAATTGTATCCTGCCAAGGTCATTTTCTATATTTTACCATTAATCCTGGGCCATTTTATGTCCAAAATGGACAGATAAACACACTTAAAAATTGGGTTTAACAGAGTATAGTGAAGAAGTTATGGTTAATCATGTTATCTAATCATTGTCACTGCATACCTTGATACAGTGACAAACCCTGCAATATATAAAAAATTACCTCCTTTTCCATATAACATTTGTGTCTTGCAATGATTTTTATAGACCATATCAAGGGATCTTTGTAAAGCCATATCTGCCTTTCAAAGAAATACATTAAAGAAGAGACGGGCACAAGACGCAGGACTGCTGACTGCTATCATAATGTTACTGAAATAAATAAACAGTAAAGATGGGCCAGGATGACTATGAAGCCATCACTGATGCTCAGGTATTGCATTGTTAACTGCAGCTGAAACATTAATGCATCATTACTGAAACAACTTCATGCTTGGCTACCATTGGAAGTACAAACATCCAATATATATACACAGGTCAAATACATATACATATATATATATATATTATAAATGGGAAAAGAAAAGTTGAGAACAAGTTTAAACTTCAGTAATTAATGTTAAAAACCAACCTTAGATCCATTTACATTGATTCTTGTTGAGTGTTTCTTTTTAAAGTAACAGCAAACTATCACCTGATTATCTGGATGAGCCTCAAACAGGGACTAAAATTATTCATTATAAATATATAGATAAAAAAATTTAATGTAGGCCTTAAATTAAAAAAAATTCAACTGGATAAGAACTCTGACATATATGCTTCAAAGAGGTTTTGACATCTAGGTAGACCTGTACAATTCCTCGCACACTGCTAACTATCCAATGTTAGAATCGTATGTAATACGGTAAGTATTACAACTACAATACCAAGGCCTTTAGGGCCTGAACATCTACTATCTAGTCTTTATGATTAGTACCAGAACTACGAGTATCAAACAAGGTACATTTTGTTTGATGGAGGTGACATTTTACTGTTGTCACTGAACTCCTCTGTGCTACTGCCTCAGAAAACTCCATTTTTGCCTTGAACTGTCAGGTATTAATTACATGCCACCTTTACCCCAAGTGAGAAAGCTGACCTTATTTTGTGAAGGCCCTGTCACAGAGGTAGATGCTGACAATGCCCTGGTGAAACAGACTCATGGAAAAACTGTCTCAAAGTCATGTGGACTTGTCCCAATGCAAGAACTGCTAATGTGCTAGCTATTGTGTAGATTCAAATATAAAATGCATCATGTGAAAACTTGCTAATATGGAATATATCTGCCTTACATACAATTTCAGGATTAAAAGTTTTATTCCATTGAATTATACAGGAATAATGTCATGCCATTAATAACATGGCAAATCATTATTTTTTGTGTTGCCCAAGCTAAATGCAAAAAGAAATTCAAAAGTTTGAAAGAACTACTGTTTCTACGGCTTATACAGTATCATCACTTGATATTTATAAACATCATTACCTAATCAACTTACATCAACTGATTCATTTAATTCTTTAGCTTTATTTTTTCTAGGTCTGTATTTTAAGCTAATGGGGAAAACTAAGTTCTGTGAAATGAATACCTAAATGTCACATGAACTACTCTGTAATAATGATTTTAATGCTATTTTTGGATTGAGCATACATAGTGGCAGAAGATATTGGATACCTCTTATATTCTCAATAGAGATAAATGATCTGGTTACTGGACAATACTGCACCTTTCAGTAAGACTGGCCTGATGACCCATATGTTCATGAATGTTCACCTGTTTAACAACTTTATGAGACAACAAAAACATGCCATTATCTACCAACATTAAAATAGAGAGTAAACAATACTAAACATACCATTCAAACAGAAATAATGTCATCAGGACGATCATACTGTTATAATTTTTAAAAAAAAATCAACTGGACGGCTAAATGATGAAAGAGAATTTGGCAAAGTTATACTGTATAACTTATACAAAATATTTATTACCCGATACATCATACAGGTGGAAGAGAAACTGACTGATTACTGCAAAGATTGACTAAATTAAAGCTTGAAACATATAAATTAAAATAGGGACAGTATGACAGATTAAACAAATATACGGTACCAATCTAATTAATATTTTTGCAATTAAGGGAGTCAAATCCTGGGCCATGAAAAAACAGATGACCATACTATATATGTGTAAAATAAACAAAAGTCTGCATAAAAATGGATCCATTATCCTGCTTCATTCCACCCAGCTCAGTTGCAGCTGAAACACAGCATGTGAGCTTATTGTGGAAATGTAATTTGTAAAATAATGCTTTAATATGCAGCTTGGCACTATGGGTCAACAATTTTGTTTGCAGTGATAACTGTGTTTAATCATTTGAAGTAGAATCACATGTAACTTTGATAGGTTCATTTTCACCATTCTAAACACAATAAATCTGAAACCAGCTAAGATACAAAACCAAGGATTCACAGATATTGCAGTCAAATTCAATACTTCGACAAGATATTTAACAAGATCTGACACAGACAAAGAAGGACCAATACATATCTGATTGACATTATGGCACTTCATTTAACAGCCAGGGATTACGTCCTGGTGATGTTATCTTGTTAGGCATGAACCAAAAACGTGCTGAATGTGCCCTATCATAAACCACAATCACTTGATCCTGTTGATAATAACCCGATGCCTGGCAGTGGCTCAGTCATGCCTTTCTGAATGTGTTGGGTTTGTAATGTTGTGTCACTGATATCCTGAAACATCTCCCTGATAAAACCAATCATTTCAGTTTATGGCAGATGCAACCAAAGAACTCGACCATGTTGATGCTAACTTGCAAAGTTATTTTGTATCAAATGTTTGCTTAAGAAGTGAAAAAAATTGTAAAATCTACAGATGATTTTTTATGTACATCTCATGGATTGATAATGTCAACCATCAAATGCATTGATGAAATTGATCACGATAGTGACGTGTTTCTTCCACATTGTGTTGCAATGCTGACCACTGCTTAACTCTATATCAGCAGCTACATATATATATATATATATATATATATATATATATATATATATATATATATATTATGTCAAACCATTGTAATAAACCAGTTGACTATGTATACGTGTATATATATATATATATATATATATATATATATATATTGACTGATTTTGGTATGTCCATGACATGGAACTAAAATCATATCAACAAATTGTAAATATTTCACAAGATGTTTTAATGATGGTTTAAATAAACTTTCAATCTGAACACTTCAACTTTCACTCAGGTGATTTTTAGCATGTGAACACATGTCATGTTAGCAAGTATTTTTTTCTGTCCAGACAATGGTATTGTTATAACTGATTTACATTTAAATTACTGGGTGTATTAATATATGTCGGATATAAATTACAGGTATGCATCCCTGTAATTAGGCTGTATAAGGGAATGTCCCCCATATTGAGGAACAGTTTTAAGGTTAGGTGAGGAACAAAATATAGCTGACCAGGTCCGGTTACGGTTCACTGACAAACAGCCTACAGGTGTGTGATAGCTAATTAGCTGGTAATGACAATACTTACTTCAGGTAATATCTTTCTCCACGGGGGGTGGTCGCCGGTTCCCACCCGGGTGGAAGAGGTCGGTCGTCTGCAGTGACATCGAAACTTGCTGTTTTAGCATGGGCATGTACCGGTGGTGGTGCAGCACTGAGAGTCTGATGCAGCCCTGCTGGAGAGCTGTGTGACCGCTGGTGAGAGATAGGCAGGCCTGGGTTTACGCGAGGACCCACCCCAAAAGGACTTGAATCGGTACTCGTGCTACTTTCTCGACTGTGATTTCCAGATCTGGGGCCCGGCGGTGTGAAAAAAGATTCAGGCAAATTTCTGTCTTTCATAGGCACAGGATTTGGAGTCCTGCTTCCCCCTTGTTTTAACACTTCGAATAATTTCTCCAGGTCGTCTTGAGGACCCTCGGAGATGTAAAGTTTTTGGCTGGGGCCCAGCTGGCCCTCAGTCCCTGGGGGTGCGCCTCCTCGAGACATTTTTACCACAATTTACAGATTTAACACCGATTATTTCTCACGTATATAGATCCAGTTGACCTACTCACGTGTTAGAAATGCTTGTTTTATTCCTTTACCTCTTCCAGTCGCGAAAACCCTGAAGTTTTTCTCAAGTTCCCATAAACTTGGTCCAGGGGGGCACCAGTTTGTTTCGTACTTTCCTGAGTTAGTTTTGGCTTGGCCTCCTTACGCCTACGGTGCTTGAAATATTGCGCACAGAAAGATAGTGCAAAAAGTTTAATGAGAAATATTTCTAATTCCCCTCGATTATACCACCTAAGATGATCCAGATTGTAATCTCAACGTACGATGAGCTTCTTCAAGGGAGATATAACTCGCACCCACTGAAAATGTCGTCTATAATGCAGTACGTGAGTGGGGTGAATGGGTGCATAGTGGAACTACTTGCGAGTGAGATCTCCCAAGGTGACGTCAGGGAGTGACCTGGTTTGTTACGATCAGATTTCGTGAGCCATCTGAAGGCAAAGCTTTTTATCTTTTATCATATAGGGCTACTTAGTGTCAACATTCAACTCATGCATCGTTTACATAGACAATAGACAGTCCACTACGTGTATTTCCCCAGTAATTAACATCCCTGGTGTCATTTCACGGTTCTATGATCTCGCCGCCTAGTTACGAGGTCACCCACGTCAGTGATAAGTTGCGTAGTTTTCTGGGGTACCTTGTAACAGAAGAATATCCGGTTTCCCTTATTTGGCAGAGGTTATCGCTTAGCCACGCCTTTACCTTACCCGTGTTACTCATATTGACACAGAAAGTCGATGGTGCGTGGAGCTTCTCGTTGGGAACTGATATACTTGTTTACAAACAAACATGGAGGCCCCAGCGGGCTCAGTCGTGATATTGCAACATTAAATCGAAAAGGAAACGTTACAGCATGCCAATAACTAATTTTAACTGCATAAACTAAGCCCCGATTTAAAGCAATCTTTTTCTTCAGTATTTGCCTAGTGGGCCTATGAACTTACATGTCCAAAACAGTTTTTTTTGTAAGGCCTACATGCACATAATAATGATAGCAGAAAACAGATGTGATGACAGCTGTACGATATCAATATGTATATTAAAAGTCCTTGTGTGTGCAAATACATGCCCACTTTTCACAAATGAATAAATAATTATTACAAATAGATATGGTTTCTTTTTAAAGACAATTTAAAAATAGGGCCCATTTAATACGGCATTCCCTACTCACAGTCTACAGGGAAATTTTATACAAAAAGCTTTTATTTTAAAACTGACGATTTTATTTAGAATGTTTAAAGGTGCTGAAAAAGTACTCTTCCAAAAAAAAAAATCACATCTTATTTCAATTTTGATTCCAGAAAACCATCCCATTACAGGGTTGGGTCTGAATATCTACATTTTTTTTATAGAAAAGAGACATGGTTTTAAGCATATAACATTTGCAAATACCAACAAGAAAATAACCACAGGGATAGGCCTACCTTTGTACACGATGTTTTAATTTTGTAAACAGTGCGATATCAAATGATATTCTAGCCGCGTAGAACATTCTGATATTCATTTATTCATTTTCTTCATAAAATAATCCTGTGTACAAGGATGTACATCTATATTGAGGTGAGTCTGTGGCGGACTTTCTTTCATTTAACTTCCGCCAGGTGGCGAGGTTTACTGTATAACATATTTCAATGTATATAAATTGTCCCTCAGGTTGGTTTGTCTGTTAGCTATATTGCGTTAAAAAAAAAATCTGTAAAGATTTTGATGGATATTTCTTGAAAGATTAATTTGACACCCTTGGAACAATCCATGAAATTTTAGAGGTAGGCCTAACATGATTCACCATATTTTTTTTTAATTGAAATTATTCTTTTCCCTGTACGGCCATCCATTGCATATAGGGACTAGCTTTGTTCTGGAGCTTACTGCATGCTGACGCAGGATGAAACGTGGCACTGCGTAGGAATATGGACAGGAAAGATTTAGCTAACACCCTGGCGGCGGTTTTTGTCTGCTCTTACTACAATTTTAGTTTTATAATATTTTATAGAACTACCTGAGCAGTTCATAAATATGAAACATGCATGTCCAGGTAATAATATAAACTATTTATTTTACATGAATTGTACATCTAGTTATATTAACTAATACGAGGCTCTCTCCATGGCTCGGATGTTGGCGCTCGGTAGTAGCCCGGTGCCTTATATAATAATCGGAGGACCCGGAGAAAACCACCGACCAGGTTTGTCTAAAACGCGGATAATCCGCGGAGAGATGGAGAATTCGCGGAGAATTTGCAGAGGGAGTTTATATTTGCAATGATACTTTTAAATACGCATTAAAATCACTTAAAATCTCCAAATATATTACTCGCAACATATTTGTTCACTGTTAATAATAATTAAAAATCTGTACATTCACGTAAAATTCAGCTCTCAGTTGTTTGGACAAGTAAGTTCTTCTCCGAAGAGATTTTATTTGTGCTATGCCAGAGACAATTAACGAACAGCATCAGGACACTGTGGACTATTTGCAACAGCAAATGCGGTTGATTTTTGTTTGATTCCAGAAATTAAACAACTTTTATTAGTGCATGTAACGTAAATTGGGTCTAGGCCTATACACTATAATGGTGATTGTGCTTTTTATCTATCAGTAAATGTAGGTTAACGTATGATTTATTTATTATATTATATATTTCGTTCACCACCTATAAACGCCTGCATGGTTTTGTTATGGTTTGCACAATAAACTGTTGAAACATTAATTTAAGGGTGTTGCGGTTTCGTCTTAAGATTTGTCGGTGTCAGCTGGTGACTCGGACGTTTGTTAGATTTTGCGTAACACATTCACCCGGCGGTGTCTACGGGCAAGTACATTGTTAAGCATAAAATGCTTAATTATGTACATATGTTTCAATTATTTCGGTCATTTAACAGTGTGCAAATATGTTAAGAGTAATATAGTTGGAGATTTAAGTGATTTTAAAGTGTATTTAAAAATATCATTGCATTTGAAAACTCTCCGCAAATTCTCCACGAATTCTCCGCGAATTCCCCATCTCTCCGCGGATTCTCCGCGTTTTAGATAGACCCCCACCGACCTTGGACGGGCCACTACAACGTATGATCTCATAGCCACGCCGGGTTCGAACCCGGGTCGCCAGCGGAGAGGGCCGAGCGTTTTACCACTCAGCTGTCCAGGCCCCTCATAATATGTGTTAACATAATACCCGGACATTTTTCGTATACTAGTATATCCGCCAGTATTATCATACGTGTTACTTGTCACGTTTATAAGAATGGACCCTGCTTCGGTGCATGGGATTTTGTCTTTGATAGTAAAATCTTGTAGCCAACATGCACTATTTTTACATAATGCACAGAAACATATACTTATTCCGTACTGGAATACTTTATTACATAGTGTGTACGTCCAATATATTTATAATTATTTCTTTTATATATCAAAATCATAAGTGGACAAATCTTGATAATGCCACTGTAAAAGTTAAAAAAAAAACTTCATTACTTTGACAGTGAAATCATCTATGATTATATAATTCCAAGAGCCTGTGTTCCATGTTCAGCCATATAGAGTTTCTTACCAAAACGTTGATATATGTATATTCTTTAGACGATGTCCGGGGTGTTGTAAATTAACATTAAAAACTATGTTATTTTTTTCTCGCTTCTTCATGTTATTTTCAAAATTATATTTTTTTCACAAACTTTTTATTTATTAATTTTTTTTTTTTTGGGGGGGGGGGCCCTTGGCCTGCCCTCCAATACATTGCCTAAAACTATGAGACGTGAATTGAGCATGTGCCAATTCATACATATACATATTTATATATATATTATGGTATTAGTGGTGTGCCGATTAATCAATTAAATCGATGATTGGTTGTTTTTTTTTCAAAGTCGACTAAATCGATTGTATTTTTTTTCAATCGAGTAAAAACAATTATATATATCAACATACACAGAATCTATTCCTTTCAGGGCATATAAGAAGACAAAGTAACAAACAGCGTCAAAACGGAACCTTGCGCGGCCAACAATCGTCCAACGGCAGGTCGATGTGGATGTGGGTGGATTGAAGGTTTCATTATGAATACCGAAATCTATGCCATACTTTTGACTGGGGTCAATATTTTTTAATGGGGCATATATAACTCAAGCTGGATTTCCAAATATCAATAAAAGCGGGAATTATCATTTGGAAACTAATTTTAGGACAGATGACTCTTTTGGCCTTGACCTTATCACCCCAAATTGATGGATCATCCACTATTGGCAGGTGAGCTATATGGAAGAAGATCTGGGTTGAAAAGTTTGGCTTAACATGCATCTACAAAATTTTTAAAGATGTGAGTCCTGTGCCCTTGACCTTTGACGCTAGAACCTGTAGGGTTCTTACTTTGGTGGTAAAAGGTAAAATGAAGGATGCTCGCTAAGTATTCTTCTTCATAGAAAAAGTTGTAAAGCATGATGTCATCGGGACACTCCTTTTATAATATGATTTCAACAGGCACACACTAGGGAGTCAGTGGTGATACGCACCACCCACCAGTAACGCTGCAGCAAGCTGATGATATTAACGCAGATTATACAGGATGATCCGAATTTAGTTCTCTCTCTCTCTCTCTCGTTCAATAAAAGTTAAAGGAATATTTAAAGGTGAGGAAATAATAGGACAAGGTAATGAATGAATGAGTGAATGAATAGATGGAGGGAGGGAGAAAAGAAAGAAGGAAGGGATATATAGAGCCCAAGTAACTCCCTTGGCAACGTGAAGTGGATATAGATACGGTAGTTTAGTGGGGGGGGGGGGGGGGTTTGGTGATCAAAATAAGGAGAAATTATGAACAATTAGAGTTGAGACACCTAGACGCTACCATTCTCTAGGTGTTATTTTAAGGTTAACGCAAAAGAGTCAAACCAAGAGTCGTCGAACACAGGCTAGCACAGATCTAGGGCCCGGGGGAGAAGTCGAAGGAGCCCGCAGAGCAACAGCAGCCACACACACTCTATACAGCAACCTCAGTATCCCTACCAGCAGCGAACATACAGACCAGGTTGTCTACCACAAGCGGACAGACAGAACAGTAACAACTTGAGCACCCTCAACACCGGGATACCGACAGAACATTCACAACCTCAACACACCTACCACCAGCGTGCAGACAGATCAGTCAGAACCTGAGCACCCCTACCACCTGCAGACCAGTCACAACCTGAGCATCTCTACCACCAGCGTACAGACAGACCAGTCACAACCTGAGCACCTGCGGACAGACAGACCAGTCTCAACCTCAGCAGCCCTATCACAAACGTAGAGACAGAACAGTCACAACCTGAGCATGCCTACCACTAGCAAACCGACAGACCAGTCACAACCTCAGCATCCCTACCACCAGCGTACAGACAGACCAGTCACAACCTCAGCATCCCTACCACCAGCGTACAGACAGACCAGTCACAACCTCAGCATCCCTACCACCAGCGTACAGACAGACCAGTCACAACCTCAGCATCCCTACCACCAGCGTACAGACAGACCAGTCAAACCTCAGCATCCCTACCACCAGCTACGGACAGACCAGTCACAACCTGAGCTTCCCTACCACCAGCGTACAGACAGATCAGTAACAACCTCGGCATCCCTACCACCAGCGTACAGACAGACCAGTCACAACCTCAGCATCCCTACCACCAGCGTACAGACAGACCAGTCACAACCTGAGCTTCCCTACCACCAGCGTACTGACAGACCAGTCACAACCTCAGCATCCCTACCACCAGCGTACAGACAGACCAGTCACAACCTCAGCATCCCTACCACCAGCGTACAGACAGACCAGTCACAACCTCAGCATCCCTACCACCAGCGTACATACAGACCAGTCACAACCTCAGCATCCGTACGACCAGCGTACAGACAGACCAGTCACAACCTCAGCATCCCTACCACCAGCGGACAGACAGACATGTCACAAACTCAGCAACCCTACCACCAGCGTACAGACAGACCAGTCACAATCTCAGCATCCCTACCACCAACGTACAGACAGAGCAGTCACAATCTCAGCATCCCTACCACCAGCGTACAGACAGACCAGCCACAACCTCATCATTCCTACCACCAGCGTACAGACAGACCAGCCACAACCCTCATCATTCCTACCACCAGCGTACAGACAGACCCGTCATATATGGAGGTACCAGAACAGACTCTTCACGCTGACATTCTTGGAACAGTTACAATTATATTTGCCTGATTGTTCGGATCATTCTGAGAATCTTGGATAGGCATATTTACATATATGAATCATTAATTCAGATATACCATAAATTATTTCAGAGATGCAATGTCTTTACTCTAATGTTGTGAAACAACATATACTACTGAGGCTAGTTTACTGGAGCACACTCATTTGTTAACACTGGCCTATAGGGATAAACTTCACGTATACAGACTGGGGCGGATTTAGAGGGGGCGCAGGGGGCTCCTGTTCTCTCTTTTTCTACCTACAAATCTGTGAAATAAAAAAAATGTGCGCTATATACTATAAAAAAACGCCTTATTTTGCGTCTTTTATCCGTTCCTTCCATATGATTGTGTATGAGTTATGTATAGAGTCTACAGGCACTCCCAGTACACTTCGTTACCTGTGTCCGGGTACCTGTGTCAGGAACGGGACTGTCCGGATACACTGGATCCGGGTACATGGATATGTTTCAGTGTGGGTACCAACAAGATCTTAACATGAACTATAAAAGTTTATACATTTGAAAGAAATATAAGTAATGTATTTCAATTTCTTGATTTATACGCCAATAGTCGGATAATATAAGATTATTTTTTCAGATGGCTTGTGTGGCAGCCTTAGCCGTGTTCTTTTGACAAATAAACTTCAGGCGAGCAAGTTGCTCTTGGTGGTTATGGTAACTATAGTGGCGACCTCTGTTAATCGTCATCAGAACTAATAACTTGAATAACCGCCAGGGCTGAGTACTCCCTGCATGGTTTCCAGTCATATTCTTTTGGTTTAAATTTATATGTATTTGACACTTTTTCATTAGTTGGGTATTGCACAAACAGAGTTTGGTTCGCCCGGCAGTGCCAGCTGCGGAATGGTATGATGCTTGGCCCCGGAAAGTAGAAACCTAACATGTCCCCGGGCTGAACGGGCACCTGTTCAGTTCTGCTGATAGTTATCTAAAATAAAAAAGAAACATAATTATCAGAGGAACGTTATTTTCACCGCATTATGTCAAGTAAAATAAGACGCATTACATAGATGGGATTGGCGTGGCTGACCCACACTCAGAATAGTGTGCAATGACTGCTATCTTGTGTATACTTCAAGAACTAACACAGATTTTAAATATTGTGGCATCAATTATGTTATAAATATATTGTCAGAAAACCCAGGTTATAATTGAGAGAACCTTTCACTTAGACCTTTAGTCCCTTAATGCTTTAAGAGAACGCTGATGACGACGATGATGGCGTAAATATTGAAGGAATCATTTAGCCATCAACACAAGGCAGTTTCCATATTAAGGTACACTCTTTACCCAGTGGACAGGCCTATAAGCTGGATTAGTTCAAAACAAATGCACCTAAACCACTGCCTGCAAAAACAGGGTTTTCCGAGATGAAGAATACGGCACAGGGACAATAATTTTCACAACAATGAGAACGGGTACGGCATCACGCATTGGAATCCCACGATACCCTGCTCCCGTTAATCTTATCATTTTGTGCCTGCTCCATCTCCAAAGCAGGAGTTCTAGAACTCGCAGTGGAGAGTTTAGACCTAGGCAATGTGAAAAGCTTCCCACTGAGCATTCTGTGATAAATTTCAGCAGACCAACAAGCACCTTTTATACATTGGCTCAAACTGCTTCATTGAACACACAACATTTAACACACTTGTTTATACCTGTAAGTAAATATGTCTTACAGCTTTCCTATAAATCCAGGTGTACTAATTATTATAGAATATGTCACCTTCAAACGATATTAAGCAAAGCTTCCGTCGACATCTTGTTTCAATACATTTATATAAAAAAACATATCATACGATAGTCTTTCATGTACTTATTTACTTTGAGATAAATATAGTCAGTGACGACTCTATTACACCTTAACGATAACACTAAGATGATTTTGAAAATCATAGTTAAATTTCAACTTGGAGGATCCAAGATAAATATATAAGAATCGTAAGTTATTTGAAAATCCTTCTGATCCAAAACTTTACTTTAGTTAGTAAAATTTAATTTTTATTATTACTATTTCAAAAGTTCGTACTTACTCTTTCTTTACTGTTTTTCGGAGTGAACGTAACCATGTTCTGTCCAATGAGTACATATTTTGCACCTTCTATGTGCCTCCATACCTACAACGGCCATAAGAAAAGAACATGTTTACTGCGCATGCGCCACAAAAAAATGGTAGATATATATGCAATATATATATATATATATATATATATATATATATATTTCCAATATATGTTGGCTAAATTGAGAAAAAATACTTTTTATTATTCCCATAATGTTACGAAGCATAATCATTTTGCTTAACTTGACACCTGAATCTTTATCGTGCTTCGAATGGTTAGAAGGCAATAGATTGAACCACATGAATATAACATTAAAATAATGTTCAGTTCGGATAATCAATTAGACATTCAAATTTAGCATCTTTTTTATTTCGGATTTATTAAAATACAAGTCTTATTAAAAGATTTGATGTTAGAAAACTGAAACTGAAAGCACTACTTTAAAGCACCACTTATGGCACAATGACTGACTGACTGAAAGTTAAGTCGGCGCTCGAACCAGTCACAGGTCTCCGGACAATCATACCCCACTGGCTCCCTCAGCAACGACAGAGTTTGACAGATTGAGTCGGTATACAGTTAGATATTTTAGGCGAAAGTAGAAGATACTGATAGAGTTGAAGTTCGCAGTGAGAGAGGTGATGGAAGCCGGAGAACCCGGAGAGAACCACCGGCCTTAGACGGGTCACTACAACCCACTCTCATGATCGAACCCGGGTCGCTAGCGGAGAAGGCCGAGCGTTTTACAGCTCAGCTGTCCAGGCCCCCACTTTATGGAACATTGGTGATGAAGTATTTAGGATTGAATTTTACAGAATGACAAGTATTTATTTGTATTTATTTCCTTTACTTTCAATTCACAGTTATTCTAAGATTTTTTGTTTATTTTTATGGAATGTGTATGTGTCTGGAAATCCGGGCCTGAGGGCTTTATTCTATAATACTCTACTTACTTACATACACAAATGTACACATACGAATGAATAATGAGCTGTTTGTTTATATAAATGTGACAGAAAGATATTACGAATATTCCAATCTACGGAAAAGTTAAATAAGACAAGCATCATATTGCCCATTAAGAACATACTTATATAATACCTACCTGTAAATACAAGGTGCCGTGACCTTTTACAAATATTTCCCAGCTCACAATCCTGCCATATACCTTGATAGGATGTGAGGGCGTGAAGATGTAGATAGCATTCCTCCATTTATCCACATCTTTATGCTCGATTGGCTGGAATCCGTGACGCATCGAAACTACATTGGATAAATTGATTATAAATAACAAAGTGAAAAACATAAACATAAGCTTAATTAACATGCACGCACTGCAAAAGGTGTCATCTTTAAATAAATATATATTATATATATAAAGTATTAGTCATATTATTGGTCGCATTAAACATAGACTCACAATCCTTTGTGCTTGCTCTTGATACCTTGTCTTGAGGAAAAAACTGTTTCATATTGGAATTTCGTGAGGGCCTGTACAGTTGTCCAAAAAGGGGTCCATATCTCAAGCATTCTATAGATGTCGGGCCGAAATCACGGGTACATATTGCAGAAATTACTGCGGGATGGCGAATGTCTTTTGAATTTTTTCATTATCTTACACGATACTTTATATTTATAATAAATTCAAATCTTGAATCGAAATGCCTATTTCAGTGACTTTGCATGCCAAGACCTTGGCTATACCACATTTGTCCCTTGGCTACACACGCCCCATCATCATTCCTCTGACGCACATCAGTCGCGTCATAAGTCTTGTTCAGAAGAAAAGGCTTTAGTAGAAGACGGTCTGTCCTTTAACCCATATAGATCTAAGTTTCATAGGAATTGGGTTATCCGTTTTTACAGCGATCACCCTTTGCCCGTCATAACCCATAGTAAGCAGTTCAGGAAACTGTGCATTATTAGAGGTTAAAAAGATCTCCTTGCAGACCTGGGATTAGGGTCAGTGTGACCTATATTCTCCGAGTTATTTGGAGTGATATATCACCCCAGAAATAAAGTAAAATACATAGATTGTCTGATATCTCAAGATAATCCGGATGGATTTTTCTATAAACAGGCTGCTTGAAGATGTTCGATAGGTTTTTCTTGCACCAAACATAGGTGGCGCCACCTATGACTCTTTTTTAGTTTTCGGCTGTTTATACTTCTTGTCACCTCCAGTTGTCTGTGAAGTGGATACAAGTCGTAACCGAAAGGGCTAGGATCATTACCTGTAGCAATCTCAGTTGTTATAAAAAGATCTCCCTGGAAACGTAAATTACGTTACTTTGGCCTATATTTTTCGAGTAATGGAGTAGGATATAGCACCAGAGAAATAAAGTTAAATACATACACAATTGGTCTGATAATTAAAGGAAAGCTCCAATCAGGTTGAGTGAAGATCTTGGATAGTTTTTCATGAACAGAAGATTGGTGGCGCCACCTGTATATTTTCTATATTATTCAAGGTGTCAGTTTCTCATCTGTGGTTTCATCTAGTGTTCTGAAATATTATATGTTTATTGATCATGACTAGTTTTTCCAGTTCCAAATGTCCGGTGGCGCCATTTTTATTTTAATTTATTTAATGCATAAATTACATCAAGGTGTAAGTTTAACAACTGTGGTTTCATCTAGTGTCCTCGTTTGTTTGTTGATCATGACTAGTTTTATTCGTTCCCCAAAATTTGCGGCTCCACCTGTATATTTTAATAAATAATTTTAACGTATTTCCCCCATATTTTTTAAATTGGCCTATGACAGTAAAGACTAAGTTTCTCAGCTCTGGTTTCATCTAGACTCTTGAAACCTGGTGTGTTCATTATGCGCCCCCCCCCCCCCTTCTCCGGGGGAGACATATTGTCTTCAGTCCCATCTTCTGTCATTGCCATCGTTGTCAGTCTTCGTCAAACCTGCTGAATTTTAAGATAATTGTGACCTCTATGACTTTTGAAACTCTGAAGCACTGCATATTTTTTGTCAAATATGACACACCAGTTTTTTTTATGCGATGTCCACAGAAAAGTTCGAAAAACTGTTTTCCTTGACCCTGATCTACAAGCTCAAATCAACCAAATTATAGTTCATAATCTGTAGGAATTCTTGTGAACGTGATAACTTGTATTTTTCCCTAAATTTGATTGACAAATGTTTTAACCAAGTTCTCAGAGCTTGATTTTATTATTCTCTAGTACAACATGTATAAACCAGCCATGACTGGATTCAGTCTGAACATGTGTGACCCATCACTGGAATGACCCCTGACGCCCATGGTGTCAGGAGGTCAAAGGTCAAGATCACATCTGATGATACTCTCATTATGGCTCTCACATGATGAAATTCTTGTTGTGAATGTCAGGCTAAATTGGCCTGCAGGACAGCTAAGCATCATGACCCATGTTCCACTTGTTTTCGTTATATTGCTCTTATTAAAAAAAGTGGCATTCAAAATATGACCAGTCACGAAGTAGTTTTGGAATAATCAAAGCGTGATAAGTCTGATGGCAATACCGCTGCGGAACCTACAAATGCATACATGATTTAGCACCTTCATTTCTGCTTGATAAGTTAGCTATGACTAAGGACACCAAATACTATTCCACCCGCTTTACCCATAACAATAGCTGTATCCTATGTATTCTATGCAGGCATTGTCCTTCTAATCGAAGTGCGCCCTAAATTAACAGCATTAAAAAAGTATCGCATTCATACTTCACCAGCCTTTCAGCGGTATTTTAGTTTCTTGTACCGTAAAAATAATTTATCCAGCGTAGTCTTTTGCTTGTGGCATCTTATTCCTCTTGTTATAGAAAAGTACGTGATAACCTATAGAATTATTTTAAAGTATAATCTGTGATTTTGTGTTAATGTTTCAGTCATATTATGTCTTTCCCCTATGTTTTGGAACTTGTATTTTATTTTATTGTGATGTTGATCATAACTGTCTTGTATTTTATACCTGGATCAGGGCCCTGCTTACAGCAGAAGTGTTCGAATGTTGTAATAAATATTAAATAGATAGATATGTGCAACGGTAAAAAGATGAAGAAATATTAGTAGATTTCACACTACTCTTAACTACGAGGAAAAGCTACCAATATATACGTTATCTAAAATGATAATGGTTATCCCTTCTTTAGAAATATATTTTTTTATGCTTTTCACCAAATACAAAAATATTCACGGTAAGAGTACCCCCTTACAACCAGCTCCATGCATGGCCCCAACTGAAGTAGGATATCGTCCTCAGACCGATATCTATGCACATGCAAATTTCTATTTAATACGTCAATGATTTTAAGTTCATCTAGCTCGCATTGATTTTGGCGGCAGCGGCGGCTGTGTTGAAACCATAGTACCACCGACCTCAACGATACAACAAGTCAAAGAAATTTCCGTCAAAACTGATACCATAATAAAACTATCAACATACCGTGATTAAACGTTGCAGCTAGAGAATATCGTCGGCATGGCAACGAACCCGTTTCCATCAGCTTAAATCTGGAAACAACTTCTTTTGAATTTTCATCAGGTTCGGATTGTTGATAAACCATCCTCTGTGTCCAGCATTCAGTTGCATCAAAAGGGATGACGTTTTTTCCGGAAGGCAACGTCACAGCAATTACGTCACCTCGTTTCAAAAGAAGGGGTTTTGCTAACTTGTAGCTGTTTCTGAGCATGCCGGTGAACTGTCGGGGCGTGACCTTGTGGACCAACTTATATTCCAGAAATTTCCCTGTTGGACGCCATATCTCGAATCCAATGAGACCGGGGGAATTCGAGAATTCGTAGCTTCTCAGGTATCCTGTTTTCTCTGTAGGATTGAATGGTTCCGGAATAAACCGATGTATATTCCGGTTGTGCTGTAAATAGGTCCGATTATATAATGCGTTGCCCCAGGGGAACGTACTTTGAAGGGGGACCATCTCCTCAACTGAAATGAGAAAACATGATAATTATTTGTATACTGTATATATACGCTTTAAGCGAACAGCAATGGTGAGAGAGGATTTTTGTTCGGGAAAACTGCTAGCCTGCCGCCGAGTACCGGGTGTTATTAAATTACAGACACAAATTAATGAAGCTAGGCAAAATAAACGTTGGCAACATAATTTCGGTACCCCCTCCCCTCCAATTTAATCAATACATCATGTATATATGTCGGAAAATCAAAAGCAACCGTTATTGACTATACTATGCCTAATTCATGTCTCGCGTTTAGTCGCCCTGATCACGATTTTCGGATATATAATAATAATATATAATATCTCTGGTATATTGGCCTATTCAGTCTAATAAGCTGAATAGGCCTATTGTGGTTGTCTTCTTATTTGCGGTGGTTTCTAATTCGCGATATTCGCGGTTGCTCTCTGACCGCGAAATTGAAACCACGCAGTTTTGAATGCATATATACCAGACCATGATAATTAATTTCAGAAGCTGCCGATAGTTTGCGACAGTTGAGATTTATCTTCAGCTACGTAGTGATGTTCATCGAGTCTGGTGCATATACGTTAAATGATTCAGGGAGAATAGCAGGGCCCATTTAAAATAATATCGGTTGGCTTAGATGCAAAAATCGCGGGACCCTTTGCAGGTGCGTGCTATCGCCGGCGGACGCGCCCTGCAGTTTTTCCTGTCCCCCGGTACATTACTGGAAAGTGTCAATGCCCGCTGGGCAGTAATATTTAAAAATTACGTGTATGTGTGCCAAGTTAGATGACATCCAGTGCCACTTAAATTGAATATTGAGTAAAAGGGACTCTTTCACATTTTGCCGTATTTAGTCATGTTAATGAATAAAATTTGGCACGAAAGGAGTGAACGTAGCCGCTAGGGTTGCGCCACCTTGTAACTATATAAAGGACTAATTCTGTGAAATCATGACGCGCCAAACGATGTATGATTGGCTAGTGATGACGTGAATTTTGGATATATTTGAAAGGTCACAGTTCATTTTGGCACCAAAGTGCCGTAAAACAGTGGAATATATTATGTTTTGCTTCAGATTTTAACTGTGAGAAACTGAATACGCTTTCTTCTTCCACATATATGGAATTAATTAGCAACATTAACGTACGGCACTCAAATTATTCTGGGCACATCCCTGACTTTGACACTGAAACAAGGGGGTTACCAACAGGCGTCCCTTGTTGGTTGAGCAGGTGATTACGACTCGACTTTTAATTAACAGGGGTAAGATACCCTTATCAAGACAGTTTCCCTAAACAAACTTAGTATACGGTTTTGTAGTTACAGGTTGGTTTCTCGACACACCTTAATAGTATTTGAGTTGTTTTAATGAGCCTCAACCCTGAACTAATTACAGCCAGCTGGGTCAACCCATCACGCAGGCGTCGGCTCAGCCGTCTGTGAATGTTCGAACATGCGATATCCGGACAGAGAAATAGTAGACCTAGATAATAGTGAAATCACCGGTTAATGAAATAATTTTTGATAATAAAATATACGACTAGACCAATGATAGCTAGAGCGCGAAAAAGGAACCCCGTGAAACTTTTAAAAATATAAAAACCGCGAAAATTCAGCCCCGCCGATATAAAGACAACCACAGTATACCAGTGAATTTCCCCTGGGGTAAAATTTGAGCCTTTCGGAACACTGATAAAAGAATAACTGTACTACTACTACTACTACCACTACTACTACTACTAATGATAATAGTAATAACAATATGTTTTGTCGTCGCTGATTATTTATTCGATTGGTTGATTCGTTTGATAGAAACTTGATTCGAGCAGTTAAGTACGGATGTTTCTTGTTAACAGCAGGCGTGATGTCTGGTAACATTCTAATACACTTTGATTTAACACCATTCTACAATCTGCAACGATGCGTCCACAATTTTGAACATGACTAAAGCTTGGTATAATCCCCTGCGACTCGTTCGTTGCGATTTATTGCGACAGCAACTTGTTGTGGATGCGATTTAATACAAATTGACGGGGTTTACTTGTGAAGACGAGATTTACTGTTTATGTACAAGCACGTAGATGCTTTGACTGACTCACCTTTTGTTTTTTCTAACATATATGCTGGAAGAATGAGGATCATCCAGCAAAGTACGGGCAGGCTGCGTGATTCCATGATCAATACCGTCAGGGCGGTGCAGACTGCTGGTCTGTATCCAAAAAGCCGCCTAACTTGTCAGTCGCCCCATGTACCGCGTAGATGACTGTGTACACTGCTGGTCGGGATGAACTGACAGCCAGCGAATCTGTGACACTCACGCAGGGTGCGTCCTTACTGTTATCATTGCTCAGTTCACTGCCTGGTCGGCACCCAGCGCTCATGTCAGCCACAGCTCGGCATTCGTTTCTGGTACGGAAAGTGACCCTGTGTTGTGATAAACAGGATCAGATCTAAGCTTCTTCGTTCTCAGGAATGCGGATGCTGCGGGGATGTCTTGTTACCTCCTCATTCTTTTTTTTCACATTTCGTACACTACTATACTGCTTGCTGCATGCATGGGTAGTTGTAATATAACCCTGGCGAAGGTTATGGATCATAACGCATCTCCCTACTAGCAAAGAACTGCCCGATACCATAGCAAGATACCTTGCTTCATGAAATCACCAATGCCAATCGAACCCAACAGACCAAAACGTTACAATACACCGTTGATACGCCATCGATCTGTACAGGAAACGCATGCCTCAGCAAAAAGGGATGGGCTAACAAGGCTCTATTGGATTGCTCAGATTCTTAATTGATGCCCTTCCGGGGAGACTAAACGTTTGATCGAACATAACAACAGGTGGATTTCGTGAGTAATGTAAAGTGTACTTAGATTGCCTTGTTCATTATTTATGAAAAAGACGCCAGAGCGGCTAGCTGAAGCAAGGTATCTTGGTAGCATAGCGGCCAAAGCCTTTGATAGTAGGAAGAAGTTAGTGACTTGCTGCCTCGTTTACCCGTTGGATAACCATCGTCCCATCCACTAAAACCAAACCCTATACTGGTTTATTTAAATGTACTCACATATTACCCTAATGTTCTCAACTATACAACCCCTTTCTGGTTGTCATTTTAAGAATTAAACTAAACCTCAGTTTCTTTAATCTGCCACTGTTATTTAAACGAGGTGGGCATGTGGAGTTGTCATTTCTTATACAGAAAATATGAACTGAGTGTTATAATCAAATAGATATTTTGCAGTTAAGATCTCGTTTAACGATAATTGTGTGTGAAGATGTAGTTGACTGAAAAAATGGTAAATTAAAAATAAATCCATGTTTTGCCTTCATCACTTTACAAAAGGATAGACCCTTAAAGTACAGAGGAAAATTTACAATAATAAATCATTACTTAGAATAATTTTAATAAACAGTGTAAAAAATATAATTGTGATCACATTACATGACATTGCATGTTACAATATGCCAACAGCATATATACCGGACTCGTTTACTGATCATTTCTGTGTTATTACCTACGACAAGGAGGTTATGCTTTCGCCTTTGAGAAAGGTCGGAGGCGGGGGGGGGGGGGGTGGGTTGGTCCAGGGGATAGCCGAAAAAGGGAAAATGTGAAAAAGAAGAGGGGTATAAACCCCCATCCCTCACGGGCCCCTTAAATGTATAACATTACCCCCCCCCCCCCCAACCTCCTGGACATCACGGGGATGCATCAAGATTCACAAACAAGCTGAGACAGAAAAGCCGTTCAAAAATAATGTATTATCATGCATTTATTTGTTACATTATACAAATGAATGGCACATAATCGTATACATTCAATGATGCAATATAGGTTCATATTAAGCCTGTTTTATATGAAGCCAGGTATGTTTATTATAAATATGTAGTTAAGTAAAGTATAGATTCAACGGTGCCAGTGTCTCATAATATATATATATATATATATATATATATATATATATATATATATATATTTAGAATGTAAAACACTGATACAATGTTACTCTACTCTTATGTTCAACAAACCTTGTAAAAGATAAATCTCTATACTGTCAGATGTTCAGGTGACTATTGAAAAGAAGGAACTTGTAAGTTCAAAGAAATCCCACGCGACCTTGGGGTACCATTTGCGAGAAGAGGACATAGACGTCTCAGTGTAATGTACTAAGGGCCAGTCTATTACTACAATTCTCACTCTCTGTATTTAATCATGATTATATATTATGTAAGTTGCAGGTGTTTAAGCTAATTGGGACTTTGTGTATTCAAATTTCGGAGCTGAGTTACCAGGTATTAACATAATGACTGTAATTGCTTAGCCTTGATTACATTGCAACTCTATTCAGTCTAATTGCACTTTCATTGCACATCTTTCTTTAATTGCATCTGTGGTGACAAGTCATGGAAATCTCTGATGGGTTTACTAATGGTGTATGAATCTCGCTGGGAGAGATGCGATGTGTTCAGAGGCAGTTACAAAATGGGGGCCAACCCCTGAACTTGGGCTTGGCATCCCCTCTCCTGTATAGTTAAAATAAAGACTATTTTAGTTAAATTACATCAACTCAGAGACTTGTAAGTTTGTCACCAATGCATCCTAGACCAGGTTATAATCTCTACATCAGTACATGCATAGAAACAGAAACTATTAATAGTTTAGGTTGCGTAAAGCATAGCCAATTGCACAACAAGTGCGTGTTTAACTTTACGGTGTATGTGCATTAATTGGTGCTAATCCAGATAACCACTCCACTAGGCCAATTAACTTTCTGACTCCTGCTAATCATCCGGATTAAGTTTGTGTTTTGCGACCAGTATTGTAACGATACATTATATCTTCCTTTACGAATACGATACGTTTCCCGCTATTTCACTCACGACACGATATACATAAAAGTAGTATCGCTTACCATTCAGATATTATTCTCTATTCAGGTTAGCAAAAGGTTGTCCCCACGCTTCCGCAATGAAATATACTAGTATTTATAATGAAACAAACCTTTCCAATGGTTTGATCGTGCAGCGATAAGCCAATCAGATGTGGAGTAACTGTTTGTAATAGCCAATTAATGGTATTTTTTTTTTCTAACACGCGCTTGGCGCGGACTATTGTTAAATTCCAGAGGTCGCTGGTTAAATGCAGCCTTTTTGTTGGATGGTCATACATCGTTAATGTATCTGTACATGACATCTGACGAAGCCATATTTAACTTTGTATCGCGGTGTATCACTGCATCGGTGAATCGCTACATCCCTGCATGGTGCAATTCTGCTGATAACACAAGCATATAGCATCTTATCTGTTTTATCTTGTGTTATACAAACTAATTCAAAGATACAGTTTACACTCGGTGTAAAGTTTTAATGAAACAAACTTTTTTTTAGAAGGAAAGGCTAATACTAAGTAATACTAGGTGCTGGTTCTCATATTATTATTTTGGGTAAGATTCTCTTTCAGTATTTCATGCAGTAATTGGCGAAACAAATATACAGCGATATTCTACAGAACTACGAGTACTGTGCTGGATGCTTCTCTGTTTTAATTCACGGATTCCCGCTATACAGATTAATAAAACCACCATGGTCTTGATATAATGCTTTAGATAACTGTCGATAGGCGTTTGTGTATGTTTCATTTCGATTTCCTTTAAGCTGATTAAACGTGATAATGAATATAAATTCACAGTGTATCAGCGACGTTTCTAGCTGTCGATCTGAGTCATGGGCGTCTCAACCGATCTCCGTCTAGGAGATGGTGCAGCATCCGGGTCAAAGGTCAAAGTACTGACGGCAGGTGACATGGGGGCATCTGCCTCGGAACATTGGGGTACGTCTCTCTGGGGGTCTTCTTTCGGGAGCTGGTGTGATGATGAATTCCCCATACGAAATATCGGAATGGAATGTCCGGACGACCTACGGCGCACGGATCCATTACCGGTCATGGCACAATCAATGGTTACAGTCGCTGCATCGAGAGGGCGCAACCTATCCCCGTCAGCGCTCACGTCACACGCTGCGAGGTTTGTCGTTGTGACGTAAACATGCGGCACGGTTGAGGCTGTGTTATTTGTCCCGGTCACCGGGGTTCCTTGGTCGTTGGCATTTTGATTTGATGAAACTGCGTAGTTATACGATGGCGGAGGCGGACCACTGCCATACGGTGGCACTTGAGCACCGAGCACAGCGCGCATGAATTCCACCATACTGTATGTAGGCGTCAACTGTGGCGGGGGAGCACCCAAGTTTAAATCGGTGGTGGTTGTGGTTGTGGTGGTAGAGCTATTACTCATGGTCGACGGCATGCGGTGCAGGCCTGCGGAAACAAATTAAATTGTATTAAAATGCAAAGTATCAGAATCAGATTAAGACCATGTGGGGCCTGTAGACTACCTTACAATGGGACCCCTAATTAAAGGAATATAAATGTTATATCGATAATTCAAATCGAAGATGATTTCCTTTCATTTTTATATTTCATATGTCTTATATTCAAATAACATAAAAAAACCGCCAGACACTTCTGTGGTAAATATTCAAATGGAGGTATTCATTTTGTAATGTCTTGCATCCATCTTTCAAGGGTTATGGATGTACCTTGTATAACATAATGACAAGCAATTCGTTTTAGTGAGGTAGCAGAATTTATATATGGACTCAGGGAGGATGCCAGAATCAGTAGGGAACTTCCAAAATCTACGGAAAATGGCACTCTCTATGAGAAGATCTAAGTATGCGGATTCAACTGTGTCACCGCAGTGTATTTAGGCAAAAAAAATTTAAATAAATAAATAAAAGGAATGGTTCTCAGGCAACGCCCGCGTCAATTTTAAACCCCCGCATCAAAACTTTTTATTTTGATTTTCAATAGAAACTTGCCAATTTATAGCTCCAGCCGCTAGAACATTTCTTTCAAGAATATAAAATCATACAATTTTGATAAAATTTCCTTTGTAATGTAGTGCTTTTACTTGTTAAGCAAAATAAATATGTTATTATCATGCTTTCCCCTTATCATTTGATATTATTGTCTAAACATACAAAAAATAAAGATAAAAAACCGCCCGCCCGCATTGATTCATGAAAAAAAGCTAGTGCCTGAGAACCAAACCTTATTTTATTTTTGGCCTTACTGTCAGCTTTATAGCACAAAGTAAAATTATATCACTTTTAGTTTACGGCTTTCCGCTCCCGTAACCTGGATTCAGAATGCACTGTGGGAAACACGTAGTTCCACTTAATTAAAAGAAAACGGTTAAATATCAGGAAATCTGATAAGTGATTTCCAAAATTGGATAGTGTAAAATGTTTTGACAGAGATATAAAGACAAAAATATATAAATCTCTTCGGATTGCAATCATTTTGTATGCTACCTTTTTATATTTAACAAAGCCGGTGAACAATTCTGATGTGATCTGGTAAAAACTAACATGTCAAGTGCTGGTTAAAATTCAGTTTGACTTAAATTATTAAACCAATACCCAGGAATCGTGGAAAAAACCTGATCACGAAAAACCTAATACAATAAAAAGAGCCGCTCAAAGATAAAAATCTTTGCCCTTACAATATGGTTAATTATGTTTTATTTCGGTTTTGATTCACAGCCTGGTAATCAAAACTTTGTTTTGAAAAATGTTTTAACTTTAAGGGGAAAATATTAGGAACATTAATCCTGGACTTAGCCGTCTGGAAAGATGGCATACAGCAACATGATTAAAACCCATGCAGGTACAAATTAACAATGAAAAAAAAAAACCAAAAAAACAGCGTGGATTACCACAGACATTATTTTGTATGACCAGTAATAAATTCTAACAGGTTTCACATCATGTTAGAGTGGAGTTTGACTTTGACTTATGATTAATATACGAATAGTGTAAATTCCGCACTCCTAAGTCAAATCAGCTTGTACGTTCTGATATAAAAAGTGGAAAAAATCCCGGTAATTCATGAAACATCTGATATTTCTCAGTGCATTCTTTTATGTTGTTGAAACTAAAGTGAAGAACTATGAATGCTCAAAACCGTCCACTGTGATGAAATACTGTTAAATGATGGAATTTTGTTAGAGGCATGGTATGTTTTATCACATAAAATCCAGTAAGCCATTCGCTGAAAGATAAAATGAAGAGAGCTGGAATGACTGTTCATGATGTTCATCTGAATTCCCAAAATAAAATTCTTTAAGTATTTCTGTGGTTAACGCCATAGTCCAATAGTTTTCCTGCGATTTCTCAAATTTGGCCTTAACAGACTATCTAGGGTTATCAAGATCACATGAGAAATATTCGGAGAAATTTATGAAGAATTTACGAAACAATATATATATGAACTGTAATTCACATACTAGTATACGGGAGTATTCTGTATCTCATGTGCTCTGTCCTTTAATTAAACACCAATTAAAACTTAAATGTCATAACATCTTTAAATATTACCTTTAGCGAACTTCAAAAGGAACATGGCAGTTAACGGTTTATAACCTGTCAGTGCAATGCATTTGTTCAAACAGTTCATGACGTCATAAGAGGATACTGCTGCATCCAATCTTACATATAACTGATAATATTCCAGCAATTCTATAAGCTCTTTGGTCACATATTTTTTTTGTTATGCTTAATCACGCGTTCTCATTATAATTCATTAAATACACTGTTTTGTGGATTTCAGAATTATTATCAATATCAGTTGGTACCACCTCGTATTATTTCAGGAAAACCAAAAACTGACAAAGGAAACGTCGATACTGGATTCTTTTATGTATCCTCCTAAAATAAGATGTCTTGCAAATTCAAGGGACTGCTGAATGAAAAAGATATATATTTGAATCGATATAATCATTTCTAGCTTTAAAACTAAAACGCTTAAAAAAGCTTTTAAGAAAAAGGTCATTAATGTAAACATGAATAATTATATTTTAAGTACAGTTAAAATATTACAAACGATATGGACGGCCTTGATTATCGTGTTCACAGGAATTACATATAAATTAGATAATGAACAAATGCAACAGCCTTGTATAATATAAGGTTAATACATCAAGTCACTTACCTTGTGAATCTACAGAAGGACTTGGCATGGAGTCCTCGCTTTGTGTCTCCCGCTTACAGTAGTAGCAGCAGAAATAGACGAGTGCCAAGGACACGACTAGCACCACCGCCCCCAGAGATATCACCACAATGGTCGTTCTGAACAACGAAAAAAGGTCGAATAAAGATTATTATCAATACCGCATCTATTTATATATTCATATATATATATATATGTATATATATATGTACATAAATATATACATATACATATATATATATAATATATATATATATATATATATATATATATATATATATATATATATATATATATAGAGAGAGAGAGAGAGAGAGAGAGCTAGATAGATAGAAAAAAGTTAATTTTCTACAGTTTTATTTCGGTTTTATTTATGAGATAACCGCCTCCTCCTTATATTGGATTAACTGAGAAATAGCAGAGCGGTAGCACACGATTTCCCGGTAGTGGGTCTGTAATGATCTGAATGAACGGGTCGAAGCACGAGGGATACACAACCGTTGAGCACATCATTCTAATCATCCGTGATATATCTTACCCTAATCGACTGAGATTGGAAATTATGACGATCCCCAAGCTGTAAGGCATGGCCTCTACTCCGGGACCACAAGAGCCTGTTTTTAATAGTTTTTAACCTTGTGTGGTTTAATAGACTACAGCGTCTAAAAACCTTCTATGCATTTAAGTTTTTTATAGTTTTCCCATCGCAGTATATATAAGGATTAAAACTACAAGAATTCGATCAAATAGATTTTATCTGCATTAACAATAAAAATGTGTATCGTTTCATGGACCATACCTTTGTGGGGGAAAGAGAATTTTACAATAACAACAAAACAAAACTCAGAATAAAAGGGACATAATCAGGAGCAACATTATGCCTATTTATTTCACATCAGTTCAGTTTTGCTTTATATAAAAGCTTCCCAGCTAAACCTTCCCAGCACACAGTCTCATTACCTCGCATACAGCTGTTTAACACCTTTTTTATAGCTCTGCGTGTTGGCAATTACAGCCCATTTTTGTTTGTTTACAAAAACAAGGCCGCGTGACCGGAGGTCCGATTGTGAGCCGCAACACGCGTTTTTCGATATCAAGCGTGTATTATTTCTGATTTTTTTTTTCAGGTCGGAAAGGAGTTGCGCCTTCTGCATCCCCTACAAATTCCATCCCTGTGCAAAAGTAAAACTGAATTAAATAAATAATTATTTACATTTGTTAATAACTGTATTACTGTATGAATTATTCCAAATAACTTAACTATGTGTGTTAAACTAAGGATTTAAGCGAGGCCAACTTACGCAGCTGTCTTTGCGGCCGTTACATCAGCTCCTATGTATCTCTTCTCAATATCGTCGCAGCAGAACTTGACGCCAGCTAGGCTGGCGCAGCAAAACTCCTTACAGTATAGGGGAGGGTTATAATGGGTGCCCCCTGACGTCCATGTCCCCGAGCAGACCTCCTCCCCGGCAAGAAAACCGAAGAAACTCCAAGCCAAAGGCACAGAACGCGCATAATACAGCATTTTAGTCAACTCCTCACGCGATGTGCGTTTACTTGGTACTTACTTGGCACAACTTTGCAGAAACTATGACTTTTGTGAAGTGACGATTTAAAGCGCAACGCGTCTGAAAGTCTTAAAACATATTTATCATAGATAATTCGGTATTTTCTAATATAAATTTCGCAATATGCTGACCGACGTTGAACTGCCTTCCTGCCCACACCCGTCTGCTAATTAACTGGAGCCGGGACGTTAACTTTATGTATCTGTCGTGCGGCCAATGGAAGAGAATTACATCACACTATATCTCTACACGTGATATGCAGGATAAAGCAATGAAATTATTTTTTTCCGCACGCTCATACGGCCTTAAATTGTTACCGTTGTCTAATTTCTAAATTTATTGGGGGGGGGACAAGTAATTATACCTGTCTATAGTATGGCTTACGTTTACTCAGGATTCTGTCTGCATGGGTGGGAAGGGTGATAATTATGCGAGAAAGCTTGGATGACATAGGTTAACCAGATCGTATATTTCCTTGGCCTGGGCGTGTCAGGTGTGGTCGGGTGTGTCTCACTCTCAGTAGATTTTATGTGGCTTGTCAGACAATCACCAGCCGCTTGGAGGATTGAATATCGTTGATATTAACCGGATTTGCACACCAGTTGCTGCCGTCAAGAGTATCCGCAATGAAAGTACATAATTACTTAGTACGCTGAATAGTTATAAAATATGTACATATATGATATTTATTTTAGTTCACTTAAAGTGAAGGTCAATCGCATGTAGGGGGGGGGGGGGCGCTGTCGGTATAATTAGAATGTAGATTAAAATCATAAAATAAGTGAGTATTAAAAAGAAGTATGGTTTTCCGTATACGAATGTTAAGAATTAACTTAGGAGCACCGACACACATGCACAGAAACTAATTTAATTCATATATATATATATATATATATATATATATATATATATATATATATATATATACGGTTGCTGTAACATTTAACTAACGGACAGGACCGAAAGAAAGGACAGGGTCGAAAGAAAGGCAAATCGGCTCGAAGGTAAAATGTTGCCTTAATTTTTAAGAACCATGTAAATAATAAACGGCGCCTTAGAATGTTGATAAATATTTCTCGCACAATATTAAACTTGTGCTCACAAAATATTTACGCATAAAACATCAGATACTTATAATGCCTGTACGCCTGTCGGCCAATGAAGCGTCATTGCATTTGGCTATCACAGAGATTTTCAGGGCCTGTTTTATCATCTCAGTTTCCCCTGAGCACCGTTTAAAGTGGGTTTTGATCAGGGGGTGATTGTGTGTGCTTCTTATTTAAATTTCTTTGATATTCTATATAAATGTATTAGTTTTTTATCTTTAAGCACAGTATTCCAGTGGTAGATGATGGGTATAATGACTTATGACTGTCCACATGTGGCGTGTCCCCTTTAACCTTTACTTGGGCTCGTGATCTCTGGTCTCCTCGGCAGACAAATTTGTGTAATACTGTAAGTAGATTAAGCACGTGTTCGATGTCGGTGCTTAGTATGTCCTGACAACACACGAACACAGGTAGATACCTCGATACTAGACACTTAAAAGTGTCGAAGGAGTCAATACTTCAAGTTTAGCCTTGTCGATCTATTCCAATTTTACACCATATGCAGGTGATAACAATTGAAGCTTGGGTTTTGTTACTAATGGAAATTTACATATGTCATTTCACCAGACCATTTATCAACCCATTCTGGCGTAGTTCACGTAACAACTGATAGATGGCACTGCAATAGCCCCGGTACAATTGTTAGGATTTCTCAGGTTAAAAGGCAGAATATGTTATTATGCCACACATAGAAAAAAAATAATTTAATTGTAGCAATATGTAAAGAGAGCATCATAAATGGGGGGACCGTTAGAAATATTCCGCTATTATCGCTCACAGGCGCCAGCCTGTTATGGAAGCGCTGGCATGCGTTTACACATTTTAATTGAGGCTATGCATTCATCCCCGTTCGTATGTTTGTGTGTGTTAGTTCACGACATAACTCACGCAAAAACGAACGGAATCTCATGAAAGTTTCAGGGTGTTTCGGAAATTGGCAGTAAATAACCGATTGGAATATGATGTAGATCCGGCGCATTCTCCGGATCCAGGAACGTCATCAAGGAATATTCATAAATGAGCCTAAGAATATGAGCCGAAAAGGTGGAATAGCGGAGGCTTGCATTTGTTAGAATGTAGATTTCTAGTTTAATAAAATCTAAGAGCATTAACTATATTGTGTACTTATAGTAATATTTTAAGTTAAAGACCAAGGTGGTTGTGGTTTTTGTGGTAACGGTGGTTTGTGGGTTTGTTATAGGTGTTTTCCTGTGACTACCTGTCTCTTTGACCTTCACTTTGTTTGAGAGGCATGGAGAGACGTATGCGTCACACTTGTCTACTTTGTGTGTAATATACAGAATCACACTAATGTCTGCTGTACAGCCATGCCCACCAGGGTGGTTGCGATTGTCTACTGTACAGCTATGTCCTGCAGGGGGTTGCTATTGTCTACTGTACGGCCATGCCCACAAGGGTAGTTGCTTTGTCTACTGTACGGCCATGCCCGCCAGGATGGTTGCTATTGTCTGCTGTACAGCCATGCCCACCAGGTTGGTTGCTATTGTCTACTGTACATCCATGCCCGCCACTGTACAGCCATTCCCACCGGGGTGGTTGCTATTATCGCTTTACAGCCATGGCCAGCAGGGTGGTTGCTATTGTCTACTGTACGGACATGCTCACCAGGGTTGTTGCTATTGTCTACTGTACGGCCATGTCCACAAGGGTAGTTGCTTTTTCTATTGTACGGCCATGCCCGCCAGGGTGGTTGCTATTGTCTGCTGTACCGCAATGCCCACCAGGGTGGTTGCCAATGTCTGCTGTACAGCCATGTCCAACTGGGTGGTTGGTATTGTCTACTGTACAGCCGTTGCAGGGTAGAGCATCTAGCTTATTACCTGACATACTGAGATAAAAGAAGTATGAGCTAAATTTATTTTACAACCATAAGACAATAACAGAGATCGTCCAGTAGATGTACACAAGAATGAGCAAGAATTAAGCCCACTTTAAAAGTGTTTAAGCATGCGACAGTCTTAAAAACAAATGGCAATTTTTTCTTCTGCGGCATGGTGACTGATGTATTCGGGTATGATGGGTATCTTTACATTTTAAGCTTGTTAAACCAAAGCCGCATAATGCTAGAGTAAAACTTTCAAATGCAAATCAAAAGAACCACAAGAACGCACATGAACGAATATAAAATAATCAAAATTTTACACGATATCGACGTACCCGTTTTGTCCCACACGAAAACACGTGTACAAAATAGCCTGAGAATTCAGCCTGTCGTTGCAATGATTAAAAACGGCTCAAAGAATAAGTCACAGTTAGAAAAAATCACATTGTAATTAGGAATAACGTGTCCTTGATTATCATAATCAAACAGGTAAATTCAAATTCAAGTATGCCTTGTAGTTACAAGATATATTGACCATACGTCAGATCCAAAATAGTTAAAAGCGATAATTATTTCCTTCCGTAAGTTTGTTTCCATTCCTGCATGACAATAGTTATCTCTCCTGAGAGGTTTATATGAATGTACTGCCTTATTCACTGCTATCATGTAACCCGTTCGGAGACTTGGTTTTCGATGAAGCCAGGAAAACAATTTCCTCTGCTTTCCATTCCTGTAAATGAAAAACACATTTCAACAACTACTTGGAAAATCTTGATTTACACTTAAGGCCAAATATTTATTGATATGCGGTTAATATCTTACCCTAATATGAACTATAGAATTTATCTTTCACTGAAATCATCTTTTAATATTCCCTAAATATTAACCAATCTACATTTGTTTGATGCCAGGGGAGGATAAAGTATCGCAGAATAGGGGCTCAAATACCGAGTCAGATGGGGAGGTTATGAAAAGGGAATGACCGACAACCTCCCCCGATCCCCCCCCCCCCCTCCCTCCGCCCCACATATGCACACACCACAGTGTAGAAACTGATTGTAAACAAAAGCTGTGTGGTATGGAGAGAGTTTACGCGCTCTTTCGGTATTAAACATTTACTTTTCTATATCCAATCATAGAACACTTATGTCTCCCCCCATGGGCCATCCCAAAAAGTGAGGGGTAAAAATTTCACCTATCTCAAAACAATGATTCTTGCTTTAAGCAGATTTAACTTTGAAGGTCAAGGTCATAGTCAAAGGCACCAGTTTCCGAACTCCTCCGAGATTTTGACAGAAAGAACTGGTGTTTCAAATTTGGAGAAAAAAACTTTAATCCTTCAAAAGTTATTGAAGTCACAATAATCCTAGAATTGCGCAGATTTGACCCATGCATAAAAATGGGCACGCACCCCGTGCCCCCTGAATCCGCCCCTGGACGTATCAAGGTATGATTAAAAAAAAGATGTATTCATGTATTGATATTTTCATTGGAAACACTTAGAATTATACAGGCCTTTCAAGTGGCTTCCGATGACACACAGAAGAGATTAAGAGATTAACTTAAATCAAACATGCGAAATTACTGAAAATGTGAAATGTTTAGTTGGACTAGAGATATTTCGTACATTGTTTGAAGATGAATCATGCGCTGGATATATTAGATTTGATTTCGTTATTGATTAGTACACTGACATGCAGGAGGCTAAGCTGTACCTCCGAGGATGTGTCTGTGCTGCCACCAGAGGTCCCCATATATCTCCTAGCAAGTGGACATAACAGTTTCTTCTTCACAGAATATGTCCTACACCGATCTGTTAAAGAAATATCGCGAAATATTTATTCAGTTTATCAAAAGTAGACCGTGATGAGACCAACCGTTACGGAAGAAAAGTTCATTAAAATGCCATTTTAGGAAATCTTAAAGCTGCCCATTCACCTACCTTTTAAAAAGAATTCATGTGATTTGTGGCTTTCTCTGTGTATATATTAATGATCTATGGGTAATTCACATGGTGAAAAGTTCTTATAATGATTCCGCGTAGGATGTATAAACTTGTTTATCAACATCATGTTTGTAAACACTGCAATGTTGACAAACAGGAAAAAAATGTAACCTAAGGTGGTAGTTTGTATATATGCCAAAATAGAACTTGTAACACTTGTAGCAAAAACGCTATTTACAAATCCCAGCCTTATATGACTTGCCGACAGATACCCTTATTGTTTTTTTTTGTTATTTTTGCGCCCCCACATATTACAATCAGGTTAATATAAACAAAACAAGCAGCCTGTGCGTTTTCTGGCCTTTTTTTTAAAGCTCCATGGGATTGCCCTTTGTTTATAACGGTCAGATAGGTGATTGTGCCCCTTTAAATAAAAATATAGTCGAAGGTAGCATACACACACAGATATAACTTCAGTACTCTTTTATTTAACCAAGAAACGTATTTGCTACCCTTTCTGTCCCGTGATATTCTTATAATAATCATTACTATCTCATAAACTAATGAGAAAACAGCCGATACTTTGTCAAGCATGTTGTCAGAGTACTCCTTGCGTTCAATGAAACAAAGAGTTGGTATGACGTCACAGGCCCTTTCCCGTAGCAGTAACAGCGTCAGTTTGATATGTACTTACTGGTTATAATACTGACAAGGGCACCTATTACCACGGTGACCAATAATCCTATCACATTGAACCAGACGAAGGAGACGGAATAGAAACGGTCAATGCCCTTCCTGAAAAGACCATAATAAAAAAATTGATATATAATATATACATGTATATATTGTTTTAGTTAATGCTTCGCTTATTGTTAAATTGTTTTTTAATGTGATATATTGCATGTATACCTGACCTGTATTATCCATGAAATCTGTTCCTTTCTCAAACAGCATTGGGAGGGTGAAATGTTATAATCATATATACAACTAGGATTGCAAATTGCTAATGGGTTTTGGATCAATTTGATCATCGATTTTTACATTTCGATTCGATTCTCGATTAGTAATTACAAACAATCATTTATCGTACCAAAGAAGTATATCTACCTACCATTCCCAGATTATGCTTATATAAAGATAATAATATACAAAACATTTATTTTACCACTTTATAATTTAATCAATTCGAGCATTACTGCAATAACTATCATTTATCATTTAATATAGTATATCACATAAGAATAATGATAGAAAATAATGAAAAAAAGCCAGACTTGAGGCAATAATTAGATTAATCGTTTATATCATCTCAATTGCATTATCAAATAACTACCGCCTTACATTGAAAACATTGATTATTTGAAGCATTCTTACAGCCCTATTACATACTCACAGATCATGTGCTGATGGCGTTATAGGGGTGGTAGTATTGAAAGTATATTCTCCTACAGGCCTACTGAAATAAGTAGAATTGACTGTGGTACTGTTGTCCACCAGAAAACACCGCTCGGATCTGCCTGGAAGACGGTTATGCTGGAGACCCAAAAAAAGCTGCCCGAACCCAATCCACAGTGTAATAGCCAGGCCAAATAGTCCTCCGATGACGCTTCCCTGAGAGTAAAGAAACATGTAGATCCTTACAAAGTTTAACCAATCTTTCACCTCGTGTTTAAATGCTTGACTTTGCCGAACTTTCACCTGAAGTTTTAATACGAGATGTTTCCAATTGCCAGAGATCACTGCAAGCCAACAGGGGCGCCCGCAACTGGGCGATAATAGAGAACACGCCACGGAGTGTACGTTCTTGGAATAAGGTCAAGGTAACAAAATAATATATGGTGCGAAATTGTCAAAAATAGCTAATATTCTGACAAAACATCAGTGTTTGAAGGTAAACCATATGTGAAATCTAGATTTGAAAATAAACGGTAATTATTGGTTTTACACTGTGGGACCAAGAAAGTCCACCCATCCGACATATGTCCCAAATATTGATACGGAAATAAACTCATCTATCCCAAAAACGGAAAGGTTTAATAAGTATGAACATGGAGCCACCTGTATCGTAGGGGTCTGAGCCTGATTGGGACTTAGAGATTAATTGCTTACTCTATTTTGAATGACAAATTATTTACTGTAAAAAATTGACTGTTCATTCAATGGCCCCTACTTACTTACTTGGTTCTTCTAGAAAAAAGTGTCAGTCCGCATAAACGCATATTACATTGACGTAAGGAAGATAATGTAAGTGTAAACAATATGGTAAAATGAATCATATTTAGTAACTTATAATATCTCCTGTACGATTCTCTGCTTACCACAGCGTTTGCGAAAGTGGTCAATCCACCAAGTACAAACAGGCCGAACATGGGCCCGATGGCTACTGCCATGGCAATGGTCGACAACTGAAGGGTGATACAATATAACAATAAATATATTTTACTATTTTTTTTTACGTGTGCATGCTGACCCTCTATTGCCTTAATATTACTATTAAACTGTAACATTATTAAAGTTAGGTAACATTATTATGTACACTTATGCTTTGGGCGAATCATTAAAAGTATTCTCTGCATATATATATATATATATATATATATATATATATATATATATATATATATATAAATATATGAAAAATCTGTCTGTGAGGGCCTGATGGTTCAAAATGCTAATAAAGAACCGTTGAAATGAGGAATATTTTGTATGATGTATTCTTCACGTATACTCTTTTTTAGTATATAACATCATAATAAATAAAAAAAGTTAAATACAAAAACAATTCCACATCAACATTCCAGGAAATGATAAAGTATTGACTGTACTCTTGGCAACATATTTTGCTTGGAAATACCCAAACTCCCAAAGTAAGATTATTCTTTTGTGTAATTTAATAAAGCATGCACCTGAAAATACAATTTGTTCGACCCCCCCCCCAAAAAAAAAGCACAGATACATTCCAGGCTTTCCATATGTCACCATTACAGAACAAGAATATTCATTACTTTTTTTGGCTCTCAATGATTTAAGAGTGTTAACATCACATCGAATACAAAAAAGTCTTATTAAATATATATATATATATATATATATATATATATATATATATATATGTGACAAATGACCTTGACTACCAGTAAATGGTAACTAAAATATAATATATATTTTATATATATATATATATATATATATATATATATATATCCTCCTTTGCACGTGATAAAAAAAATGGCAATGCGTTTATGTGTTTGTAAATATTTGCCTAACCCTCAGGGTAAATAAGATTTTTTCACCTGTTAGACAAACAAAATCAAACGGTTGATAATACACCTTTTTCCTTTCCCCAGTCGGAGTTAATGTTAGTAACATTTAGATTACATGTCGTCTTACCTGCACTACAGTACCACCTATACTTGCCACTAAGAAAGCCATCCCGAGGCATATCACGCTAAATACAACAACTGAAACAGACACCAAGGATTGCTTGATGAATACGGATAGTCAGCGATTGCCTTTTCATAAAATTGGAGATTTAAAATATATTTTTTACTAAGGAAATGTAGATAACTGTTTTACAATTTCTTTTAGTGTTTATATAGATCATAATTTTAACTTGCTATAATATTTCAGGAAGTATTCGATATGTTATTGAAATAATATAGGACATGTAGTAACCCGCAATAGTTATTGTTATTATATGAAACACAGATTTGTTTATTGCAGAAATCCAATACAGGTGTAAAACCACTAACTGCAAAAAATAGCGTTTTAGTTGCCCTTCGTTCTTTTAAGACAAACTCCCACACCCCTAAGTGTACAGTAAAGCTCTTCCGTCCCAAAATCCTTGATCCGCCCATGCCATAAGCACCCTTTCAGAACTGAATATGTAAATTATTTCAAAGGAATCAAGGTCCCTACGTACCCATTATTTTCATAATCATGGTGACCCGCCTCTCTGGTAAATCCCTATATTTCTCGCTCAAGAAGTCCTCCCACAGGCAAGCGGTCATAGAATTTAAGGAAGATGACACTGTACTGAAAATAATAATTATAAAAAAAAAATAAATATTTACATCCAAATACAGCACCCAGGGTGCCATTAGACTTATTACATACCTCTGGCATGCAAAAATATCGGGAAGAAAACGGTACCAGATGTAAAATCCTGCGCTTCTCTACCGTATGAAACGTACTTTATTCTACTTTCCAGACTTTTGTGTCGACAAACAAAGAGTCTCCTCTGAATCTGCCCCTGCTATCTCTGTAATCCTATTTTCTTATTAGAATTTTTCCATTTTCCTTACCTTAGAGACGCACTAAAAATGGCGGCAAGCATGACTCCGGGAAAGCCTGGGTAACCGAGAACTTCCATGGTAAAAAGTGGCAATATCTAAAATATATCAAATATCATTAAAATATGTTAAGTAGAGAAGAAATGTCCCACCTGGTCACCGATAATTATTTTAATTGTTATTTAGAAAGTAACTAGAAAAAAATGTTGTTTGTTTTGAAATGATACAATATGAATTGATTAATACCTGGTTCGGGTTGGTGAGCTGTCCTGTGTAAAATGGATCACAGCCTTTTTCTGCATAATAAGCGTACGCCACAACACCAGTGAGGGCACACAGAGTCTGAATTATAGTAAAGCCTGGACCATTGACTATTATAGATCTGAAAGCGAAAATAATACATCGGCAAATCATAAGGCAAGCATACACAGGTATATCGAAATAGGTAATGGAAGTAAAAGTGACCCCTTTGTTCCCGGGCAGAGGTCGCCCCATTTATAGGTATACGGGGCAGCATATTTTTGAGCAACTGCAAGGTGAGCCTGATTTATGGAAACATGACACTGTGCACAAAACCTGAAAGCCAGATTAGGGGGTCCTGGTGATCTTAAAACTTCGCACATCGTGTAAACATTTTAAAACACACTTACATTTTAGCTTTTGTCAATGTTGGTAAAGCGCAGTATCTTTGGGCCGTGGGTTGGTTGATGCCGTATTCACCAATCCAGTAGAAAAAGAACCCAATTGCAAAGGACCAAAATGTGTACCGAACAGTCAAATCAGGAGCAAAAAATCTAAAATTATATAATATATATGATTTGGTTATAAATATATTGTTTGGTTATAAATATTCGACAGTTGTGCAGAGGTCATGGAAAAAAGTTTATTAAATAAATTATGTCTGGGAATGATGCGTTATTACCACCGCCATTCATCCCCGTTCGTGTGTTAGGGTGTGTTTGTATGTGTGTATTTGTATGTGTAGGTTTGTTTGTTAAAAACATTACTCACGCAATCAATTCATTTCAGGGCGTTTTGAGAATTGGCCGGGGAAAATTAGATTACTTTTTGGTGTGGATCCGGCACATAACTTGGATTCAGGAACGTAACCAAGGAAATATTTTAGAAAAGTTCGGTTACTTATACACGAAATAACCTGGGAATATGGACGGAATAAGTGAATTTCCACATGGCGGAGGCATTTTTCCCTGAATGCAGATGTCTAGATTATATTAAATGACATACCCGGTAAAGTCAATTCTTTTATCCCTGGCGTTAATTTCGAATACTTTCTTCAAGCTTCCAACACGCCTGGTTCCCTTAATAGTATATAATGTGGGTCAGTCTATCCATGGAAAATTATTTATATGACGTTTCAGATGAATTTTGGAATTAAATGCTTGCTAGTGAATTTAGACACCCTGGATATGCGCCAATTAGTTATTTTTACTGAAGATTATATTTTTTTTATAATAAGTATAATAGTGATGTTAAAAAATATCATGTCACACAAAAAATTGTTCTATGGATTCTAGGAACAAAAAAAGAATTTTCTTTAATTTTAGTGTTTGAAACATGTTCAGACAAAATTCTTTGAAGTTTGCAAGTTGCTTGAAAAAATATTAATATTCGCTTCAATTCTGGAAATTATGCATATGGTCAACACAAGACTCGTTATAGGTGCATTATACGTGGATAAATTTCAGATGGCTAAGACACCAAACTGAAAGTTTCGCTTTTAAAATGTGGGTTCAATGCCTTATAGGCTTCTGCTATACCTTACTATAAATAATATATTAATATTTATCCATTGTTGAAGTTTTGTAGGAAAAATAATCGTCATTTCTTTACTTATTTTTCTTGAAGTGATATGTGGACGCGACGTCATTGACAAATATATCAAAGGTGGTCCCATCATAAACATATATAGATAAGTAAGAACATGAAGTGAACCCTCATTTTCGAAATAAAAATAGTATCAACACCTGTTAGGCTTCTACTATATACTGATATTAGTAATAAATAAAAGTAATTCATAAGTTAGAAATATACAGTAAAAAATAATGTCACTTTAATGACTTTTCAGTTTGGATGTGTTAAACGTTGTTATTGACAAAAATACTAAAAGGGGATTGACCATGCACAAAATATATGTGTGTTCATAGGCAGAAATGTGTGATTTCGTAAAACTAAAAATGTGGGTTCACTAGCTGAGTGTCTATTTGGCACGGAACCAACATTTCCTGGCACAAAAATGTGGATTTACTTGTATTTTCAGCCACCTGAAGTTCATCCCCACAAATGCACCTATACCCAAGATTAAATTTTCCAAATTTTAATGATTCTTTCAATGAATTAAGGCAAAAGCCCAAATCGGTAACAATGCCGATGACCGGTTTCCCATTTTCGAAAAAAATAAAACATGAAAAGGGTGAGGTGAATCCGTAAAACAATTTTTGGTGTGGCCTTGTACAAAATTTGATACAGACAATAAATCCTGATATAAAAAATAAGAAACAGAGCAATTAAATATATATCAACAACAATAAAACCACACCTTTTACTTTTTACACGTTTTAGGTTAGTATTTGATTAGGTGAAGGATATGTCGGATATCGTGCAAGGAATTTAATCTTTTCTGGGAATATACGAAGATAGAAACGGACAAAAAAGTAAATTCTTACCTGAATCAGAATTGCCAAAATACCAACTAACATTATAACGCATTGAAAAACGTCAGTCCAAATAACAGCCTTCATACCTCCCTGTCAAAGAAACCACGTGTATTATTGCAAAAATCATACCCGTATGAAAAACACTTTTAAAATTTATTTTTATTATCATCTTAGGTATATGCACCCCCTCAACGACATTTGACACGTTTTCTCACCAGTGTGGTATACACAGTTGCCACGAAGCTGACTGCTATGATGGAAGCATAAGCCGGAAGTCCCGTAACTACAAATAAATAGCAAAAAATGCATTCCCCCTGACTTGTTTATCAATGTACAAAATCCAAATTGATAAGAAAAGAAAATGAACGGGCATTCGGAACGGGCATTCGGTCTTATTATCGCTCGGATTCATCCGGGATATCACAACAATAAATTAATAACAAGGCCAGAGGAAAGCAGGGAGTTAAAAGAACAATTATCCATGGAGTAGGATGCTTTTGATAAAAGTGTGACCAAATGTGTCATAAAAATATTTTAATTTCTGAGACTTCTGAGACTAATGTGCATCAGGGGAAATGTTGCTAAGAAAGCGCTCATCTCCTTACACCTTAAAAGAGTCGTCCCTGTTACGAGGGTTAAAGATAACGTCTGTCCAGACGACCATCAGGGGAACAGATAATTTTATCAAAGCCGTTTAAACATTTTCAGTCGATGTCTGGAGTCGAAGGGAGTGCTATTAAAAGGTAGAGGACACTGAATAATTATATAAATGTCAATATTAGTAATAAAAATAATAGTAATAATGACAACAATAACAATAGTAGTTTAATAAAATTATGAATATTATTATTAACTATGCTGTGCAAATTGCTGAGGTATTAATATACCCTTTACATAAGTACATAAATGCAAAAAAGACGAGAAAAAAGTTATAAAAAAGTCTTTTTTTACAACCATCACACACTAATAAAATGACTCGTTAGATATAGTAAAATACAATCACAATAACACAAATAATTTGTCGAATATGCTTAGAAGGGAAAGGGGAATTCGATCGTAAATATTTCGATTTGACTCGTGAAAGCGCAGAGAAAAAATGGTGCATAACTTCAATGTGCATGTGTTATATTGTATATTAAGGAACTTTTTAGATGTGGGCTACAGGTAGCTAATGCAGAGCTGTAAGAGATATAAATTTATGTTATGTATATGTCTTTTTTCCCTTCTTTAATTCGCAAGATAAAAAAAAACAAGTGATCCATGGGTCATGACGCTCAGCTGACTGGGAAGAGATTCGTAAAAGGAAATTTTATCATCTGAATGGTAGTATATACCCATTCACCTGAAGCATCAAACAGATTAACCAATAGGCCAAGATTGTGTCTGTATTTATATATCTCAAAAAAGGAGAAAAAATGCGTAAACTTTAAAAAAATACAGGTGGCTCCACCAGTCTGCAGAAACTAATAAAAACACATGGTCAATAACCATGCAAAGAATCATGGTGACCTCTGCATTAGTTGTTTAGATACTTCAGCTTTAGTATCAAATTTTCCATTATTCTGAGGGATACTTCTGAGTCCTATAGCTTGAAGGATATTGGTAACAGAGACCTAATTTCTAGATCCAGTTGTTACAATTTGTGCAACGTTAACAGATGACAGCATCCTTAAAGGTCTCAAAAATAAAGACAAAAATTCGAAAAATTGAATAAAATATAGGTGGCATCACCAGTCTGCAGAAACTGATGAAACACTCCATGGTGATCTCTGCATTAGTTGTTCAGATACTTCATCTTTAGTATCAAATTTTCCATTATTCTGAAGGATACTTCGGAGTCTTATAGCTTGAAGGATATGGGAAACAGAGACTTATTTCAGGTTTCCATAGACACATTTCATGGGCCTATTTGCATTACAAGCATGAAGAATCTAGGTCCAGTTAAAGGTCTAAAAAAATAGAGAAAAAAATTCGTAAAAAATTGAAAAAAATAGAGGTGGCGTACCCAGTCTGCAGAAACTGATGGAACACCTCATGATCAATATATATGCCAAAAATAATGAACATCAGTGTTGTAGTTATTGAGATACTGCAGTTTTTGTATCAAATTTTTCATAATTCTGGGGGGTATTTTGGAGCCATACAGCTTAAAGGATATGGGTAACAGAGACATAATTTCAGGTTTCCATGGAGACTTTTCATGGGTCTCCTTGTGTGTCAAGAATGAAGATTCTAGGTCCAGTCGTTACGATTTGTACCCTGTTGACAGATAACTACATCCTTAAAGTTCTCAAAAATAGAGAAAAAAAAAAAAAATTGTAAAAAATTGAAAAAATACAGGAGGCGCCACCAGTCTGCAGGAACTGATGGAACACCTCTTGATCAATATGTATCCCACAAATCTTGACCATCAGTGTTGTAGTTATTGAGATGTTGAAGTTTTTGTATGAAATTTTTGACTATTATGGGGCGGGGGGGGGGGGGTATTTTGGGCCCCATAGCTTGAAGGATATTGGTAAGAGAGACCTAATTTCTGGTTTCCATGGAGACTTTTCAAAGGTCTCTCACTGTGTCAAAAATGAAGATTCTAGGTCCAGTCTTAACGATTTGTGCCCTGTTAACAGATGTTCACATTTTTAAAGGTCTCAAAAATAGAGAAAAAAAATTCGTAAAAAATAAAAAAAAAAATACAGGTGGCGCCACCAGTCTGCAGGAACTGATGAAATATCTCATGGTCAATATGTATGCCAAAAATCTTGACCATCAGTGATGTAGTTAATGAGATATTGAAGTTTTTGTATGAAATTTTTGACTATTATGGGGCGGGGGGGGGGGGGGGTACTTTTGGGCCCCATAGCTTGAAGGATATGGGTGAGAGAGACCTAATTTCTGGTTTCCATGGAGACTTTTCATAGGTCTCTCACTGTGTCAAGAATGAAGATTCTAGGTCCAGTCTTAACGATTTGTGCCCTGTTAACAGATGTTCACATTTTTAAAGGTCTCAAAAATAGAGAAAAAAAATTCGTAAAAAATAAAAAAAAAAAATACAGGTGGCGCCACCAGTCTGCAGGAACTGATGAAATATCTCATGGTCAATATGTATGCCAAAAATCATGACCATCAGTGATGTAGTTAATGAGATATTGAAGTTTTTGTATGAAATTTTTGACTATTCTGTGGGGTTCTTTGGGCCCCATAGCTCGAAGGATATTGGTAACAGATACCTCATTTCTGGTTTCCAAGAGGATTTTTCACGGACCTCTCAGAATGTCAAGTTACAAGTTTCTAGGTCCAGCAATTACGATTTGTGCCAGGTTAACGGACAGACGGACGGACAGACGGACAGACGGACGACGGACAAAGGGTGATCGCTATAGCTCAGATGACTTACAGTCAGCTTAGCTAAAAACCGGAAGGAAGTAAAAGATTCATTCAACGAACTTAGCTTAGGGTCACAACTCTTTAAAGTATGTCAACTTTCTCGATCCTTTTCTTATACAGGAATACTACCCTTAAAAGAAAAAATGCAGCTACGGTATTGAATGAAAAGACCCTTGAAGATCATTTCATTGTCATGATTCTACTTTGAAATTTCTACTGGTTAGCAAAAATATGAATCCGTGCATTGGAGATTGTCCCTCGTTGTATTATTGTGCGGAATGCGGTTTATGTATATCTGATTCAGACCCCACTGTTTCCCAAGATCAAGCCGTTTGCACAAGGATCTAAATACGGGGAAATATTTGAGTACACACACCGCTTCAAATTTCTGGCAGCTCTTGTATATCTTATATAGAATTATTTTTTGCAATTCAACTTTTAATGAACGGGATGTTTGATGGGGATGATAAGCTGACATCCACTTGCAGAACATTAAGAACACGACTGCTCGTGTACCGAATTACAGGAGGTGCGATTTGTGCACATTTTGCATATTATATTTTATAATGGACATTTAAAATATGGTTGGTAATGGTTCCTTTTGAAATGATCAAGTAACTAACCAGCTTCCAGGGCCGTGGCCGGGGCGTACAGGACGACTCCTATGTACATACCCTGAAATAGTTTAAAAACACTTGTAATTGTGATTTACATGCATGAATTACATGATATAATGATAAAACCATATCACGGTCCACCAAGAGAGAGAGAGAGAGAGAGAGAGAGAGAGAGAGAGAGAGAGAGAGAGAGAGAGAGAGAGAGAGAATATTTTCATACGCGTGAAACCGGCTTCTGTGGCTCAGGGGAAAGCACAGGTTCAAAGCCGGAAGGTCGTGGGTTGAGATCTCAGCCGAGGCGGTGAGATTTTTTCACGGTCGGCCGCCACCCAGGGTAAACGCTCTGCAGGCTTAATGGGATGGCTGTGCCCAACAGCCGTGTATCAGTCACAAACAAGTGCGCCTTTCGGGAGTATCTCCGTGGTATGACCCAACAATTGGGACAATTACTCACCCAGGTCCCTCAGGTGCAGTATTCACCAGGCCTGGTTAACAACAGGTTATAAAATGAAAGGAAGCGTGTGATACTGCCCTGTCACGGAGTCCGAAGCCGGAATGAAATTCTGCAGATGTACATACTTAAATTTAAAAATTGGATAAGAGAGAATGGAGAAAAATTGAAGGCGGTTACCACCACTAAAAAAAATGTTTTCATACGCGTCTGTCTGTATTCTTTATTTCTCCGTATAGTTACGGGATGATTACAGGGCCTGGGCGACATACATTTTAAATCTTGCACTATCATGACATTTATCTAGTCCATGGAATAAACCGAAACAGTGCCTATTGTGTGTGTGGAGTCGTTTATTCAAAACATATTCAGGCAAAGCTACATATTTCTGTTTTGATAAGTTTTAGAAAGTACATTCTGGTCTAACACATTTGTGTACGTTAAACTCTTATAAATAAGAATGTATGGTCGAGTGCATGCCTACAGTCAGGTATTTATAGATATGATTCATCCAATTGACTAAAATGAACGCATTTGTCACAAACAGAGCTAAGCAATGTATTAAAAGATTCATATAAAGGAAGGACGGTTAAATTGAATTGACAGATTAAGGAACCTGATTACGTAATGCCTGTATTATCGGGCACATGTTCACATCACTATCTGATATGTAAACTGAGATTTATCGACATGTTTAACACTAGGTGTGCGTTATGTCACATACCTGTTTTAATATCAACAATGCTGATGCCAGTTGGCGGGGTACTCGGGACTTAAATCTCATCTGCAAATACTGAAAAATAAAGTTGTGTTAAAAGGACATAATCAGGAGCCATATTATGCTTATTCTTTCACACTATCAGTTCAGTTTTACTTTATACGAAAGTTTCCATGCAGAACCATCCCAACACACAGTCTCAGCACCTTGCATACGGCTGTTTTCACACCTTGTTATGGCTCTGCATGTTTGTGAACACAGTCCACATGTATCTGTTCACCATAACAAGGGCCGCGTGACCGGAGGTTTCATTGTGATCCGCAACACGCGGTGTTACAGCCAGCGGGAACATGTATCACATATTTTGGACCAAGTCAGCCAGGGCATCTCCTGTTTGACACGTGTTGTGGCTCCGCGTTGCACACGGCCCCACGAGCTGTGTGTATGTTGCCACCTGGTATCGCGCCGGCCCACTGTTATTAACCCTCGTTTACAGGATTAGGCGAACTGTTTCAGTGCAATATTTTGTCAAGTACAGATTTATTTTAAGGGGAAGAAGCTGTTTTCGTGTTTATTCAACATACTTTATAGGTGATTTGGTCCCTTTAAGCTTACATACAAGCTGGCACCTACCAACATCTGCTAAGTGTCATGTTCATGTGTAAATGTCGGCAATTGACACACAATACATGAGGTCCATCTAGTGACTGAGCATGTAAACAATCATTTCGTCATCGCCTGAGATTTACAGTTTTATTCATATCTGAAACTCCTAAAACCAAGGCAATTCTGTTAAGTTATGGTCTACATACAATATATCCATTTTTTCAATTGTTACTGAAGGTACCTTATATTAACAATACATCAGGACTCGCGTGTGCTACATTCGTTACCCCTAGAGTTTTAGAAATCACCAGATGTTAACTGCTTTAAACGACCTGCAACCTTTCGGCTTTCTATTATCATAACGAAGGGTCCAATGACCAGACTTCTTGGTTTTCATGGTAACAAAACAGAAACTGATTTATAATATATGTTTCATGTTACATTTGTTCCATCTTATTTTAACACTAAAAACTATTTCTTTCACAAAAAAATCTTGGTTTTATTATTTGACAAAGGTCAAGATTGCCGAGTGGGACAGGTGGGGCAGTATATCAGTGCATTTGAGATATATCACCGGGACCACGTTTCGAACGCTGCTCTTTAGAAGCTTTAACAGAGCCGGTGTTTCCTCTAACTGTTAACAGGGGCGGCAGTGTGTAAGAAATAGTGCGCATTACTACATTCAGTATATACATGTATTAACTACATTATGTAATATTTATTCCAACAATGCCATGTCAGGTGAAATAATTCTTAAAATCCTCTGTTTCTCCTTTTGCATTTTCCATTTCTTTGATTTCCAATGTCTAAAACGTTGTACACAATAACCCTCCCCATGATATTAAGATTAATAATAATAAAATATCCTGTGCCAGGAGGGTACATTTACCTGGTAGCAGCTGGTGACTTTTAATGGATGAAGCAATGGAACAAAGGTGAAGGCCACCACAAAGCATGCCGGGACGAGACCGATCGGGAGCAGCCAATAGTTGATGCCGTAGGCGTACATCTCGGCGGGAACGCCAAGTAATGTGTTGGCCGAGATCACGGACACCAGCAGCGATATCGTCACGGGGATCAGGGATAACTGGCGATCTCCCATCAGGTATTCCCCTGTAAAAATATCATACTGTATTATGAAACATAGAGCAACGGATAAAAAGTCGGATAACAAGAGGACATCAGGATAAAATGGTCATCGGTTAATGAAAATAAAATATGAAATTGACACACATGGACAAATCCGAAGCATCGTAGCACAGAGAAAATATGGGACAAATACATTGACCCATTATCTGTATACATCCCATGCACGCTGTACATTAAACATTTATGTGAAAAGGGAAGGGTTCAAACCAGGAAGACTAAGGAAACCGTGGAAATGTCATAAAGCCCAGATGGGGGGGGGGGGGGGGGTTGTCTGGACACACTACCCACTATCCCCTCCCCGGTATCAGTTTCTGTGGATCAGATATAAGTTTGTTAGGTAGCACTAGATTTAAGATCTAATTATGCGGGACGGTTATATACAGGTTAAATAAACAGATAAGTCTTCAGACGCCGACTATGTGGGTCTATGCTTTTGTGTGTTAATGTATATTATAACAACTTGATAGATAATACTGTGAGGCATTTCGGATCTTCGTTCAGTTTACAACTCCACCCGTTTATCTATATCACTGATAGGGTATGCAGCAGTGAAAGTTGATACCGTTTCTCAGCACATCTTGGTATTACCCCTAACCACAGATCTTATATTTCCTTCTAACGAAGACCCGGCGGGCCATAATACCTATACTAATAACAAAATCATCGGTGTGATGTCTATTTATAAAAAAAATATGTATAACAGTGACTAAAATGTATTTTTATATCAGTGATTAAAATGGACACTTATAATAAGAAGTGTCTAACAAAACCATTTTTATAGTCGTGAAATAGAGTTAAGAAACTATAAAAACCCCGCAGGTGTGTGGGTGCCTTGGCCTTGTTAATATTCATACAAAGATTGAAAACTAATCATTTCTTTGCTAGTTGTTATCACTTAAGACGATCTCCGCTTTATTACTTTAATATTATTGTACAGAGGATAAAATGGAGGGTATTTATCAGGTATTTTCAGTCAGTGGACGATCATTTCGAAATGCTTGCTTGCGACTGGACAGGGTCAATTTGGCTTAATTACATTTGATCAAGAATTTTGACGTTATTTTTTTCTTTCAATTATTCTCTCAGTTATTGATAAACTTTCAGCGGAAAGCTTTATAAAAAAATTTTGTTGTGAAGTTGAAGAAAAAGGAACCTGGTGTCTTTTTTGCTGAACATTCATTAAATAATGTTTATATAAAAATTTAAAAATAAAATTTTACTATTAATAACGTCCTAAGCAGATCATTCACTGTAACACTACATATTTTACCCAGTACGATTACGACTGCTAAACCTTGCTCCCAAGTAATGCTATAAAGCTAAATATAATGTTTACATGAAGACTATATGCTTAAGTGGTCATAGTTAAGTGAACACGCGGGTCATTGGTTAAAAGGAGACACCGATAAAAATTGACGTGTGTATATTTTATGTAAAGTCATAAATACTGGTCACAAAAACATTATTTGAATGTTCAGTGTATAATATTATTAAGTATTGGTTCACTTGTGATAAAATGATCAAGATTATTTTGTACCAGATGGTAGAATAATATAAACTTTTATTAAACCCTACAATGCAGCAGGTTATGTGCTTGCCCGGGTTTCCGTTTCTGTTTCTGTAATTATTGCATTTCTTTTGTTGAAGGATGGACAACGGGAAAAAAGGAAATTGCAATAAAATATGTAAAAATATCGATAAAAAAAGATTATCACTTCATTCTGGTTTTATGGTTCTATGGCGTTTTAAAACAAAAATCAACGGCATTAATTGAGGACGTTTTGATATATCTTGTGGACAAGAAAGAACATTGCAGACTATGATGAATAACTACGTGGCTGAGTACCCCCCCCCCCCCCCCCCCCCACACACACACCGGACCGCGATCCCTGTTCTTGCCTAGCCCTTGCTGGAGATGAATTAAAGAAAGTGGTTCGCCGCAGAATAATAATAGTCATAATGATAACGGCAACAACATATAACCTCACCTGTTGATAGGTGGGATTAATTGCGGTAATAAAACAATGGTTCTATGACCAGGCGCACTTTCTCCGGATTCGCCGGTTTCCTCCTCCCCTTCAAACTACTGAACGCCATCATCTGAGCCATGGAGAGTGCCGGGCTTAGATATCATAACTATTTGTACAATCGATGTAAAATAAACAAGGGCGGAGCATCCCTTCGCACGGGGCATAATTAGAATGGATGTATTCCAAAGTGTGAAAATGAGAAGGGCAGCTTTCTTGCCTTGACCATTGCTCCTGTGACCTCAAACTAAATATGGTTCTTCATCCATGGGCGGTTGAGTCATATGAGCAAGATGACACTGACAGGTGTTGGTCAAACGGTATGGCCTAAATTGGGTCCACACACTTTTTCAAGAAGTGGGAGCTGTGGCCGTGAATTTTGACCCCGAAACCTCAAAACCAACAGGGTTTTTCATCCATGGGTAGGTGAGCCATTTGTGCAAGATGATAGGTTTTGGTCGAACAGTTTGGCTTATAATAGGTCCACAAGCTTTTTCAAGAAGTGGGCCCAATGGCCGTGACCCTTGCCCCCGTGAATTCAAAAGCGATAGGGATCTTTATCCATGGGTGGGTTGGCCATATGTGCAAGATGAAAGGTTTCGGTCAAACGGTTTGGCTTTAAATGTGTCCACAAGCTTTTTCAAGAAGTGGGCCACGTGGCCATGACCTTTAACCCGTGACCTTAAAATCGATAGGGGTCTTTATTCAAAGGTGGGTGAGCCATATGTGCAAGATGAAAGGTTTTGGTCAAACGGTTTGGCTTTAAATAGGTCCACAAGCTTTTTCAAGAAGTGGGCCCTGTGGCCGTGACCTTTAACCCGTGCCATGGAGGCCCAATAGGCCTTTAATTGTGACGTTGGTGACAATACATGTTTCATTTATGGTATATTATTGCTGTTATCTGTATTTTGGGTATAGGTGCAAAAACTAGGGATCGACCTTGGGGATGACGTCGCGTAAAACGTGAAAACATGTCTGATAACGCTGAGAAGCGACGATTAAAAACGCCTACAGGTTCACTGTCACTTGTCACTGCGGGTTAGGTCAGGACCCCATGGACCCCTCACCTGGATCCGCTTCTGCACAGACCTGACGGTACCTTTAAATCACTAATACTATTTTCCACAGCTTAGAGCCCTTGTCAAAGCTTCAGTGGACAAAACCAGCAGTAACTTTTCCTACAGCTTGAAGTAAATCTTAGAATTCTAGTGCCTTTACATTAACAAAATTCTTGTGAATCATTTTATAATATCCGTATACCCATTGTAAAAACATCATGATGCAAGGATCACATACATCTCATATCAAAGTTAGACTGGTACCCTGTATACTGTTTTTGTCGGCTATTAGAAGTCAACTTATATCGACAGCCAATTCACATTTACAGAATATTACAATCAGTTATTATAAAATTACCATGAGTTATCGTATAGTTATACAGCTCGCCTGTGCCAGTGCAAAACGGGCACCGAGAGGCCTGGTTACAAGAAATAAAAAGTCCATAAATATACATTAATGTCAAGTAAAGCTTAGACTTTCAACATATGGCGTGCAAGTGGTTACATAGGAATAACCGGAGCGAGTGAGGTTAGGTGAACTATATTGTGACCACTCCAGGTTTCAGGTTTAAGATGAAACCAGAGTTGAGAAACTGATACCATCGATATAATTAAGCAGTCACAATAGAAATGGAAGAATAAATGAATTACTTTTATAAAGAAAAAAAATATAGGTCGTGCCACCCGTCTTCAGACACTGATCGATGATACTTGTCTTTATGGAAAACATAACACACCAGGTGTCCTTGTTTCTTATTTTTCACAGAATTTTAATGTAGTTTTTAACTTGCATCAATCATCTCAGGTTCTCATATGTGGTTTCATGTATTCTTCTGAAACGTTGGATGTTATTGGACATGTATAGAATATATACTTTAATAATGGGGATTTGTCAATTCTGAATTAATTTTAAAATTTTAACTACTGATTCAATTAAAAAAATGCACAAAAATAGAGTCAAATTTACTCTAACATTATGTCTAAATTATATATTTTATAACATGAACATCATAAACGTCTAGGAAACTGTCCTTTAAGTTTAAAGTATTAATTTTATTGACTAAACATTTAAATTCCTCTTAGAAAAAATCTGAGGACAGGAATATTTTGGTTCATTCCTTCTTCTGTGATTAAGGAGGGAAAACAATAAACGTTTTCTACTTTTTTAACTTCCACAGTAAATATTTACACAAAATGTCTTAGCATGTCAGCTTATCCCACATACCCTTGATACGACACGTTTCTGCATCAGAATACTTTATCGTATCGAGGATTTGACGATAAGGAGCGCAGCACCAAAATCCGGCTCCGAAGGCCTTTAACTCTATTCTGCGAGTAAGTGATCAAAATTAGGACACTTTTATAAATATTTAAGGAAACAGAAAAATGGCGCCATGCCGTATTAAAGATTAATTATAATTAATGGATGAAAACATATTGATGATCGGACATAAAATGAATGTGAGTTGTAGTACATATATGCGAGTATCTATAGAACGAAAGGTTCTTCCAAAAAAAAATCGAGCTGAGTCCGGAGGGAGTCTGGAGGGAAGTTGGTGGGAGACTAAAGGGGAGTCTGGAGGTCGGTCGGAGAGAGACCTCAGGAAGTCTTGGGGTGACTGGAGGAAAGCTGGACGGAGGCTAGAAGGAGGTTCGAGGGGAATCTGGAGGAAGTCTGGAGGGATGTCGGGGGGAAACCCAAAGGAGTCTGGAAAGAGACTGGAGGGAGGCTGCAGGGGATTCTGGAGGGAGACTGGAGGGAGTATGGTAGGTTTATGGTAGGATGACTGGATTGAGGCTTGAGGGAGTCTGGAGTGAGGTTAGAGGGGAGGCTGGAGGGAGACTGGAGGGAGTATGGAAGGAAGACTGGGGTGAGGCTTGAGGGGAGTCTTGAATGAGGTTAGAGGAGAGTCTGGAGGGAGACTCGAGGGAGTATGGAAGGAAGACTGATGGAGGCCTTGGGGGAGTCAGGAGTGAGGTAAGAGTGAGGCTGGAAGGAGACTGGAGGGAGTATGGAAGGAAGACTGGAGTGAGGCTTGAGGGGAGTTTGGAGTGACGCTGGAGGGGATTCTGGAGGCAGACTGGTGGGAGTATGGAAGGAAGACTGGATCGAGGCTTGAAGGGAATCTGAAGTGAGCATAGAGGGGAGTCTAGAGGGAGTATGGAGGGAGAATGGAAGGAAGACTGGATGGAGTATTGGGGGGAGTCTGGAGTGAGGTAAGAGGGGAATCTGGAGGGAGATTGGAGGGAGTATTGAAGACTAGATGGAGAGATGAGGGGAGTCTGCAGTAAGGTTAGAGGGGAGTCTTGAGGGAGTATGGAGGGAATATGGAAGGAAGTCTGGATGGAGGCTTGAGGGGAGTCTGGAAGGGCGTCTGGATGGAGGCTTGTAGGAAGTCTGGAGTGAGGTTAGAGGGGAGTCTGGATGGAGTATAGATGAAGGCTTGGGGAAGGAAGAGTGGATGGAGGCTTGAGGGGAGTCTGGAGTGAGGTTAGAGGGGAGTCTGGAGGGAGTATGGAGGGAGTATGGAAGGAAGACTGGATGGAGGCTTGGTGGGAGTCTGGAGTGAGGTTAGAGGAGAGTCTGGAGGGAGACTTGAGGGAGTATGGAAGGAAGACTGATGGAGGCCTTGGGGGAGTCAGGAGTGAGGTAAGAGTGAGGCTGGAAGGAGACTGGAGGGAGTATGGAAGGAAGACTGGAGTGAGGCTTGAGGGGAGTTTGGAGTGACGCTGGAGGGGATTCTGGAGGCAGACTGGTGGGAGTATGGAAGGAAGACTGGATCGAGGCTTGAAGGGAATCTGAAGTGAGCATAGAGGGGAGTCTAGAGGGAGTATGGAGGGAGAATGGAAGGAAGACTGGATGGAGTATTGGGGGGAGTCTGGAGTGAGGTAAGAGGGGAATCTGGAGGGAGATTGGAGGGAGTATTGAAGACTAGATGGAGAGATGAGGGGAGTCTGCAGTAAGGTTAGAGGGGAGTCTTGAGGGAGTATGGAGGGAATATGGAAGGAAGTCTGGATGGAGGCTTGAGGGGAGTCTGGAGTGAAGTTAGAGGAGAGTCTGGATGGAGACTTGAGGGAGTATGGAAGGGCGTCTGGATGGAGGCTTGTAGGAAGTCTGGAGTGAGGTTAGAGGGGAGTCTGGATGGAGTATAGATGAAGGCTTGGGGAAGGAAGAGTGGATGGAGGCTTGAGGGGAGTCTGGAGTGAGGTTAGAGGGGAGTCTGGAGGGAGTATGGAGGGAGTATGGAAGGAAGACTGGATGGAGGCTTGGTGGGAGTCTGGAGTGAGGTTAGAGGAGAGTCTGGAGGGAGACTTGAGGGAGTATGGAAGGGCGTCTGGATGGAGGCTTGTAGGAAGTCTGGAGTGAGGTTAGAGGGGAGTCTGGAGGGAGTATAGATGAAGGCTTGGGGAAGGAAGAGTGGATGGAGGCTTAAGGGGAGTCTAGAGGGAGATTACAGGGAGGTCTGGAGGGTGACTGAAGGGAGTATCGAAGGAAGTCTGAATAGAGGCTTGACGGAAGTCTGGAGTGAGGTTAGAGGGGAGTCTGGATGGAGTATTAAAGGAAGACTGGATGGAGGCTTGAGGGGAGTCTGGAGTGAGGTCAGAGTGGAGTATGGAGGGAGACTGGAGGGAGTATTGAAGGAAGACTGGGGTGAGGCTTGAGGGGAGTCTAAATGACAAATTTATCAGGGGAAAATCCTTGGCCGATCCGTGATTCGAACCCATAATGATGGCGCACAAGTCCGGCGTACCAACCGCTTTGCTAACAAAGCAAGCTTCACTAGCGAGACAGTTCGGTCCGCTTTTATGTCACCCCGTAACACTGGAGGGAGTATGGAAGGAAGACTGGATGGACGCTTGAGGGGAGTCTGGAGTGAGATTGGAGGGGGGTCTGGAGGGAGACTGGATAGAATATGGAAGTAAGACTGGATGCAGGCTTGAGGGGAGTCTGGAGTGAGATTGGAGGGGAGTCTGGAGGGAGACTGGAGGGAGCATGGAAAGATGTCTTGATGGAGGCTTGAGGGAAGTCTGGAGTGGGGTTCGAGGGGAGTCTGGAAGGAGTCTGGAAGGAGTATGGAGGGAGTATGGATGAAGGCTTAAGGGGAGTCTGGAGTGATGTTGGAGGGGAGTCTGGATGGAGAATGAAGGAAGTCTCGAAGAATGCTGGAGGGATGCTGGAGATAGGGAGTCTTGGGATAAGTACAGTGGGTGGAACATCTGGGCGTCACTTGCAACTCAGACCTGGTCATCTGGGTGCAACAGAAAGAGAACAAGTGGGTGAATTCAAACAAGGGGTGAATTCACTACGGCCCACAGGCAACTCGACAAGGACCGACACAGAAATCAGGCGATGCAAGCCCACACTTCGTTGTGTCGGTTTGCGTCGCCTATCGTGTCATCGGTTTGCAAAACAATTGACCAACACACGCGATCGAGACACAAATAGGGTTCACGACGCGGAGATTGCCATGTATTGGTCCGGAATTTCGTATACTGCAAGTGTCAGGCAGTGGATGTGGAGGTTATTGCGTTAGTAACTGCTTTTTTAGGGGCTTGTTTCTATTTCCACAACTTATCTAGTATAGAAAAAGATTGAACCAGCAAGAGAAAGACGACACTCATGTTAAGTTAAGAACGGGATATATGGCAGGACCGAATCAATGCAACAGAATACTTTCTTCAAACCTCAGAGACGTATTCGTATATTATGTATTTTGCAGTGACACCATAAAATGATGCAGATAACTCTTTTTTTCTGTTACTGCTCTTTCCCCGACCAGATCGCCTATCGTTCGCCTATCGTTTGTTCACAAAGAGCAGAAGTAGCTCCTGATTGGCTGAATGCATGGACGGGTATTAATTGGCGGAATGCATGGACGTGTCCTTGACACTGACCTACTAACACCGCGCGGTGCTGCTTATCGATATGCGCCGTGAAAAGTATGTGGCGCGTCCAGCTCCACTGCACGATCCGTGTCGAGTTGTGACGGGAACAAGCCGACGCCTCAACTGGAGTATACTTTACCATCGTCGGATTACTGTATTTGCTGGATAATGCTTTACTATACACTCGGATTAAAATGGAGGAGCTCGACATGCATGTTTTACTTCCACTGTCAGACCCTTGACCTGGACCTGCGGGCCAACAAGAACCGGGCTTGGACGGACATTTATCAAGCAACGAGAGACGTTAACAAGAAATCCGGTTCGGCGCGTGCCGGTCCGACCACCTCAGGCGTATAACCACTGTTGTAACCTGCTTGTCTACGTCACAGAAGGCTTGCCGGCATGTCCTACGTCCAGGTGAAGCTGCAGAACTTCCTGGACGTGGTCCACGACACATACTTCTGCGTGGCCAAAGACAACTTGGAGTCCGGGTCCACTAACCGGCTGACTTCCAAGGACATCGAGATGCTGAAAGGGGACCCTGACTGCGTATGCATATAAAACACGTCTGTATACCCGGCTGGTTGTGTACCGAATGATCCCGGACTTTGAGCTGTACTACGTTCTCACGTCAGAACCGAGGGAATCCCTCCGGTAGGTGGCCCTCCCAACCGAATGGGCAAGTGCTATTGTAGAGCCCTGACCTGGAGGACAATATACTTAAGATCGTTATTATTAGTTATTTACATCTTAGTCAGGTTCAATAGACAGGCAGTGAAGAGATCATTCAAATGAGTTACACTCATATAGGGGTAAATACCAAGTTTAATAAGACAATGTGCAGATAAGTAAAATGAAACTTGATCGTTAAATAGGCAATTAAAAATGATCAAATTAAATGACCTTTCCCAAGTTGGACTTATACGGACTTTTAATTTGTCAGTCTTCAGATCTTTCTGAGTAAGATATAGTTGGTTTCATTTATGTTACAAATTGTTCCGGGTTCAACTTTATTTTTACTAGACTACCTGCAAGACATATATCTTGTATCATATTCAAGTTATAACGATTAAAACAAGCGGCGTGCCTAGGTGGGAATAATCTGTCATGGGCCTTAGTTACATGGTGACGTTACTCACGTTCAGCTACCATATAACAGCTCTCGTATGAGGGTCTCAAAGCTGCTTTAATCCCGTTTTTTTTCGTGGAATTTACTTTTCATGTGAGTTTCTCAAAGATATACAACATTATTTGTTTTGGGCTAGTCGGGTGTGATCAGCACGTTTGTCATTTAATTAACGGATAAGAACCAGTGTGTCCCAATGATTATATCACCATAAGCACTTACTGGCATAATTATTTTAATTTTTTTCTTTCGTTAATGTTCGTGTCCATGAATATCACAAAAAACGGGTAAAACAGATGTGCACGTGACTCCCCCTCCACCAGGCGACGTCACGGAACAAACCTTATCGTACATCACGTATAGTATTTATACTATATATATATATATATATATATATATATATATATATATATATATATATATCATTTGCCTCTCTGTACACTTACATTTGTTTCTTGCTTCACACAATGCAAGCCTATGGGTTTAAGTAAAATTAAAAGCACAAAAACGGATCTGAAGTTTTATCAAGATTTGAAGAAGACTATATTAGGGTATGAGTATTATCAATTTGGCACACTTGATTATGGAAATTCAGTACCTAATAATTAGTAATTTTTGCGTGGTGCAGCATGGGATTAAAAGTAGGAATTTGGTCAAAATACTGTATTGAAAATGCATATTTTATGTCTTATTTTTTAAGTTTCTAAAACGTGTTAGGGGGATAAACCTTGCCATACCCCATCCCCTTTTGGACGCTTAAGTGCCTTCAAACTCGCCACACTTGCAGCAGGAGCCCCAAACTTTTAAAAACTGATCCATAGCTTTTGATATATATATATATATATATATATATATATATATATATATATATAATACACACAAACACACACACAAACGCCCTCCTCCTATCTCCCCATCTAAATTCGTCGCTGAGAAAGGATTGACTTACCTGACGTCCTTTGTCGACCTCCAGTGTACGCAAAATACAGTCCGATGCCGATTGACAGGAGCAAGGACCCGGCAAACACACAATAGTCCGCTGTGTGGAATGATGCAGCCATCCTTTATCAGCCGCGTACCTATACAATCATGCCAATATAACTGAGCGTAACAATTGTTAACGTTACACAGATGTAATTGTAATTAAACGTATTCGGCCGAGGCTCCTGGCCTGAAATGCAATCAGACATTCACTTCCAGTGGGGTTGAACTTTAAAAAAAGAGTATCTCTATTTATAAAGATCAACTGTAAAATATTAGATAGCCTAATCATACTAACAATGAATTATTTCGGAGATTCTGACATTACTAATTAATCATAAGAAATATCGATTATTCGGATCAATGATTTAGCGAGAAGAAACTTCAGAAGGAGTGGATATTAAATTGTGCCTTAAACGCCGGCATATACGTTGCGACCCAACACAACTCAACAGGTCAAAAAATGTTTCGGACAGCAACAAGATTCAGAGTCGGCACCAGTCGGCGTCAGTTTTTGGTTTCTGGCACCGGCAATTTTAGAAAAAAATCGTTCAGGTGATTCTCGTCTTTCAGAAGCACAGTCGGCAACCAATCATAGCTATGTCTCTGACTACATGGGAACCTCGGTCATGTGATCTTTTGGGCCTAAATCACGCATTGTAGAGAAAGAGAGTATTATATTACATTGACACTGCGCACGCATTATGGTATGTATGAATTAATACATCTGTATAATGCAATGACAGCATAATATATCAACATGCTACTTGTTCTCGGATGTAGAATTTATAATGTATTTCAAAGGATATCGAATAATATTAATTTGACTTAAATTATATCAAACTAAAATTGTTCGACCAGCCAAAGGATGGGGAAAAACTGAAACGGCGAGATGTTGGTACATGTATATACATGTACATGTATACCGATATATAAAGTGACATATATCAATGACTTTGCTTTCATATGACACTAGCTTGTCACCATTTCTGTTGATTTAGATGTATACCGCCTTAGCCATCGATCCGGTTGAGTTGAATCAGGTCATTATACGTGTATAAACACAACAGTTGTCGTCAGTCTGCAAGGTCAAACCTTTGGGGGAAAAACTTGAGAAAACTTGTGGAAACCTGTTTAGTCGGGCCGAGTTGAGTCCGGGCACGTCGAAACGTGTATAGCGGGAATACGTGATGGGATTATAAAACTTTAAATTTTCTGGCACCACAGAGGTATCTCCTGTCAAAAGGCATAACGCATTTCACCCTTCGATCATGCTATAGTGGATATTGAAGGATATATTGATGAATTTTTTGTGACAGGTGTTTTTAACGTTTGTTTATATGAATGGTGTCAAAGGTTTAAAAGGTGATTTTCCAGACATTATTTACGTTGATTCAGTCTTGTGGAGTTTATTATTTTTCGGAGCCGTGCTGTACAGGTTGTTGTTTATCAAAATGGCTTCCGCAAGGATAGTTATATTATATAGTTGTAGGGGTAAAATTGATGACGGGATGATCCAGAAAAAAAATAGAGCTTTTGTTGCTATGTTAATTTTGAATAAAACATTTAAATTATGCTAAAAAAAAAATAAAAAAAAAATAATAATGCTCCATCTACGCTTCTCGTGCAGCAGTTATACACTGTAGTCGTCCAAGATTTCCTTCGTCTAACCCGCTGCTTGTATTGCAAAATTCTCTCACCCCGGCGAGCACAGAGCAAAAAAAAAAAAAAAAAACTTAAGTGGCCAATGGGCCATGACGCTCAGCTAATTTTGACTGGGTGCTCATGTTTTTTTATTAATGTTATATATTGTCTGTGAGAATAGCCTATGGCTAAAGTTACGGTGTTGAAAATATGGACAGAAAATAAAAATTTCAGGATTCATAGGAAACCTGCCCAGGGCCCCCTTAGACTTTATAATAGAGGGTTTCAAGGAAAATAAATGCAATTTGTACCCTGTCTCTCTGGGTGCTCAAAATCATGTTTCTGGTCCATAGCTAGCAGAATATAGGTCACCATGATCCAATTTCACGTTTTCAAGGAGAATTGCCAAGGATTTCCCTGAATGTCATGTTAGAAGAGTCTAGGATTAATGGATACAATTTGTGCCTTGTCTGTCTGGGTGCGCAAAAGCATTTTCAGCCCATAGGTCACACAATATAGGTCACTTTGACCTAATTTCAGGTTTCCAAAGATTTGCCTAGAGCCTCCCAGGATATTGTGTAAGAAGATTTTAGGCCTCACAGATACGATTTGTCACCATCTGACATTCAAGGTGTTCGTACGACATCTTTCTCCTATAGGTCATAGAATAAAGGTCACAGTTACCTAATTTCAGGTTTCCAAGGACATTTGCCTGGGACCTCCCTTAATGTCATGTTGCAGGATTGTAGGCCTAATGGATACTATTTGTGCCCCATCTGACTGTCTGGATGCTCACAATCATGTTCTTGACCCATAGATCACAAAATATAGGTCACCATGACCTAATTTCAGCATTCTAAGGACATTTGCCTAGACCCTCCCTTAATGTCATGTTGGAGGATTCTAGGCCCAATGGATACTATTTGTGCCCCATCTGACATTCAGGAGGCTCAAAATCAGGTTTTTGTCTTGTAGGTCACAAAATATAGGTCACAATGATCTAATTTCAGGTTTCCAAGGAGACTTGCCTAGTTACTCCCAGGATATTGAGTTTAAAGATTCTAGGCAACACAGATACGATTTGTCTCCATCTGACATTCAGGCTTCTCAAAATCAGGTTTTTTGGCCTGTAGGTCACAAAATATAGGTCAACATGACCTAATTTCAGGTTTTCAAAAATGATTATCTAGAAACTCCCAGGATATTGTGTAAGAAGATTCTAGGCCTCACATATACGATTTGTCCCCATCTGACATTCAATTATTTCCTACAATATGTGTATAACATGGAAATGTATATGTTAAATATTGATATTTAGAAGAAAGCTTGAGATATTCAAAACCCCTTTACATATATATATATATATATATATATATATATATATATATATATATATATATATATATATATATATATATATATATATATATATACCTGAGTCTAAATTCCTCCTGTTAGACCACGGAGGATAACCGGGAGTGCTCGGTAGTCTGCCATCTTGGGACGAGTGCGCAGGACTAAGCATATCCGGCTGGGTGGGAGGCAGTCCGTTATTAATTACCTGCTGAATGCTTTCGTACAGAGACAACACCTAGCCCATGAGTCCTAGTTCAATCATATCTTCTGTGGAATACATCTGAACTCTTTGTGCTCCTGACTACATGGTTGGAATATTATGATCATTGTTGTCAGCTGGCATGGATGTACTATGATGACAATATTGGCATTGAAGCTGCTAAGCCTGAGCTATTCACTTTGCAACCAATGCCGTTCAACGACTAACGAAGTTTGGGGGTTGTATCCCTAAGACCCAGGCTTTTTTTTTGCTGACCTGGCCGACTGACCTTTGCACCTTCTGACCAAGCAGAACCACCAGAGGCGTTCTTGATGATTGGCTAGTTAACAACATGAGTATAGTGGTTACCCAAGTGGCATAAATTTATCTTCAAGGTTTATCTTAGAGCAAAACTGGGTCAAATTTATATATATATATATATATATATATATATATATATATATATATAGATCTTTTATTGTCTGTATGAAAAAAATATATTACAATTAATTAAGTATAACCTAGCTTGGAAAACACAAGGCATTTTCTTTCCTGTATGGCTTAATTCTGAACCATGTTTAAATATGTAATATTTATAAAAAAAAACAGAAATGCAAGGAATATCTATAATTCTTATTGTTAATATATTTTATTTCCAATATATAAATATTAAATTCTGAATAGTTGGGGATGATAACATTGACTATTCCCCACAGTGGGGTCTGATATAAAGCCCAACATCCCTCCCTGTATTGACGCACTTGAATGCATTGCCAAACACTGACACGTCGATACAACCCATTTCTCTCTTACTAGATTAAGTTCTGTTAGTCTCAAGGCGTAAAGGTTATTCATGTTACAGAGAAATCCCAAAACGAGTCTTAGCCATCACAGAAAGCACGGTATAAAACATTAACCCGAAAGCAGGTCATAGCTGTGACAGTAAGCACGGTATAAACCATAAACCTGAAAGCAAGTCATTGCTGTCACAGTAAGCAAGGTTTAAAACATTATCCCAAAAGTAAGTCATAGCTGTCACGGTATGTACGGTACAAAACATTAATCCAAAAGCAAGTCATGGCTGTCATGGTAAGCACGGTACAAAACATTAATCCAAAAGCAAGTCATAGCTGTCATGGTAAGCACGGTACAAAACATTAACCCAAAAGCAAGTCATAGCCGTGACCGTAAGCACGGTAAAAAACATTAACCGAAAAGCAAGTCATATCTGTCACGGTTAACACGGTACAAAACATTAACCAAAAAGCAAGTTATAGTTTTAGCAGTAAATACGGCATAAAACATTAACCCAAAAGCAAGTAGTAGCTGTGACGGTAAGCACGGTACAAAACATCTATTGAATGATATAATACATCAATATTTAAAGGGGCCCGATCACCTAGCTGACCTTTATTAACAAATGGTAATCCCTAGGGGCCTTTTCAAATATAGACCAGAAAAAACGTGGATATCACCGCACATTTGCTGCATGACTTGTTTATATCAACATGCTTATATTATGAGGGCCCAGCCAAAATAATCAAAACAAAGTCAACAATGGCATCTGGTCATGCATGTCAGATATGCAAGAGATTTGCAAATGACATTTTGCAAAAGTGCTTTTCTGCCACCTTAGATTACATGTTTTTCCTGTTTGTCGACCCTGCTGTGTTTTTAAGCACGTCCTTGATAAACAAATCCAGTCATCCTTCACAGAGGCATATAAGAACTGTTCCTAACCACAGTTACCCTAAGATCAATATAATATACACAGAGGTAGACAGAAATCACAAAACAAAACGACTAGAGGGCACGCGCTTTCCGGAAACACTCTGACCCTGACTGGAAGACAGTTAACAAGAACATGTCATTAAGAAGACAAAGAGGGAGAAAATGAGGCATAGTTTGTAAAAAGATTGGACCAATATTAACAAAGTTACGATAGAAATAATTATTTGACGTGTTTTCATGACTTTGACCTTGAACTTTGACCTATTTAATAATACACATACAGCTTAAAAATCGTTCCAATATACGGTAGGTGAAAGTTGCAAGTGATTCCTGGTAAACTGTGGCAGGTAGATTGCTATTAAAATAGAGGCAAGAACCAACAAGAAGGCAACATTTAGGAAACTGACAAACAGATAGACATATTGACACAGTGACACAAAGTTGAGGATAGTTGACTAGACTAATTTATGCAGAAGACTAAGGAAAAAAAATGAGATAAAGATTGTCAAGGTAGGACCAGAATTGACAAAGTTATGAGGAAAATAACATTTTGAAGTGACCGACATTCTGACAAAGTGACACAAAGTTGAGACCAGATGACTTGACCAAGTTATGAAGAAGACCTAGAGGAAGAAAATAAGCTTTAGTTTATGTATTTAAAAGATCATTCTCGACTTGTAGTGAGAATTAAACATACCTATCAAAGGTGTCTTATTCTATTTAACTCTGCTAGAAATCCATGTATCTGAAATATTTGCTGTGACTTTGCAACTTGTATGCTATAACTAGAATTAGGTGTACGACAGGATTATTGGCATTTACCATAATTTCGCCGTTTTGAACGGCTTTTTCGTCATTTTCAACCCAGATTTGTATTGTGCATGGGAAAACAAAGACATGCCGTGTAGGACAAAACAGGCATTTTAGAAAACGCATAACTCGGTCGGTTTACAACTTCCATACCTTTAGGACAGGTAGATATGATGTCCACTTGGTCCTTTCATGTGCCGTGTGTGCATGCAGAACATCAGGTTATATTCGTGACACGAGTGCAACACACTCGTGGGAGGCTCTTTGAGGTTTATAGCTTCGGAGATATGGCTAAAAATGATATGTTGTATTGTTTCGATTGCAGCGCCCCCTAGCGGTTATTAGATATTAGTGTATGACATATGATGTATCAGTTTAAAAGGACTTCTGCAAAACTGTGGCCTGCAGAATGCTATATGTTAGTCACAAGAATCAGCAAGAAGACGAAATTGAAGACTACTGACAAACAGACAGACATACTGACAAAGTGACACGAAGCTGAGACCAGGTGACTTAACCAAGTTATGGAGAAGACTAAGAGGAAGAAATTAAGCTATAGTTTATGTTATTCGTGTTTATAGTTTCGGAGATATTGTCGAAAAAGAAATGTTGATGCAGTTCGAGTGCAGCGCCCCCTAGCGGCTATATTCCGAAATTTAACCAATTTTGAGATATTAGTGTAAGACATTAGATTCACCAGTTTCAAATGGATTCCTGCAAATCACCGGCCTGTAGAATGCTATATATGACACAAGAACTAGCATGAAGGCGAATTGAGGAAAACTGAAAGATAGACAGACAGACATACTGACAAAGTGACACAGAGTTGAGAAAAGGTGACAAGGCCATGTTATAAAGAAGACACAGAGGAAGAAAATGAGCCTAAGTTTGTGAAGAAAGGACCAATATTGATGATGAAGTTATGATGAAAATAAAATTTCGAAGTTTTTCGATGACCTTGCCCTTTTACTCTTGACATAGGCCGACCAAAAACAATAGGCTTCCAAGACTTTTGACTTTCAATTAACCCTGAAAGTTTCAGATTGATTGCTACAAAATTGCGGCCAATAGAGTACTGACAAACAAACACAAACAAACTAGATGACCATAGGTCGAACGCTTGCCAGAAATAGACAATTTAAGACAGACGGACAGACAGAACATATTATCGGTATTCTATCAATGGAATGACTCCCAGGGCCATTGGTGAGAAGTTGCAGCCCTTAGAATGACATATGAGACATTGGAACAATCAAGCAGACACAGCTGACAACAAAAGACGAACAGACAGACTGACAATGTGAGACAAGATTGACAACAGATGACTTTTCCTGGTTAACGATAAGATTCAGAGGAAGAAAATAAGTTATAATACATGTTATTGAGGTTTATAGTTCTGGAGATATGGCCAAAAAATGATATGATGGAGAGGGTCGAGTGTAGCACCCCCTAGTGGCCAAATCCGGAAAACGAAAAATCCGTTTCGAGATATTACTTTGAGACATATGATGTCCTGTTTCAAAAGGATTTGTCTAAAACTGTGGATTCTAGGGTATGACTAAATGTTATCTGGTAAAATCTCGTTTGACGAGATATCGTGCAAGATATTGCAAGACTAGTAATAAAATCTTGTAGTACTCATTGGATGCTATCTAATGGGGGGGGGGGGGGGGGGGGGATAGACCTGTCTAGCATTTAACTGACAAAGTAAGAAAAGTTAGTCTTTTTATTTTCAAATATCATGAATTTCCCCGAAAATGTGTTACCATAGTTACGCCAAAATTTAGGCCGTAACACACCAGAAGAAAGACCTTGGAATTACAAAGAAAATGAGCTATTGCTGAAGTAGATTCGGTTAATAGTGACAAAGATATGAAGAAAAAACCGTTTTGAAAAGTTTTGATGACCTTGACCTTTGATCTTAATGACCAAAAAATATAGGCTTCCAAGACTTTCCAGGACTTCTCAGGAATATATCCCAACTGTGTAAGTTTTATAACGGTTGGGGCAAAATTGCGACCTGTACAGTGCAAACAGACAAACACACAGAATATACACACGAGCAGACACAGGACTGTGACGCAAGGTGTCCAAATTACGCGTCCTCATGGTAACCAGCCAGCACAATCTTGGAGCGAACCTTCTCATCACATATACATACAAAACATCAAAACTGTGTGTATATGTTAATATGTTTATGTTTATTGCTAATAAAGATACTACTAACATTATTGCTATTTTGAACCGCCCCCCCCCCCCAAAAAAAAAATTCAGATCCCTTCGTTTTATAGAAGGAGTCAAAATTTAACTATGATCAGATTTGAGACCGCGCCAACTCGTTCCAGGAGCCCCGCCCAAATCCATAAAAAAATTCAAGGTCAGCTTACCTCAAAGTCATAAGTGTCAGCTGATTAGTGTCAATAAGGCTCGTTCTTCTTACTGTTTAAGACAGTTTTGTGGATATGTTTCACAAATATATGCAAATTCAGCACGAAACTTACCGCCATAGTTTTGGAAAAGACTCCTAGATATTCGTGAATACCGTGGCTAGCAACGTCACTTGAATACGGCCAACCCTTTCTCACAAATCAATGAACAACTCGAAAGTAAAATAATAAATAATATCAAGCATGCTCAAGCCATAGTTCTTTATTGAAGAGTGAATGTCTAACACAGGCACAACAACACTTTACATTCGATCTGGTTGCTATGAAAACATAGCAGTGTTTCCATTAAGGTCTGCGCTATTGCGGCTCCATGGTTTCTGTAAATTGGAGAGAAATAGGGTGTTTACGTTTTTCGATGGTGTATTCTGAAGTAATTTAGATTTTAATCTTGAGTAAGTGAAGATTTTACGAGAGACCTGGTGTTTTTGAATTATTACTGCCAAAGACCAGTCGTTGGCTCTATAATTTTGTTGCTTGTGCGGGTTTAAAATCGTAATTGTTCTGCGGAAAGACCTGATTTCAAACGTGCATGTGCAACTCGTCAACGTGACGGTGGAGAGACGTTCGCGCCAAAAGCCAAGAGGGCAGGGTGCAATGCTGACGTGTAACAAGGCAGTTGGTAAAACAAGGATTCGGACGGAGTCTAACATAATGATCGGCAGATCCCGAAGAAAAAACGGCTTATAAAAATATTATATGGATTGTTGTTTAATAACATTTTAACATGTCTTAGAAGCTTTACCCGCGTTATAGGCAGCTGTTTTGGTGTGCGATGATTATTACTGCAGGGCCAGAGTCCGTATAGTATCACCCCGGGTTTTTTTTTGTACCGGTGACAATGTTTGGACGTTTGGGCGTGAATGAGATCCAAAATATCACCTTACTTATTTTTTTCAATTTGTTTAATTTAGATTTATGTGTTGTAAATGGAATAAAAAAAAACAATCCTGCTAGTAAAACATATTTTTTATTGACTGCCTATAATGTGCGATGTTTAATAACACAGGGAATCTTATCACTTCAACCTACCAAGGATTAAGGCGAGCTAGGGCGACCTCAGGTCTTGCAAACCTGTATCTTCCTTTTGATCCGCCGGATGATAAGAACAAGTAAGTATTCCGATAATTTCCCGAGAATCTGAAGTTGAAGGACGAGGTATGTTATTTAACAAATGCATTTTATAGGGAAGAGGAATTGCGAAGTAATTGTACGTGTGAAATTTTATGGGAAAGACCAGATAGATTGTTTATTTTTAGAATATGGGTAAGGAGGAAAGAGAAGATTAATATGGTGGTTTAGAAGCCTTTGGCCAACAAAAAATATTGGTTAATACGGGGGGATACATGCGAAGCAAACGTGGAGTAAATATGCTATTAAAATTTGACACGTAGGCGAGTTATGAGAATGAGGTAATCCTTGATTGGAAGAGCAGTAGCTTGCGGAATATTTTATTTGATAATTCAAGGAAATATTTTAAGGAAGAGGCTAGGAGTAACTCCATGTATATTGTTACAGGGATTAATACATTTAAATATCAGTAGGAGGGGAACTATTTAAGGTCACTCCATTTAAAGTACACTGAATGTAAAGGAGAAGAGGAGAACAATTCTTTCTCTAAGAGTTTTTGTTATGACATCGGGTCCTTCGAAAGCCCGTTCAGCAGTCCAGAGTGACATCTGCAAATGTGAAATCAGTTGTAAATTTTTTAAAGCAAATTTTATTTGAATAGATAAAATTAGTCGGGCAGACTGGTTAAGGGGGAACATGACACTTTACTGGCGCCCCCTACTGATGACACTGCAAATTAAAAATATCTGGTTTAATTATATTATCACGAGGCTATATATTTTGCCGTTTGTGACTTTTGTTGTCATGAACAACGTCATCGCTTCAGGGCATCATTTGAGAAAAGTAACTATGATGAACAATTATTGTAGGAATGCTCAGTGTGACTGCTTTATTTAATTATATTTCCAAATAGTATCAACGTTTTACAAAGATAATTTCACCAGAATATCACCAGAAGAGGCTCAAGTGCAGGAATATGCCAACGGCTCTGTTGTCAACTGTCAGTTTTGACAGTTGCAAGTAGATGACAAAAAAGAGCATAAATATCACCATATGATTGTAAGTGACACTGATGGTGTAATTCTGAAGAGATATTTAGTATATACCCATAGTTTTTTAGTGCTGATATTTATATTTCTTTTTATATGGGCATTTTAAAAGCTGATCATATATTGTTGACGCCAGAAGCCATTCATGTGTAGACTTGCTCTCTGGCTCAAAACCGCCAGCGCCACCTTATGGATTTTTCCTAAACTAATAATGTCCAAAATTTTCATATTTTGGCCTAATATTTTAAAATTTAACCCATTGACATACACATTTTTGTCTATAAATAAGATTGATATTTAATTCTGCATGTTTATTTAGAATATTATGAAAAATACATCGGTCAGTTTTCTAAAATATGTAACTTTTGCTTCCCCCTTAGTTATAATATCATATAAAAACCCACCACAAGTGTCAATTTTCACTTTCATATACTGCAAAAATAAGCACATTGACCCCCAGATTTCATTTCATAATTTTACAAAGTATGTCTTGTGGATATCATGTGCAGACTATCTAAGAAATTCCATTGATAGTTTAAAGTGTCATGTTCCCCCTTAAGTGTTGGGCAGCCATGTTCGCAACTCTGACGTCACAAGCTGGTGAAGGATACCAGGAAGTCGAAGAGCAATTATGGAATAAATTTTTTATATGAATGTGGAATGTTCCTATGTTTTTTTATTGTATAGGATTTATAAAAGCAATTATATAGCAATAGAAATAATCATGAGGTTTATTTATTATTTTGCATTATTATATATATATATATATATATATATATGTATATATACGTATATATATATTGATGTTCAGAATTCATCTGTTGGTACTACATAACTGTTACGTGAGTGCGGCTGTCTTGCCGGCTCACTCCAGGTACAAACTGAAGTGATCTGGTATGCAGGTGAAGTTAGTGATTATGTGTAGGATTAATCTTGGGTTACTAGGTTCGCTTGACTGGGTTGTTATCATGGTGAATTGGGGTTACTGGTGCCTGGCTTATGTGTCTAGTATTAAAAGTGCAGCACATATCAGTTCATCATGACCAACGAATGAAGTCTAACTGAACATTAATTATAATCATGGCATATGGTAGAGCATTATCACTGGGGTGTATTAAATTCATGTTATGTGAACAATACAAATGATATATATATATATATATATATATATATATATATATATATGCATTTGTATTTTGTAGACTTTGATAAGAGTATAAGCTTTAAAACTGTTTATTTCATTTGCAAGATCTATCTGAGAGAAAACCTTTCAAGACGATTGCTCCATTGAGTATTTTTTGTTCTAAACTTTTATATTATTGTATACCAGGCTTTCAGGGGTTATTATTTGTTTTAGTCGTTTGATAATCGGGCACGGAATGTAACAGCAGGTTTAATGAATTAATGGATCTGTCCTGTAACTTGATATTATCCCGACTAAAGATTGGATGTGGAAAAGAAAGCCTGATAATATTGTTTCCATGTTTACATTTTAGAGTGGATTTCAGTTCATGTGTCAATTTAAATATATGCTTGGATTATTCGAATCAGTGCTATATACGTTCACTGTTTCAATAAAATCGGTAAAATCAATTTACAAACGACAGTGGTAGTGGTTAGATATTAATTTGTGTTTATCTTTCTTAATAAACATATGTTACTTTGTATTCCTATGTATGGTCGCATGGTGGTGTCACACGAGCATGATTATAGATGTGTAGCCTCGTAGATTGATTTCAGGTGAGCTTGATCATACAATAATATTTTTGGATTGATACTGATTGTGAGTTATGGCTGGCCGGCTGAAGTTGTTAATTGTATTGATATATATATATATATATATATATATATATATATATGTATATATATATATATAGTTTAATATAAAGTCTAAAATTGTGTCATATGTGATCAGTTATAAATAGGGCAAGGACACTGTTGGGGCCAGGGAGTGTATATGAGTATAATGAGTTTAGTGTATATTGTGTCGCATGAATGAAATAACTGGACTGTGCGAATAAAATATCAGTATATTGTATTACTGTATAAACGTTGAGCATGAGGCATTTATTTTAATTTTAAATGGAAATGGATATATTGTATGAAAAGTAAATACTAAAGTTTGAAAACTATCATAACGCGTAAGTTTTCATATGATGTACGGATTGATGTTGCCAAGTTGTCTTCAGATCAGAATTTTTATGCATTGTATATACATTAAATTTTGCCTTTGTGCTGATAATTCGTTGTGAAATAGTTTACTACGAGCATATGTTATTTTCCTAGCGGCCGTATTAAAAAAATGAAAAAAAAAAAAAACAATTTCGAGATACTCGTATAGGACTTACAATATGTCAGTTTCAAAAAGATTCCTTTAACACTGTGGCCTCCAGGTCAAGATGACTGAAATCTCGAAATATCTCGTTTGACGGGCTATTATACGAGATATTGCAAGACTTGTAGTATAATCAAATAATACTACTTAAATGCTACACGATGCAAAAAACTAGACCTCTCTAGCTTTAAAACTGACAAAGTTAGAAAAATTAGACCCCTCATTTTCGAATATCGTGACTTTTCCGCAATATGCGTTACCATGGTAACAGCAGATTTCAGACATTTAGACACCAGAAGAAAGGCCATTGGATGAAAATTAAAATGAGCTATAGTTGAGGTAGATACGACCTATAGTGACAAAGATATGATGAAAAAACCGTTTTTGATTTCGGCAAATAACAAACACACAAACAAACAGATATACGCAACTGACCAACATGCTTGACGAAATCGAAGATTTCCGGCAAGCAAAAATATAAAGGTAGGTGAAAGGGCAGCTTTAAAGTTGGGCTTAAAATAATGTATGTAACGACGCTTTCCTAACCGGACACTTCATCATAGGGGCTGAAGTTTTGATTGCATGTTGGTGTTGTTTGTGATTGCGTGTAGGTGTTGTTTATGATTGCGTGTAGGAGTTGCTTTTGATTGCGTGAAGGTGTTGTTTTGGATGTTTTTGTAGGTTTTGTTTTCGATTTTGTGTAGGTGTTGTTTTTTTATTGCGTGTAGGTGTTGATTTTGTGTAGGTGTTGTTTTTGATTTTGTGTAGGCGTTGTTTTTGACTACGTGTAGGTGTTGTTTTAGATTGCGCGTAGATGTTGAATTTTTAATTGCGTGTAGGTGTTGATTTTAATTGCGTGTATGTGTTGTTTTTAATTGCGTGTAGCTGTTGTTTTTAATTGCGTGTACGTATTGTTTTGATTGCGTGTACGTATTGTTTTGATTGCGTATGCGTATTGTTTTTGACTGAGTGTAGGCGTTGTTTTTGACTGCGTGTAGGTGTTTTTTTATTGCGTGTAGGTGTTGTTTTTGATTGCGTGTAGTGTGTTTTTGATTGCGTGAAGGTGTTGTTCTGGATTGCGTGTAACATTGTACTATTGGTGTGTTGGGTGAACCCCTTCCCATCCCACCAGGGCTCATAAAATATGACAAGAAAGTAGCACAAAATGAAAATATTCCTTTCATCTTTGCTAGCATACCTGTACGAGAGGGTAAAAAGTATTTTTTTTATAATAAAATGGAAAATGGTACACTTTCTTCCTACATGTCTAATATTGTGGATGTTGAAAAGTTGTATTTAGTCCCGGGTTGATTTAGAGAATACTTAGACGAAATAGAGATTGAGAATATTGTAAAATTATTTTCACAGTTCCGCATCACTTGATGGAGTGGTTTAAAGCCGAACATTTTTTACTCAACACCAAAAGGAAAAGAATAAGTGAAAACTGTAACCGTAAGCCCGTTTTGAAAATCCATTCACATTTAGAAATCTGGATTTAAATTATTAGGGATCATATCCAGCAAATATTATTGGTAGGACACCTTAAATATCGTAATCGTCATTGTAATAATTAAAAGCAAAGGCTATATTTGTGTTTCATAGTCTGATCACTCTGATGTGTAATAAAATATAAGGCTCCTCCCCTCACTTGCTACCTGCTTCCGAGTGTAATTCAGATGTTCTCACTGAAGCAGTAACAACTGCCGTCATTTTTTAAGTGAACTAATAATAATAATAATAATCCGGGGTGTGGCATTGTTCATTTGTGGGTGTATTGTATTACAATATACTGACAGATAAAGTTCTATATTTAAGGTACTGTATTTGAAAATAACGGTCTGAGCTGGTTTTATAATTAGGTCAAGTATTGATACAAGTATTGCATGGCACCTTACCTCAGCTCTTCGGTGAACCGTAAATTTCCTCGGTGAATGTTGTCAGTTGATGCTTGTTGTGATTGTTTGTCACTTAAAACGACGAAAAGATTATGTTTAGGGCGAACGTGCATCCGAAAATTAAAATCCCAAACGGCTCAGGTACCCTTCGTGAGACGAAAAGCCGTCGTAGATAGTAACATGCTTGGTAACCATGCACATGTATTATAGCAAAGACCGAGAACGCGTCTATAAATGGTGCACTAGACCATGCCGACCTTGACCAAATAAAGCGACCCGCAGGTGTGGAATGTCGGAGACATTTGTCAACTGGTCAAGCCTGACGTTATAACTGGGCTTGTCAACTCACTGGATTTATACCGGTACGTCACATACTTGTTTTACGCATATGGGCATCAATGAACAGATGAAAAACTGAACGCACTGATGAATGAAAACTGAGGTGCGAACCCCATAAATAATTCGTGAATCTGTGTGTGCATGCAAAAGTACTATATCCCCATTGTTTCTTAAGACCTATATAAATAAACACTTTCTCGAGACATTTCTGGCGAATGACATTATACTGGCTTATTTATTTAATCATTCATTCAATTCCTTTCGCATTTGAAAAGTGATATTCTATAATTTGTTGCAATATTTGTTCTGGATTGTGCAAGAGAAAAGCTCAACAAACATGGTTTTGGGATAGTTATCTTGAAATGGTGCATCATATTATATTAATTTAAAGACAAAATAACATTGAAGATAGGAACTAATGTGGCATAATATAACTAGATCTGATATTTATGAATTAAGTCAGGTATTGTTGTAAATTAGGTTCATGGCACAGCTTTGCTGAGCCAACAAATATCCAGTCATGCAGTTGGACAGGTATTACAGACCATATGCATGAACGTTTGGTTCATTTCTCATTGTAATTACTGATAACCTTTTGCTAACACGGGACTGTCCCATCAAAATAACATAGTAAGATCGGTCTTCTATTCGCAGACACCATAAAACCGTCATGAGTAAAATTTTAAACAATATAAATATTGTGATTTCCGATTTACAATTAATAAAATACGTTTTAAAGCAAATCATAGATAAGTATTTTCCTCTGTAACCTAGTCGCACCTAATAGGTCATGCAAACTAAGAATTACAAATTAAATCCCGTATAAGAAATGTTAGTTCGCGCAGCCTAAGCTTGTGGATTTAACACTCTGCAGACGCAGTAGTTTTCATCCGACCGCTCATCTCACCTTTGTACAGAGCAGACTGCGATGCTCATCATATGTTGTATTGTATTTACGGATTCATACCAAAAGCAGAATAAAAATACAAACTCATGGCGACTGGTATCTATTACGCGCATAAAAAAACTACAGAGCAAAAGTTGTATTGCATTCATGCATTCAGTACAATCCAAGCATGCTGACCATACACAGAGGAAACAGAAAAATTTCTGGTGAATGTCACTTAAGGTGGGTCATCGGGTTTCTAATTGAGGAATTTGGCCCTAAAGCATTTGACCCTATTGCCCTCAGGATGGCTGTTTTCTTCTTCATGCCATGCGTACGCGTGTTTAAACTGTTGTTCAAAGAAAGAAAAAACACCAATTTACGTAAACATAGCCATTGGCGAGCAAGCCATTGGAGATCATGTATGTACAAACGTCTACCAGCCTGCGGCAGTCTTCTCAACTACTATTGAGAAAAGTTGATAATAGATGTGACCCCGCAAGAATACTTATTTATGGTTTCCCCTGCATTCAGTCCACAATGCTGCAATAAGCGGAATCCCACCCTTTTACTGAACTTTACACACAACTATATAAAACAGATTGGTGACACGCCTAAGCCTAAACTTGAACTGGTACAGTCCTTAATGTGTCTCAAGATTCGATGCAATAACCCAATTCCATGACAACGGACTCATGGATAGTCAATGATGCGTTGCTGTGCGTGGGTGCACCGACCAAATAGGTCATGTGATGTACTGCACTTCCTGATTGTAAACTTCAACCTGACAGCGCCGCCGAGCAAATGATGGGTTGTGTACACGCATTCGGGCCGTACAAAGAATAAACTTAAATTGGGAAAAGAATATTTCAGATAAAGTAAGGGGGCAAGATAAGGATTTTACCATAAAGCATTTGACTCTATTACAGAAAGGATGCCTATTTTCTTATTTCCGTTACTAGTAACATCACACGTATATTATAATCAATACCCCAAAACAACGTTTTATTTCAAAGATAAAAAAAATCCAACCAAAATTTTAAGTCCCATGAAAAAATGCAAAGATGTCGATCGCGCAAGCTTATCTTTTGAGGGTGTAACGCCATTGCAAAAGCACACATAATCAGCCATTTATGGAAGTCGTTCCGACCAATGTTTGCAAAATCTGATGACAGTTGTGACCCTTTAAGGTTACATTCTATCTATTTTTCCAAACCAAGCATTTAGATTACGTTTTCTTAATATTAATTTATACAATTTTTAAATAAAACACCTTGTAACTAAAATTTACAAACGAAAATTTACATACTCAAAATTTTGTCCTGGCAACCTTAAAATCCTGGAGGACATGTCCCATATATATATATATATATATATATATATATATATATATATATATATATATATATATATATATATATACATCAATGTAAAATATATAACAGTTCAATACATAACAGTGAAAGTGCTCTACCATGCAGGGGAGCAGTGATAATTTACCATATATCGTTAGCTTGATTTCATATTATTTTACCACAGTGCTGTTTCGAAAGTACAGCTTTTCAAGTGTGCTCACTCCTTTGGTACAAACTGAAATGATCAGGTGTATTTAGTTCGTTTACATAGGTTGGATCAAGCTAGGGTTAATGGGTTCGTTGTGGTTGCTGTGTTGGGTTCGTCTTGTGTTTACATTAAGCGGACTGACCACTGCATGTAAACATAAGGGCAAGCACTTGCTTTGCAACCAGAAGTAATTTTACAAATCCTAATCCAACCAACACAATAGCAACCCGGACCACAACAACCTCAACAAACCAAGTACCCAGCTTAATCCAGTCCATTTAAACGAACTGAATAGTGAATACACATTTGATCATATCAGTGTGTACCTAAGGAGTGAGCACTGCTGAATCGATGTACTTACGAAACAGTACTGTAGTACAGCAATATGAAATCAAAGTATATATCGCATATAATATATATATATATATATATATATATATATATATATATATATATATGAAACCATCTCAGGGTGCAAGAAATTATACTGTTAATTTAATTAGCCCAGCTGACTGTTATTTATCTGGGCTATAGCGTTTATCCTTTCTTCGTCCGACGTCCGTCCGGCTGTTGGGCCATCCGTCTGTCCGTTAACAGGGTACAAATCGTAACCGTTAAAAATTGGAACTTCTTAGTGTAGGCTACATCTAGGGAGGTCCAAGGCATATCTCCTTGGAAACGTGAAATAAGGTCATGGTGTCCTATAATCTGCGACCTGTGGGCCGAAAATATGATTATGAGAGCTCAGACAGTCAGATAGAGCGCAAATTATACCCATCAGGCCTAGAATGTTCTAACGCAAAATTCAAGGTATTGAATTTGATAGTGCATTAATGTCACAAATCACCTTTTTGGCGGATCCTGTGGACATTTGTATGAACATCCTCGAAACCGGATACCACGTTGCTGAGGCCCGATTTCTGACCTTTTCACCAAAATCATAATTCACCAGAAAGCCACTGATAACTGTTCCAAGATGCTTATCATTCTAGTACACAGTGTCACATCCTTCAAAATTCACACAAAGGCATCATTTTTTTTAGACCATTTTAATATTTTAATGCATGACACCCGTTGACCACTCCCTGCAAAAAATCCTGGATCCGCGCCTGGATACTATCACAATTCTCATTCCCAATCAGTTTCTGTCACCTGTAATGCGACTTATTATCGAAACATTTGAATATAACATGCAACTCATATGAGAGTAAGATATTTTCGACATGTCCACATGTGGCTACTTGTCTGAGGTCGTTGTTAACATACATAAAGAAGCGGTAACCTCTTACCTCGTCAACAATTAACCCAGTCAATTCAGCAGACCTCTTTGGAAGGTACCCGAACTCGTTTGGTTTCGATTCAATGAATCTCCGTGCACCGACATTGAAATGCAAGTATGGATTATATAGCCCAGTGAAATGGTATGCATCGTGTGAGGTTTTACGAGGCGTGTGACACACGCAAACTGATTTGTCCCACATGCCCACAAGGTCTTTTCTTTCAGTTGTTTTGTTGAACTTGCAATAGGCCTACTCCCGCTCGGAATCGCGGCCCAACCTGGTATTATTTTCGCTTAACTGCATATACGCGGCGTAGTTTAAATGGATATCGAAGAACGAAGAGGTAAAGAATAACTCCAAAACTTGCATTGCTTGCCGAGAAAAAAATCTTATTAATTAAAATATGATGTTTATGAGAGGATAACATATGTAATTCGGGCACAAATAGGAACATATTCGAATGACCTAAGCTAAACATACTGTTGTGAATGAAAACAGACTCGCATATAAAGCAGCGTTTCCATATGCGCGTACATGCGTATGTGCGAATATGCGTGAACAAATAGGTGTGTTTCCTTGTGCGCGTATATGCGTGAACTGGCAAACGTATATATTTGTACATAAGATCAAGGAGCCTTCCACAAAAAGATGGTGAAATGACGTCATTTTACCCTGAATCCCAGAGTTCACGCAGACCCTATGCGTGAAAAGCGCGATTTTCACGCATATACGCACATACGCATATACGCTGACGGACATGTGGAAACACCCAAGTTAAAAAATCATATGAGCGATTTCTCACGCATATAAGCATATACGCGCATATGGAAACGCTGCTTAATACTTTGCAACCGCTATGCTTGAAACTACGGTGGCTCGTATAGGACATGCACAAAATTATTTTTATTTCGTTCCCACGAGATAGTATCCCGTTCCCATGCTTTAAGATCTCCTTGCCACGCGATAATTATCTCGGTCCCACGCGTTAGTATATCGTTGCAACGCGATAATTATCTCGTTCCACTATCGCGTGGCCACGCGATTGTTTTCGCGTGGGAACGAGATAAATGTAGATGTATGTGCAACCGGGACTCGTACAACACTCATGGGCCATGTTTGTTCAGAGAATGTGTGAGCGGGGAAAGGTGGGGGGGGGGGGGGGGGTAGTTCGGGTAAAATATGTATCATAATACATTTTCATAATATGAATTACATAACTGAAGTATTATTGTGGAAAGAAAGATGTAAGGGGGAAGAATGAGCAAATTTCTCGTAAAATTTTCTCTCCCTACCTCCTGCCCCCCCCCCCCCCCCCGTCATAATGAGGTGGCATGGCTGACACCTTTTGTTGTAAGCTTCTCCCTTGGGACAAAACACAAACCGACATGTTGTTTACCCTGCTCGGTATACCCGATATTATATAACCCTAACCCTGGCCCTAAGAATTTCTGGGAAGGTAAAATACAAACAAGTGTTTCAGCTTATTTCATATGTTTGGTACACAAGGGTTTATTTCACCCTTACCCTAAAACAAACTCAATACAGTTTTCCATGAATAAATAAAAACGGGCTAGTAGATCCAACGAAATGAAAACTGCTGAAATTTACCTTGAAGCATTCTGCGCAAGCGCAAGTACAACGAAATACATACAAACAATTTAAGCTGCTTCAACGCTCGACATATAACAGACCACAGACATTCTTGTCCAAATGAGGGCTTTAGCTAGCATGGCATACTAACGCGTAGCCACGGAATACTAACGCGTGGGAACGAGATAATTATCGCATGGGAACGAGATATTATCGCGTGGGAACGAGATAATTATCGCGTGGCCACGAGATACTATCGCTTTGGAATGAGATAATTAACGCTTGGGAACGAGATACTATCTCGTGGAAACGGGATAATTATCGCGTGACCACGAGATACTATCGCGTGGGAACGAGATAAAAATTATTTTTTGTATGTCTTATACGAACCACCGTATGAAACCTCTCCTGATCAGAAAAATTATTTGCGTGCTCTTTTCTCAGAGAAACGGAATGCTGGCAGGTGATACATTGTAAAAATTTAACCGCAGAGGCCGTTGGCTCGAGTTGACTTGGGGAGAACACGGGGGCAGATACTGTTGGCACTGATCAGTGCTTATCAAACGATATGTATATTGAAAAACACTGCCGAGGGCCCGAGGTGTATTTTACGTATGCTTTCGATAAAAAAAAATCTTCGATTTATGATGAATATGACATTTTAGCTGGATATCACATCGTTATCTTCATTCAACTTATGTAGAATATCTAGTTTTCTCAAAGGCTCAAAATTCTAACAGGGCTCTGGCACAGCGTATGATTTACCGTGATTTACTATGGGTTTTCCGGTAAGCTATGACCAGTCGGATGGAGTTACCATACTTATCAAAATCCGTTATTTTAAAATCGCATGCAACCTGACTTGCATGACACTTTGGGATGACGCAAGTAGATATGAACGTACAATTAGGACAAAGGAAAATACGCCGCATGTGGGACAAGATACAGTCACAGGTGGAATTATGTTCGAAACACGACCCATATATGGTTAGACCAATCTATGGACTATAGTATGGTAGACCAATTGTAGCCTCCGTGCATATAGATATTACATGCTGGTTTGACAGCTCTGTGTTTCAAAGCAGAATATGAAACAACATAGGCTGAGCTGGTTCTAGATTGCTGGCTACATCATTTATTTAAAATCATATCATAAGTATGAAAATGTCTCTTAGCATAATCAATATATTATTTGCAAGTGGACCATAAACATTTAAACTGGATATATCATCAATATCCAGCATTGTCGCCAGCTTTACTTGTTCAATTAAGTACTTTGATCTCAGCGATTCGTGTAATACGAGTCTTACTTCACATTCTATTACAGAGGAACCTCGAACTTCCGTATCTCTTTTCATTCCGAAAACTCATTTTTCCGACATTTAAATTAAAGAGCCTATTAAGCGAAAAATAGAAATACGACATTCGAAAAATATATCTTCCAAATTTCCGAATGCGTTTCAGAGGAAAAAATGTTCTGATGAGATAACGTTTTCGACAGGATCAGGATTGTAGTGAGCATAATTGAACCTTGGTATGCGCTCGTGTGCCTGTTTTACTAGCAAAAATATACTTATTTAAAAATGGCGAACCTCGCATATCCGTTACCTCAAGTATCCGAACATATTTATATCCCCATAATTATACGGATATTCGAGGTTCTACTATAATATGGTTGTGGATATACACCAAGTGATGACGTCATGGATGCCTGTGGTCTGTTGCTCATTGAGCTCATCTTTATTCCCTACTTCCCTCACAGGTTCATTTTTCACGGAACAAGACGAGAATCGCACATCGCTGGTGTCGTCCTCATTGTGCCCCGATGTCGCATCGCCTTTGCATCGGGTTACGTCGGGTTAACACTGAGGAAACATCGGGAAGTAGAGGAGATCGGGGAAATATAAAAGACATTTTTGTACATGTTAAAAATTTAGTAGAAAACATCGGGTATCATTGGTAGAACATCGGGACAGCACATCGTGACACCTCTGGGTATCATCAGGACAGTACCTGGAGACAGTTCCGGGTAACATCGGAGCAGTACCTCGAGGCACCTCCGGATGCCATTGTCACAGTACATCGAGAGATCTCCGGGTCACATCGGGACGGTACCTCGAGACACCTCCAAGTGACATCAGGATCGTAACTGGTGACACCTCCTGGTGACATTTAGACAGTACCTCGAGACACCTCCAGGTGACATTGGGACAGTAGTCGGGACACCTCCGGGAAACTTCGGGACAGTACCTCGAGACACCTCGGGTGACATCGGGACAGTAACTCGAGACACCTTCGGGTAACATCGGGACAATATCTGGGGACACCTCCTGGTGACATTGGGAAAGTACCTCGAGACACCTCCGGGTTACATCGGGACAGTAACTCGAAACACCTCGTGTGACATCGGGACAGTAACTCGAGACATCTTCGGGTAACATCGGGACAGTACCTCGAGACACCTCGAAGTGAAAGCCGGAAAGTAACTCGAGACACCTCCTGCTGACAATGGGACAGTACCTCGATAAACCACCAGGTGAGATTGGGACAGTACGTCGGGACACCTCTGGATGACATTGGGACAGTAACTCGAGACACCTTCGGGTAACATCGGGACAGTACCTCGGACAGCTCCGGGTCACATCGGGAAAGTAACTCGAGACACCTCAGGATGACATTGGGACAGTAACTCGAGACACCTTCGGGTAACATCGGGACAGTACCTCGGGACATCTCCGGGTCACGTCGGGTCAGTAACTCAAGACACTTCCTGGTGACATTTATACAGTACCTCGAGACACCTTCGGGTAACATCGGGACAGTACCTCGAGACACCTCTGGATGACATTGGGACAGTAACTCGAGACACCTTCGGGTAACATCGGGACAGTACCTCGGACAGCTCCGGGTCACATCGGGACAGTAACTCGAGACACCTCCTGGTGACATTGAGACAGTACCTCGAGACACCTTCGGGTAACATCGGGACAGTACCTCGGGGCACCTACGGGTCACATCGGGACAGTAACTCGAGACACCTCTGGATGACATTGGGACAGTAACTCGAGACACCTTCGGGTAACATCGGGACAGTACCTCGGGACACCTCCGGGTCACATCGGGACAGTAACTCGAGACACCTTCGGGTAACATCGGGACAGTACCTCGAGGCACCTCCGGGTCACATCCGGACAGTAACTCGAGACACCTCTGGATGACATTGGGACAGTAACTCGAGACACCTCTGGATGACATTGGGACAGTAACTCGAGACACCTTCGGGTAACATCGGGACAGTACCTCGGACAGCTCCGGGTCACATCGGGACAGTAACTCGAGACACCTCCTGGGGACATTGAGACAGTACCTCGAGACACCTTCGGGTAACATCGGGACAGTACCTCGGGGCACCTCCGGGTCACATCGGGACAGTAACTCGAGACACCTCTGGATGACATTGGGACAGTAACTCGAGACACCTTCGGGTAACATCGGGACAGTACCTCGGGGCACCTCCGGGTCACATCGGGACAGTAACTCGAGACACCTCTGGATGACATTGGGACAGTACCTCGAGACACCTTCGGGTAACATCGGGATAGTACCTCGGACACCTCCGGGTCACATCGGTACATTACCTTGGGACACCTCCGGGTAACACCGGGACGGCCCGTCGAGACACTTCCGGGTGACATTGGTACAGCACCTGTAGACAACGCATGCTTGGTCAACTGTTGATTTATTCATGCCATCTTTGTTTATCTGCCAGTTATCATTCTATTTTAGTTAAGAGGAACTACAAGGGAAATTAAAGTTTTATATATATATATATCTAATAAATATATAATATATAATATATAATATATATATATATATATATATATATATATATATATATATATATAAAGATCATGCATTAAATAATGTTATTATTTTGGCGGATAATCAGATCTTGATGTAGTTTCTTTTTGATTAAGTATTATATACAGCGAAAGGAAAGGTCAGTTAACTTGTGGCCTTCTCGTTCAAACTTATTTGTGTATTTATTTACATAATTTTTATATTCAGTCATCATTGTCTATAGCAAATGTTTAAGTATTCAGCTGTTCAAATCCTGATGGCCGCAAGATCGAAATGGTCAAATTTCAGAGCTAGAGGTAAACTAACAAAGGCCGCTAATAATAATGAAAACCTTAACAGGTAACCAAAAGTATCAGTTGCACTAAGTAAGTAATTTGTGACAAATGACATCCCTAAGGCAGTTTGAGATTTAGTGTGGGGATATCGTAGTCTAATAGGAGGACCTCAGTGCACCCTTTGATATCAATGAGGATCATGGACACATGTTGTACAGTATGTTCTCACATCTTTATACTGGGGACTCGACATTCATACCTGCGTTATCGGGGACTCGACATTCTGTTCAATCTGCGTTTATGATCCAAAGTTATTGCCATCTATGGCCAAGTGCCCGACATTCGTCAATTGACTCATGGTGTTCCTCAGGGTTCAGTTCTGGGACCAATGCTGTTCAGTATTTACAATAACATGTTATCTTTAATCAGACACCATGGTATATTTTTCATCAATATGTGGCAGATACTCAGCTTTCTTAATCTTTGTACCAGTATGCAAGAATGAATTATCATCAGTGAATCGTATTGGGGAGGGTATTAAGAATATCAATAATTTGATGAGCCATAAGAATTTGGCAAGAAATTATACCCTTCAACCTGGTCTTGAAGGTCTGCCGTGGAACTTATATAGCAAATCAGTGCGGAAGCATGGCGTCATCTTAGATTCAACACTAAATTTAGACAAACATAATTACATTAATTCGTAAAACTGCAAACTTTCACTTGATGAACTTATGAAAGTTGAGAAAGTATCTGACGCAGGAAACAGCAGCGCATGCAATTAATACCTTCATCGCATCACGATTGGACTACTTCATTTTATTTTGGGTCTCCCTTCGGTGCAGTTGGATAGCCCAGAACGCAATCATTATAATACGGCACGTTTCGTTACCAAGGCAAAAGAAGTGAAGACATAACTCCAGTATTAAAATCTCTACATTGGTTATCAATAAAACAGAGGATCTTATATTACATTATGATGTTCACTTTTTGTGTCATTAATAACATAAACCCTGAGTACATTTCTGAACTGATACCTATTCAGCAGCCAAGTCGCCCTCTGAGACCCAGTTCCAGTGTTTTTCTCGTGGAGCCGAAGTCACAAACCTTTACAGTGGAATACGTTACCAGTCAGCCTGTTTCTCTCCAATGTTTCCAATCAAAGTTGGAAACACCTTTTTTGAATGTGCTTACCTGTCATGTTTTTAAATGTCTAGAACTTTAGTTTATATAATATCATGCAATCTTTTAATAATATGTAATATTACATGTAAAGCTTCTTGAGCGGTTTTATTACTGCATATGTTGCGCAATTCAGATAAACATGCTTATGCTTATTAACCATAACGTAATTAACACATAAATATTATATATTAAAAAATTTATTAGGCCAAATAAAATAAAATAAAAAGTATGGTTCTCGGGCACCGCCCGCGTCTATTTTTAACACCCGCATCAAACATTTTGATTTTGTTTTTTTTTTTCAATAGAAACTTACCCATTTTGAGCTCCAGCCGCTCGACATTTCTTTCAAGAAAATAAAATCAATCAATTCTTATAAAATTTCCTTTGTTATGTAGTCCTTTTACTTGTTTAGCAAAATAAACTGTTATTATCATGCTTTTTTTCTTATTATTTGACATTTTTATCGAAACATAAAAAAACCCCGCCCGCCCGCATTGATTTATGAAAAAAGTGCCTGATAACCAAACCTTATTTTTTTGGCCTAATCATTAAATTTACGAGACATTACAGCTGGTGCGGTAAAAGGCAGATTGTATTGATTAGAAGCTAGATGACAGATGGGTGTAAATGCTAGTATTCGCAGAATAATTTATTCTCAAAGTCAATATTTTTTTGGGAAAACTTTTACCTCATGAATGATCCGCAAAATCAATATCCGAAAATAAACATTCCCGTCAGAGTTTCAAACTAACACAGTTAAAAATGTTCCTAATTTCGTGTCAAGAAAAAAGTCTATATTATTTGCAGGTAGTTTTTGATTTTGAGTGAAAGAAATGCATATATATAAATATACATATATATACACAAGTGAGATACACATACACACATTTGGTAGCCCTCTGTTAATATTGCCATATTCATGATGTTTTGCATTTGTTATGTATGTTCCTTAACATATCATATTTTTGCAAATATTCAATATTCAGTTCATTCAGTATTTAACTGGTCATGCATTAAATTAATCAACAACATTCTGTAATCCTCTTTAAATAATTATATCTATGGTAACATAGAATGAGAGTCAAATCACGCTGAACATCTTTCAGAAATAATAATAATTCAACATCTTCTGTGAAGAAAAATTCAGTAGAAATGTGACAGTTAATTAAAGCCCAGCAACCGTGTATCATGTGTACCTGTGGTCCGGTTGGTTATCAATCACTTAGCTATCACGTTAAAATAAAGTAACTCGCACCCGATATAACATGCATCGTGAAATACTGCTACACATGACTAGATATCAACATTATTATTAACATTATTATTAAAAATCTATAGAGCTCCAAATTCATCCTCAAATGCTCCAAGGCGCTTTACATTTACCTTAGGAAGTGTAAAATAAAAATAAACAACATGAAAGGTTGTATTAAAACCTTTCAAATTTACGATAAAATATTATAAAGTACTAAAGTAAGAAAGAACATCAGATTTAGGAAAGAATGAGTCAATTAGTTGTTCATCCCTGAAGTTGTTCATCTCTAGCTCCTCTTTTTCTCTTTTGTTGGCCTAATAATAAATTGCCGTCTTTTTTCTGTTGCTTCAAAAGGTACACGGCTTCATGAAATAACTCTTCCGAGAGCCACCTTTTTCCCTCTGTAGTATACGACATCTACGAAATAAAGATATAATATGTGTTTATCGGCACCTGTACGTTCAGTATCACCGTGAAGAAAGAATTCGGGTCCAGGTAAGGAAGTCAACACTACCATACACAAATGTCATATTATATCAATAGCAGCCATGCATCCACCTACTTACAACAAGGCTTTTATATGAGGAGGGGTAATAACTTGGTCCTTGTCCCTTGTTGACTATTTATAGTGGGCCCGTAAAACTGACATATCCGCGACACAAAGAGACGCCGCTGATAAGCCAAGTGGGGCAACTAAATCCTCCTTTCGGTATCATTCGTTCATTTCCGGGTCCAGCCAGAACACTGGCCACAACTGCACACCGTGTTGTCATTTTCCCACGATAGTTCAAAATATTTTCACTTTGTAAATTAAAAATTTGTTATAATTTGTTAAAAAACTAGACCTTTGGCACAATATATTTTTGTTTTTAAAGACGGAGAATCTTTTCGACCAAAAATATGGGAAATGGAATGATGTACTAGCACGAGTAATACTGAAAGTTACAAAATCGCACCGTTTCTTTCCATGGACATCTGCATGCGAGAGTAATGTACAAAGTCTGCCGGTATTATGTATAAGTAAACTCAAGTAAAGAAATTATACAAACTTTTTACTGTTGTTTGAAAAACTGTGAATATCGACTTATGTGATCATGTAAACTGACTAAAAAATGTGTATCATGATATATACAGGCACATTTGGCTACAACAGCTAACGAACACATACGTTCATTATTATACAGTTCTTTATTATATTTGTTATTGTACTAAACTGTATGTATTGATGAAATGCGAATAAAGGATTATTAAAAAAAGTCTACCACCAAGCGCTACACATTTGTTTACATGCGCCAGATTTTTCTCCACGGAGCTCCTGACACATGTTCCATAAAATATTAACTCTTTCGCATATTCCGTATACCACAAACTGTCTGCGCGTTCATATTAAAAGTCGATCTGAGGATTTGTCTCGAATTATCAGTGTCTAGAAATATCACTCTGATTAGACTCGGCCTCGTTTTGGTGGCTTAGCAAAAATGATGGGAACGTGCCGGATTAAAGCAGCAAATTTTCCCCAATGTGTCAAACCTTTAACGTTTGATATTAGTCCATTCCTCAAGGTGTATCATGGCAGCCATCTTGGAATAAAAAAATATATGTTATTTGTGATATTACATATGTAATTGCTTCTAGGCAACTTGAGGTAAGCAATCTTGATGTATAAACATGCATTTTTATGAGCATTTTCTACATCTTACACCGAAAAATCATGAAAAACTGCCAATTACCCCTTATAAAGACGGTGATCATCATTAGATATAGTATGTGTAAGGTTACAATAAGGGAAATAGTGGAAATAAAAAGTCTAATGTCTAATGTTTTATAACCGTATTGCATGTAACAATATGCACAATATACATGGCAATTAAAATTCGCGTCAGATTTTTTTTTTTTCACTGGACTATCTGGACTCGGCCTTATGTTTCGAGTCATAACATCAAAGTCCAGTAGAGGCGAGTCCGAGCCTGAATCCGAGTCTCTGAAGCAGCCGACTCGGGACCGGGATCCGGACTTAAGGACTTAATCAGAGGCATACGTCATCCGTTCTCGCTGCCTCCGTTATACGACTGTCTTCTTCGACTGGGCTTCCGTTGGATGTTTTGAACATAAAGGGCGCATGCTCTGTATTATCCTTCTGTGAATATGAACACACACTAATTTGTTAATTGCAATTTATATTTTCTTCTAAGATTTTCACTATGATACATTACGCCTACTATACACTTAACTTTTTATAACATTCGTAAGCTGACTTTAGCCAATAACATATATATGATCGACATATAACTAATTGCTACTTTAATTTCATTCTGTGTAGGCCGAATGTAATCCAGTTGACGAGTGTTATACATCTGCATTACTGATAAAACTGGTTAACCTAATATTCATTCTTTCCTACATACAGCTCATCGTGACATGCCCTTTTGCTAATAATTATGTTCGTTTCATTTATGTATAATCCTTTTCATATCTTTCCATCAGTGATGTAGGACTCGAGTCCGGACTGTGACGAGAGCCCGGATTCGAGTCCGCTTGTTTAGGGACACGTACTTTGAATTTGACACGATGGCCCTGGACTCTGACTTGTACTCGGACTCTGAGGTATGGACTCGCCTCGAACCCAATAGAGATATTAACCATTATAGAAAACAATATGTAAACTTACTTAAAAATGTACCAGATAATATGAAATTTCTATTTTAAATTGGTTTTTAAGGATGTTTGTGTTGGACTCGGACTTAGAGTCAGGTTCCAAATGACTCGGACTCGAAGGAGGTGAATAGGACTCGAACCTCGAGGACTCCGACTTGGACTATGACTCGAGCAGCCTGGACTCAGGCTTGCATTCGGACTCGGATGGCGTGGACTCGACTTTATCAATGCTTTCGATGTCTACCCATAATTGTACAGTTGTTATTTTTTCTACCTGATTTGAAAAACAACACTTTCTTTATCACAAAACGGCATACATTGACTCAAAGGATTGAAAAGTCGTACCATCTTGTCTTCTTCTTGCGCCTTTTCATCACGTTTATGTTCCAACCCAGCAAACCTTTTTATAACTGGACACAATAGTTTCTTCTCCACGGAGAATCTTTTACATCCTGCTACAATTTATTTAAGAGAAGTTTATAAATGGTATATTGATTTATAAACTTTTTATTCAATTTTCATTTGAAATCAGTTGAATGACAATCAAGGGATTTTCTGTACATATTTGAAAAGCATCGAATATTTAGCGTATGAAGGGATATAAAAAGCAGGACAGTTCGGTTTGTATAAAATTAAAGGAATTTATACAACTTACATGAAGTATAGATGGCAAAATGAATGAAAAAATCATACAGTCTCGGGTATTATATGTCATGAAGGGTGCAACCATATCATGATATCGATTGCAGATAGACCCTTCAGCAATCGAATTTGATCTTTTACATCGGGGTGTCTAGATGTCTGTTGGTCCAACTGTGAACTCTATATAAAACATATGAATGGGAAATGAAAGGGAATTAGAATATATCAATAATTCAATAAAAGCTTAAAGGGACCCAATCACCTATCTGAACTTTATAAACTAAAGGTAACCCCTTGGAGCTTTTATAAAAATAGGTCAGAGTACGTGGAAATCACCGCACACAGGCTGCTTGTTTGTTTATATTTACGTGTTTATAATATGTGGGGGCCCGCCGAAATAATCAAAACAAATTCAATAAGGGCATCTGGCGGCAAGTCAGATTAGCCAGAGCTTTACAAATGGTGTTTTGCGACAAATGACCTTATACCTCCGCATATATGCAACCTACTACCTTAGATTTCATGTTTTTTTCCCAGTTTTTCAACATTGCTGTGTTTACAAACATTTTGTTGATAAACAAGTTCAAACATCCTTTACGGAGGCCTCGTAAGAACTTTTCTTATACAGAATTACCCTTAGATCATCAATTTATACACAAAGGAAGCCAGAAATCGCATAAATTCTTTTTCAAAAGGTATGTAAATGGACACCTTTAAAAGGATATAATCAGAAGCAATATTTTTTCTATTCTTTCACACTATCAGTTCAGTTTAGCTTTATACAAAAGTTTCCCGGAAAAACCATTTCAGCACACAGTCTCATTTCCTCGCATACGACTGTTTAATACCTTGCTGTAGCCCTGCGTGTTGGTAAACGCAGTCTGTTTACCATAACAAGGCCGCGTGACCGGAGGTCCGAGTAAGGGTTTCAACTGTGTTTCAGCGGTGTTTCAGCAAGCGGGAACATGTATTCCAATTTTTGAGTCGAGTCAATCAGGGCATCTCCTGATTGGCACGTGTTGTGGCTCCGCACGCACACGGCCCAACGCACTGTGTTTATGTTTACACCTGCGATCTCGTCCGGTTCACTGTTTTTAACACTCGTTTACAGGAGTAAGCAAACGGTTTCAAGGCAATATTTTGGCAGGTACAGATTTTTTTTAAAGGGAAGAAGCTATTTTTCGTGTTAACTCAACATGCTTTATAGGTGATTTGGCCCGTTTAAAATTTCTATCCACCCTTCCATCAGATGTTCCTAAAAAAGGAACTCTTACAGTTGGGAATTGAGGTGATAGCCGGGACAACTTGTCTTAATTGTCAAACTTTGAAACCATTTTTTTTTACATTTCAAGGAAATAACCTCTTTAAAATTTTTCACATGCGCATGCTTTCAAAAATTTACTTTAACCGTAAAGTCTTTATCATAAAATCACCAATGTTTATGTATTTTGCCCTGAAAAAATTCTTTTCCAACGCACTGGAATGGACTACATTATCTTCTTCACTACATGTAAATCTACTATGCTCTGTATGCTGATGTATTCAAAACCCAAAGGGTGTTTTGGACATAGGATCTACAATCCCAAACAAGCAAAGTCCGATTCTGAGAGTCCGGTTATGCGCACTGTGAGTTCTAACTTGATAGGACACCGTGTCACCAGTGATAATTGAACTTACTTGAAGTGACCATTAATAAAACACCAATTACAAGTGTACTAACTTGATATGGTACTCAGTATAACAGCCATTACAAGTGTTCTTACTTGATATGGAACACGATATAATACCAGTTAAAAGTGTACTTGCTTGATATGACTCTCAATATAAGACCAATTTACAAATGAACCTACTTGATATGGCTCTCAATATGACACCGGTTCTAAGAGTACTTACTTGATTTGGCTCTCAACATAATACCAGTTGTAAGTGTACTTACTTGATATGGCCGTCGATATAACAACAGATAAAAGTGTACTTACCTGATATCGTACCAAATATAACACCAGTTACAAGTGTACTTACTTGATATGACTCTCAATACAACACCAATAACTGGTGTACTTACTTGATATGACACTTACCATAACACCACTTACAAGTGTACTCGCTTAATATGGCAATCAATATAACAGTAGTTACAAGAGTACTTACTTGATATGGATCTCAATATAACACCAGGTACAGGTGTACTTACCTGTTATGACACTCAATAGAACAGTAATTACAAGTGTAGTTACTTGATATGGCACTCGTGATGATGCATCATATAATTGTAAACGTGAGAAATGGCACTCATTACAAAACCACTTACAATTAATTGTACTAACGTGATTCGACATTCGCGATGTCACTAAGTACTGATGTACCATTACCTGATATGATACACGTTATAACATTATTTACTTAACATTGTACTTACTTGAAATGACACTTGCGATTACTCCAGTTACAACTGTGATGACTAAACCAATGACAGGAAACCAAACAAAGGACACGGAATACAGTCGATTGATTCCCCTACTACAAAACATTATAATAACAATCCCTTGGAAAAGTAAAAAAAATATTAATTAAGAATTATTCACGTGTCGACATTTCATATAAGCAAGAAAAGACTGGGCGAGCGCACATCTCTGACAATACAGAAAAAGATTATCCAGATCAGCACCATATTTTTACTGTCTCTACTGTATATATCCGAGGTCTTGCATTACCACTATAGCCTGGTGTACTAGCCTGCCAGAAAGTAAGACTATTGCAAGTTCTAACTTAGAGGAAAGATACACAGAAATATATGAATAATTAATCTGATGAACATTGGGACAAAAGAAACTGAGAGAATACGACCCTGTTCCTCTTTCCTCTAGGTTCATGATCAGTTTCATTTAATATTTATTATTCCACAATAAACCAACAAAATTAAAGGGGCCTATTCCGACATCGGATGTCCATTAACTAAAGATAGTATGTTGAACCTTTGAACCAGGGCTAAAAATAGCCCTGAAAACGGCGATCCTACGGTACACAGCGGATTCGTTTTGTTTGTATGTGTGTGTGGTTGGAGGGGTGGGAGGTTTAATCCCCCTCAAACAATATTCAACAAGGACATCTAGCGGCAAGTCAGACGAACCACAGTGTTGTAATTGGCGTGAACTTTCAACTTGCACCGTGTTTACCAAGTGATTGTAAATAAACAATCGTACATCCATGACTCAGGTATATCTTGTCTTAGCAGGAATTACCTACAGATCATTTATATGTACACAAAATCATATAAATTCTACTGACAGACAGATGCATGGCTGGCTTTAACTCAGACTTTTTGGAAGGCCACTCCTATCATTTTTCAAAATGATCTCTGAGATGTCATATCCATCTTCCAACTTTTGTCAACATTACACATTAATAAAAAAAATACTCATTAATTTATTGTGATTTACAAATATAAAACCAAAAACCCGGGAGAAGTCATATTATTATTATTATTGTTTTTGCTTGCATGGTTTATCTTCGGCCTCAGTTAACAGACTGGGGACTAATCCTAAAAGACTACTGCTTGGAAGTAGTATGATGTAAAATATGTCTTAAGTTGCGATTGTATTTTAAGAAACATGGATAAAATACATAAGAATATAAAATAATAATAAAACATAACTGTAATTAACTGGTGTACCGTTATATACTTACAGGTTATAAACTGACAGGGGCATGGTCGCCGATTCATTGGTGGATGTGTTATCCCTTATTAGGTATGTGGAATTGTTCATAGTGTCATTCAAATCCCGAAAACAAAGATCCGACCGTCCTGGAAGACGTCGCTTCTGAAGGCCCAGAGAGAGCTGACCGAACAACATCCATATGGGAACAGTCAATCCTGCCAGTCCGCCCACTAACGTCCCCTACCGTACGATATACAAATCAATAATGTATTATGGTTAGGGCTGGGTTATATAATATATATATATATATATATATATATATATATATATATATATAGATAGATAGATATATATTACAAATTATTACAAAATAAATACAAAGTTCAATTTTCGATAGAACTCGATAGAAACATTTAAAAACAACGTTCTCCTTAGGCCTATTAGTGAAAAATTCTTGACAGTGGTTTCTCACAGAGAGTGATATATGATGTGCATAATAACAGTCGCGTACCACAAGGACTGCCACTCTTGATTACATGGACACTTAATCATCCTAAAGCGATCAAACAATTTTCATAATCATCATATTACAAAGCAAATTAGGGTGAACAGGTGTCGGATAATTTTTAATTTGTGTAAATTCTAATATTATCTTGCTATTTAATTTTGTAAAAGGAAATTAAACAAATGCAAGAGACCCGTATCATTATATTCCTTACCAGTGTGTTGGCAAACGTTGTGTATCCTCCAAGTGCAAATAACCCAATCATTGGACCGATAGCAACTCCAACGAAACTTGTGCATAACTAAAATATGAAACTTTTTCTGTGAGGTACATATTTTATGTTAGGTTTGAGGACCTGGTATTGAAGGGCTGCATTAAAAAATGCAACAGGTTCATAAATAGACCTTATAATTCGCGTAAATATGAATGTTCGTAGTATATTGTGATAATCCGCTATATCATAACTGTCATTTTAATTAGAGGTAGGGGCTTCTCCCTTTGTCACTCTCTGTACCTTAATAAATCACTGGTGTTCCTTGTACAGACACTTTTAAATGTCTCGTTGTCCTTACCTGTAACGTTGTGCCTCCCAAATTTGCCACAATGAATGCCAGTCCAACGCATATCCCGCCGAACACGAAAACTTAAAGCCAACAATGAAATGTTTAACCTGAGGGATATGTTAGTTACGCATGAGAATTACTTTGGAGATTTTTATTTAATTCGATTTTCGATGATTACCTCTCAGTTCGATTCTCGATTCGATTATTGTTAAGTAGATTAATATTTCGTCGGGAAATATATCTATTGGAGTCTCCCCCTCCAATAACATGATATGGTGTACAGCATAATGCACAAAGCACGTACATAGACCAAGTAACACGTAAAACATATCATACATTACTGTGCTTATATTTTATGAAGAATATAATATTATTACATATATTAACACTTTATCTCTTCTTAGAGCTTGAGATACTATTATCGGGTTCTCATCAATGATTGGCTTATTCCATGCACTGCTCTATCTCTTAAGTTAATATTGACAGGCATACTTGTTCATATGTGATTCCGATGAAAGCGCTGACAATACATACCATGTGGTTCCCGTTATTTAATAAACCAATATCGCGGATGTACAATTTTACTTGAATTATAAGTGGATGTTACGCCCTTGGGCACTTCTGATGATCGAATCACGTGTTAGTTTACATTATATCTTGACACGAGTTGTTATAAGAATAAAACATCAGTTACCTACAAACTTCATTATCAGTGTGATTCGTGTTTCCGGAAGATATCCAAATTTTAATTTGAGAAAATCTTCCCAGACGCACGCCGCCAAGGAGTTCAAAGAGGAGGAAACTGTGCTGAAACGGGAATGAGTTTTTATTATCAAACCACATTTAAATATAAGTATACTAGAAAGTTCTGATCGATGAATACCTTAGTATATTAAATGATCGATTTACTATATTAACAACTAAATGTGTTGTTATTTTCAATTCCATCGGTTATATTTCTTGGTATGGACAGGTTTTTCGAAAAACAGACGGCCCCCACTGGCAGAACTGATGACTATCGTAAGTGACACTAAAATTATATGGCCTTTAAGATCATGACAATACATGCCAACTAATAAACACTATTAGAGAAATGACCATTAGAGCAATGGTCTGAACGGAGGAATTAATCTTTTAAAAACAGAGGGTTGGAAAATTATTAAATGAAATTTGTGTCGAATTTCACTACGGATGACTGTCCTATATAAAATATGAACAATCATGTCTATAAGCACTGTATGCATCTGACCTGAGAGATCCGCTAAATATGGCCGCCAGCATGAGTCCCGGTAGTCCCGGATAACCCAGAACGTCCATGGCAAAAAGCGGTAGTATCTGAGAATGAAAATCTGTCAGTTTATTCTCAACAGACATGACGAAGTGAGATAAATGTATCATTTTGTAGATTTATAACTCATGAAATCGTCTTCATATAATTTATTTGCTCGTTGACTTGCTAGTTTATCAGAGGATTTTTATAAGAGCAAATATAGAGTTGTTACATATAAAATGTTTGTTATCGACGTGTCGTCAGGCGCATTGATGTGACATTGTAAGATAAGATTATAAGAAAATAAATTATTATCCTTGTTTATACAAGTGTATTTTCCTTATGCTAAGAAGATAGGGTGACTGATGCATGTATTTGACCAAGCTACAGGTTCACCACTTTCTTATTCCAGCGTGACTGACATGGCAAAGCATTGGTATACACTTTTTCTGTCGCGCAACAGGCTAACAATCATGTCAGAAACATTTCATATTAGCCCGACAATACCCACTTGTTTCCAACATCAATGCTGGCGTAATATGTACTCGCCAATACTGTATTCCTCGTTGGTTCAGCCACTTTTATCCGTGTAAGTGTCTGTCGAGTTATCGGGGTTAATTTGTAATTTGCGGTTTACTGAAGACTACAGACTATGGTTACCTGGTTAGGGTTCGTCAGTTGTCCCGTGTAGAAGGGATCGCATCCTTTCTCGGCATAGTAAGCATACGCAACGACCCCAGCCAGAGAACACAAAGTGACGATTAAAGCATAGCCCGGTCCATTGAGAATCATAGATCTGAATAAAATATGAATTACGGACAAAAATTGAAATAGCTCTTAGCAGTTACTCAGCTCATATATTATCCCACCTTTACCTACTGTTTGTATGTGAAAAGACAAGAATTGTACACTTTCGGTAAAAACTGCATTATAATGTGTGAATTTATATAACTATAGTGCTTGCTGTATTTTGTAAAACAGAGAGTATAAGAAGGCGTAATAAACTGACATCTGCGTAAAGGCAAATAACACAGGACATTTTACTTCGAATAAAAGGTTTGTAATAAATAGAAATTAGATTTGCCAAGTGCTGAAACAAAGTTGTTTATCAAGTAAAGAAAACTTGTCCCAACTAGCTTACATTTTAGCTTTGGTCTTGCTAGGTAAAGCGCAGAACCTCTGGGCGGTAGGTTGGTTGACGCCATATTCGCCCACCCAGTACATGAAATATCCTATTGAGAGAGACCAAAACGAGTACCTGGTCGTCAAATCGAGGTGAAAGAATCTGTAAACAAATAAAATGGTAGTTTCTTTCCTTGAGTGGCAGATATTTATGAAAAAAGTAATGGTAAAGGAATGTATGAACAACGATGCCATTACCGTCAATAAGTTATATTAAGGCCAAAATAAAAAAAGGTATGGTTCTCAGGCACTATTTTTTCAGAAATCAATGCGTGCGGGCGGGTTTTTTATATTTAATTTTTTTGTATGTTTCGATAAAAATGTCAAATGATAAGGGAAAAGCATGATTATAACAGATTAATTTTGCTAAACAAGTAAAAGCACTACATAACAAAGGAAATTTTATAAAAATTGATTGATTTTATCTTCTTGAAAGAAATGTCGAGCGGCTGGAGCTCAAAATGGATAAGTTTCTATTAAAAATCAAAATAAAAATTTTTGATGCGGGGGTTCAAAATTGATGCGGGCGGTGCCTGAGAACCATACCTTTTATTTTTTTTTTGGCCTAACAGTTAAATATGAAGAAGTAAAGGCGTCATGATGGTGAAAAAATATGAGAGAGAGAGAGTAAAATAGCCATTTATTAGTGATGTGGTGTTTTATAGAATATAGCAGAAAGTCCCTTATAAACAGAGACCCGTGGTCACTCTTTATTGTATCGTGTAATAAAAGAGAATTTAAGGAAATACTAAAATATCAGTAAACTTTTAATGTCATTGTCACATAGTTAGGTATCATGAAAGGTGTCTTATCACAATTGTCCTAAGCACAGTTGTTCAATTTTATCACTGTTAATAATAATAATTATAATATATATATATAATTTATCTATAATAACGTTTTTATGTTGACAGGCATTTTAAACATAGCTATGTATAAAGAAGTCTGTGTGCATACACCTACCCTGGAAGGTCAATCCTTTTATCTTGGGCATTGATGTCGAAAACCTTCTTTATGCTTCCTACACGAATTGTTCCCTTTAAAATCATAAACTTCGTTTTCAAGTATTTAAATTCATAAATCATAAATTACCTATCTAATGTTCATTCCATAGTTCGTTGCTGTTTTATCAATTAAAGTTCAGTGCTGTTTTACCCAATTATATATATATATATTATGTATATACAAATATATATATATATATATATATATATAAATATATATATAGAGAGAGAGAGAGAGACAGACAGACAGAGAGAGAAAGAGGGAGAGAGAGATTGATAGAGAGAAAATACCTTCGACAAAGATCTCAAGAAAAAAGGTGGTGTCTTACCTGAACAACGATGGCTATTAACCCGCTCATGATGATGACACATTGAAGAACATCAGTCCAAATAACGGCTCTCATGCCGCCCTGTAATAAAATATAACATTTTCTGTTGACTAGCATTAAGGAAAAGATAATTTAAAAAAATAAACTGTTAAACGTCACTCTCACATATGTTGTTTGAATATGACATGATTATTGTCTGATATGTAATATATATATATATATATATATATATATATATATATATATATATATATATATATATATATATACATAATATTTATGTATGCATGTGTATTTATGTATAATTTATCTCTTCATTGTATCATAAATATGCGTATTGTTTGTTTTATTATTTTTTATATTATTATATTTTATTGTATTTTATCACTCAACTGGTTACCCTTCATTAATATTTTGAATAAATAAATGAATAGATAAAAGAAGACTCGTTTCCATAGTCTGGCACTGATTTATAAAGAATAAAATATTGCATTTATATGCGTGGTCTGATCAAGACATTTTACATCGGACGATATGCATACATTATTATTTCTATTATAAATATATCCTACCAGAGCGGTGTATAATGTAGCAACAGTTCCAGCTGCTACAATAGCAGCATAGGTCGGAAGTCCAGTCACTGAAATTAGCAGCAGTTTGTAACATATGATATGTCTGCTTATATTTAAAGATTTAATTAAACTGTCAAGAAACAATATTTTAATACATGCATCTTAATATGTGTTCGTTATTCACGTAAAAACGAAATCTCACATGATGATGTCCCATCCTCGAATTTCTAATAGGCACACCTGTCTACATTCAGGGTTAGTTATACAGTGGCTACACTTTATTAATGGTGCTGCGATTCATCAATCACAAGTTATAGGAATATTGCAGTAAAAAAAATGAGTTTTGATTAATTTCCAAATATTTTGAATGAATTTCCCTGTAAATATATGGTCTTTTAATACAGATGACATCCGTCCATCACTGACCTGCTTCGAGAGCTGTCGCTGGGCCAAATAGCACAACTGCTAAATAAGGGATCTGAAATATCATATTGTATATGAGTATTGATGCCATCGGATGTTCAAATAAGAAATTCAGAATATATTCAGAATATATTCAGGTTTGGTCACTCTTTTGTTAACCCCTTCAGGTTTTTACCAAGTTCCTTCTGTTTGCCAGTTGTTGGTGTTTTTTTTGTCTGTTAATAGGATAAGACTTGGGAAGACAAGAAAAAAAATTTGTGTGCGGATCCAGGAAGTTGGTTTGCTTTGGAAGGGGGGGGGGTTAGACCTCCACTGAGTACATCGTACACTATTAAAATTGGGTAGTCCATTTAAAATCCATGTGATAACTAAGTGAAGCTAACATGTAATGAGGGAAGACTCACGCATTAATACTTGACAGTGGTGCAGATTACAATATTAAAAAAGATGTTGTCATCCGGATGTCCAGCCCAAATACGAATACTACACATCGGGCTACAATGTGACCGTTACAAATACTACGAGCCTGGCGAATATGATAGTTACTCTTTGAAAAATGTGGCGAAACGTCACCTTATTAATTGTGACTATATTATGTCAGACCTGTCTTTCTGCTCCTCTTGCTTATAGTACATTTAAACGTTATGTACTTTTGTAATGTAATCATATAATTATTATTAGTATTAAGGATAAATATAAACTTTGCATATAACACGTTGCGCATCACAACGGTCTCACCTCCTTCAGTATCATCAACGCTGATGCCGTCTGGCGGGGAATGCGGGACTTAAATCTCAGTTGTAAATACTGAAATAAATATATTATATAAATAACTCTGACACTGAGATGAATTTATTTCCTATGTGTTTTTTTCATGGAAAGCTATACACATTTATATGTCTTTTGAAGATTAAGGTCATTACGCTTCCCGATACCCCATAGATACCTGTCAATAACAGCCAAGTTCACTAAAGGGGCCGTCACATATACAAAACGGACCCCCCCCCGACTTTTTTTGCGAGTTGAAAAGGGCATTTTCTGCAGGAATACGGCCGGTGTCTCCTCGATCACTACGAATTCCGCAAATTTTAGGGGTTGGTCGACGTTCGCAGGGCACTAAACCTGATTTTAATTCAAATGGCAATTTTTGAGGTCGGAGAGCTCGTAAACAGGTCGCCCGTAGATCGCTCTGGCAGCGGCCAACATGCGATCGATATTTGGGCAGCAATCCGACGCTTTTAGACGAATTTTTGCTTTACAAATCGGTCGAGGTCGCAGAGCTGCGCGGCCGCCGCATTGGCTTCCTACGATACTCGAACGACTCCCTCCCGTATTCTGCCCGACTGGTATGAAGTCGAACGTGCTGCGAGCGCGCTCCGTGCTCGTGTCGAGCATCGGGCAGCTACTTCGACCCCCGGACGGGCTCCTCCTGTCAACTCAGCTTGCAGGTCACGATGAAGCGGACTCAGGCTCTCGTGCCACCTTCTTCTTAGGAACGGGTTTCTTTGCTCCCTTGGTCTTCTTTGGCGGCATCTTAGCTAGCCACTATATATAGTTGCTGTGCAGTGCTCTTCACTCTGTCAGACTTAAGAAATATGATGTAACAACATTTTTTGAAATGCCATATATATACTCGAGGCGCAGATGTCGAACGACGTCAAGCAGAACGTCGGGCGGAGCCCGCCTAGGGTATCTCGCGGGCATCGACAGACCATCGACCGCAACTCGGATGGCGCCTTCCATTTTGCCTGGCGGCCTTCACCCGACTACCTCTTGTTTACTGTCAGCCGCCGGGTGACTTTTGATCACCCGTACGATATGTGACAGGTTAGATTTTAAGCGTAAGATACGCTCTACATCCTGGCTTGGGAATTCGGCGACTTTCTGGCGATCCACAAATTTGGTCGGGGGTCGTTGGATATGTGACGCAGGCTCTACGGCAATAGTTAAATCACCACCGCAAAGTAAGTTGAACGGTGGCGGATTTAAAATGGACTCCCCCTCTGTTTCGTCATATAAACCTTGGAAGTAGAAAAAAAAATACACTCTTAATACCAAAAAGCAACATCTGAATTGGCGTTTTACTTCTGCATTCGAGATTCCTGTATATAGAGACTGCCGGCACCTCTGGCACATTTATTTACCGTAGTCCCCCTCCAAATCCTGTCTCCGGATCCGTGCCTTATTTTCTGATTTAGTCTTATTTTTCCCAATTTATTTTGGCACGGAATTATAGCACACATGCCTCTAACCCTCCCCCTTAATCTAGAAAAAAATACTAATAGGTTGTAGTAAATCGTTTAAATCACAATGCGCACTAACACTTGACGTGACAATTGAGCTTTACTATTCATTGATTATATAAAACACCAAAGGTCTTCTGTATATATATACAACCTATTTAGCAAACTAGCCTTTATTAAAGCTAGAGTTTAGGATATATCACTAGAAAACAACATCCTTGGCAGAATTTACCAATTGTTTCTAACAACCATCTGTTGCGGATTCATCTCCCATATAAATCCAGGTGGGCAATTAAAAATATATTTTATAGCACCCCATGGAGCTATGTTTATTGGCTATTATACTGACTTCATAGCAGCTTGTGATCTTCAGAGGGTACAAGAGAGGGACGAAGGTGAAGGCCACCACAAAGCATGCTGGGACAAGTCCAACCGGCATCAGCCAAAAGTTGATGCCATATGCGTACATTTCTGCGGGGGCACCAAGTAACGTGTTGGCCGAGACAACGGACACCAAGAGCGAGACTGTGACTGGAAGCAGGCGTAGCTGACGATCGCCCATAAGGTATTCACCTTCGAAAACATAAAGTTAAATTATATATTGTTTCATTGGTAAAGCGATTTGAATGCTTTAATTGTGTGCCACCGATATGACGTCGATCATATTTTCCCTTGATAAAATTATTCTATATTTAAGGTATATCTTCATGACAAAATACTTCATGACAATAAAAATAATAAGAACGTCAGAAATTTCCCGTCATTTCCCAGACATAGGAGCCTGCATTGACAATATAGGTATGGCAATTGTAAAACGTTATATATTTATATATATAACAAATAACAAATAACACATATTTGGGCCCTTTCTTAAGAAAAGACAATCAGTGGTATGAAAACATCTTAACACAAAAAATAAACTAAATTGAAAGAGGATGTATTTTCTGTGAAAGCTGAAAGAGTTCCATGCAATAAGAGCTGAAAGAGTTCCATGCTGACAATATAAGCATGGAGTTGTTTTATATATATCTCAGTGATTGAAAGTGTGGCTTTCTTCCATGTTATTGTCTGTTACAACAATGCTTCTTCCTGTGACCATAGGTAGTTAGGCCGAGTTAGGAAAATAGCTCAAAGAATGATAGGTTTGCCGGTCGACAACCTCGATGATATTTATAGAAGGAAAATTCTTGCTAAATTAGAAAAAAAATGTGTGTAATGTCAGTCATCCATTGAATATACAACATAAGCTGCTGCCATCTGGTAAGAGACTTAGGAATCATGCAAGAACAACACTGAGGCATGTCCCAACCTTTCCATATTAATGAGGAAACTTGTGTGTTTATTTGTTGTCTAGTCACTGTTGCATAACTTTGTCACTAGTCTTTTGTTTTAGTGTATTGCGTTTTAGCAATTGTAGGCTTTAGTGTATATTTAGTCTGCATGTATTGCGTCAACGGCAAACAAATTCCTGTGTGTTTTATGGGTTCATTTAATTTATCTTATCTATTTTATCTTGTCTTAACATGATATAAATGTACTTGTCAATGTATGTTTGTGCTCGGTTATTTATAATTATAAAAAAAAACACATACGAGGAAGGAGAAGAAAAATGAAATCCTGGTAGTTAATCTGGATGAAAGTCTGGCTTTGGCGAAGGTATGAGCTTCTTGGTATTTTACTGTATATAAGTTCACTTCAAGTATGTTAACATAAGCTTTTTACCGGCGGTTCTTTGTTTTCCTCCTGTACAAGCATGGTACAGTCCAATTGCCAGTGACAAAACGAGAGAGCCAGCAAACACGCAGTAGTCGGCGATGTGAAATGACGAAGTTCCCATTCTCTAGAAGTTGTCTACAATAATAAAAAGGTCATTCTCGACTAGAAGTGAGTATTAAACATACCTATCAAATGTGTCTTACTTCATTTAACTCCGCTAAAAAACCAAGTATCTGACATGTTTGTTGTGACTTTGAAACTCGTATGCTAAAAACGGAACCGGGTGTAAGATAGGATTATCGGCATTTACCATAAACCTCGCCATTTTGAACTTCTATTTCGTCATTTTCATACTAGGTTAGTATGTGCTTTGGAAAAAAACAACAAGCCATGTGGGACTAAATTGGCAGTTCAGACCATGCGTTATTCGTCGTATTACAACTTTTGTACAACTAGTACAGGTAGATATGATGTCCCCATAGATTTTTCATGTGTCGTGAGTGCAGAAAGCTATGTCATATTCGTGTCGCGAGTCCAAAGCACTCGATGGAGCCTCTTCAATACAAGACAAGGGAGCCAGCAAACATTCAGTATTTTGAGATGTGATATGGCGAAGTTCCGATTCTCTAAGAGTAGCCTACAATAATAATATAATACATATACAGATAATAAAAAGAATGTTGGAATTGCAAATATGTTTGGGATAGAGGTTAGGACGGCGAGTCCGGTCCTGTAATTATAGGTAATTATAATACCAGGACAGACAATCTATTTTCATGCATTTACGCCTACCTTATTTGACAAACCAGTGACTACATTAGCAGCGGGCTTGTGTGGCTAATGATGTATCTGCTTTGCTGGCATTTTTTTTATATTGAAGACAGTCGCACGTACGCCAACCTTGACAACCATGTCAGAACAAGCAATAGTTGCTCTAAATTCCGGAGGACAACCTTGAGCAATTTTAACACATTCATTTTTTTAGTTTTAGTATAAGTTTAATAGGAAGATATTCCTTCTCCCTAGAATAATGATTGATATAGAAACAGAATTGAAAAAGAAGTCAAATCAAATTCAATTAAATTTTACATTTCATATATAGAGACACTGTGTACACAGTTTATTCATTATTTGCAGTATTAAATGCATTTAATAATCATGGAATTGACCAGGTCTGTTGGTTTCCGATGCAATAAGAAACTTAATAAATTTAACATATGCAAGATATAACATTATATGTTTTTTTTATCTTTCTAACACATTCAATTGCAAGGCTATATATTGTTGTTGAACCTAATAATAACAGATGACGATATCGTGACGAGCCCAAACCCTTGTTACGGAGACAAAACAAAATTAGATCCCGCAACACTAGGCAGCGTGAAATGCCTAAGGGAATAAAGAAGTCAGTGTTTTTTTTTTTGTTAACAAATAATTATAATTTATTCCAAGAACAATTCTAAAATTACAATACACTAAATCAATACAATTACATAGTATTTAAAACATAACGATAATGAAATTGTACATCACCAGAGTCCGGATCCTAGGCTTTGATTCCTGGATACCACAACTGTCACTGTCCAACAAGAGTCTTTTAGCATAAAAAATTCCCGTGAACAGTTCAAGTATATCTTCCCGGTGAATAGTCAAATTAAATCTCGAAGACAATATGTTGTAATTCAGAAGCGAAGTTCAGGTAAAATCATAAAGGCAAACTGAAGACAATCTATATAAAATCTATATAAAGTCTGTATAAAGTCCATAGAATATCTGTAAATATGCAGTTATCAAAGTAGGTCCAAAGACTGACGAGAAAGTCGCACCCTTTAGGGCCCGCTTTATTTTCCTTTCTACCGGCTCCACACACAGCCCCAATTTAAAGCTTTTTCCCCAGAAGACCAGAAGCTTCTAGTCCGGAACGTTCCAAAGAACAAACTCGAACCTTTTGGAATACAAACGAACACTCTGCGGGTAAGCCAGAGTTCAAAAAGTGCGGTTCCCATAGCAATGCATAGGCCTTGCGCCTAACACGAATCAAAACGCCATGCACATGTCAAGCCATACAAATTCCTGCACATAAAAAAGCTATACATGTAACACTCCCTCTCCTGTAGGACGAAAGAAAGTTTTCTCTAAAAACTTTTTTTTCGCGATCACAATCACTAAGTTTTTACAACATTTTAAAAACAATCTTATTTACAACATTGCATAAACATCTCGTTTACAACATTTCATGAACATCTCGATAAGTATTCATCAAGTACATTGTCTTTCCCTTTAATGTGTTTGATTTCAAGATTATAATCCTGTAGAAACAAACTGCATCTCAACAATCTTTGATTTTTACACTTTAACTTGTTAATGAACGTTGGGGGGCGGGGGGGGGGGGGGGGATTGTGATCACTGAAGACAATGATAGACTTGACTTCAATATGTTGCAATGCCAAAATCAAAGCGAAACATTATTTTTCAATAGTGGAGTAGTTTATCTGGTTTGCGTTAAACTTTCATGAAAAATAATAAATTGGATGATCTATGTCATCACTGCCACCTTGTAAGAACACAGCACGAGCAGCTGTATCATTAGCATCTACAGCTACCTTAAAGTGTACAGAAAAGTCTGGAGATGCCAAAACTGGTGAACTTTGCAGAATCGCTTTTAAAATCTGAAATGCATTTTCACACTGAACACTCCATATAAACGCTTGTTTCTTCTTAAACAAATTAGTTAAAAGGTTCAGCTCCAGCAGAAAACATTTGGACAAAACTTTCTGTTGTATCCAACCATACAAAGAAAACGCATTAATTGCTTTTTGTTTTCTGGTCTAGGAAATGCGGAAATACGACTTACTTTAGCATTAACAGGTGTTACTTGACCCTGCCCTACAATATGACCCAAATGTTTCTTTGCATGACAAAACTCAGATTTGACTAAGTTGACGGTCAGACGTGCTTCGCTGAGTTTTTCGAAATAGGACGCGAAGAATCTGCAGGTGTTTATCCTAGGTGTCGCTATACTATGATGTCATCACTATATGCGTCGAAACCCTGAATGTTTTTGACAATCTATAGATTAGGCGCTGTCACATGGCCGGCGAGTTCTTCGTGCCGAACGGCATACTTTATACTGGTACAGTCCTTGCGGCGTCAAAAATACCAACACTCTTTTCGCTCGTTCTGTCGGTGGAACTTGCCAGAATCCTTTAAGCAAGTCAAACCTGGAGACATATCTGGAGCTACCGACTCTATCAATACAATCATCGATCCTCGGAATCGGGAACGTGTCAGTCTTAGTGAGAGAGTTCAGATTTCTATAATCGGTGCACATACGGTAACTTCCATCAGGTTTGGGCACAAGAAAACATGGTGAACTCCAGTTACTGTTTCTAGGTTCAATAAAATCATTGTCAAGCAAAAATTAACCTCATCATGTAGCTACTTTTGCTTTTCTGGATTAAGTCTTTATGGATGCTGATGACTGCATTTGCCTCACGAACATCGACATCATGGCACAATATGCTAGTTCGCGTTGGGATGTCAATAAACAAATGTCTATTATTCTTCAGCAGGTTCTTGAGGTCTTGTTATTGTAGTACGGTAAGGTGTGACAGTTTGGCATCCAGATTGTAAAGCACGTCTGAGTTTTTAAGTGGTACTGTTCCTCACTGAATGTCTAATTCACACTTACAATCAGTATCTACTTTAACTGGGTCAGGGTCAGTGTTTTACAAAATTAACAGCAGTAACATTATGTACAACATCTGATGTGCTTTTTTCTGTCATAATTAGGGTTGAACATGTTAATGTGGCACAGTTGATTTTCCTTACGCCTATCTAGTGTTAACAGTATGTAATTTAAATCACTGATTTTCTTGTCAACATTGTAAGGACCAAAATACCTAGATTGTAGAGGTCTGCCATTGATGGGTAGCAAGACAAGGACCTTTTCACCTACTTACAGTGTGCTTGTCAAACTTTGTTTTCATTTTACTTTGTGCAGCTTTTAGATTAGAATCTGCAATCTCACAAGCATTGTATAGTTTAGTGCGAAAGTTTGAGACATACTGCAATAAACTAAGAGAATCAGGATTTTCACACATGAGTGTTTTCTTTAAGCAATTTTAATTGACCTGAAACTGGGGGTCCGAAAGCTGAAACCCAAGGACTCTCGAAAAAATTCTCAGACAACAAACAGCAATAGGTGGATTCCTTCATCCCAGTCTTTGTGTGTGTCATAACAATAGGTCCTAATCATGTTTTTTAATGTCTGGTGAAAATGCTCGAGGGCGCCCTGAATTTCAGGATGGTATGGCGAAGAGCTGTACTGTTTTATACCTAGCGCAAGAATAACTTACTGGAATAAGTGGACAAAAAATTAGACCCTTGGTCAGACTGGACGGATTATGGTAATCCAAAAATTGTAAAAAAACTTGGTCAGAGCCTTCACAACAATTTTGGCATTAATTTTGCGCAATGGTATTGCCTCAGGAAACCTGGTAGATGCGCACATAATCATCAGGAAGTAATCATGTCAAGATTTTGTTTTGGCCAGTGGTCCAACACAATCAACAATAATCCTACTGATTGGTTCCTCGAAAGCAGATAATAGGCCTAAGTAGGGTTTTGAAGGATTCTGATTGGGCTTGCCTACCATCTGGCATGTGTGGCATGATTCACAGTATTGTACAACATTCTAATACTAACTTTCTGATAAGTTTTATTTTTACCCGAATGGCCAGACAAAGGGGCTTCATGTTCCATGCTTAGAATTTCATTGCGATAGCTTTTGGGCACTACTTTATGATGTTTGATAGCCAACTCATCATCAGCGCCTACATCAGGTGGTTGGCATTTACGCATAAGCACTCCATTTTAACATAAAAACAAAACTGGGTTTTGTGGCAGTAGAAACTGCCCTGTAGGGACTGCCCTAGGAAAAAAAATGAAATATCACGGTCCTTATGCTGTTCCGTGAGAAGTTCTGACCTTGAAAATGCTGCATCCTGTACGGGCGAGACGTTAGACGAATCACTAGTGACTACCAGAGTGTTATTATCTGGACCATTATCCTCATCTGTGTTTTTCTTTTCCATAGATCTAGTTACAGCACATGAAGGATACAAATCAGGAATGTCCTGATTTTCAGGATCAGTGTCCTGATCAAGTGACGACTTTCTGTCACTATTGGTAAAGACTGTACTTCTTTTCACCTGCAACATCATTGCCTAGTAGCAACTGGATTCTCTTAAGGGGTAAAGTAGTTCTTATACCAACAGTAATATTCTCAGAAATCAGATCCGATTTTAAATTTACACTGTGAAGCGGAACTAAAGTGTGCTTGTATGATTTGTGCCCTGTTAACTGACAACCACATCTGTTTAGGTCTCAAATATTGAGAAAAAAAGCGTAAAAATAAAAAAAAATCAAGAAGGCGCCATCAGTCTGCAGGAACTGATGAAACACTCCATGATGAATATGCATGCAAAGAAGCATGGTGATAAATGCATTAGTTGTTCAGATACTGGAGTTTTGTATCAAATATTTAATTTTTCTGGCGGGTACTTCTGATCCCAATAGCCCGGAGGATATGGGTAACAGAGGCTTAATTTCAGGTTTCCCAGAAAAGTTTTCATTGACCTCCCGTGATATCAAGTAAGAAGATTCCAGTCCCAGCGGTTACGATTTGTGCCTGGGTAACGGACAGGCGACAGACAGCCGTACGGCGGACAAAAACTGATCACTTTAGCTCAGATAATTTTCAGTCAGCTGAGCTTAAAACTGCTCAGTAGATTCCAGGACACTTTGTGGAAGGCTGGACATGGCGGACTATAATTACTATTTTTTCATATCCGGCCAAAGAGGTTGGGTCCCTCCCAAATAGATAAGTTTGCTAGGAATTAATAGTGCAATAGTCAAGAGACATGCATGTAGTTGAATGTGAATATACTGCATCAACTGATATATGTGACAAAAGCAGTTAATATCTCGTTAACTGAATGCAGAAGACATATACAGTTTATATAGATATGATTTACCATATATTAAAAAATTACTCATGGTATAGACATACAAATTGTTAACATTTTGTATGCGTGTTATCAACTAATGTCTTGTTTTTGTAACAGGGCGTCAAAGGAAGTGGCTTTGATTAAAACGACACAACAGGCTTAAAACAATACATAGTTCTACAGTACATTTGAAATATAAATACTCTTATTTTCCGAACAGTGAGAAAATTTACTTATTAATGTATTGGCTTTACAATATAAACATCGCATTTGCTTAAGCATGTCATTATCATCGGACATATTATCAGATATAACATGACCCAGGTAGCTGATTTGTCGGACAAATGATAGTTTTTTTACCTAACTTAATGCACGGAGTGTCACCTCCCCATTTTTGTGGGAGAGAACATACATGCATACTGTTTTAGATTTGTTAAAGGCAATATTTTGCAGTGTGCCATATTCATAACATCCATCCACCAAAGCCTAAACTCCCGCCTCAGAAGGTGAAAACCGGACGACATCATCCGCGTACATTAGGTGATTATATTTTATATTACTTGAACAAAAACCATTTACCTTATTATTAAGGTCAAAGCTCAAGTCATGCATATCAATAATGAATAAGAAAGGCGAAAGTATGACTCCGTTTGTTGTCTTGAACATTTCAGAATCCATAAAGTTTTATCATACAGTTATATATAGTAGCAAGGTAACATAATATACTGGCTGATGAAGCCGGTAACCGGGCTCTTTATCGTGGTTGGGGTGTGTGTTAAATGACATGAGGAATGTTGCTCATTTTTTTGCAGTATAAGTAAAAAATAGATTATAGATTTTCAGTGGGATACTATGTCAATAAGATATGAACAAATATTTTTTTACATTTATTTTGTGGCGCTGTGCTCGTGGCAAGATATTCAAACATCGGTATGTTTTCTTGAAGACGTGATCACTGATGTTGTTTGTATTTGCGAAACTGAATAGGACGCGGGGGCATTCAGATTTTCGGAGATTTTTCAATGGTTACATGTTTTATTATTGATACCACAGGCACCTGACCACAGAGAATCTGACTTACAACCAGCGGATTGCTTAAAGAAAAGTCGTTGGCATGGACTTAATACGTTTATATAGGTTAGTAGAGTAAGTCCATGCCATCGACTAGTGTCGGCCTAAGAAACATGGTAATAATGCGTGTAATTCACCTGTGATATATGACTGGTGCCTGTGAGAGGCACCTGTTTTTTTACATTTACTGATTATGCAAGTGGGTCAATGACTGAGTAAAATGTCAGGCCACACATGCCTAAATCAGTCACTGACAGCAGGGTTTATTCACATGCACGATCGACCTTAACCCTGCTCTGGACGCAGGCATTTCGGTCTTTTCCAAAGGTAGTTAGGATGTTAACGGTAGTAACCTCCAGTAGTAATTACTAAAATGATGTATACATTAACATTTGTTTAATTCTCGTATCGGCAAGGTCACTGCAAGAACATCAACTTTAAAATGAGGTAAAGCACAGTGTCATACGCAACGCGGTTTCACAGAACATTGAGGACAAAAGTTGACCAACTTCCTTTATAAGTCTTAAGTGTCTTTACCGTGAGATTCAGAGAGACTTGCGTACTGGAACAATTTGACAATGTAACGATAATGCTTACGTAAAAGTTTTATAGTTATAAAAGTTAAGATGTACATGACGCTTTTACTCCATATGCGCGCAAGTGCTATTGAGATCAAGACGATGCATTGTAAACACAGTTTCACAGGAACCAGGTTGATTTGGCTTCTAATGATTAACGGGTACCAGACATTTTCTGTTAACGCGGGTGTATAATCATCTCACCTGTTACCGGCTGTGTCGGCTGGTGTCTCTTCTCTAGAAACACTCAGTCACTTTATGTGTGCATGTCTCAGGGGTAAAGTGGTTCATTAACGTGTAACAAGGTTTTTTTTGTCGGTGGTAAAACGAAGGGTCTTAATTATACCACGGGAGAGAGCCTATTTATATGTATTCGTGCATGTGTCAGCGGCGCAATAAATGACAAATAGGATACATACTTAATGGGTCTTAATTATACCAATTGAGACAGTCATCCTTGCGTGCGTGGCTTGGTGTGTCATTGTCAACAATTAGCAGCGCAGCCCCCCTCAACAAAAATTACATTATAAGTTAATTTCAAACACTGGTGATATAATACATAATAAAGCGGGTTATATATATATATATATATATATATATATATATATATATATATGTATATTGCAATATCCTTGGCTAATCCACGTTATCCATCTACGGTCTTTCTGAACACACACGGGTGATATAATAATAGTAATTATAATAACAAAAATCAATAATTATTATTGACACGAGTAGCCATTAACAGAAAGGCAGTCACTGTGCAAAGGTTCAGTCCCGTTAGTATAAGAATGCTGCAGTTTGTCTTAAAATGCAATTGATCTCACCATGAATTTTACGTGACCTTAACAGCATATTCATTTATTGAATAATCATGAGCATAACTGTTCCGTGTAGCCAATCAGGTCGCCGATATAACTGGAAACCGTCAGTCGCCTTACAATGACAACATCTGCATAATCTGTGAGACCTCTCCCTAACAGAACACGTGTAGTCTGTACCAGTACCCTAGTTGGCATGTTTTCCGGGATATTTTTTAAAAAAAAGGAGAGAGTATAAAAATCCTAGGCCAACGGTTGCAAGAACCATTCCTCCGACTACCGAGTGAATGATAATTTCATACCTGGCGCGTAATTCGTATGAAACAAATAACCTAAATATAGCATAACAGTTCATAATGACTGCGATATCAGAAGCGGATCGGGGGGGGGGGGGGGGGGTCCAGGGGTCCGGACCCCCCTTTTCCTGTCGCCGCAACTTTTTTTACGGGTTTCAGATCAAATTTTACAGCCTGGAACCCCCCTTTTCCAGACCTGGGGACCTTTTGTTTAGGAATTTTATGAGTCCTCCTGGGTTGGATTACCCTTTCCTGAATCCTGGATCCGCTCCTGGATATACTCAACACTTTAGAACCGAGATATGGCGATTCCAATTGACGTCATCGTACGTCATCAACCTTCGTGACGTCACTATTGTGTTGTAAAGCGCTCATGCAACCATGGACATGGAAAGCCTTCTGTGAAGGAGCGTTTCGGTGTCTCATTATCATAATTAGGTGAAAAGGGCGGCGCATATAGGCTTTGGTGGTGAGGTTGCTGAGTTGCTGACATACGCTGAGATGTACGCGTCATTCCTGACCAAACTATGTCATATTCGTCTGTGTTCTTTATTTTCACAGGATTGCGAAAGAGTGACCTTATTAACATTTGAAAAATGGCGAAAACGTCAGAGTTGTATTTCTTAATCGAATAATGTTTTAATTTTCTTTTTTAATGGTGGTAAACTTATAATTATGTGTACTTACGGGTATAGTCATATTTCAACATGAACATTTATTTGTCACTCAGACAATTTATTTTGGTCTATTCAAAACGCATCATTTATAAGATAAGATAAGATAAGATAAGATAACATTTATTAGCCTTCATTTCCAGGAATTTCTCGTTGACTTGCGATTCATTACATAAAAATAGATAAGTAAATAGATAAATACATAAAAATAATACATAAACATACATTAAAAATAACACATAACATATTGACTATGCATTTAAAAATAAGCATGTAAAAATGATAAAACAGATAATTCTGCAGGTAAAAACCCATAATTCAAAACATTAAATATCTAAGAGGGTTGCGAGTTAAAACGTTTTTATGTCTCAGAAAGAAAACTGGTAATAGTTAATAACCGGCATAAACACCAGGGGGCTCTCAGGTTACCCTTGGACCTAATCGAATCCCTGCGTCAGATGGACAACACGTCTTACATCATCGGACCAAAACTTTCATGTAAACAGGTGCGCAGGTTTTCTCTGCCTCATTAATGTAACATTAATATCAGAATAACTATGGAGCTGAGGTGAAAAAAAGTTATGAATATAGTATGAGTAACATTGCCTGAAATTTACAGTACGGGTGATAATCATAGGATACCACAGAGAGAATTTAGAGTTTAGGGTAAATACATCATTATTGTTACAAATCATTTTTATTAGGATTCAGTTGTAAAAGATTTCACTTTGGCATAACAGAAATGACAAAATACACGTGTAACATATTATTAGAATTTCATTTAAATAATGTTCCTATTATTTCTTTAATAGGATTACAACATGGATATACTGAATGGTTTTCTTTTGTGTTTTTAATTGAATATCGCGATTGCCAGGATATATGCTAGTAATAAAGAGCGACAGACGGCATACAGACAGAGGACTAAGAAGGGGTTCAGACCCGGTCAGCAAAAGAAAACACAGACCCACAGAGAAGAAAAAGTACTCAGATAATAAAGAATTAGGCAAAGTACGCTTAGCAAAAACATGTCTGGCCGAGAAAAAAAGGATAAAAAGAGGAGAGTGGAGAATAGCGGCGAGAAAACAGAGAGAAAGAAATAAAAAATGAATCAGGGACATCGAGAAGTTAAAAAAATATACTTAAAACATAGTCCATATAAAAACACTGTAAAGAAATGCCTTGATTCACATTCTGCCATAAGTCTGATAATTCTGATAATTCTGACCAAACAAGCATTCCATTGGCCATGGAGCTCAGCTGAATTCCACATAAAAACAATGCATGCATTAATTATCAATTTTATGACCTGGTGAAGACCTTGAACAATGGATAGCTGTTACAATTATTACCCTGTTTGACTCTCTGGGTGCTCAATCAATTTTTTTAAAGAACACCATATTGGTGCCACGTTGGAAAGTAAGTTTTTTTTTTTTTTTTTTCTTTTGTTTTAACAGCCTCAACTCTTTAATGCTGACATATAATTCTTATCCTAAGTATGTTCATCTGCAGAGATTCGAATTCGGTTTTTGACTAGTTGACATGGAAGTAGCACACGCTTCCTATCATTTTTTTTATTTTGTATCCAATGTCACCGACACCCGGTGTCTACCGTACCTGCGGTTCCTGGGTGTGTAATCATCCCCATTGCTGGGTCATAACGCCGAGGAATCCCCTAAAGATGCATTCCTATGTGAGTGATACACAGTTCTGAGGCAAATCCTTTCCATAAACCCTGCAGAGTCCTCATCCAGGGTGGGGGCCGGCTGTGAAATTCTCACCGCCTCGGCTGAGATTCGATTCGATACAATGATGTATCTTCTAGAAAGACCTATAGATTTATTTATTTCTCTAAATTCCTTATTCTTTCATAATAGTGTAATTACAGCACAAGACTTCGCATTCCAATGTGAAAAATACGTTATACTTCGCCACACATTAGACCATGCATTCTCTTTCTGTTTTGTGTAGTGGCATTCTTGTAAAAAGCTTACACCATTAAAAGCATTGTGTTTAACTAGCCATTAGTTAAACATTCTTCTCTTTACATAATATGTGTAAAATTTTATTTTCGTATTCCCCTGGCATTTAATTAGAGGACATGGAAATCAATATTATCTGCCATAAAAATAACTAGTGATAATTGTAATAAAACATTTTTATTCTTGAGGGTAGTTATAGCATAAAGATTTCTGATTTATTTGATCATGCACCGTAATCATTAATGTAACATTAAGCTTAAAGGAATTCATATCAACAATCACAATAACATAACACAACATACAGGAGGAGATAACCATATGGTCATTTTCCTTGCTTGGCTTTATATTAATTCTCATATTACAATATCATGCACTCGTAATTACATATCCCTAAAATTGTCCGTATCTGACCTGGTTAATTCCTCCTTTTAAATCTTTTATGAAAAACTTCCCATCCCAAGTCCATGCCTCTTTGATTCTTTGATCAATTTTAACTCTGTTGTATAGTTCATAAAGCTCTTCAATCATTACTACTACAAATCATTAACTATTACTACTCTTGTTCTTTGTACTTTCTCCTTTCCTTCATTACTATTTCTTTAACCTCTCTTTTCTGACAATTAACGATAATTGCAATGGACACTTTTCCAGGAGCAGCATATTATTTTCAGTATACTTTCTTTCAGTGTTAAACCTAAGCTTTTCTTTGCATAACTTTTGCACAATTTGTTTGCAGTTTTCTACTCCCACTTCATCGTAAACCCTCTCCCCAGTATCTAAATATCTAATATTTGATTTATGGAATTCTGTTCAGTTGCAACCGACGTTCTCTGAGCCTCTCTAGTTTCTGTGCAGGACACGTTTGTCTCTGCCGGTAACTGAACAACTTGATCTAAAAATAAGTTAACTTTTCAAGCCTTCATTTTCACTTTCTAGTGTCGTCACTTTGTTTTTATAACAACTGTTGTCTCAAATTCTTCTGTGATTTGTCTTACTATTTTTTCCACCAACTCATCCAGCATTTATCTTAATGTGTCTGTGGTAAATGTGATTTTTAAAAACTGATTTTCCTTTTTATTTCACAGATTAAATCTCTAATTTATGTAGGGTACAAGGGGAAGAAGAAGAAGAAAAGCTAGATAATATTGATTTTGGACTTTTAGGTTTTCATGTACATAACACATTTAACACATGAGCTTGAGCTACACTATTTTTTATAACAACTACAAAATAAATTAATGTTGTGTCAAGACTCTCGAAGTACTAGATTCAAAACCACGTCTGAACAAACAAAATAACAACAGTATATAAAAAAACATGATTTCTTATTTTTTAACCTGCCAGGTATTGGAGTTTGAAATTACAAACACACTATTTTCGTTCTTTCAAACACACTGACCATAGACCTGGCTTTGGAGAGACCTGGTGCAGTAGGGTTCACTGACCAGAGGTAAAGGGTTCACCCTTGAGCTCAACCTTAAAATTTATAAGATCTCAGTTAATACTCTGAAATAAATGTAAGAAACACTTCCCCTTTTGTAGTAATTTGTGAATTCCCCTGGAGCACAATCTAAGCTTCTTGTCACTTTTAAAGTCACAACTAGAAGTATTTCTGCATAAAATTTGGTATAAATGAGTGTGACAAAAGTGAGTCTACAAGCCTTCACTATACCAAAAATAAATAAGACTATACAGTTTTATTTACTTAATTGGACCCTTTAGGAAATTACTTGCATGATGTTAATAAATGATGATACCCCATCGCTAATGTTAAAAATATTTGAATTGGTGCGTAATGAAACCTTAATCACTTGTATATGTCACGACAACTGATATGTGTACCACATTTCAAGATGATCAGTTTCGCTCGTTCTTTAGACATCTGCGGACACATATACAAGTTTAAAAATGTGGAATAGTTAAGATCTACTTTTTTTTCAACTACCATATGCATTTTAAGATGTAATTCCATGTATCATTATACGTAAAAATGTCGCCCTTCTCTTGTGGTCCATACCAAGGAAAAACTGAAACAATGCTTAAACAGTCCTCAACAGTACTGAGAGCTTAATAGAAGCTCCACTAATATATGGCTTTTTTATATGATTATTTAGGTACTTAGCAATAATTCATGAAGTTTTTTCGGGGTAACGGGGGACACATGACACCACACTGCATAGAATCATTTTCATAAGATTTCGAATTCACTGGTGAGGGATTGTGACTAAAGAAATCCTTTCCCCACAATGCACTGGAGCTTCTACAACAGTAACGTTGGTATACATGTGGTGAAAGGGTCATGTATTCCTTTGCAATATGTTGGATATAAACGTTTTTAGCCAAGTGACATGAATATTGATGATTTCTTTTTGGGACAAAAGTAATATTTGTAGGCATGCGCATGCTGAAAGTAGACAAGTGTTTCCTTGAATTGTGGCGAATATTTATTTTGAAGTTTGACAACTGAGACAAGAATTCCGACCCTTTCCACAATCCTCAACTGGAAGAGGCTCCTTTGAATAGAAAGTACCTCTTGTTAAAGGGTGGTGCAATGTCAGGTGCTGTGACAAGTGTGACTAATGCAGTGGACTGTGTAAAGCAAAATGGACACAGCACGCTGTTGTATTACAATAACGCAAACAAACTAGGGTAATTTCGATTTATATGCAGAATAAAGAAGCCAACACAATGAATAGTTGATTATATAATCAAGAAAAAATGAATAAATTTTTGGCCAGATCGATATTTTTGAGTATTTTGTAAATCAACACAAACATTGGAATGCGGCAAAAGAATCATCTGGTCTTCTTCAAGGGTTTATCTTTAAACACAGTTTTGTAGAAATTCAATGATTGAGATCTTTCTGACACTGATCTCGGACTCATACAATCACCTACTTGCACAAACCCTGGCGTTCAAATTACCTAATGCCACCTGCGTTGTAGCAGATAATAAAAAAAAGGGGCAAAATACTTTACCGGGACATAATATAAGCTTAATCAGTCTGCCAAAATTGATCGATTTCTTAATAATATAATTCCTAAATCAGGCAAATAACTGCTTTGCAACAATGTCATATCACTTGACTTGAAGTACACGGGTCGTTTTATCGGCGTCTACCTCAGTATTAGCCATCGATCATCACGTCTTATCAAAGTTTATAATATAGCCCGTGACTTTTAAACTGAAGAGTTTACATAAATTAAACCACTGAAGCATATACGTCTATAAAAGGTGTGTGTCTAGTGAGCCTTGTATATATAGCATTCAGGGGAGAAGGTAAGCAGTCATGTGGATGTAAAACATGTAGCGTTACAGTCAATAATCTGCTAGATATGACATTTAATTAATATTTATGTATTCTTTTTGGAAATTGTAACTAACTAACTAAATTGTGATTGTTTTATTCCTCATAATATCTCAAAAGTGTTGCATAAGTACTCCATAGCAACCTTATTGTAGTAGAGTAAAGACACAGTGTTAAAGAATATCTTATATTTCAGGTTCTTATTTCAACATCGTTTTTATACGGCTTTTATGTGGAGTAAAGCGCATTGCCTTACTATTTGTAAATTCATAGTATACTCTTTTGTTAAGCGCATGTATCTTAACAACCATACACTGCAGCCTGTTTGATGCAACTGATTATTTACTTAAAGTTGAAAGAGACTAAATGAGAAAACTAATCGAACTCCGGGTACGAGTTACTGGTGGCCCTTTAGTTCATAAGGTTTGAACGATTTGACCTGTTAATTTTTTTTCAAGGACTAATTTCATGGTCAGTTTGATAGGAAACCAGTGACCTTTACGGGTACACACAAATAATGAAGCAATTTCGATAGTTATGATGACCTTGACCTCTGACTGATTTGACAAGCTCAGACAGGCCTTGAAGGTTAACTGAGAGCCACCTTTCCTGAAATTGTGGCAGAGGCTATCAAACAGGAAGTCATTTGCAGATTCTTAAGATGTTTTTATTTGAGTGATTACTCAGCCATGACTTCGAACCCTCCATTCAGGTGGAATTTTCAATTTCTTTAATGTAATGTCATGATCTCGAAATGTTATCTCGACATCTCGAGATAATTTTTTTCTGTGTCTTAAATCAGCCACCGTATATTGAAGAGTAGCAAGGAAAGTTTTTTTTTCGGTGATACTGGTCTTGGACTGGTTTTTACCAGAAACAATAAGCCCCGAGGGATAATCGATATACATGTATACCAACCATGCACTTTTCAAAGCAAGTGCTTCAAAATTGTGTCCTGTAGAGCGCGGAAAAACAAACAGACGGGCATACGAACTGACCAATTACAGTGGACCCACGTGCGTGTACCTGGTCTTCAAACATACGAAGAATCCAATTATCTATAGAGCAAGGCGTTTATTCGAATATGTGATCACCATAAACCAAACCTCGCCTATTTATCCCACCTGCCTTCGTCACCGTACTGTCTTTATTTTGGTGGAGGTAACCGCCTCCATTTCAATTAATGTTAACTTAACTACGTATATTTACGTCTGAAGAATTCCATTCCTGTTTCCGGTTTCGGACTTCGTGACAGGGTAGTATCACACACTTCCTCTCATTTTATATCCTCGCGTCAACAGGGCCCGGTGACTTCTGTACCTGCGGGCCCTGGGTGCGTGATCGTCCTCATTGCTGGGTCATACCACCGAGGAACTCCGAAAGGCGCACTCGTTTGTGAGTGAAACACGGGCGTTGGGGACGACCTTCCCATTTAGCCTTCAGAGCGCTCACCTATGGTGGTGGCGACCGTGAAAAATCTCACCGCCTCGGCTGACATTCGAACTCAAGATATCCTGGCCTTGAGCCCAGTGCTCTACCCCTGAGCCACAGAAGTCGTCGATTCTTGTCGATTTAATAGGGGCGTCTCAACATACCCAGGATGGCGCCTCTTTCATTATCATGGTTGGTTGCAAAACACTACCTTATAATTCCGGACATACATTGCAGTAATATTGCAATCTAGAAGTAACTGGGTCCATAAAATTAACATCTTTGTCAGATTATAGCAATGACGAGTTCTTTCAAATGAACGGTCACTCATAGGGCTAAAAACCAAACTTGATATGACAATGTGCAGATAAATAAAGTAAAATGTATTTTTTAATTAGACATTAAAATCCTCAAATTAAATGACTTTCGTCTAATGGGAATTTTTTTGGGACTTTCGACATGTTATTCTCCAGCATTTTCAGAGTATTACACAGTTGTTTTCCCTTTCTGTTGCAATTTGATCCTTGTTCAACCCTATTGTTTACCAGATTATACCAAATAGCTTTGTGTTATATTCCTGTACCTTCCATATTATTTCAAATGTTAATAAACGTTCTGCTGCAAAGTTCAAGAGAAATAAATAGCGACGATTTGTATAACCATCCGTTTAACCTGACCCTTAAAAATGATTAACATTTAACACACAGCTGATATGTAACTTTTGCTAAGATGGTTATAAGATATCTCCTACTGAACCACATAGTTCAATCAGCTAACTATGGTAAAAAAGATATCTGTAGATATCTAATGATGTAATGTTAACATATGTGAATGTGCCTAGCTGACATTCTAAAATCCGGACTATGTTCGGGATCTACACCAAAGTAAAATCGATTCATCACTGGCATACTACCGAAATCTCCTGAAAATGTCACGTTATTCCGTTAAAGATTGCGGGAGTTATGTTGTGGACAAACACACAAACAAACGATCGGGAATGAAAGCATATCCTCTCGGCCTGAAGGAAGCAAATATAATCATTATAGAAAAGGCAGAAGAAAGTCGATTTTGAAAAAGGAGGCTTGCGGATATCTATACGTTACTTGTTTGACGCTTCGGTTCAAAATATTGGACTTAACGCAAGTAAAGAATATTACTGCTGTGCGGCAGTACTGTGCAGCCATACCTCAGTGGCTGTCTGAACAAGAGCGACGTAATACTACAACTGGCTTGCGTCTAATTAGTACGTATACGCTGATTTAAGCTTGTCATACAAACAGGAAAAATGTTTGAAACTCTACAGTACTGTAAAAAAATGTTTTATATAAATAAACTATGTCGGTAGTGTAATGTGGTAACTTACCTAAAAATCAAGGACTGGCTCACATAATATTCAGAGGAAGAAGCGTTTGTGGTTTTTATAGGTAACCCAACTACAAACACGAAGCTGTTTTAATAAGGCGACCCAAAAACAAGTGTCACGAGGTCAGCTATTTAGGGCGAAACATTTCAATGTGAACTTTCTAGACTAATGCACGTGTACTTAACCATTTGCAATTATGAGGCAACCGATGTTAATCACACTCGGAAGACAAGTTTTATATGTTTGTTTCAGAAGGTTCTTATGAAATTGTAAGTTCATACAATGAATGTTTGTACAAGGTGCGCGTGTTGTTGATATACCCTGTAGCGACATACACCAGCTATCATCCATTCCCCCGTTCATTATTTATATAAGCTTAATTTACAGCGCGTGATGAAATTCAAATTCCGGGTCCAAATAAAATCATATGTTATTCTACATAATTGCTTGTTACTCACACACGCTTACTCATACACAAATATATGTATTAATAAGGTACTATATATATATATATATATATTGAATATATATACTTGACTCTAATGACTTGTTCCAATATACGGTGTGGGAATCTCCACGTGATTTTTTAACGAGCCAAAAGAATTATGGGTTAGATGGAATCATAGTACATAGTACCCCTGGGTCCTACAAATACATTGTTCTGACAAACTGGGTCATTTGTAATTTTAAAATGATTGTGAATGAGCAACGTTAATACTAGTATTATTATTCTTGAACGAGAATTTAGATCTGAAGTAATAAATAAATGTATCTTGCCAGAACCGTATACACTATTGCCACGCTAGCAACAACGGTTATGGAAGCATAAGCAGGCAGTCACGTGACTGAAAATACATTCACCTGATAAGTCAATTTTGTATATATTGTTAGTAAATTCCAAACATGGGGCAAAATTCTATTAAATGCACGATCATTTTAAATAAGAGATAAGCTTAATTAATTAATTAAAAACTCACTTGTAAAATTGTCTATAAGTATGTCTTGTTTTTATCAAACTAGAGTCAAATTGTTATTTTAGAATAAGAAGTGAAGTACATATGGACGATTATTTTTATGAGAAAATGGGGAGAGTATAAGGTGATAATAACGATTCAGGCAAAATTCACATTTGTAACAGAATGTATCAGAAGCAATAAATTCCACTATAAGATGTTTCTACTAATTTTGTAACTGTGGAATTGTCAGGTTTGTTAATTTGTTACCAATGGTAGGAAATTATCTGAACAACATTTTATTTAAGCATAATTTATGGAACAGGTTAATTTTACACAAGAATGAAAATACATTGTGTATTCGTCAAAATTAGTCAGTCTCATATATAAAATATTACCTCACTTTTAACACCGATTGTTTTACATATACAATCCATATATGCTAAAAGTGGCCGGATATCCCTATTTTAAAGTGGTATCTAACATAAACATAGAAAAGACAAACTCGCTTCTGATGCTGTTGGAGGACCGAAAAGCACGACACCTATGTATAGGATCTAAAAATTTAAAAATGTACGAAATCTAATCATAAAATCTGAACAGACACACTTTTTACATAACCTATCAATATATTGGACGTAAAATAAAAAAAAAAATATGTACGCCAGTTTAAAAGGTACTTCTTTGCAGTATTTAAACATAAATGAAAATTAGCTGGCTTATGGGCACGTGAACTATTTGTTTGATGATCAGCATCGCCGACGCCAAACGACGTCGTATACGGGATTTGAATCTGAGTTGTAAATAGTGAAAATAACAAAAAGAAAAATGAAATGTCCAAAGCACATTTAAATTACGCAGGCATCATTAATATCTCGTGGACCTAACATATTAATATCTTGCCTCTCTAACCAAACGTGATGGCAGGCAAAACCTAAGAAGGCTATTGAACTGTGTGCCATAGTGTGTGCTGTCCGAATATAGAAAGCCAAATCACATAGTCGATTTAATCATTATCCATAAAATAACTGCTAAAACCTAATAAAAGTTATGAAATATTTTGCAAGAGATCTGTTACATATAAACCAATGTTTCTTACAAGTGAAAGCAGCTTTTAATAACGGCAAAGCAGAGATAAACATGAAAAGTATTTATAGTTGGGAAACGTATTATTCTTTATATAAATCACAGAGAATAGGTTTTTCAGCAACAGGTAATAAAATAATCAGTCACCATATCAGTCATGAAACATCTGAACCATTTAAGGACGTTTTTATATGCCATTTGTACCCGTAATAATGATGCGATATTATATCAACTTACATTTTGTTTAGCACTTTATATTATTTATCAATATTGAAATACAAACTAAATGTTTCACAATCTAGGTCTTTAACGGTGATAGTTGCTTTATAGCAGCTTGTGATCTTCAACGGAAACGGTAATAGAACACAGATGAAGGCCACACCAAGGCAAGCTAAGATAACACCGGAGATAAGCAGCCGATTATTGATGCCGTTGATGTACATCTCGGCGAGGGGGCCAAGTAACATGTGGGCCGAGATCACGGACACCAAGATGGATATTGAAACTGGCATTAGAGAAAGCTTTCTAGCTCCCATTAGGTATTCTCCTGTAACGAAGATAGTAATGACAATAATATACCGAACTGTTGTCAGGTATATCGTGGGCTTAACTATCTAAAGCATCGAGGCCATTGATACAAGTTTTTATTTAAAAAAAAAAACTGATTTAGCTAAAACTGACATAACAATATCTATCTAAATGTTTGTTGGCCAAATAAATAAGCATGTCCTGCTTGTAACGGAGCCTTATCGTTCGTGTGATATATCCGATACAATAAAAAGAACTAAAAGACAACTTTGTAAGTTGACCAGGATAAAAAAACAGGTCAGATTTGAGCAGCCCCAAGCCTTGGTAAAAAAAGTTAATTAAAGCTATCTTTTCAGAAGGCAATCTGCTTAGCATGTTTTCTGGATACCTATAGATGAGAGTACCTTCTGTATAGGCGTTATATGTATATGGGCTTAAGCGAGTTTCGGAACCAAGCTGTTCCTTTCTGCTACCTTGGTATTGCCTAAACTGAGGAGTTCAGCTTCAAAGTCAGATTCTACAGTCGTTCGTCCACCCCTCACAAGAAGTGTGGCTCAAGATGCAGGATACGATACGCATGTATGCCATGGGTGTATGTGTTTCTTCAAGTTAGGCCAAGCCGTCATCCTTGTAAAATAAAGATTATCCCCTTTCATAAATTTAAGCTAAAAAACGCCAATCCCGCCGCACACAGTCTGTTCATTTTGTTTATACAGTCGAACCTCTATAATGTGGGCACCATTTGTACTGGACCAAATTGCCCACTTAATAGAGGTGCGCACTTTATGGAAGTAATGGCCAGCACATAGAGTGCTGCCCCCTAGTATGATATATTGATATAATAACTCATGTTTTGAGATAACTAAATACACTTATTGCGCGTATCATCTCTCTTTATTTAATGAAGTTTTTCAGTGACGATTTTTTATCGAGACATTTGTTAGAAAATATGTATTTCATTACATAAAAGAACGCGAAAAAATAAGCACAATAAAAGAAAGCTGTGTGCAGATGGTCTATAAGATAGCAGAACTCTCTCTCTCTCTCTCTCTCTCTCTCTCTCTCTCGCTGTATATATATATCAATTTATTTATTTAATAATTTTTTATCTTATAATCACAGAATAGCAATGCAGCATGTGGCATTTAGCAAAGACAGCATGTCACTCATTTAAATACTATCATCTTATAAAATATTCTTTAATGCGATCAGTTGTTTGAGCTTATGTCAAATATTTTCTCTTTGAATTTAGGATTGACATGTTCACAAGTTAACAGTTACTGTGATAATGATACAGAATGGCAAATGTACAGTATGAATCATGTAACAACTGTTAAATAAACACAACCCTGATCTGGTGGGCATGTACCTTTGATTGGCCAGAGGGGCTGTGTTACCTCATCACAGAGTATTAATTGCATGAATGAGCAGGGCTTCCTTCCACTCTTGGCAGCCAAACAAACAAACATCAATTAATAGCACAGGGGTATCTAGTCTGAAGAGATCTTTGACTTGAGCGGGTGCAGGCATATAAATCTAATTAGTGTGCATGCATCCTCATCTTAGTCTTGAGTCAAATAGGTTATAATCACTATTATGCAATGTTCACTTGTACTCCTCTTAATCTTGTTCATTTGTTTTGACTGTTATTTTTAAATTTTATGAATATTATTATTAAATAAATGAGAACTAATATTATCTTAATAATTTAAAAAGCGCTAAAGAAGGCTTACAAAGTGGCTATAAGGGGATAGTATTACACGGTCTTAAATGTTTTTATCTAAATTCTGCCACCAAGTACATCTTCATGCTTGAGACACCATATATCACATAGGTTCAAAGCTTCCATGACAGTAGCTATTCTGTTGACAGAATTCAGTTCAACAGTGGTCCTTCCTCCAGCGGCGGCATGTTCTGATGGATCAACATCAGAATCCCCCGCCCCCCCCCCCCCTAGCATATAACGTTACCCATAAATTTCACATTATACAATGATGTATCTTCTAGAAAGACCTATAGATTTATTTATTTCTCTGAATTCCTTATTCTTTCATAATAGTGTAACTACAGCACAAGACTTCGCATTCCTATGTGAAAAATACGTTATACTTCGCCACACATTAGACCATGCATTCTCTTTCAGTTTTGTATAGTAGCATTCTTGTAAAAAGCTTACACCATTATAAGCATTGTGTTTAACTAGCCATTAAACAGTCTTCTCTTTACATAATATGTGTAAATTTTATTTTCGTATTCCCCTGGCATTAAATGAGAGGACATGGAAATCAATATTATCTGCCATAAAAATAACTAGTTATAATTGTAATAAAACATTTTTATTCTTGAGGTTAGTTATAGCATAAAGATTTCTGATTTATCCGATCATGCACCGTAATCATTAGTGTAACATTAAGCTTAAAGGCATTCATATCAACAATCACAATAACATAACACAACATACAGGAGGAGAAAACCATGTGGTCATTTTCCTTGCCTGGCTTTATATTAATGCTCATATTACAATATCATGCACTCGTAATTACCTATCCCTAAGATTGTCCGTATCTGATCTGGTTAATTCCTCCTTTTAAATCTTTTATGTAAAACTTCCCATCCCAAGTCCATGCCTCTTTTATTCTTTGATCATTTTTAACTCTGTTGTATAGTTCATAAAGCTCTTTAATTATTACTACTACAAATCATTAACTATTACTACCTTTGTTCTTTGTACTTTCTCCTTTCCTTCATTACTATTTCTTTAACCTCTCTTTTCTGATAATTAAACATAATTGCAATGGACCCTTTTCCAGGAGCAGCATTATTTTCAGTATATTTTCTTTCAGTTTTAACCCTAAGCTTTTCTTTGCATAACTTTTGCACAATTTGTTTGCAGTTTTCTACTCCCACTTCATCTTAAACCCCCTCCCCAATATCTAAATATCTAATATTTAATTTCTGGAATACTGTTCAGTTGCAACCGACGTTCTCTGAGCCTCTCTAGTTTCTGTGCAGGACATGTTTGTCTTTGCCGGTAACTGAACAACTTGATCTGAAAATAAGATAATTTTTCAAGCATTCATTTTCACTTTCTAATGTCGTCACTTTGTTTTCTAACAACTGTTGTCTCAATTCTTGTGTGATTTGTCTTACTATTTGTTCCACCAACTCATCCAGCATTTATCTTAATGTGTCTGTGGTAAATGTGATTTTTAAAAACTGATTTTCTTTTTTATTTCACAGATTCAATCTCTTTAATTTATGTGGGGTGCAAGGGGAAGAAGAAGAGCTAGATAATATTGATTTTGGACTTTTAGGTTGTCATGTACATAACACAGAAAACACATGAGCTTGAGCTACACAGTTTTTTATAACAACTACAAAATAAATCAATGTTGTGTCAAGACTCTCGAAGTACTAGATTCAAAACCACGTCTGAACAAACAAAATAACAACAGTTTATAACAAATCATGATTCCTTATGTTTTAACCTGCCAGGCATTGGAGTTTGAAATTACAAACACATTATTTTCGTTCTTTCAAACACACTGACCATAGACCTGGCTTTGGAGAGACCTGGTGCAGTAGGGTTCACTGACGAGAGGTAAAGGGTTCACCCTTGAGCTCAACCTTAAAATTTATAAGATCTCAGTTTATACTCTGAAATAAATGTAAGAAACACTTCCCCTTTTTGTAGTAATTTGTGAATTCCCCTGGAGCACAATCTAAGCTTCATGTCACTTTTAAAGTCACAACTAGAAGTATTTCTGCATAAAATTTGGTATAAATGAGTGTGACAAAAGTGAGTCTGCAAGCCTTCACTATACCAAAAATAAATAAGACTATACATTTTTATATACTTAATTGGACCCATTAGGAAATTACTTGCATGATGTTAATAAATGATGATACCCCATCGCTAATGTTAAAAATGTTTGAATTGGTGCGTAATGAAACCATAGTCACTTGTATATGTCACGACAACTATATTGTGTACCAAATTTCAAGATGATCAGTTTCACTCGTTCTTTAGACATCTGCGGACACATATACAAGTTTAAAAATGTGGAATCGTTAATATCTACTTTTTTATCAACTACCATATGCATTTTAAGATGTAATTCCATGTATCATTATACTTAAAAGTGTCGCCCTTCTCTTGTGGTCCATACTAAGGAAAAACTAAAACAATGCTTAAACAGTCCTCAACAGTACTGAGAGCTTTATAGAAGCTCCACTAATATATGGCTTTTTTATATGGTTATTTAGGTACTTAGCAATAATTAATGAAGTTCCTTTGGGGGGGGGGGGGGGGCGGGGGACACATGACACCACACTGCATAGAATCATTTTCATAAGATTTCGAATTCACTGGCAAGGGATTGTGACTAGAGAAATCCTTTCCCCACAATGCACTGGAGCTTCTACTACAGTAACGTAGGTAAACATGTAGTGAAAGGGTCATGTATTCCTTTGCAATATGTTGGATATGAACGTTTTTAGCTAAGTGACATTAATATTGATGATTTCTTTTTGGACAAAAGTAATATTTGTAAGCATGCGCATGCTGAAAGTAGACAAGTGTTTCCTTGAATTGTGGCGAATATTTATTTTGAAGTTTGACAACTGAGACAAGAATTCCGACCATTTCCACAATCCTCAACTGGAAGAGGCTCCTTTGAATAGAAAGTACCTCTTGTTAAAGGGTGGTGCAATGTCAGGTGCTGTGACAAGTGTGACTAATGCAGTGGACTGTGTAGTGCAAAATGGACACAGAACGCTGTTGTATTACAATAATGCAAACAAACTAGGGTAATTTTGATTTATATGCAGAATAAAGAAGCCAACACAATGAATAGTTGATTATATAATCTAGAAAAAATGATTAAATTTTTGGCCAGATCGATATTTTTGAGTATTTTGTATATCAACACAAACATTTGAATGCGGGAAAAAGAATCATCTGGTCTTCTTCAAGGGTTTATCCTTAAACGCAGTTTTATAGAAATTCAATGATGGAGATCTTTCTGACACTGATCTCGGACTCATACAATCACCTACTTGCACAAACCCTGTCCAATTACCTAACGCCACCTGCATTGAAGCAGATAATATAAAAAGGGGCAAATAACTTTACCGGGAAAAATATAAGCTTAAGAAGTCTGCCAAAATTGATCGATTTCTTAATAATATAATTCCTAAATCAGGCAAATAACTGCTTTGCAACAATGTCATATCACTTGACTTTAAGTACACGGGTCGTTTTATCGGCGTCTACCTCAGTATTAGCCATCGATCATCACGTCTTATGAAAGTTTATAATATAACCCGTAACTTTTAAACTCAAGAGTTTACATAAATTAAACCACTGAAGCATATACGTCTTTAAAAGGTGTTTGTCTAGTGAGCCTTGTATATTTGACAGTTTAGTTATCCATTTGAAGTGTTTAAACCAATAGTATTCAGGGAAGAAGGTAAGCAGTCATGTGGATGTAAAACATGTAGTGTTACTGTCAATAATCTGCTATATATGACATTTCATTAATATTTATGTATTCTTTTTGAAAATTGTAACTTACTAACTAAATTGTGATTGTTTTATTCCTCATAATATCTCAAAAGTGTTGCATAAGTACTCGATAGCAACCTTATTGTAGTAGAGTAAAGACACCGTGTTAAAGAATATCTTATATTTCAGGTTCTTATTTCAACATCGTTTTTAGACGGCTTTTATGTGGAATAAAGCGCATTGCCTTACTATTTGTAAATTCATAGTATACTCTTTTGTTAAGCGCATGTATCTCAACAACCATACACTGCAGCTTGTTTGATGCAACTGATTATTTACTTAAAGTTAAAAGAGACTAAATGAGAAAACTAATCGAACTCCGGGTACGAGTTACTGGTGGCCCTTTAGTTGATGAGGTTTGAAAGATTTGACCTGTTAATTTTTTTTCAAGGACTAATTTCATGGTCAGTTTGATAGGAAACCCGTGACCTTTACGGGTACACACAAATAATGAAACAATTTCGATAGTTATGATGACCTTGACCTCTGACTGATTTGACAAGCTCAGACAGGCCTTGAAGGTTAACTGAGAGCCACCTTTCCTGAAATTGCGCAGAGGCTATCAAACAGGAGGTCATTTGCAGATTCTTAAGATGTTTTTATTTGAGTGATTACTCAGCCATGACTTCGAATCCTCCATTCAGGTGGAATTTTCATTTTCTTTAATGTAATGTCATGATCTCGAAATGTTATCTCGAGATAATTTTTTTCTGTGTCTTAAATCAGCCACCATATCTTGAAGAGTAGCAAGGAAAGTTTTTTTTTCGGTGATACTGGTCTTGGACCGGTTTTTACCAGAAACAATAAGCCCCAAGGGATAATCGATATACATGTATACCAACCATGCACTTTTCAAAGCGAGTGCTTCAATATGTGTCCTGTAGAGCGCGGACAAACAAACAGACGGGCATACGAACTTACCAATTAGAGGGGACCCACATGTGCGTGTACCTGGTCTTCAAACATACGAAGAATCCAATTATCTATAGAGCAAGGCGTTTATTCGAATATGTGATCACCATAAACCAAACCTCGCCTATTTATCCCACCTGCCTTCGTCTCCCGTACTGTCTTTATTTTGGTGGAAGTAACTGCCTCCATTTTAATAAATGTTAACTTAACTACGTATATTTACGTCTGAAGAATTCCATTCCTGTTTCCGGTTTCGGACTTCGTGACAGGGTAGTATCACACGCTTCCTCTCATTTTATATCCTCGCGTCAACAGGGCCCGGTGACTTCTGTACCTGCGGGCCCTGGGTGCGTAATCGTCCTCATTGCTGGGTCATACCACCGAGGAACTCCGAAAGGCGCACTCGTTTGTGAGTGAAACACGGGCGTTGGGGACGACCTTCCCATTCTGCCTGCAGAGCGCTCAACTATGGTGGTGGCGACCGTGAAAAATCTCATCGCCTCTGCTGACATTCGAACTCAAGATATCCTGGCCTTGAGTCCAGTGCTCTACCCCTGAGCCACAGAAGTCGTCGATTCTTGTCGATTTAATAGGGGCGTCTCAACATACCCAGGATGGCGCCTCTTTCATTATCATTTCGTTTCTTCTCTAAAAAACTAATCGGGGAAAATTATCTGGACGGATGCGAATAACTAGGGAAGCTAGCACACATGCGGTTCTGTAGATCTTCTAAGAGACTTGTTTGAAGCAATACGGTATGATTATGCGAATATTTTAGGTATATTGCTCATAAATAGGCCTTGAGTCTAGGTCAAAGATCATTCTTAAAATGGAGTTTCGATTGAAATAAAGTTTTGGGTTTGCTTTTGGTTATTTGTGGTACCAATGTTTGGTTGCTAAACATTACTTATAATTTCCGACATACATTGCAGTAATATTGGTATCTAGAAGTAACCTGGTCCATGAAATTTACATCTTTGTCAGATGTTATTATGTTATTCTTCAGCATTTTCTGAGTGTTACACATTTGTTTTCAATTTCTGTTGCGTTTTGATCCCTGTTCAACCCTTTTTTTACCTGATTATACCAAATAGCTTTGTGTTATATTCCTGTACCTTCGAGAATATTTCAAATGTCAATAAACGTTCTGCTGCAAAGTTCAAGAGAAATAAATAGCGACGATTTGTATAACCATCCGTTTAACCTGACCCTTAAAAATGATTAACATTTAACACACAGCTGATATGTAACTGTTGCTAAGATGGTTATATCTCCTACTGCACCACATAGTTCAATCAGCTAACTATGGTAAAAAAGATATCTGTATTATAATGATGTAATGTTAACATATGTGAATGTGCCTAGCTGACATTCTAATATCCTGACTATGTTCCGGATCTACACCAAAGTAAAATCGATTCATCACTGGCATACTACCGAAATCTCCTGAAAATGTCACGTTATTCCGTTAAAGATTGCGGGAGTTATGTTGTGGAAAAACACACAAACAAACGATCGGGAATGAAAGCATATCCTCTCGGCCTGAAGGAAGCAAATATAATTATTATAGAAAAAGCAGAAGAAAGTCGATTTTGAAAAAGGAGGCTTGCGGATATCTATACGTTACTTGTTTGACGCTTCGGTTCAAAATATTGGACTTAACGCAAGTAAAGAATATTAGTGCTGTGCGGCAGGACTGTGCAGCCATAACTCAGTGGCTGTCTGAACAAGAGCGACGTAATACTACAACTGGCTTGCGTCTAATTAGTACGTATACGCTGATTTAAGCTTGTCATACAAACAGGAAAAAATGTTTGAAACTCTACAGTACTGTAAAAAATGTTTTATATAAATAAACTATGTCGGTGGTGTAATGTGGTAACTTACCTAAAAATCAAGGACTGGCTCACATAATATTCAGAAGAAGAAGCGTTTGTGGTTTTTATAGGTAACCCAACTACAAACACGAAGCTGTTTTAATCAGGCGACCCAAAAACAAATGTCATGAGGTCAGCTATTTAGGGCGAAACATTTCAATGTGAACTTTCTAGACTAATGCACGTGTACTTAAACATTTGCAATTATGAGGCAACCGATGTTAATCACACTCGGAAGACAAGTTTTTATATGTTTGTTTCAGAAGGTTCTTATGAAATTGTATTTTACAAGGTGCGCGTGTTGTTGATATACCCTGTAGCGACATACACCAGCTATCACCCATTCCCCTGTTCATTATTTATATAAGCTTAATTGATCTGTTTACAGCGCGTGATGAAATTCAAATTCCGGGTCCAAATTAAATCATACGTTATTCTACATAATTGCTTGTTACTCACACACGCTTGCACACACACAAATATATGTATTAATAAGGTACTATATATATAAACATATATATATATATGTATATATATATATATATATATATAGAATATATATACTTGACTCTAATGATTTGTTCGAATATACGGTGTGGGAATCTCCACGTGATTTTTTAACGAGCCAAAAGTATTATGTGTTAGATGGAATCATAGTACATATTACCCCTGGGTTCTACAAATACATTGTTCTGACAAACTGGGTCATTTGTAATTTTAAAATGTTTGTGAATGAGCAACGTTAATACTAGTATTATTATTCTTGAACGAGAATTTTGATCTGAAGTAATAAATAAATGTATCTTGCCAGAACCGTATGCACTATTGCCACGCTAGCAACAACGGTTATGGAAGCATAAGTAGGCAGTCACGTGACTGAAAATACATTCACCTGATAAGTCAATTTTTTATATATTGTAAGTAAATTCCAAACATGGGGCAAAATTCTATTAAATGCACGATCATTTTAAATAAGAGATCAGCTTAATTAATTAATTAAAAACTCACTTGTAAAATTGTCTATAAGTATGTCTTGTTTTTATCAAACTAGAGTCAAATTGTTATTTTAGAATAAGAAGTGAAATACATATGGACGAATATTTTTTGGAGAAAATGGGGAGAATATTAGGTGATAATAACGATTCAGGCAAAATTCACATTTGTAACAGAATGTATCAGAAGCAATAAATTCCACTATCAGAAGTTTCTACTAATGTTGTAACTGTGGATTTGTCAGGTTTGTTAATTTGTTACCAATGGTAGGAAATTATCTTAACAACATTTTATTTAAGCATAATTTATGCAACAGGTTAATTTTACACAAGAATGAAAGTACATTGTGTATTAGTCAAAATTAGTCAGTCTCATATATAAAATATTACCTCACTTTTAACACGGATTGTTTTACATATACAATCCATATATGCTAATAGTGGCCGGATATGCCTATTTTAAAGTGGTATCTAACATAAACATAGAAAAGCGAAACTCGCTTCTAATGCTGTTCTAGGACCGAAAAGCACGACACCTATGTACAGAATCTAAAAATTTAAAAATGTACGAAATCTAATCATAAAATCTGAACAGACACACTTTTTACATAACCTATCAATATAATGGACGTAAAATAAAAAAAAATATGTACGCCAGTTCAAAAGGTACTTCTTTGCAGTATCTAAACATAAATGAAAATTAGCTGGCTTACGGGCACGTGAACTACTTGTTTGATGATCAGCATCGCCGACACCAAACGACGTCGTATACGGGATTTGAATCTGAGTTGTAAATAGTGAAAATAACAACAAGAAAAATGAAATGTCCAAATCACATTTAAATTACGCAGGCATCATTAATATCCCATTAATATCTTGCCTCTCTAACGAAACGTGATGGCAGGCAAAACCTGAGAAGTCTATTGAACTGTGTGCTATATAGTGTGTGCTGTCCGAATATAGAAAGCCAAATCACATTGTCGATTTAATCAATATCCATAAAATAACTGCTAAAACCTAATAAAAGTTATGAAATATTTTGCAAGAGATCTGTTACATATAAACCAATGTTTCTTACAAGTGAAAGCAGCTTTTATTAACGGCAAAGCAGAGATAAACATGAAAAATACTTATAGTTGGGAAACGTATTATTCTTTATATAAATCGCAGAGAACAGGTTTTTCAGTAACAGGTAATAAAATAATCAGTCACCATATCAGAGATGAAACATCTGTCCCATTTAAGGACGTTTTGATATGCCATTTGTACCCGTAATAATGATGCGATATTATATCAACTTACATTTTGTTTAGCACATTATATTATTTATCAATATTGAAATATGAACTAAATGTTTCACAATCTAGGTCTTGATCGGTGATAGTTGCTTCATAGCAGCTTGTGATCTTCAACGGAAACGGTAATGGAACACAGATGAAGGCCACACAAAGGGAAGCTGAGATAACACCGGAGATAAGCAGCCGATAATAGATGCCGTTGGTGTACATCTCGGCGGGGTCGCCAAGTAACATGTGGGCCGAGATCACGGACACCAAGATGGATATTGAAACTGGCATTAGAGAAAGCTTTCTAGCTCCCATTAGGTATTCTCCTGTAACGAAGATAGTAATGACAATAATATACCGAACTGTTGTTCGGTATTTCGTGGGCTTAACTATCTAAAGCATAGAGGCCATTGATACAAGTTTTTATTTAAAAAAAAACGTGATTTAGCTAAAACTGACATAACAATATCTATCTAAATGTTTGTTGGCCAAATAAATAAGCATGTCCTGCTTGTAACGGAGCCTTATCGTTCGCGTTATATATCCGATACAAAAAAAAAGAACTAAAAGACAAGTTGACCAGGATAAAAAAAGGTCAGATTTGAGCAGCCCCAAGCCATGGTAAAAAAAAAGGTTAATTAAAGCTATCTTTTCAGAAGGCAATCTGCTTGGCATGTTTTCTGGATACCTATAGGTGAGAGTACGTTCTGTATAGGCGTTATATGTAAATGGGCTTAAGCGAGTTTCGGAACCAAGCTGTTCCTTTCTGCTACCTTGGTATTGCCTAAACTGAGGAGTTCAGCTTCAAAGTCAGATTCTACAGTCGTTCGTCCACCCCTCACAAGAAGTGTGGCCCAAGTCGCAGGATACGATACGCATGTATGCCATGGCTGTATGTGTTTCTTCAAGTTAGGTCAAGCCGTGATCCTTGTTACTTAAAGATTATCCCCTTTCATAAATTTTAGCTAAAAAACGCCGATCCCGCCGCACACAGTCTGTTCATTTTGTTTATACAGTCGAACCTCTTTACTGTGGGCACCATTGGGACTGGACCAAAGTGCCCACTTTATAGAGGGGCGCACTTTATAGAAGTAATGTCCAGCACATAGAGTGCTGCCCCTTGTATGATATATTGCTATAATTACTCATGTTTTGAGATTACTAAATGCACTAAGTGCGCATATCATCTCTCTTTATTTAATGAAGTTTTTAAGTGACAATTTTTTATCGAGACATTTGTTAGAAAATATGTATTTCATTACATAAAAGTACGCACAAAAATTAAGCACAATAAAAGAAAGATGCGTGCAGACGGTCTATAAGATAGCAGAACTCTCTCTCTCTCTCGCTGTATATATATATAAATTAATTAATTTATTTATTATTTTTTATATCTTATAATCACAGAATAGCAACGCAGCATGTAGCATTTAGCAAAGACAGCATGTCACTCATTTAATTACTTTCATCTTATAAAAAAATTATTTAATGCGATCAGTTGTTGGAGCTAATGTCAAATATTTTCTCTTTGAATTTAGGGTTGACATGTTCACAAGTGAACAGTTACTGTGATAATGATACAGAATGGCAAATGTACAATATCAATCATGTAACAACTGTTATATAAACACTACCCTGATCTGGTGGGCATGTACCTTGACTGGTCAGAGGGCTGTGTTACCTCATCACAGAGTATTATTTGGATGAATGAGCAGGGCTTCCTTCCACTCTTGGTAGCCAAACAAACAAACATCAATTAATTAGCACATTCTAGTCTGAAGAGATCTCTGACTTGAGCGGGTGCAGGCATATTAATCTAATTAGTGTGCATGCAACCTAAGCTTAGTCTTGAGTCAAATAGATTATAATCACTATTATGCAATGTTAACTTGTACTCCTCTTAATCTTGTTCATTTGTTTTGACTGTTATTATTAAATTTTATGAATATTATTATTAAATAAATGAGAACTAATAATATCTTAATAATTTTAAGAGCGCTAAAGAAGGCTTACAAAGTTGCTATAAGGGGATAGTATTACACCGTCTTAAATGTTTTTATCTAAATTCTGCCACCAAGTACATCTTCATGCTTGAGACACCATCTATCACATAGGTTTAAAGCTTCCATTACAGTAGCTATTCTGTTGACAGAATTCAGTTAAACAGTGGTCCTTCCTCCAGCTGCGTCATGTTCTGATGGATCAACATCAGAGCCCCCCCCCCCCCCAAAAAAAAAAATCATATGTACATTTGTTTCCATAATCAGTTTTAAAATTTCGGTGAGGATAGTTTCATAAAAGTAAACCTGATGATTTTAATGGTTATGTGCATATATGTTTACAAGCAAATAACGTTACCAATAAATTTCACATTATACAATGATTTATCTTCTAGAAAGATCTATAGCTTTATTTATTTCTCTAAATTCCTTATTCGTTCACAGTAGTGTTACTACAGCACAAAACTTCGCATTCCCGTGTGAAAAATATGTAATACTTCGCCACACATTAGACCATGCATTCTCTTTCTGTTTTGTACAGTGGCATTCTTGTAAAAAGCTTACACCATTATAAGCATTGTGTTTAACTACCGAATAGTAAAACAGTCTTCTCTTTACATAATATGTTTAAAATTTTATTTTCGTATTCCCTTGACATTTAATGAGAGGACATCTGCCATAAAAATAACTAGTGATAATTGTAATAAAACATTTTTATTCTTGAGGGTAGTTATAGCATAAAGATTTCTGATTTATTCGATCATGCACCGTAATCATTAGTGTAACATTAAGTTTAAAGGAATTGATATCAACAATCGTAATAACATAACACATCATACAGGAGGAGAAAACCATACGGTCATTTTCCTTGCATGGCTTTATATTAATTCTCATATTACAATATCATGCACTCGTAATTACCTATCCCTAAAATTGTCTGGAATAGTGTTCAGTTGCAACCGTGATTCCCTGAGCCTCTCTAGCTTCTGTGCAGGACATGTTTGTCTCTGCCGGTAACTGAACAACTAGTTCTGATAATTATTTAACTTTTCAAGCCTTCATTTTCACTTTCTAGTGTCGTCTCTTTGCTTTCTAATAACTGTATTGTTGTCTCAAATTCTTCTGTGATTTGTCTTACTATTTTTCCACCAACTCATCCAGAATTTATCTTAATGTGTCTGTGGTAAATGTGATTTTAAAAAACTGATTTTCCTTTTCATTTCACAGATTAAATCTCTAATTTATATGGGGTACAAGGGGAAGAAGAAGAAGAAGAAGAGCTAGATACTATTGATTTTGGACTTTTAGGTTTTCATGTACATAACACAGAAAACACATGAGCTTGAGCTACACAGTTTTTTATAACAACTACAAAAGAAATTAATGTTGTATCAAGACTCTCAAAGTACTAGATTCAAAACCACTTCTGAACAAATAAAATAACAACATTATTTAAAAAATCATGATTCCTCATGTTTTAACCTGCCAGGCATTGGAGTTTGAAATTACAAACACATTATTTTCGTTCTTTCAAACACACACTGACCATGCATAGACCTGGCTTTGATGGGACCTGGTGCAGTAGGGTCCACCGACCAGACGTAAAAGGTTTACCCTTGAGCTCAACCTTAAAATTTGTAAGATCTCAGTTTATACTCTGAAATAAATGTAAGAAACACTTCCTGTTTTTGTTGTAATTTGTGAATTCCCCTGGAGCACAATCTAAGCTTCTTGTCACTTTTAAAGATACAACTAGAAGTATTTCTGCATCAAATTTGGTATAACTGAGTGTGACAAAAGTGAGTCTATTGGCCATAACTGAACAAAAAATAAATAAGACTATACATTTTTATATACTTAATTGTACCTATGAGGAAATTACTTACATGATGTTAATAAATGATGAAAACCCATCGCTAATGTTAAAATGTTATAATCCATGCGTAATGAAACCATAATCTGATCATTTGTATATGTCAAGATAACTGATTTGTGTGCCAAATTTCAAGACGATTAGTTTCACTCGTTCTTCAGACATCTGCGGACACATATACAAATATAAAAATGCGGAACAGTTAATATCTATTTTTTTCAACTACCACATGCATTTTAAGATATAATTCCATGTATCATTATACTTAAAAGTGTCGTCCTTCTTTTGTGGTCCATACTAAGGAAAAACTGAAACAATTCTTAAACATTCCCCAACTGTACTTAGAGCTTTATAGAGGCTCCATTAATATATGGCTTTTTATATGATTCTTAAGGTACTAAGCAATAATTTATGAAGTTTTTTTTTTTTGGGGGGGGGACGGGGGAAGCGTGACACCACAGTGCATAGAATCTTTTTCATAAGATTTCGAATTCACTGGTAAGGGATTGTTACTAAAGAAATCCTTTCCCCGCAATGCACTTTAGCTTCTACAGCAGTGGCGTAGGTATACATGTAGTGAAAGGGTCATGTATTCCTTTGCAATATGATGGATATGAACGTTTTCAGCCAAGTAACTATATATGGATAATTTGTGATTGGGACAACAGTAATATTTGTAAGCTGAATATAAACAAATATATAAATCAAGTGTTTTCTTGAATTGTGGCGAATATTTATTTTGAAGTTTGACAACTGAGACAAGAATTCCCGACCCTTTCTACAATCCTCAACTGGAACAGGCTCCTTTGAATAAAAATTACTTCTTGTTAAAGGGTGGGGCAACGTCAGGTGCTGTAACAAGAATGACAAATGCAATAGACGGAGTAGAGCAAAATGGACACAGCACGCTGTTGTATTACAATAACGCAAACAAACTAGGGTAATTTCGATTTATATGCAGATTAAAGAAGCCAACACAATGAATAGTTGATTATACAATCAGGAAAAAATGATTAAATTTTTGGCCGGATCGATATTTTTGAGTATTTTGTATAGCAACACAAACATGGGAATACAGCAAAAAGAATCATCTGGTCTTCTTCAAGGGTCTATCCTTAAACGCAGTTTTATAGAAATTCAATGATTGAGATCTTTCTGACACAGTTCTCGGACTCAATTACCTACTTGCACAAACCCTGGCGTTCAAATTACCTAACGCCACCTGTGTTGTAGTAGATAATATTAAAAAAAGGGCAAATTACTTTACTGGGGCACAACAAAAGCTTAATCAATCTGCCAAAATTGATCGATTTCTTAATAATATAATTCATAAATCAGGCAAATAACTGCTTTGCAACAATGTCATATCACTAGACTTGAAGTACACGGGTCGTTTTATCGGCGTCTACCTCAGTATTAGCCATCGATCATCACGTCTTATCAAAGTTTATTATATAACCCGTGACTTTTAAACCCAAGAGTTTACATAAATAAAACCACTGAAGCATATACGCCTTTAAAAGGTGTTTGTCTTGTGATCTTGTATATTTGACAGTTTAGGTATCCTCTCGTAGTGTTTAAACCAATAGCATTCAGGGGAGAAGGTAAGCAATCATGTGGATGTGAAACATGTAGCGTTACAGTCAATAATCAGCTAGATATGCTGAAAATTGTAACTAAATAACTAAATCGTGATTGATTTATTCCTCATAATATCTCAACAGTTTTGCATACGTACTCGATAGCAACATAATTATAAAAGAGTAAAGACACCGGCTGGTGTTAAAGAATATCTTATATTTCACGTTCTTATTTAAGCATAATTTTATACGGCTTTTATGCGGAATAAAGCGCATTGCCTTACTCTTTGTAAATTAATAGTACTTCTTAGTATCTGGGTATATTCTTTTGTAAAGCGTATGTATCTCAACAACCATACACTGCAACTTGTATGATGCAACCGATATATTTTTACTTAAAGTTCAAAGAGTCTAAACGAGAAAACTAGTCGAACTCCGGGTACGAGTTACTGGTGATTCTTTAGTTCATGACGTTTGAACGATTTGTCCTGTTAATTTTTTTCAAGGACTAATTTCATGGTCAGTTTGATTGGGAACCTGTGAGCTTCATGGGTACACAGAAATAATAAAGCAATTTTTATAGTTTTGTTGAGGATGACGTCTCACTGGTTTGACAAGCTCAGACAGGCCTTGACGGTTAACTGAGAGCAACCATTCCTCAAATTGTGGCAGAGGCTATCAAACATGATGTCATTTGCAGATTTTTCAGATTTTTTTATTTGAGTGATTACTCAGCCATGACTTCGGATCCTCCGTTCAGGTGGAAGTTTGAGTTCTTTTAGGCTTTTATAATGTAATGTCGAGATCTCGAAATGTTATCTCGAGATCTCGAGACAATTTTTTTCTGTGTCCTAAATCAGCCACCGTATCTTGAAGAGTAGCAAGGAAAGTTTTTTTTCGGTGATACTGGACTTGGACCGATTTTCACCAGAAACAATAAGCCCCGAGGGATAACCGATTTACCTGTATACCAACCGTGCACTTTTTAAAGCGAGTGCTCCAAAATTGTGTCCTGTAGAGCGCAGACAAACAAAGTGACGGGCATATGAGCGGACCAATTACTGTGAACCAACATAATCGTGTACCTGGTCTACAAATATATGAAGAATCTAATTTTCTATAGAGCATGGCGTTCATTCGAATATGTGATCACCATAACCCAAACCTCGCCTATTTATCTCTCCTGCCTTCGTCTCCCCTACTGTCTTTATTTTGCTGGAGTTAACCGCCTCCATTTCTTTTTAAATGTTAACTAATATACGTATATTTTCATCTGAAAAAAATCCATTCAGGTTTCCGGTATCGGACTTCGTGACAGGGTAGTATCACACGCTTTCTCTCATTTATATCGTGGCGTTAACAGGGCCCGGTAACTTCTGCACCTGCGGGCCAGGGTGCGTAATCGTCCTCATTGCTAGGTCATATCACCGAGGAAATCCGAAAGGCGCACTTGTTTGTGAGTGAAACACGGCCGTTGGAGACGACCTTCCCATTTTGCCTGCAGAGCGCTCACCCTGGGTGGGGGCCGACGGTGAAAAATCTCACCGCCTCGGCTGAAATTCGAACTCACGATCCTGGCTTTAAGTCCTGTCCTCTAACCTTGAGCCACAAAAGCCGTCGATTCTTGTCGATTTAATAAGGGCGTCTCCACATACCCAGGATGACGCCTCTTTCATTATCATTTCGCTTATTCTCTAAGAAACTAATAGGTAAAAACTATCTTGACAGATGCGAATAACTCGGGAAGCTAGCACACATGCGGTTCTGCAAATCTTCTAAGAGACTTATTTAAAGCAATACGGTATGATTAAGCGAATATTTTAGGTATATTGCTCATAAATAGGCCTGGAGTTTAGGTCAAAGATCATTCTATGAAATTGAGTTTCGATTGAAATAAAGTTTATGGTTTGCTATTGGCTATTTGTGGTACCAATGTTTGGTTGCTAAACATTACTTATAATTTCCGACATACATTGCAGTAATATTGGTATCTAGAAGTAACCTGGTCCATGAAATTAACATCTTTGTCAGATTATAGCAATGAAGAGACCTTTCAAATGAACGGTCACTCATAGGGCTTAATACCAGACTTAACATGACAAGGTGCAGATAAATAAAGTAAAATGTATTTGTAAATTAGACAGTTAAAATCATCTAATTAAATGACTTTCCCCTAATGGGACTTTTTGGGACTTTCGATATGTTATTCTTCAGCATTTTCTGAGTGTTACACATTTGTTTTCAATTTCTGTTGCGTTTTGATCCCTGTTCAACCCTGTTTTTTACCTGATTATACCAAATAGCTTTTGTTATATTCCTGTACCTTAACAGAATATTTCAAATGTTATTAAACGTTCTGCTGCAAAGTTCAAGAGAAATAAATAGCGACTATTTGTATAATCTTCAGTTTAACCTGACCCTTAAAAATGATTAACATTTAACACACAGCTGATATGTAACTGTTGCTATGATGGTTATACGATATCTCCTACTAAACCACATAGTTCAATCAGCTTACAATGTCAAAAAGATATCTGCATTCTAAATAATGTAATGTTAACATTTGTGAATGTGCCTCGCTGACATTCTAAAATCCGCTGACTATGTTCTGGATCTACACCAAAATAAAGTCGATTTTTCAATGGCCTATTACAGAAATCCCCTGAAAATGTCACGTTATTCCGTTAAAGATTGCGACAACCACACAAACATACGATTGGAATGAAAGCATACCCTCTCCGCCTGAAGGAAGCAAATATAATGAATTTATAAATAAAGCAGAAGAAAGTCGATTTTGAAAAAGGAGGTTTGCGGTTATCTTCCCGTTGCTAGTTTGACGTTTCGGTTCAAAATATTGGACTTAACGCAAGTAAAGAATATTATTGCTGTGCGGCAGTACTGTGCAGCCATAACCCAGTGGCTGTCTGAACAAGAGCGATGTAACAGTACACCTGGCTTCCGTCTTATTAGTACGTATACGCTGATCTAAGCTTGTCATACGAACAGAAAAAATGTTTGGAACTCTACAGTACTGTAAAAAAATGTTTTATATAAATAAATTATGTCGGTGCTGCAATTTGGTAACTTACCTAAAAAATCAAGGACTGGCTCACATAATATTCAGAAGCAGAACATGACATCCGTCTAAGGTTTTTATGGGTAACCTAACTACAGACACGAAGCTGCTTTTATCACACGACCCAAATACAAGTGTTACGAGGTCAGCTATTTAGGGCCGGAACAGTTCAATGTGAACTTACTAGACTGATGCACGTGTACTTAACCATTTGCAATTATGAGGCAACCGATATAAATCAAACTCGAAAGACAAGCTTTTATATGCATGTTTCAGAAGGTTCTTATGAAATTGTAATTTTACAAGGTGCGCGTGTTGCTGATATACCCTGTAGCGACATACACCAGCTATCACCCATTCCCCCGTTCATTATTTATATAAGCTTTATTGATCTGTTTACAGCATTTGATGAAATTCAAATTCCGGGTCCAAATAAAATCATATGTTATTCTACATAATTGCTGGTTACTCACACACGCTTACACATATATATGTATTAATAAGGTACTATTTATATTAAATATATATACTTGACTCTTATGACTAATATCCAATAATCTCCACGTGAATTTATAACGAGCCAATGGTATTATGCTTTAGATGGAATCATAGTACAGAGTACCCCTGGGTTCTACAAATACATTGTTCTGACAAACAGGGTCATTTGTAGTTTTAAAATGTTTGTGAATTAGCTACGCTAATACTAGTATTATTATTCTTGGACGAGAATTTACATCTGAAGTAATAGATAAATGTATCTAACCAGAGCCGTATACATAATTGCTACGCTAGCAACAACGGTTATGGAAGCATAAGCAGGCAGTCACGTTACTGAAAATACATTCACCCGATAAGACAATTCTGTATATATTGTAAGTTATTTCCAAACATGGGGCCAAATTCTATTACATGCACGATCATTTTAAATACAAGATCAGCTTAATTAATAAATTAAAAACTCATTTGTGAAATTATCTATAAGGATGTCCTGTTTTCATCTCATTAGAGTCAAATTGTTATTTTAGAATAAGAATTAAAATACATTTGGACGAATATTTTTAGGAGAACATGGGGAGAGTATAAAGTGATAATAACGATTAGGCAAAAGTCACTTTTGTAACAGAATGTATCAAAAGCAATAAATTCCACTATAAGAGGTTTCTACTAATGTTGTAACTGTGGAATAGTCAGGTTTATTTATTCTTACCAAAGGTAGGAAATTATCTGAAAATCATTTTATTTAAGCATAATTTATGCAACAGGTTATTTTTTAAATACATTGTGTATTCGTGAAAATTGGTCAGTCTCATATATGAAATATTACTTCACTTTTAACACCAATTGTTTTATATATACAATCCATATATGCAATCTATATGGAATCTAACATATACATAAAAAAGACAAACTCGCTTCCAACGCTGTTGCAGGACCAAAAAGCACGACACCTTTGTACAGATTCTGAAAAATTAAAATGTACGAAATCTAATTATAAAAGCTGAACAGACACACTTTTTACATTACCTATCAATATATTGAAAGTAAAGAAAATATGTACGCCAGTTCAAAAGGTACTTCTTTGCAGTATCTAAACATAAATGGAAATTAGCTGCCTTACGGGTACGTGAACTTACTTGTTTTATGATCAGCAACGCCGTCGCCAAACGAAGAGGTATACGGGATTTGAAATCTCAGTTGTAAATAATGAAAATAACAATAAGAAAAATGAAATGTCCAAACCACATTTATATTATGTAGGCATTACAAATATCCCGTAGACCTTACATATCAATATCTTCCCTCTCTAAACAAACGTGATGGCAGGCAAAAACTAAGCAGGCTATTAAACTGTGTGCCATGGTGTTTACTGTCTGGATATAGAAGGCCACATCACAGAGTCCATTGAATCAGTATCCATAAAACAACTGCTACAACCTAGTTAAAGTTATGAAATATTTTGTAAGAGATCTGTTACATATGAACCAATGTTTTTACAAGTGAAATCAGCAGCTTTTAATAACGGCAAAGCAGAGATAAGAAAGAAAAGTACTTATATAGTTTGGACACTGATTATTCTTTATATAAATCAAACAAAATAAGTTTTTCAGTAACAGGTATTAAAATAATCAGTCACCATATCAGTCATGAAACATCTGGCCCATTTAAGGACGTTTTAATATGCCATTTGTACCCGTAATAATGATGCGATATTATATCAATTTACATTTTATTTAGCACTTTATATTATTTAACAATATTGAAATATAAAATTAAATGTTTCACAATCTAGGTCTTCATCCGTGATACTTGCTTCATAGCACCTCGTGATCTTCAACGAAAACGGTAATGGAACAAAGATGAAGCTACACCAAGGCAAGCTGAGGTAACACCGAAGATGGGCATTCAATACTCGATGCCGTTGGTGTAAATCTCGGCGGGGGGCGCCAAGTAACATGTGGGCCGAGATCACGGACACCAAGATGGAAATTAAACTGGCATTAGAGAAAGCTTTCTAGCTCCCATTAGGTATTCTCCCGTGACAAAGATAGTAATGACAATAATATGCCGAACTGTTGTCAGGTATATCGTGGGCTTAACTATCTAACGCATGGAGGCCATTGATACAAGTTTTTATTTAAAAAAAAAACGAGATTTAGCCAGAACTGACATAACAATATCTATCTAAATTTCTGTTGGCCAAAGAAATAAGCACGTCCTGCTTGTAACGGAGCCTTACCGTTCGTGTGATATATCCAGTACGATAAACAGAAATAAAAACAAAAGACAGCTTTGTAAGTTGACCGGGATAATAAAAGTCAGATTTGAGCAGCCCCAAGCCATGATGAATAAATTAAAGCTATCTTTTCAGAAGGCAATCTGCGTAGCATGTTTCCTGGTTACCTATAGATGAGAGTACGTTCTTTATAGGCGTTATATGTATTTGGCCTTAAACCTGTTCCTTTCTGCCACCTTGGTATTGCCTAAACTGCGGCGTTCAGCTTCAAAGTCAGATTCTGCAGTCGTTCGTCCACCCCTCACAAGATGTACGGCTGAAGACGCAGGATACGATACGCATGTATGCAATGGCTCTATCTGTTTCCTCAAGTTGGGCCAAGCCGTAATCCTTGTTAATTTAAGATTATCCTCTCATAAATTTAAGCTTAAAAAACGTCGCTCCCGCCGCACATAATCTGTTTATTTTGTTTATGCAGTCGAACCTCTATAATGTCGGCACCCTTGGGACTGGACCAAAGTGCCTACTTTATGGAGGTGCGCACTTCATGGAGATAATGGCCAGCACATAAACTGCTGCCTCCTAGTATGATATATTGCTATAATTAATCATGTTTGAGATTACTAAATTCACTTATTGCATGTATCATCTCTCTTTATTTAGTGAAGTTTTTCAGTGACAATTTTTATCCAGACATTTGTTAGAAAATATGTATTTCATTACATAAAAGTACGCATAAAAATGAGCACAATAAAAGAAACCTGTGTGCAGATGGTCTATAAGATAGCAGAACTCTGATATTATCTTAATAATTTTAAATGCGCTATAAATAAGGTTTACAAAGTTACTCTAAAGAGAAGTCCGTGAAGTGCCCACATAAGCTCAGGAAAACTGCACACTCTACAGAATATAGAGGTGCCCACATTAGCTAAACATAGTAAAGAGAAGGAAAAACGGGACTGCCCAAAAGTGCCAACTTTTTCGATAACTTTTTCAAATTAGGGGAGGTTCCATTGTATTCCCATGTTTATATGTAGGGCCTATAAAAAAATCCTAACATATTCAGCAAAGGACATCTCGGAGAGTATTATATAAAGACCACCAGAATAAATGTATATACTGCATGTGCAAATCACATTGCAAATTTGAAGTATAGTTGTAATAATATCCAGGCAATGTGCTTTGTATAAATTGTATATATTGCATTTTGTGTGATTGTGTCAAATAATGTGTAAAAAGTGTATTTTATTATTTTTCCGAAATAAAATTTATTTGAAAGAAGGACATCTGGCGGCAAGGCTGAGAGAAAAGAATTTTGCAGATCGGGTTTTGCAGGGTTAGGCCTTCAAGTTCCGCATATAAGCAACTGAACTCTTCAGGTTACATTTTTCTTCTTTTGTCAACATATAAGCAACTGAACTCTTCAGGTTACATTTTTCATCTTTTGTCAACATATAAGCAACTGAACTCTCCAGGTTACATTTTTCTTATTATAACCCAGTTGTGTTTTCAAACAGGTTGTAAATTAAGTAGTTCATACACCCATCAAACAGGCGTTATAAGAACTCATAAACAGGAACTACTAGAGATCATCAATGTATACACAGAGTAGGCCAGTATCACAAAAACGCTACAGAAAGGGTTGGTTAATATCTAGCCTTACATGCACATATAGTCCGTTGCCGCAGTGTTATGTATAGTTAAGAAAAGAATGTGGCACCAAATCTGTACCGTTATCTATAAATAACAAATGGTAAGCAGCGGTTTTGATGAACAAAGAATTTATTCATGTCATTACCAATTACCGAAGGTATTTAGTTGTTAAATCTGAGAAATGGAACTGGGTTTTTTCCGCAATGGCAGGCGGGGCGGCGGTCCGACAATGATAGATTCATGCCTAATTGTAGACTTGAAAAAGCTGGTTAAAGCATGGTTTTTTATCATGGATACTCGAGCTTACCGATCAAAACTTATCAATTGAAAGAAGACTAATTTTCTAAAGCAGAATATGAAATTTCAAGCGGACCTTGGCAACACATAGTGAGTGCAGATAATGTTTATTTTAAATATTTAAAATTTATTGTTTACTCTTCAACGTTTGGCAAATGAATTTTACACATTCTATCAAAAACATGTTATGCGTGTTATGTACATGATGAGCAAAAAGCCCTTTTGAGAAAACGTGTGTATGTTGAATTTTGATTCATCACAACAGACTTTTTCGGGATGTTGCTTAAGATGCAGCCATAACTGGCCTCATCCAGGATGGCAAACTAAGTGCCTGCTGGTATCATCAAATATATGGGGAATGACTTATGGAAAAAAAATATTTAATTTATTGTTATCGGTCACAGATATAAGACAATTTATGTATTACATCCCCCCCCCCTTTATATTCAATTTTATAATTTTGTATACATTTGCGGCCTCGTTTACCTGCCGTTTCCTGTCGTCCTCCTGTACAAACACAGAGTAGTCGGCGACGTCGAACGAGGTGGAAGAAGACATTGCTTACAACTAAACCTGCAATTGTAACGGTAACAGATACACTTCACTAAACAATAGGTTATATTATAAAGTTATTTGTCTGATAATTTTCCCCGAAATCTGAAGAATCTGAAAATTACCTCCTGTTTGATAGACTCTGCCACAATGTGAGGAAAGGTGGCTCTCAGTTAACCTTCAAGGCCTGTCTGAGCTTGTCAAATCAGTAAGAGGTCAAGGTCATCAAACCTATCGAAATTGCTTCATTATTTGTGTGTACCCGTAAAGGTCACGGGTTCCCTATTAAACTGATCATGAAGTTAGTCCTTGAAAAACATTTAACAGGACAAATCGTCCAAACGTCATGAACTAAAGGGTCAGCAATAACTCGTACCTGGAGTTGGAATAGTTTTCTCATTTAGCCTTCTTTAACTTTAAGTAAATAAATATCGGTTGCATCATACAAGCTGCAGTGTATGCTTGTTGAGATATATGCGCTTCACAAAAGAGTATACCCAGACATTAAGAAGAATTTACAAATAGTAAGGCAATGCGCTTTATTCCGCATAAAAGCCGTATAAAAAAACGATGTTGAAATAAGAACCTGAAATATAAGATATTCTTTAAAACCAGCCGGTGTCTTTACTTTCCTATAATTAGATGGCTATCGAGTACTTATGCAACACCTTTGAGACATTAAGAGGAATAAATCAATTACAATTTTGTTAGTTAGTTACATTTACAAAAAGAATAAATTAATATTAATTAAATGTCATATCTAGCAAATTATTGACTGTAACACTACATGTTTTACATCCACATGACTGCTTACCTTCTCCCCTGAATGCTACTGATTTAAACAGAACGAATGGGTAACTAAACTGTCAAATATACAAAGCTCACTAGGCACACACATTTTTATGACGCAAATGCTTCAGTAGTGTTATTTATGTAAACTCGTGAGTTTAAAAGTCAGTTTGAAAAGACGTGATGATCAATGGCTTAAACTGAGGTAGGCGCCGTTAAACGACCCATGTACTTCATGTCAAGTGATATGACATTGTTGCAAAGCAGTTATTTGCCTGATTAATGTATTCTTTCATTAAGTAATCGATCAATTTTGACAAACTGATTATGCTTATATTGTGTCCCAGTAAAGTAATTTGCTCTGTTTTATATTACCTGCTACAACGAAGGTGGTATTGGGTAATTTGAACGCCAGGGTTTGTATAAGTAGGTGATGGTATGTGTCCGAGACTTGTGTCGGAAAGATCTCAAACATTGAATTTCCATAAAACTGTGTTTACAGAAAGACCTTGGAAGAAGACCAGATAATTCCATTTCCTGCAATACCATGTTTGTGTTCCTTTAAAAAAAACTAAAAAATATCGTTTCTATGATTCCTGAAACATCCTGATTCTTTGATAAACTATTCATAACAAAATCAGCAAAATATGACATTGTTTGCTTCATGTATGATCTTTAAAATTAAAATATGATTAATTAGATTGATACGGGGCCATCATGGATTTTCTGGGATGACAGGGCTTATAAAAAAAAAATAAATAAATTCAAATAAAGTGAAGGCAAGCACTATCTTATTCGATTCCCAGAGGAACGTTGTCCTGTTACACGAGCAACTGCGCTATATCCGCAGAGCTCAATATTTCCAATGGTTGATGGCGGCCATCTTCGATGTTCGGTGTTATAGGGATGCAAAAATTTATTAACTAGCGTCTTCCATAAATTCATATCCTATTTCAGCTAAATCAGTCATTTTCGCAATTTGGACATCGAATTCCAACAAAATACATCCCATTGTACACTATTTGATCAAGAACCGACAAGCTAGTTTGCCAAGGTTAAAAGTCAAGTGTTGTTAAAATTGTTTCAAACTACAAAGCCACTGCTTCTACTGGCCTACTTCGCGTCAGGGGTGTTAATTCAATTTTACTGAAACACTACAGAATTATAATATTCTTTTGTTATTATTACTCTTTTACTCTTTGTAAAGTGTTCTATTTTAAATTAAATACCCTTATGTAGGTAACAATTATTATGTTCTGAATTGGCAAAAGCAGTAGTAGCCAAAGGGACAAATACGTTTATGGTCATTAACATGGTCCCTGAAATTGTATGGAAAGAAAAGAAATACAGTTGTCAAGGGAGGGTAGAGACCATTTGTCATATACTATCCTGAGAATCGCATTTTAGATTAAGATATTCTCTTGGCCATTTATATTATCTCAAGGTACTGACAAACATGCGTTAACGATAGAAGCCTTTCTTAGCTGAATTGCACCAGTTTTTTCTTCACATTTATGTTCTCATAGAAAAAGAACTCCCTAGAGGCGTCGATGTTCCTTAGTGATACACGTGGATATTTTCCTACAGAGCACAAGAACGCCGCGCCAAAAGTGATGACGTAAGGAACACAAATGTGTGATGTAACAGTTGCAGGCCCCCTTGTCCTTTTTTATGTACATATCACATACATGGTATCATCGTGACTCTTTGGAATATTAATTTGATATGTAAAATATGACCAGTAATTCTGATTTTGTAGCTATAAATATTCAAATGCCAATTATACAGCAGTACGTGATAAATTTTTGAGTACCCGTATTGCTAGTTAAATGGAAGCATGTGCAATAAAGATAAGTATATGTATGGCATGCGTATAGCATATTTACACAGATCTCATCGAATATATCTGTTTCCAGTTAATGATAAATCCGGAACGATAATTCATGAATCGGCTCCCTATGTCCGATTTGCATTAAACAACGAAGGTTTTGTTGAAAATTACAAGGATACAAGAATTAAAATGATCAAAATGCTAATGTACAGGTAGTGTATTTGTTCCAGGAGAATGTCGGCATATTAATGCGTAACGTAGAATGCTTTAGAAACCCAAGCTTGTTTACATTCATGTTGAGAACTATGAATTGTATTAAGGTAATCTGCTATAGTATCAATGTCTTACTTTTATATAGAAAGTATTAGCAATCATTTCAGGAATCTGACTAGTTTACTTCTGTCTATAAAAAGTATAGAGGCGTGAATACGATGATGTATCTCAAAGGTTAAGCACGAATAAAATTCACTTCCTAACCCCGTAAAGCCATGCGTATCCAAGAAAATACTCTTAGTTTCAGAAAGTAATAATATAATAGGTATATATTCGAATGAGTATCGAACCTTATTCAAGATGTTTCTTTGAATGTTTGTTGAACACAGGGATGCAGGGGACCAGCTTTTATATACTACAATTGCTTTAAGTGGACGAGAGTCTATTCATGCTTTTCCGACCTGTCAATCATGCCTAACCAACTGGCCAAATAGATAACGTCATTTGTTACGTGATCGCCACGTGTCGACTGTCCGCCATATTGTCCCACAACTTTGTGCGGCCATGCGCACGTGGATATGACAGTACCTTAATTTGTGTGGTTTTTGCTTTCCCGAACATTGGGGAATGTGCAACGGCGATGAGAGATACCCTGAAAGGTTTGGGAGAGGACAGGCTCATTTTAAAATCCGGACAAGTTGAGTTGTCCTGGCAAAACTAACCTGATATGTTCTCAAGAATATGTATGTGCAAGCGAGTCGTTGGATGCCATGTTCTCGTGTTCTTAGTACATCCGCCCGCTTTGACAAATGTGGGAATTAGCAACGGTCGTTAAGAGGGACGGGGCTTAAGGCCAGCCGTCGAAAAGGTCAAAAGGGCATAAGATAGGTTTCTCGTTATTATAAACACGAGCTCGTAACATTTGTAAGAAGACCGCCTGATAAAAAACAGTATTCTAGGTATAATCAACTTTACCGGTAAACCTCGCAATGCTTTGCTCATGTATAACAGGCTATCACTCCTAAGGCTAAAGGTAAGTTAACAAATCCACATCAAACGCAATCTATCATCATATAAACCAATGCGATGATTTTACCGGTAACAGGCGTTCATATATCATTCTTTCCATAACATAATTGGTAACGATAAAAATTATCATACTTTGGAGATAGTATAAACAGATTTACTCTCCTAAGAAACACATTCATACTGAACAAGTTATTAGAGTCAGCGGAGAACTCTAAATTTAAAGTAACTATTAATTTCCAGAAAGTTTTTTAGATGATATATATATATATATATATATATATATATATATATATATATATTCGGTGTGTGTGTAAAGCCACTTGAATAATATATGGTTTTATTTGAAGCCGGAATTTGAATTTAGTCACAACATATATATGTGACAAATTGGGAATTTAAATCGTGTGATTTTTACATGCAGCCAATAGACCATTTTAGCTAATATAGATTGGGTATGTCGTTGCAAGGTATATGAAAAACAGACTCTTCATGTAAAATGATAATTTCATAAGCACCTTCATATATGTATATATATATATATATATATATATATATATATATATATATATATAGGTGGTCGCGCGAGTTTAATTCGTGTCGGTTGCATTATAATGCAAGTGGCTGAGTAGACGGGCATTAGTCTAGAAACTTGAAATTTAACTTTTCCGGCCTGAAATAGTTGGACTTTGACCCTCGTATTTGGGTTGCCTTATAAACACAACTTCGTGGTTGTAGTTAGAGTATAACCGTTATCACTACAGACGGATCTCTTGTCCTGTTTCTGAATATAAATAGAGCCAGTCCTTGATCTCGAGGTTAGTTACAAAATTTCATCACAGACGTATATAATTAATGTATTACAGATTCTTCAGTGTTGTGGAGATCTAAAATGTTTTAATTTCTATTAGCTTGGGCATACGAACGAAAAGAAGCAAGCAAGGTGCAGTATTACATTGCTCTTGACAGAGATAGCCACTGGATTTTGACTGCACAGTTATATACTGCCACATGACAGGAATATTTTCCTTGCGTTAAGTGCAATATTTTTAACCGAATCGTCAAACAGGTAAGGGGAAGATATCTTCAAAAAACATCCGTTTTCATAATGACTTTTTTCTCTTTTTTTCCATGATGATTATATTTGGCTCCGCCAGGCCAGGAGCGTATGGGTTCATTTCCGGTTTATGTGTTTGTTCACGATATAGCTCTCACAAGCGACATAGCGAGCGACACTCGTATTTGGGCCGCCTGATAAAAAATAGTATCATGTTTGTAATCAAGTATACCCGTTTGCCTCGGAGGCGTATAGGCCTTGTCCCGTTGTGCATGCGTTGTGTCTGATGAAAATGTTATCCATCTGTTAGCAGATCTTAGATAAACGGTAGGAATAGCTACACAAGTGAGTTTCTGATGTAATAGTGTCTGGCTAATTCAGCATAGTCAGGAGTAGATAAGCTAGTGTTTGGTCATATCTTTAACATGGAAGCAGTGTAATTTTATTTCCTTTTTTTCTATGTGTCCTTTACCGTGAACATGTATCGGTCAGGAATCAAGTTAACCCCCCCCCCCCCCCCCAGGGCATATCAGGAGAATATATATATCTGACTAAAATATCTCAAATACATATTGCACATAAACATAAATGCTTTAAGGCAGTTAGCGCTGCCGCGTTACACTTACATTCTGTTTGTCCATAAAGCCCGTCGAGATTGCACGCGTTATGTTACATGTGTGTCAAATATTTCCCTAGATTTTTCTAGGTGCCAGCTTGTCGGGGTACCTTTGCGAGAACCTATACATATATTTATCGCTGTATAGTACAGCTTCGTGGCAGTTGGTATATTTGAGAAGTTCACCCATCATATTTACTGTGTTCTCTGTAGGTCATGCGGTAAGATAAGAGAATCAAACATTAACATATTTGATAACCAAACACACACATTAGTGGATTAGTTTTATGTGTGTGACGTTAGCTTTAATATAGGTGACTCTTAAATTCTATGCATGCCACACATACCAGAGGCCAAAGCGAGGCCAATGGGGAATAACAAAGACACATGCTCACTTGTCACAGCAGTAACACATGTGCTGATACAGTTTAGCTCAGCAAGGCAGGTCGTGTCACAGCCTATTCTCTTCCTTCATCCTACTCATTTACTAATTGGACATCAGATTTGATTTTTCATTAGTTTTCATAAGTGATCCAGGTAGAAAGAAACAGTGGAAATTACTAATTAATTCATACATCTGGACGAGGGACTCTTTGTGATTGTGTGTTCATATGTTCCTGGTTTGGTCTGCTGTTTGTTATATTTGTTCATAGAATTAAGTAAATAAACAACCATTTTAGAACAATGATTTTTAATGATCTGTATCAATTTATAAAGGCACATATTAAAATATCATTTTTACATGGTCCATGCCCTCATTTGGTTTTGCCTTACCTTCATTATGTACATGTCAAGATATTTTAAAATACTGTGCTGTTTCACAAAATCTGTGTCCATACACATGCAATTAATTGTACTTTATTAAAATAAATAAATAACATAAATAAATAATGATAGAAGACCACCAACATATTTAACTTGATGGTGACATTTAGCAAAGATCTGCATATAGTTTTTACCAGCCAAGCATTGATCCCCTTACTGGTTTATAGATAATAGATACATTGGTATGTCTCAGTTGGTTGAAGGGGCTTACATTTTATATTACCAAAACTTAATGTCATCATTCTATCTCATTTTTACTTGAGGCCCTCTAAGATGGTATCTGTGGATAGCTTTAAGGCCCTTAAATTACATGATTGTGAAACAATTATAGATATATCCCCACATGACCAGCCTAGACCCACTGCAATTTAAAGAATATTTAACTCATGCAATTCTTGTATCACCGTTTTGTCAAAGCAGTTTATGTCACACAGCTGTAGGACACGCCATCAGTATATTTAACTCTTTATTCATAACAAATATGAAGTTTTAGTATATGACACATTACTTTTCATATTCGATTTATAAAGAATTTTTGAAGGAACTAACCTGAGTTAAAAGGTGTGGAGCTGGTGAAGTGTTGAGCATTAATTAAAATGAATATATTATTCCATAATTCATACCTTACATATTTTTTTTTTTCTCACATTATGTAAAGTCTTGCGGGAAAAAGGTGTCATTTATAAAATTCTGTTTCTGCCCATGCACTAATATAATCCTTGCCATGCCCAGGAACTCACCATATCACTATCTAATGAGGAGCGATATATTTTTTTTTAAAATGACCTGTGACATAGTGTTTCACTTGACAGCTATGTGTTGGTTATGCCACTAAAAATACAGTGTATTTTCTATTGGTGCCAGACACTGCATACCTACATCTATATTTTTAATAGGCTTGTGAATAAAAAACATTTCATAATTTCATTTCAGAACACTTTTAACAATCACAGAGGCAGACATGTGTCATTTATGCTTTATTAGTCTTTATTAAGTTAATGGCTTCATAATGGCAGTATAAGCAGCGTACTGCCGAGAGTGTTTTGGTGTGTGTGTCTCTCGGTGCCTACTGTACATGAAACAAGAAACTTAGTATTAATGTACACAATCAGAGGAACCATGCACAGACCACCTCATTCTGTGCTGTCTGGAATGTGTCTGGAATCAGTCAGCACCTGTGCCCGACACTCGGGCACTTAATGGCATCCTGTGGTTTGATTCATAGCTAGCATAGACGGTAGAGCCAAGTAGATATGAGCCCAAGGGTCTTTAACTTTATTATGTTAAGAGTTACTGGAAAGTACCCTCCTTACAAGTCGGGTTCACATTGTGCTCATAGCAGCAGATTCCTTTGGATTTATACTTCTTCCCAGATGCTTTTAACAAAATTTATTTGTAAGCATCCACAAATTTGAAGTGGATAAATGGAACAACTGACAGGTCTGTGTTGCTGTACATATCCATGGTGAGTGAGCACGTGCTCCCTGTTATTCCCAGTAAGCCTCGCTTTCGCCAGCTGATTAATTATTCATGAGGAATATTAAGAACCCCCTATTCCCTACAAAATGCATTTTGTTGGCTAAAGCCGCCTGGTACTCACGATAGCAGGATGTAGTCTTGGAAATATCTGAATGCAGGCTATGCAGAGTTAAGAGGAATGACGAGGCTTTCCTTTGTATCTGTTAATCTGGGTCACTTGGTAAGGTTCCTTGTGTATCTATGGTCAATCCTATGATGTACACAATCAACTGAATACAGGTTATATATATATATATATATATATATATATATATATATATATTAAATATGAATATATGTATATATATATATTTAGGTATGTGTACACACCTAAATCTATATATATATATATACATATAAATATATGTACACATGTATATATATATATTTATATATAAACACACACACACACATATATATATATATATATATATATATATATATATATATATATATATATATATATATATATAAATGCATGTTTAGCTTGGCATGCATCAGCACACGTTCTCCAGACTCAATATATTGAAGCAGAGAATAACGTTTATTTTAAATAATTCTGTGTCAAACATCATCGGATAATTAATTATGGATTAGCACGTTTATTTCACATTTATATAAATATAAGGCACACACATCATATGTCAGACCAGTCAGAGGTGGTGCCAGGCAGCAGTAGACCCTCTGCAGTGCTTTATCTCAATAACTGCTTAAGATTTTCCTACTATATTTTTTTCTCAAAGATCGCAGCATATGGCAGGATGAGCGGTATTAAATGTTGCTTCATACCCGTGAGAATTCCTACAAAGTCACCAGGAAGATATTTTGAGAACATCTGCAAGACTGGTCATTAATTTAAGATCTTCACGTCCCCTGTCATTTCTAGTTTACAGTATCACTGTGATGTCCAATTTGCAAGTTTTATGTCAGTAAAGGAAATGAGAATTTATCTGAACGATCGCTGAAGCTTAACGCGTTTTTTAGGGGAATAATCAACTCTCAATCACAATTAAATGCAATTTTAACTAGAAATGTGCATTCCTCCGCCATGTGGGAGTACCTATTGTAGGATGCCCCTAAGCCGTGTCTAAATCCACTGAACTCAGAACTGCGAACATTGAAATTAGGATTCTGATGTTTATAATTTTAAACTACCGGTTTGTACGAGCAATATTGCAGATAACCACTCTACACCCTCGCTCCGAGAAGCTGGATGGTCAGTGGCAAGGGAATGAGGCGGGACCTTGTCAGAAGTCACTTATTTTTGACCATGTTTCCAGGTTAATTCAGGCATAAATGACCGTACATTAATGAACAATCCTTGATGACACTCTCGAACCCGGTGAAAATCAACACCAGGAATTTACTTTATTCACAAATCAATCATATATGGAACTCATTGAACCAAATTATTTAATATAAACATTTTAAATTTCGCCGATGGTCTATGCTCCAATCGCGGTTTCTTTTAATACATCTGTCCTTCTATCCGTTCTATTGTATGTATATGCCACTCGAATCCTGTTATACAATACAGTTCTGATTAAAATGGAAGTTGGCGAGTTGAATTGAAACAGGCTCAGGTATCTCCCATTTCGATCCGCGTACGTTTCAACCCGTGTTTATATTAGTGGGTTGTTGTGGCACTTTCAAGGTCGAAGGTTTTCTGCTGGTCTTCAGTCTTCCTCCACCGCTAAAAGGAATGCCGCAATAAAGAGAACTCTTTGTTTTATCTAAAGTCTTCTGACGATCAATTTAAAATGAGCGAAGATAAAACCGTACACTGTCGTGAAATATGGTCTCGATATATATCTTGCAGAACTTCATTTTTCATATGGGCTTGGTAATGTATCTGCAGCTGATATGATTGGTTAGCATTTTCATGTATTTTTGGTATTGATATACTATAGCTTAAATTTTGGCTATTTTGACTATATTAATGACTATATGATAAACCTGTAACTGGCGTTACTGATTATCTGTGCATGCCAACGGCACCAACCACAGGGAATGTGAACCAGCTTTAAACTCGTAGATGTTTATGGATAGTTGCACCAGTTATTCTAGTGTAAATGTGTGTTCTGTACTTTCAGCCTCCTTAAATATATTGGATCAGCGTAACATACAAAACACGGGGCTACCCCCCCCCCCCCCCGCCTCTAACACATCAAAATTTAGGTCATTTAGGATAAAGTGCTTGTGGGTTTAGGTGTCCCATCCTGGTTACAGTGATAGATGAACGCTGTGTTTTGTCCTTGAACTTACTACTATACCAGCAAGAAAAATTCTTCTCTCTCTATTTCGCTCCCTCTCTCTCTCTCTCTCTCTCTCTCTCTCTCTCTCTCTCTCTCTCTCTCTCTCTCTCTCTCTCTGGTCGGGTTACTCGGGTCAGGCGGCATACCCTCTTGCAGGATTTGGAAATCCACATTGTACAATGAACGCCCATGTGCCTCATTGCCACTTCTATCAGGATCTGTAAGGATTACTGCTTAAAACGTCAGATGGAATTGCCGACATTTGTTTTGGGTACTTTAGGCATAGGTTTGTTCGAAAACACTTGATGAGTAATTTTTATGTCATTTCCCTCTTACTGAATCTTTACTGGCATATAGTAAGCATTGTTTGTTATTTGTCAATGCTAAATTAAAAACGATTCTAAGCAAATTTTGGCGACATTTTATGAACCAAAGGACACAAAACAGATGTGAGGGTGAGAATATTGTTTCGGCAAAAATCATCAGCTGACTGTAAATTATCTGCGTTATGGCAATGGGCCTTTTGCGTCATCTGTCCGGCTGTTCGGCCGGCCTTCCTGGTAGTGATCAATATAATTTTGGTTACTTGTACGTTCCACGCGCAGCATTTATACACTTCAGTAGTCACATTCATCATTTCGTGTAATCGCTGCTTGGTATTGCAGTGTTGTCTTGGCAGGAACACCATGGTTCGTGCAGTGCACAAATTGTCATCAGACACTGAAAGTGTGGTATTGTATTGTGCATCAAATCCATTTTTCAAACATGCCACACCCCCTCTCGTTTGTTTGGTTACCGAGGGACACAATCTTTCATTTGTCTGATTGTTGGCAGTATGCCAGAACACTGCATTCAAAGCGTAGGGTTCTTGAAGGAAACACAGACTTATGTTGTTCTGAAGTTAAGAATATTTATAGTCAATATACATGCCGAAGGCCAGATTCCCCAGGAACTCCACGATAACTACTCAACAATAACTTTTTAAGACACTTTATATGCATATCGGGTTATCATGATTTTAACAATTGGAGAAGACCGAGAGATTCAAGGATTACATGCAAACTGTTTGTGAAGTTTTCTTTGAAACAAATATAAAGTCAACAAAGCCAATATTTATTCGTCACTACCTCAGCTGAGTGTCCTGGCGCTTTTTCCATGCAAGTTATGTTGACGTTTATAATTATATTGTAGTCCTTTTTTTTCAGGTTGACGCACTATGGCGACAGTGTGTGATTCGATCAACAAAAACAGAGTTGGTCTAGCGAAATGTTTGGACTTCAGCAATCTTCTACTTGATCACTTGAGAGAGCTCCATGTTCTCAGCCTCCAGGATGTAGAGCAGATTATGGTACTGTCCCTACTCTTTCTACTTGTTATCTATATTTCACATGTTGAGCGGAAATAGCGAGAGAGATAAAGGATATAGGTAAATGTCAACTAGACACTTAACATATAAATAAATATAAGATTATATGAATTACCTCTGATGCAGTGAAATATTTGAATCTACATAAACTAGAACTGGAAACTATATTTGATGTGCTGATTAAATGCTGTAAACTTCCTGGATGTCTGGTACACGGAGAGTATCGAAATGATACATAGAGAGACCCCCTTGCGCTAAATCTACATTCAGGTTATGAGATAATACAAAAAAAAACCCTGGTGAATGCTAGGGAACATTCACTGAAATCATCTGTCAAAGGTTGGCATCTTTTGTGTACAAAATCAATTCTCAAATTTAGCATTTTGTGCGGACAAAATCAACTCCCAGAGCTTTGCGTCTTGTGTGTACAACATCTACCCTTAACGCTTGGCGTCTTGTGTGTGTTTCGTTAAATCCATTGTATCTTGAGGAAAAATGTATCACCTATTCACTTTCAAAACATAAAGTAATAATGGAAAAGGACTGCTTTTTCATTCCCAGAAATAAAACATATGATTTACACAGTCATGCAAAGGCGCCAGAAGGACTTCTAAGGACCAAAAGTTTAGCCGAGTGTTCATCTGTTAATTAATGTATATTCATATAATTTCAAAAGGCTAATATTTTAAATGGAGACAAGATTTAATATCGGTACTTTATGATTATTTGGATGTCTCACACTACAGACCTTGTATCTTAAGTAAAAAATGATCGATATAGGGTTAAAGCCATGGTTTTCATATATATGTTTATATATTTATATATTTAGAGAGAGAGAAAGAGAGAAATGGAAGTAGAATACACAGCAAACCATATATAAATATATATATATATATTATTATTATATTTATTATTATTATTATTTTTATTATTATTAGTATGGGATTTTCATGTTAGCACTGCTTTTATTATTTTTTTGGTTTCCATTCCCAATTATTGTTATGTTTTGTTAACATTTTACATCTACCAGAAAAAGAATCATGGTGTACCATGTGACATGGCGTCAGACATCTTACAAAGACTGGAGAAGAGAAACGAGTGGTCATTGTTGAACAGATTCTGTTTTGCATTGAGGAAAACTAAACAAGAACACCTGGTGACAACATACATGAGAGGTATCCATGAAAACTCGACATAGATTCTCATTTAGCCAGATTTAGAGCGGTATACTTAATTCGATAAATACTTGTTAACGTTTCATAGGTGTAAAATGCAGTGGCCTGACATGTCAACATATTAATATGTAATATATTTACAAAATCCGTCTGACATTTTAATTGTATCAGTATTCAATTCAGTATTAAATAAACGTGTTTATTCAACGTTCCATAGGAGAAATGCCGCTTGTGAAAATAGACATTCAAATCAACATATTGAGCAATATATGTGAACCTCCCAGCGTTGATCAAATAACAAACATTCTTCATGAAATGGTTCTCGAAGATAGAGACATTGATGCCTGGCACCCAGATAAAATATCAAATAGCCTGATTGCACCATTTCGTGACGTGTTTGAAATACGTGGTAGTGGTGGAATAAGAATTAACTGTTACTCAACACAAGCTGAGAGTGAACTACGCGAAATGGGCCATTCCATATCCAATCGAGTCATCGGGCTTTACACACGCCTGTTCAATGAAAAAACTCCACTATCACCTGATGAAATCAGCATCAAATTTCGAGAGGTCCAAGACGCCAATCCTATTGAAGGTACTATATGTGTCTTATTTCGTAAATCTCTTTTTTATAGGAAGGATCCCCTGTAACCTTCCGAAATCATGATATAAGTCTAACGTAAACATCTTTGGTACTGATACACAAGCATATGCAATCAGTAGCCCGTACTGATGTAAATACAAATACATTTCCATACGCGTGTAGGACACAAAGATACGTTGGAAAAACATTTGAATGACTATGTTCCTCTTTTTTAGCATGATAAAATAAGTAGTGTTGCTTAGTTAATCGAACAGGATTGGTGGTGCAACCCATATCTTGTTTTTTATTTTTACCTTTTTGCTTTACTCTGGTCCCATTTTGAAACCGCCACATAGGAATTGCAATTAAACCTGGGTTGCAAAAGTTGTATAAAATAGAATAACCTGTGGTGCATCCTTTTACTCGCGACATGATCATGGTTGACTTATTATTTTATGCAGGAAAGGCACAAGAAATCTGTCTCCAGGTAGAAGAAATTCCAAGAACAGTTCCTGAATTGCTTGAGGAAATATTAAGGAAAACATGCACAATGGACAGTTATGTCTATTTACTGTCAGTGGTTGGTTTTCCAAGAACTGGTAAATCATTCCTCCTGAACTATCTTATGCGGTACCTCCAAACGATGGTAAGTTTAACATTAGGTAGATTCTCCCCTCGTTGCTTAAGTTGCTTAAATTGTATATTTACACAACTCACAGTTTGTTATTTTATCGATATTTCTGCATCGATTATGGACTTGATAATAAGGAAATAAAACAACGTGCTACTACATCTGTCAGGATTTGTCAACAGACCCCAGACAACACTGAAAGATATATAATTTTATCGAAATTTCTGCATCGATTATGGACTTGATAATAAGGAAATAAAACAATGTGCTACTAAATCTGTCAAGATTTGTCAACAGACCCCAGACACAACTGACAGATATATTATTTTATCGACATTTCTGCATCGATTATGGACTTGATAATAAGGAAATAAAACAATGTGCTACTAAATCTGTCAGGATTTGTCAACAGACCCCAGACACCACCGACAGTTGACACTTAAGTTGCTTAAATTGTATATTTACACCACTGACATCGATTATGGACTTGATAATAGGGAAATAAAACAATGTGCTACTAAATCTGTCAGGATTTGTTAACAGACCCCGGACACCACTGACAGTTGCCACTTAAGTTGCTTAAATTGTATATTTACACCACTGACAGATATATTATTTAGGGCCAGGCTTGACAAACGGTGCCCTGTAGTGATCACTGTGTCAGTCCGTCCTGCCGTCCTTCCGGCCATCCGTCCTTCCGTCAGTGACACTTTCTCTCGCACGCGATAACTCAAAAACAACATCCTGCAGCTTTCCCAAATTCACAGGGATGATTGGTACCTACAAGGGCTCCAGAGCTATTGTATTACAGGCTTGTCGGAATTCAAATATATTTTCACGCAATAACTCAACAACAACAAACTGCAGCCTTCTCAAATTCACAGGGATGATTGGTACCTGTAAGGGCTTCAGACCTTTTGAATTACAGACCTGTTGGAATTTCAATATGGCCGCCACTGCCTAATTGCTGATCTTTTTTCGTGCGTGATAACTTAACAACAACCTACTGCAGCTTTTACCAAATTCACAGGGATAATTGGTACCTATGAGGGCTCCAGACTTATTGAATAACAGACCTGTCTGAATTCCAATATGGCCTCCACAGCCATATCGCTGATTTTCTTTCGTGCCCGATTATTCAACAACAACCTACTGCAGCTTTCCCGAATTCACAGGGATGATTGGTACTTATGAGGGCTCCAAATCTCTTGAATTATAGATCTGTCGGAATTCCAATATGGCAACCACAGCCCAATCGCTGATTTTCTTTTGTGTGCGATAACTCAACAACAACCTCATTCAGCTTTCCCGAATTCACAGGGATGATTGGTTCCTGTAAGGGCTTCATACCTTTTGAATTACAGTCCTGTTGGAATTACAATATGGCCGCCACTGCCCAATTGCTGATTTTCTTTCGTGCATGATAACTTAACAGCAACATACTTTTCCAAATTTACAGGGATCATTGGTCCCTATGAGTTCACCATACCTATTGAATTACAGACTTGCTAAAAATCAAATATGGCTTACAGACTACACATATATCTTCTTTAATCCAGTATGATTTTTTCCCTTATGCATATTGATAAAAACCTCTTTCTGTCTGTGATATTTTTCAAATTTCACCTAATTTTTTACCCCATATGTAAACTAGTCCAGCACCAGCAGAAACGCGGGGCCCTCGAAGGACCATTGTCCGACCAGATCTAGTGTATCGATATTTCTGCATGATTCTGACCCCAGAATCCTACGTCTGAAAGAAATATTCGGGTTAAGAAACTTTTAAATATTATCTCTGTGTTTGCTAACTGGTCGTTCTTTACATTTAAGGAATCCTCAAACACAGTGCATAGGCTTGGAGATGAAGAGGAACGGCTTACTGGATTTAATTGGTCGAATTCAGGAGAATCAACTACCAACGGGATAGTGGTTTGGGACAGGCCTTTCACAGTTAGAGATGATCATGGAAAAGAAGTATGATAAAAACAGTTACCTTTATAGGTTGTCTATGGCATTTTATAGTATGGTTGAAATGTTCTAATAAACTTCTAAAGCGTTGACATATCATAAACATATAAATGTTTAAAGAACTTTTTCCCTCATTCTTGTTCTGTTTTTTATATTTGAGGACATTTGCCAAATTATGAACAGATGGTAAATCAAACATATTTATTCCTTAAACCAAACAATTATTTTCAAGAATTGTGCAATGTCATAGATATGATACTTTCTTTTTTATTTTGCATCTTTCCTGCACACAATTATGCTTCAAACCTAATTCGTATTTTCGTAATTTTGATTAACTTATGACACTTAAACTCATCAGCTACCTCAAACACAGTTTCACCAATCTGATTATTTCGTGAAACATGATATTAAAAACAACTTCTTTATTGTATGTATTTTGCAGACCCTTGGTGTTCTTTTCCAAATGCAACTCTAATAAATCAGTTTTGTTTTAGAAATAAGTTGATCACAATAATATTGAACTTTTAATGATACCTAAAAATTTCTAAGGAAGAGACTATTTCTGATTGAATTGCACTATCAAATGTATACCTGTCTGTCGTCTGTGTAAAAATGATATTGTAAGCCATGTCTCCTGATCACCAAGGGGTTTTGTGTTCATAATATAGTTCTCAAGGCCCAAAACTACCCCTTGGGGTACACCATACTTCATCAGTACTGATTTTCGCTTTTCAATGCAAGGCTTTCTTAGAATGATATAAGTAACTATTATTCCCTCCTTTTTTTCTGCGCCATGTACGGCTACTTCAGTTTTACGCTCTTCGGGAAATAATAAGTCGAGAATGTTAGGATACAGGTACATGGACTCTCATATTCCCTTCTCCTTTCAGTACCTTGTAAGGCGTTTGTGACAAAGCAAGATATAACAAATATATTTAGCCATATTCAGTGAGTTTAATGATTGCGGAAATGTTAATCCCTTGTCCGAGGTAATTCGTGAATCGGTGATTGATGGAGGATTTGGAGGAATTACTTTTATTGACAAATATCTTAGTGATGTGAGTCATGACTAGATACCATTCTTTCGATTATAGATGTATAACCACAGTTTACATGCTAGAACGTTAACATTGAGGTTTGTTGGATGAGGTGATGAAAATACTAGATCTACCTCTCGCAATACCGCAAGTATTAAAGTGAATATTTTTGTGTGCATTCGTACAGGTTAAGGTGGTGCTCGTGGACACTGAGGGCCTTTCAAAAGATCACCCTGAAGAGACGGAGATCATACAGGCTGTTGTCGCATGTGTATCAACAGGAAAGGTTTCTTGAATTTACAAATCAATATTAAATATGTTGGATCAAATTTGCACTTAAAACAATTTATAAACTCAAAGATACGCTGAAAACTTAAAGGTAAGTGTGCTCTCTGGTCTTATCATTCTTATATTGTTAGGGATATATGTACTTACCTTCACCTTCAATCCATAAAGTCTTCGACACGGCGTGCTCCTTCCGTTCTATCAACCGGAAGAGGTTAGCCCAACATCTGTACAGGAAAACCGATCTTCAAAACATCTTGCTTTTGATTTGCAATACAGTGTATTATGGTTTGCTTAGCTCGCGTTGATCAGCATATTTACTTAGTAAACAGCTTGTAGAGGAGCGTAAGTTGCGTAACCTTTATCATCAGAGTGGCTCCTTTCATATATCTCTCTCTAGCTATCACACTTTCCAGGTTCATTTAAACGGTGGACTCAAACGGCTGAAGCTCACACATACATTCAAAACTATGAGAAAGGCGTGTGTATAACTACAATAAAATTAAACCTACAGTTATCTGGAGAGGCGTTTTACGCATATGGTAGAAATCCATAAGATCCATATTAATAAGCAAATGCTGACTAATCCTGAAAGTGCACTTCACAGAAAGTCCGACTGGCACCATGCCGCTTGTAACATGATCGACATGCACGTGAAGCTTGAATATACTCCTCGAGTCCTGGTTGATTTATATTTAATACTCAAGCGCTTCTCGGCGTCAGAAAATCACTGGCTTAACACAGTCTCTACCCTCGAGGTACTCGCTTCTCTGAATCTCTGACAGATTTACTCTTTACCCGAATATGCTATCGCACACGACAATATTCGGAACCATTCACAATGATCAACGTATCAATTGTCCTGGTCTGTTCGTTGGGCTCCATCAAGGCAGATACACATAGACTTATAGGTCCTTCTGCAAACACAACTCGGAAATATGTTAGTGAGATTACAATATACAGGGATATTCCATCGCTGATCAGTTCACAAACAACCACGGACCAGCTTCTGGACCAACAAATGGCCAGACTACACCATCTAGAGCACTGAACTAGGAGATGGTGTCTAAACTCTCGCGTCTTCAACATATATACTAATGCTTACGTCACACATCCTGACCGGTATTTGCTTATCGACCTGTATTATGTATTATGAGACCTGTCGTTCAATGCATGCATACTAAAATAGACAGGCCCTCAGAGACAAAAGTATTCGAAGAATCAAGTATGCATGTACGCCTCCTTTTAAGGCTACAGTAAACAATTTTATTCCAGAAAACCGTCTAGACCGACACTGAAGAATCTGACAAGAAACAGTTTTCATAGAATTACGACTTAAATGAAACCAACATCATATAAAACACCTGGGTTACCTTAAACTACATTCCACGCTAACACTGATGCATGATACAAATAATTAAAGAAATAATCATCTAGTTATACTACAGAATCAAAGGTTCCTATTTCTACTATTGAAACATGCTTGCATGACATAAGTGTTTGGATGTGTCAGAATCTGCTTAAACTAAATGCTGATAAAACTGAGGTTCTGATTATCGGTACAAACCAGCAGGGGTCAAAAATTCGGTTGAAAACTCTTAACATATTTAAATCAGTAGTTGTGCCAACAAACAGTGCTAGAAACCTGGGGGTAGTGTTTGACCAAGGGCTTTCCTTTGACAAGCATGTAAATAATATTTGTATTTTGGCTTTTTACCACAAGCGTAGTATAGCTAGGATAAGGTGTTTCCTAACTCGAGATTCACAAATTAATTAATTTATGCGTTCATCAGTTCAAGAATTGACTGTTCCAACTCTTTGCCATGTGGTCTTCCTAGCAAGATACTGGACCGGCTACAGAGAGTGTAGAATGTAGCTGCTAGGATTGTAACTGGTGCCAAGAAGCGCGACCACATTACACTTAAAGAACTGCATTGGCTTCGGGTGCGACAGCGCATTGATTTTAAAATTGTATTATTAGTATACAAAGCCATAAATGGTCAATCGCCTATTTACATAAGGAACCTCTTAACTTTTTTATATTCCAGTCAGGCAGCTTAGGTCATCTTACCAAGGGCTTTTAGTGATTCCTAAAGCACGAAGTGAGATTTGTCGTTCGAGAGCTAGCTCAGCTGTGGCACCAAGGTTGTGGAATGAACTTCCACACTCAATCAGAGCTTCACCATCTTTATCTTCTTTTAAAAGAAATCTTAATACTCACCATTTATAGGTAGTTTATATTAGCTTTTGGCAGTTCTTAGAAATTAGGGTTTTCTTTTAGGAATCTTTGCTTAAGAAGGAATCTACATTTCCTGTTTTAGTACAACTGAGCTTTGTGTCTTGTAAAGCGCTTTTGATAACTATTTTGTTGAATATAAATTAAATATGTTATTATTATTGTTATTATTATTTTTTATTATTATTATTATTATTTCCTTAATTAAATGTGCCATACCAAGATAATAAATAAACAAGTCACAGTTCTCCGGTGACACTCGGTGCTATCTTTTTCATGTAAATTAATAATAAGTAATACTTATTTAGTCAATTTATGATAAAAGAGTCAATTTCTCCTTTAGTTCATAAACTCTGAACCCATACGCCATCGTAACGACAAACTGGTGACAGTATTACGAAAACTGTGTATAATAATAAGCGATACCCGGCGCTTTTATTCTAACAAAACAACAGTAGTTATACCACCACTGACCAGTCAAAATATGTTTTTTTACCCCGTCAGCTGGTGACCAGATAGTTTTGCCCGTCCATTAACAGCAAGGGATATTTTTTTTCTCATGGATTTCACTCCTCCTTATCAGGCCGGTCGTGAAAATTTTACTAACCATTAGCTTGGTGTGATGACTTATCAGCTATGAGTGGCAGGTATCAGAGGCGGTATAAAAAACTTTGCATGGACCAGTCTCGGAGTACATCGAATAAATCATGAATTAAACATTTTGGTCATGAAGCATTGATCAGGTTAACACTATACATATTAATTTGATTCAGTCATATATATATATATATATATATATATATACATATATATTTCAGATCTTGAATATGCTCAGTCCTGTGAAGAAAAAACACTACGAAATACTCAAGGTGATGAAATACGCAACTTATACCAATAGGCGAATGCAATATGCAAGTGAAAAATTTAACATATGCAGTGTATTCTACAAATCAGAGAAAAGGGCGTCAACGAAATGTAACAAAAGCTAATAATTTACAAATTCAGCAACGCTTTGAATGATACCGCTTTTAAATAATACCGAATTCAATAATACACAAATGTCAGCCTGGAATTACTCCTTACAGGAAATCGCATCATACTCGGCCATTTAAGTTTACGGGTCTCGAATATAGATTATGAACGTATGACCTCCTTTGAATTAAATACAGTATCGAAATATTTTAATTGTACTACTAAGCATGCCAAAATATATTAGAGCCAGAATGGAAACATGTATGCTGCGTTTCCAACTGTAGAAAAGTTAATTAAAATCCAGGAGTTCTCCGAATTCAGTGTTCTTTTTGTATTTTGCAGCATAAATCCCACATTCAACCAGGCTCCCATAAGAAAATGGTGAGTACGAAGCTTTATATTAAATGCACTTCTTGAAACACGACTGTCTTTCCTTTCCGACTACTTTACTTTTTCGACTGTTTCTCATTTCCTATTGCTATTTGTGAATAATTTCAGACCTATGTCCTAGTTCGTGACCAAAAAAACAAAAGGAAGTACCGGCTGGGAAACTCACAAGGAAAAGAATTTTTAAAGGATGTATGCAAGGTACGTTTACTATTTCCTTGGAATACTTTCAAATTATAACCTGTGATGCAGCTATGTCTGAATGTAGATTGTAAATGTATAACATTTATGAGAGATAAAGCCGAATGTGCCGTGCCTCAATCGCTAATGTACTACTTTTGAATATATCCATATAATAAAATAATTGTTTATAAACATGTAAAGGGAACAAAACTTACTTTCAGACGTCTCCCAGTAGCAACGAATGTTGTGAATGTTTCCTGCTTCCACATCCGGGATCAGGTATTGATGACATTACCGACGAGGATGATGAAGAAAACTACAATGGCTGTCATTCAGGTCAGTAAATGTAAAAAATGGGAAAATTGATCAAGACACTTTAACATTTTCAGTTTTATATAGTTAGAGGAAATATACAATGTACAGGTATATTGTACAGATAAATTGGACCTTTTTTATAAAACGAAATACCAATTGGTTGCATCAAAATAAATTAAAAGACCATTATTGCGTTCTTCCCCCGGAATTCTGTTCAGTGTCATTTTTAGTATGTTTCGCGCATGCGCATAGGCACTACCAATGAAGGTTCTCATAAAAGGAGCATAGTGGTTCCATGCTACGGATTAAAACATATGTATAGACCACTCAGGTTTTTTTTATTTGTCACTGCTTAATCTATTGTAAATGTTTTTTTTTTTATGACATTAAACTAGCATTTATGATGAAACATTAAATCAGAATTTGGACACAGATAAATCATTTCAAGTTATTAGATGATACGCAAACTAATTTGTGAATTTCGATATTTTGCCTATTGATCGTGGATAGTCACCTGGTTTGAGTTTTGTGTGACCACTCGTTCATATCTAATTGTTATGACCCTTTGTGTCATATCGACACCTGTTCAAACCTCGAGTGTCGCATACCTTGCCATGAGAAAAACTGGTCTGATACGCAGGTATCTGGATAGGCCGAGACAGGGGATTTTTATTAATGCCTTTATAAGATTAGGCTGTATCTCCTTAAATCATTCTTTATGTGCTACCAGACAGACTTATGTAGAAGCTGCAGAGAATTCAATAACTGCTGCCAGTATCATCTCAAGGGCACATAAACATATTCCATCCTCTTTATATGACCTACACTGACTCCCTATGGCATAGGGGCTCAAAGTTTAATCTTACCGTTAGGTGACAGTCACATGTTAGCGCAGCAAAGGACCTGTGGGGCTTCATATAGTGATAAAATTTTCTGTGCAACAGGGCCTTCTGTATGCAATACACTCATTTAGACATCAGATCTATTCAAACTTTGCCAATTTTCCAATTTATACCAATTGAGCATTTATGATGGTTAAGTTCTAGTTGACTGATACTCGTTTGATATCTTGTGGGTTTTTTACGTTAGTACTTTAAATATTTTAAGTAAATGTGAAAGGTTTCAATGTACCATCCCTTTTTATTTGTTACCTTCATGTTATTTTTTTTTTCAATAAGGACCTAACAGATGTAACTCGCTCGTGCTACATTCAAAGAGATGCCACAAAGTTTACATTAAGCTTAGGTCTGTACCCAGTAATGAATAAAAAATAACTTTTTTTTATTCAAATCAGTTGAGCCGAGCTTAATCACATACCAATCCCTCTCTTAAAGCATTAACAGAAGAATTCAAGAAACATCTGAAGGGATTCTTCGACCACCTGGGGAAGGACATTAGTAAGGCGGGCCCCATCACTGGTCACGATCTACTAGAGTTAATTGAGGTACCCTTTCGATTGTGTTCGGATAAATCATTCGTAGTGAAGGAATGTGTCAAACAAGGACTTATTGCTAGTTTTTCTTTTTTTTCCATTCCATATATAGGTGTTACCAGCTAGCCCTACCAAATAAAGTGCTTAGTTTTCTTTTTTTTATCATTTTAGGTGTATCGGAGCGGATATATTGTTTCATTTAAGTTTTAGCTGTCGTAGATTTCGTCCAGGATTAGTACAAAGTGTTTCTTATGCCGGAGTAAGAATCGTAAAATCTAAATACAAGATAAAAGCAATGTTTGAGATAAAATAACAAATAATAATAAGTAAATAAGTTAGAAGAATGACAGAATAAAAAAAATCTGTTTAACAAAACATTTGGAATATAGATACTGGCTCTTAATCTAGAGTATATTTGCTGACATTAATGGGGTTAGGAGCATGATTAATAATATTTAGATTGTGTGTAATTTACATGTTAATATGTGTTGAAGGAAGAGAGTTCGAAATTGAATTATAAAAGACCAGCGTTGGCAGCAAATTGGTTGCAAGGTATTGTATTGCAGAATGTCTTTCATCTTAGAACCTGCATATTCTTAGTTAAAGTATACGAGTGCTTTTCTTACCCAATTATATACTTTCGGAGGCTGCATTTGAGATAAGATTATAAGGCGTGAGTTATTTTTAAGTTGACTTAAATGGAAAAATCAAAGATATCTGGTTCTGTTCAACTATTTCTTTGTAAAATCTCATTCAGGAAGATCGATGTACAATTAAAGTAACTGAGCGGGGGATCAGAACATGTCTATGACCCTTTAATGGATCTAATATTATATATTGTATGTATGATTAAACTAATATAACTATTTTTAGAATATGTTCGGTATATTTAAGAAAACATGCTCACATCAATATAGTCGAGATTTATTTATTCCAAGTGAATCCTCTACCGGGGGGTCCAGTTCAGCTTCTGAGTTTCACCAGAACTAACAGCGATGAAAAGGATACAATGACTGCCATCTGCAAAGGGCTGTTCCTAGACATTGAAGCGATGTGCCAGGTGTTCAAAAACACCGATGAGAGGCCAGCAGCTTGTTTATCTTTCGCAGGAGCAGGACGTCTAGGAAAATCTTTCTTCCTCAACTACGTGCTGAGATATCTTTGGGCACTAGTAACTTTATTATTATGATAATATTTATCTGTAGATATTTGTAGGTAATATATTTATGTGATATTTGGACTCAAAAATTATAAAAAAATGTAGTGTTTAAATTTATCATTGTTAGAATAATTGTACATGTGACTGCAGCATTACACATAATTAGGGTTCATCTTTAGAATATTTAAATGATGATCTGTAATTAACAAGGAACTTTGGAATGAAGAGCTATGGATGGAAGGACAAGAAACTCCTCTGAATGGTTTTCTTTGGTGTGGTGGTGAACAACCAGTTACTGAAGGGATACAGGTTTGGAACCATCCATTCACAATAACCCTGGCTGATGGTAGACAGGTAAGAATTAACCATAAACCATTACGGTACAACTCAAAATTAACATGTTAATGTTCTATACAATAAAATCTCCGTATGTCGTAGCCGAATGGACCACTATATGTACTGGTTTGTATTTTATATGTCTGATTTTTTAAAGTAACTATTTAGATTAACATTAATCAGTGTATCAGTGTTTCTTCACCTTTTAATTTTTTTTACCTAGGTATAGCATTTTTAGCTCAGCTGACTGTAAGTCAACTGAGCTATAGTAATCGGTCAGCATCCGTCGTCCGTCCGTCCGTCTGTCTGTCTGTTTTGACACCGTTGGACCTAAAAACCTGTTACTGAAGATCCAGAGAGGCCAATAACAAATCTTCTACAAAACCTGAAATTAAGTCTCTGTAATACAAAATTGATACAAAACCTCCAGTATCTTGATAGTTATTGCAAGATTACCCTGAATATAGCCTTGAATATTGACCATTACTAGTTTTGTCAGTTCCCAGAAACTGGTAGCACCACTTGCATTTTTTAAATTTTTTACGCATTTTTTTTTCATTATATTTGAAACCTCCAAATGAAGCAGTCCGGTTGTTAACAGGGCACAATCTGTAACCGTTAGACCTAGAATCTTCTAACTGACTTGCAAATAGGAGATGAATATGATTGATTTTGGGGTCAAAAGGTTAAAGGTCAAGGTCAGAGTGGCAAAATGTCCACATATTTGTTTCTGAATGATAGCTCCAGTTTGGATGCACATAATGTTTCAAACTTGATTTTTATATGGCCCACTAATTAGGAAGAACCCTTTTTATTTTGGGGTCATTAGGTCAAATGTCAAGGTTACAGGGGTCATCTGTCCACATATTTGTTTCCAGATGAGAACTCCAGGTTGGATTGAAATATTGGTTGCATACTTGACTAATATATGGGTAAATTACTAAAACAAGAACCCTTTTGATTTTGAGGTCAAAGGTCAAGGTAACAGGACCGACAAGATCTTGGATACATTTTAAGCCAAACGTTTAAACCAAAAACTTCCATCTTCTAAATCCTGATCACCTGCGATTAGTGGAGAAAAAAAACTTATGGATTTTGGGTCACAAGGTCAAGGTCGCAGGGGCCATCTGTCCACATATTTGTTTCCAAATGATAATCCTAGTTTGGAGTGACAAAAGGATATCAAACTTTTTCTGAGTTCAAAATTGAAAAATCTTGATTATTTTTTAACAGTTACGGTAATAAATTCAATGTGTATTATAACACTTTGATCAAATCATCTCCTTTTTCTTCCATTTAATTATTTACGTGCATGTTACAGTCACTAAGTTCAGAAACCGATACTTGCACAAATACGTAAACATCACAGGCTCACTGTTGCCTCATTTCAATATGATAGGTTTTCTTTATTAAAAATATTCTCATAATCAATTCAGCTGAGCGCCGTGACCCACAGGTCCTTTGTTTATTTCACACTAATATATAAACATTTATCTTATTTTGGTTGTAGATTGTCTTGGTTGTTCTAGACACGCAAGGTCAGTTTGATCAACGCTCATCAAAGACCAATATGAACATAATGCTTGCTCTGAGCACGTCGTTCACGAAAATTCAAGTAAGATTTAGATTTAGAATAAATGCACCTTGAAAAAAAATAAATTGATGCTTTCTAAACTAGAGTTATTTCTATTGCTGAAGTACACTGTCCATATAATTTTAATGAAGGATATATAACAAATAATACATAAAATGATGCACATAAAATACAACAAACGGTCCTAACATTGGAAATCTGATTTACCAACACTATAACCTCGGCAGCTTGCATTCCTTTCATTTTTATGTTTCCATGTGAATCAGGAATTTCAGCAGGTACACATAGATGTTTACAACAATTTACAAGCAAATTTTAGAAAAGTGGAATTGCAGTAATCCAAGGAATATGCCAGACCATTTCTTAAACAAAATTCAAGTCAACATTACTACTTGTAAAGCGTGTTTCTTCTCTAAGCCCAAACTGAGCCTAACATGTTTAATGTGATTGAGGGGTAACCTTGATTTATCGGTATATATGTTGTCTTTTTTCATTGTTTCCGTAGTGCATATTTTTTAAACGATAATCAAATACTGTGGAAACCTATTTGATATTTGACATATTTTGTCTTATTCCATACCACGAGTATTTTATTCAACCAGTCCTTGAATTGTTTCCTATAATCCATCTATCATTTGTAATCCTTTTTTAAAAGAGTGATCATTTTTTGTGATAAATACATATACATGATACATGTAAGTATAGTTAAGATAAGAAATGTGCTTTCCTCTGAAGGTTTACAACGTCGGTCAGCGTATCAATGAAACGGACCTTGAAGCCCTTGAGGTATTTACTGTTTTCTTTTTTTGGAGTCTGGGATAAACACAAATAACAAAATTTGCAGACTAACACCATTCATTGTAAGTATGCCATATATGGTCTAATTAAAGTTCTTTCAAGTATCAAACATGGGTTGCTAGTATATTCAAACTAAATCAACATGATAAAGAACATTACTACACCGAATAAGACTAAACCATTAACGACATCTGTCATGTACCATGAATAGCAAAGTGGTCTAACACAGCAACCTTGTTATACTAATGCTTAGTTTACACCAGGCCATGATTATACGGTTCCAATGCGACCAACATTCGTAGTAGATCTTCATGATCCGGGAACTGTCTGGTATTTTTTCACATGTTTACGGTTTAGTTTTACTGATTCATACGTTTGAATATGATACAGTATGTTTTGTCAGGATCCTGGACAAGATCTACTGTGATTGTATAACGATCCCTTACCATTTCATGAAGATCTTTTACGATTGATGTTAACATCATATCGATATGGATCTAAGATAACTTACATTTGTTTACGTTCACTTACATTCATAAAGATCTTTTATTTTTAGTTGCCTTCTGTTAAGGAATAGAGGAGGCTGATTTAACATGAGTTGGACAATATGGGTATAAAAAAAATGGGGAGATTTGATATCTTCTTCCGCGTACATATTCTGCTCTATAGTAGCGTAGAGACACACTGCATTTTTTCTGGGTCCGTGGCCCGTTTAATAAGAAAGGACGACAAACGCATCAATGCGTTTCACAGCAAATTAGCGTAACAGGTCGTGATAGATTGTGTATATCGTGGCACAGCGCAGTAGGTCTGGACATAATTGGAACAGATCTTGGTCGGATCGTAGTGAAATGTGAGCTCGTATTTCCCTAAGTTCTTCTACCCTCTGTACTTCGCATGATTGAGTTCTTCCACGCATTAATAAAATATGTTCTGATGCCCACGCTCTACTACAAAATACCCCGCTTTAAACCGATTTTTTTTTTAATCGGCATGATTGTGACAAAATTAAGCATCTTTAAAATTATCACGTGATCATAAAGATAGCTCTCCATCAAGGAGATCCTTTATCTACGATAAGTCATGCGCTATAAGATGTCATGCGATTCTTAACAAGACAAACAAATACCAAATCATGGCAAGCGTGGCCTTGTGTTAACGCAACATAACTTCAGTCAATATCCATACGTGTTTCTATCATACCTTTATTGCCTGTCATTAAATCCCGTCTTTTCTGTCCCATTTTAACAGTGCGAGATATATCTTTCTTAATCCATTAAATTTATTCAATATTTTACATTATAAGTTAAGCACAATTTGAGAAATTCCCCAAAACATTGTGAATGAACATAAGTACGATGTATGGTAATTTTAGGTCTTGGACGTAATATCAAAATGATCTTACAATAAGCAAACAGCCCGATAAATTTCACCTGTCTAAACATTCAAAAACTTTTTCTTGACCTTCCGCTCTTAATATATAGTAACCGATTGAAAGGACATCGTACATAGCTATTCCGCTAAGCTTGGTACACTTACTGACGCCATGCGATATGTGTAAACCATTTGATATACTTGACTATGAGAGAAAGCAAGGGACTACAATCGTGAAGACATTTATTTGTTTTACTTCGAACTACGCCCTTCCATATTTATAATAAAAAAACAGAGGGATATGTGTTTTAAAGCAAGCAAGATTAATGGTGACAGGCGTTCAAAGAAATCAACACGATATTTTTAAGGAAAATTTAAAGAATATTGAAAGGATTATGAACTTCAGGATGATATAAAATCCATGCATGTACTTTTCATTGAATACAGGATATTATCACAGCGGGAATGGAAGTAAGAGAAACTGTCATGGAAGCTGCAAAGGTACGGTGTTAATTATACGAACAGCTAGAAGACCAGCTTAATGACTTTCTTGTATTGTATTATATTTTATATTGCCCTTTGATTTAAAAAATATTGGGATATCTACATAAAAGCGCTGTTTTTATAGAAAGCTGTGTTATCACAAAATGATAAATTTTAATAATCATCAAAATACAAATTGAAGGCAAAAAGGGTACTTACTTATGAATATTTTATCAACATATTAATCGAGAACAAATTTCAATGATAATTGTACTTCGCTTTTCAGGTGAATAACTTGTAGTGCAAGATACTTTATACAGTGAATTTGTATCAAATAATTGCATTGCATATTGAAATACACCTTTTTATCTTAAAATTGCCCATCCCATCATTTTACATTATCTACCATGTTGCCAGGACACAGTTGGATGGATAGGGAAACAATTAATGCCCGAAGAGAACTATGGACCTTTGCTTGACAAGCAACATGCTTATGAGGATGTCGGCACTGAGGTTCCCTCAGAAGAAGAAATAATATCCCCAGGACCTGAGGTTAATAAATGTAACCTATAAACAGTGATAGAAAGTTTATTCTTGATATAACTATAACGATCAAGTACCGAGATACACATCGGATTGTTTACCTCAAAAAGGCTTTCACAGAAGAAATTTTCTTTGTAGTCCTTGATTTATCTAACTGTTCGTTAACCGCCTGCTGAGAAATCTAGCCCTTAGAATTATCATACGTGATGTGATTTTGAAATGGTAAAAAGAATTCTAAAATGAATTCTTGTATAAAATAGTCTTCTTTAGCGTCTGATTTGGTCTCAGTCGCTTAAGAATATTAATTCTTTAAATGTGTTACTATGAAGCACCTTTACCTTAACAATTATTTTTTAAACAATAATGTCCTTCTTTTCTAATTGTACTAAGCTTTCAGTGCATTAGGACTTTTACATTTTTGCTCAGCTGACTGAAAGTCATCTGAGCTATATCAATCACTATTTGTCCGTCGTCCGGCCGTCCGTTAACATGGCACAAATCGGAACCCCTGGACCTTATATTTTCTAACATAAGATCCAGGGAGGTCCATAAAAAACTCAAAGGACACTTGAAACCAGGTCACTGCGACCAATATTCTCTGAGTAATGAGGCCTGTTTGAGGACAACAGAACAATTAAAACATTTTATATAAAAATGTCAGTATCTGAGTAATGTTTGCATTAATGGCCATGATACTTTTCATGCATAGGTATCATCGAAAGTTTCTTCATTTCTTAGTGACTGGTGGCGCCACCTTATTTTTTTCTTATTTTTTACACTTTTCTCATGTTTGAAACATTCAAATGTAGCAGACTGTCTGTTAACAGGGAACAAACCGCACTCATTAAACCTGGAAACTGTACATCCAGGGAGATCATTAAATGAAAGCAAATCTCCATGGGAACTTAAAAACAGGTCACGGTGACATATATTCCGCGCGTTACGAGCCGAAACATGATTCCGAGCCTCTAGAGAGTCAGACGGGGCACACATTGAACGGATGTGGCCTAGAATCGTCTAATGTTACATTCCGGGAGGTCCTAGGTAAAAGTTCTTGAAAGCATGAAATTAGGTTAGCGTGACCTATATTCTGCAAGCTATAGGGGAAAACATGATTTGAACACCCTGAAAGTCAGATTAGGTCAGGTTGTATCCTTTGGGCCAACAATCTTCTAACGCGACATCCTGGAGTTCCAAGGTACATTTTCTTAGAATCCTGAAACTAGGTCATAACTCATATTTCGTGAGCAACTGAGAAAATGCATGATTTTGACCACCCAGGCCGTCGGACATGGCGCAAATTGTAATGGTTAGAACTAGAAACTTCTAACTAAACATCCATTTCCTTGCTTTTCTTATGCAATAGATCATATCTTGTTTCTCGTTTATATTATGCCGATGTAAGGTCACAGTGACACGCCATTGTAATAACCAATAACTGTCTTTCAGAGACTCATTTTTCTGGTGAGAGACTGGTATCGTACGGAAGAATATGATCATGGGTCTAGTGGTGGACAGAACTACTTAGACATGAAGCTGAGTGTAAGTATCAGTAGGCAGCTTACTACTGGCAGTGTAAAAACAATATTCGCTTATCCTTAAACGTCTGGACCAATAACAATATAATGATATTCCCGGCCTTGACGGCTTTTATGTGTAGCTTAATCGTGTTTTATTAGCCCTGCGCCGAACTAATGTATATAAGGAGATTCTGAAAGATAGTTAAAAATGTTTACATATTTAGATTGTCTTATTAAACTTGCATGATCAGATAATGTGGTCACCTAATACAATAAAAATTAGGACTTTTATGTAAAGCTGATGAGGTGTTACCAAATCAATTTCTTGTTTCGGTGTGGGATAGTTTTAATAATGCACACCTTTCCTAGAAACATTTATTTATTAGTTGATCCTTGCACGAACATGCAGTTACATATTTTAAAATTGGTTAAATGCGAATTCCCTGAGGAATTTAAAGGATGGGTATTTTTACACAGCTAGATGATACACATGCAGAAAACGAGCTATTGAGAGAAAATATTCGTACATCTTTCAAAGAGGTAGACTGCTTCTTAATGCCTGATCCAGGAATAAAAGCAAAGGAATCGACAAAAACATTTGATGGTAGATTATCTGGTAAGTAAACGAAATTGTATCCTTTTCCATAATCAGATAGATAACATCAAATATAATCAGTGGGCTCCATGTATCTTATGTGTACAGGATGATAATTTATATGATGTTATTTTATGTATTTTACATTATCTTTGTTTATCTTCTCAGATCTAGACCAAAGATTCAAGACTCAGCTTCATCATGCTGTACCATTTATAGTTGGAAGAGAATTTATTCAGCATTCACCCAGTGATCTGCTATTGATGCGACAGATACCAGATGCACTCCAGGTTTGATTATACCCTTAAACGCACGTTATGTTGTATGTTTCTGATAGGCATAAGGGATTACTGAAGTTGACTAGTTTCTGGAAGCACACGCAACCAAGTGTGAGTGTAACAACATAACTGAAATGCATTTATTACTATAAGTATACTCTTATTCTAATTCTAAATCTAAATCTAATTTAAAGCTGCAAGTGGAGAGTCTTCGGTGCTCGAAAGATTCCTTGGCAATTTCTACCAGGGAGGTGAGGCATTCATAAAACGTTTAAAAAGAAACTCTGACATAGTATTTAAACTTTTGGTGGACAAAATAAATAACTGAAACGTGTATAACTGTGTGCATTTTTGCAATTCAAGACAGTGGTATTAGGGGCACTGTGATGAAACTTTCTGAAGCTTCCTCAAACAGAGGTCGTATGATTAAAATAAAATCCGAAACATCGCGTACGAGGTCCGGACGAGATGCGAAGCTAACCTGTAAAAATTACAGAAATATTAGCTTGTTATTCCAGATGCCACTGTACATTCACCAGTTCTGAGCTGCTTTGGGACAAAACATGTATTTGATCATATACACATTCGGACACTTAGTTTACTTCAGATTTTGGTTTTCATTTAAAGTCATTCACACTCAGATTCACTCCCTCAGATATAAATATTATTCCAAAGGGTTTGGTAAATGAAATATAGACTTAGATGGTGTGTTAAGTTTATGCTTCTATGTCCGACAGTATAGCCTAAGCTCCTCTGTGTGCATCCAGCGGTGTATTTTCAGCTAACTCTGCTCTTTGCTTCAACACGCAATGGACCTTATGATATTTATTTGATTTTGTCGTTACTACAAATATATCTTTATGCGCAACTATTTCTTTAAGGTTTCTACTCCTAAATACTAGAACTATTGGTTTCATAGTCTGATGTCGGGGGAAGGACCCAGTTTCCATCGTTGCCTCAATAGCATAATGGTGAAATATTGGTGAAACCTCGGAGATTCGCTCTATGGCCTTTCCTTTATCTAAAAACCTTTTTTCCAATCGTGTTCGTTCAGGATCTGCAAATGAAAAATATATAGCTATTAAAGTAGACTAGGTTGTTCCAAGTAAAAGTATAAAATTGTATCAGCATTTAGCTACAGTTTTATTAGAATCCAAGGCGTCTGGCAGGTTTAGTTTTCTGCAGGATACTGTCTGTGGTTTTCTTAAATTCCCCACATGGAAATCATGGTTGTTCAACTTTCTTCAAGACATGATTGTTCCTAGATTATCCAGACAGATCTGTCAGAAAAAACATGGTATTAAAAATTTCCCGGATGTTGCCTTGCAGAGTACATAGATAAGCTGGGCCTAATGACCTTTTAAGTGACATTAACTGCAGTACTTGACCTGACAAGTTGTGTGACACAATGCGTTGGAGTCTACGACGGGACGTTTCTGGCAATCACGGTAGTAGTTGCATTGGTTCAGGCAGGGGATTTCAGGTTAAAATCGGACACTGCATGTTCGTCACTCCTTCATTGATGAACGACCAGTAAAGCGCCATGCGGGCACGCTGATTCATTTGTGGCATCCGCGAAATGTGAAATATAGATTACGAAAATAATGTAGAAATGAAGATATCCGCTTTACACAACCAGTTTTCACGGAATGTTAATCACCAGTTTTTCAATAAAACTGAATCGTCCTGTGTATATGTAAAGCTGCTGCATTTTACTCACACGATGTAACTAAAGAAACAGTTACCTCGTGTTTGGTTGCAGTTAGAATATGTTCCCGTATGTATATTTAAAGCTGAACAGGTAACTGGGTAAAACATGTTCACGAAACATTATGGTTCTATATTTACTTTTCCAGGGACGCCTGATCGCACAGGATTACTTAACATTCAGTCAGGAACTTTCAAATTTTCAAAAAGCCTTCTCACAAGTGAGTATTTTTTTTTATTGCGGGGGGGGGGGGCGGTACATAACTTACACACGTGAAGTAGATAGACTCGTTGGATCTAGAATGTTTCATTGCATGACTATTTATTAATCTCTCTTTCAGGGGTTTGCCATTGGAAATCTCTGAGTCCTCCTGGCTAATAGTCATCTAATCATTTTAGACGGAACTTTGCCAAAATTATCATGTTAATCAATTAATCAATGTACTCGTACCGTGCCTCACACAAGCTTCTGTCAATATATTCTTGTTTTACAACTATGTAATATAAGGTTACCTAGGCGTCACCTACCATAATTGCAAACTGGAATTTAACGGTAGGAGGCCACTGGGGACCTGGAAAATCGAGTGTTAACAAATTCGGTCTCCTCACTCCCGATTTCGGCTGAATTCCTAATTTTGGCATGATAGTGATCCGTCTTAATTCGATGTCCCTTCTGGTTCCACAAAGTTCCTTCACCTGTAGTTAACAATGATCGACATCATCTGAATCATGGAAAGTTTTTGTAGTAGTTATTATACCGACTTGTATGATAACGTCACAGACGTCGATAAACAATACATTCCAAAGTATCTAGTAATTGTCAAATGCTTTGTCTGTTTGTTCAGATTGCTGATTATTTTCGGGCGTGGACATGCTTGTCTTGAGGATGGTCATTTGATTTTAAATTGCAGCATTCACTTAGGAAGTAAAAATTACATCATGGTTAATATATCAATAAAATTAATAGCTTAATAAATACAGTATATTTATTTCCAGATAGAGGAATTAGTTTGGTCATTTCTCTTTGTGGGGTCTCTGTGTCACTCTCTCCCACTCTCTCATTCTCCCTCTCTCTCTCTCTCTCTCTCTCTCTCTCTCTCTCTCTCTCTCTTTCTGTGGGAGAGTGCTTTTTTATGCTGTTCATTATTAAGGAAAAACAGAAGAACATGTCAGATGAAGACTTTGAAGAGACTATCCGCTCCGAAACATCAAAGGCCATTGGGATGCTTCAGTCCAGGCTCCGTTATGGACAGATGCAAGACGAGTTCATAAAACAATTCAAAGAGCAATTGGAAACATCTGTCATGTTGTCCCAAAGGGAAAGAGAATTAGAACAGGTAAATGGTTACAACAAGACATTTTGTATAACTTCTCCTGATTTTCGTGTATGCTGTCATTTATTGATGCAAACATTCCCTTTACAATTGTTCAATGTTAAGGCACGAAGGTAACCGTTTAGTTGATGTCTTTCATTGTAGAGAAGGATTGCACAACAGATTGACCAACACAACGTAGTTTTAATGGGGAAAACTGTTGCAGAATTTTCCGCGCAAGCAGAAGGGAAACTTCAGGAGCTACAAAATATTTCCTTAGAAGTAATGGTTTATATAAACTCAACAATGTTTGAGTATATTGAAATAAACTTAATTTTATGACAGTAATAATAGAAAATACACCAGTCAGTTCACATAAAGCAATGCATGAGTGTACATTCTTGTTTTATAATCATTCACTTTAGAAGAGGAAATAGGGTACCTTTGCGTGAGTGGGCCGGGTTCCTTTATTTGCTGAACTGCTAAGCTGGAGGTTAAAATTAACTATTCGGTCGGTTATATGTACCGGTTATTGCGTAAACCATAAGTTTAATAATCGTACGAATCCTCATCCATGATAAATGATAATACCCTTCTTAAACTGTGTAGCTTGCCTTGATCCTGTGTAAACTGTGTACATGCTTTCTACGTTGAGTTGATATAAATAGTGCATCATAACTGCAGCTGGATATCGGTCCGGCAATAGAAAAATATGTGAGTGACATCGAAGAAGATGTAGGAGACCGTCACGGTCACGTGAAATTCGAGGGCACAATGGGAGAGAGAGAGAATTGGGAGGCACGGCTGACAGAGCGTCTAAAGACACAGGCCAAGCTGATGGTCGAAACAGTACAGAGATTACAGATGCAACGTCATGTATGAATTGACCTATTATTCAACGCGATGACATTCAATAAAAAAGTGCACATATTACAAATCTAAGCCCTAATGCCAAAAACAGTTAACTCGATCTATTTTCTCTTTCTCACTGTGACTCTCTCTATATATATGTGTGTGTGTTAATTATGGTTAAAAATCTTATACATCTCCTTTATGACAGTTGTAAATGATAAGATTGTATCAGGCGTTACAGTGAACCAACAAAAGATGGCACATTTTGTTATTTTATTTATTTTATTTTCAGATAGAGCAAAGACAACAAAATAAAATGATCATGGATTCACATTTGAACAAGTTGAGAGACACGCTACAGGGAAGGATTTATTAAATATTTGTAATTTAACTTGTGTTCAATAGTGATTAGATGACGGAAAATAATTTTCACAAAGTAACGGTCCAAAAACGTGCACACACCCGTATAAATATTTGAAAAAAGTGCTTTATGTATATAGCTTGGATAATGGTTGTGTTTAGCAGTGCTAACACCTTTGTGGTCATCAAAGTTGTTTGAGTACATTTCACTCTTGTATGGTGCTCCGCAACCTATATGAACTTTTACAGAACCCGCAGTGCGACATCGCTTGTGTGTCCCTTGAAGACATTAAAGATGACCTTGAACGAGACTTGCTGGGAAGTGCAGATATTCGAAAGTCGAGTTTGGATAGTTTTAACACATCGGCTTCACTTGCTATTCAATCATGGCGACTTGACAAACAGAAGGTAAACAAAGTGTTCCTATTATTTGAATAAACGTAGAAAGAAGCAGAATGTAACACAAAATAATAAATATACATTGGGAATTTAGCTTTGCATAGATCTGTGTTGAATAGGTAAGTTTATGATTAACGTCTAGGAAAACACAAACATGGACCCAAAAGTCCATATAAGATAGGTTGCTGTATCGAGTGAGTGTTTTTCCATAATAACGAGTTGTAACTGACCAAGAAAAGCTCGTAAGATGGAAATCTGTGACGAGCTCTATCAATATCAGCTGCAACTCTAGGAATCTGCTTGTCAACATATAATATATTTGGTTTACTTTATATGTATCACCAAAAATGTAATAATATTATTTTGCAGAGGGATGCAGTTGAAGAGGTCTTCGGTGTTTATTGTGCACATATATCACAGGTTAGCACGACCTTGTCTTACCGATTGAATCATTAAGACCTGTGAACAGTTTAACCACAGTTGTTAACCATAAATGCTTACTGGTTCTCACAGAGCATTGTCTTTGATCGACAGGCAACAACCAAACCAGTGACCCTTTACTCTTTCAGGATAGAATATACGGTCATGTTACGTAACAGTACAAGGTTTATCGGATAATAATAACCCTGTTAAGTTTGACTTAACATTCCAATACCGGTACCTTTCATATAAGTTTTTATGTGAATGATCTCTTATTTGTCCTTTTGATAAAGGAATGAATTTCATTTTTCTGTGCTTTCAAAGTGTGAGTCAGACTATGATAATAGCAAACTGCTCGAAATTCATGAAACCACTCTACGGGAATGCAAGAAAAGTCTTAACAGACTCATGTCATTAATGACACCAGAACAGGCGGAAGAAGCCCAGCGCTTGTTGATTGACAGATGTATGAACGAGTTACACAAAACTGAGGACACCATTATCGAGAATAAGGCAGGAACTAATTTCTCGAATTTTATCGTTATATTACAGAGAAAAGGAGTTATATTAAGTTAAAAATATTACATGTAACAGCCCAAAATAGTATCAGCTGTAATATTTATTTCCGTCCAGTTAAATGTTATATGACTCTTTTTCTTCAGAGGATCAAAGACGAGTGCGTTCTGAGGGGCGTTACTAAAGGGAAATCTAAATATTACCAGGTCATGGTGAGTGGCTTCCTATATCTTCCTTACTCGAATAAGCATTGTTTGAAAGAGGAGTCCAACATATATGAAACAGTTACAACAGGGCTTAAAACCAGAAGATCGTGAATTAGAAACGATGAGTGTGAGCTCCCTACGACTGTGTGCCAGAGTAGTGTTTTACTCACAAACGCGCCTTTGGGTGGTTGAATACCCAGGACCAATTGGTGTTGTACTCAGGGCCCGGTTGACGCTTGGATAATCATCAGTTTCGGCCCTGTCACCAAGTTCTACGCCGGAAAAGAACTATGCAGCTGTACAAAGTAACAAGTTTGCCAGCATGAAAACATGAAGACGGCCAACTACATAGAAAATAAACGATTTGGTGTGCTTTCTTTTTATTCTGAGTACGAGGGCTACTGTAACACATCTTTCTTTTACTTTCCTCTCAGCCGTGATAAGGTGAAGCTCTCTTGATTATAGATTTAATTATAATTTTCAATTCCAGAGCACCCTAGAAGACGTGGGCGATATTTTCAAAATCGCTGAAATGCATGCAAACGCGATATTGGAAGCAGTTGCAGAAGCGGCCGAAGACAACCCTTTCCACGAATATTTAACGGAGCTGCTTGCAGATGAATTCGTAATGCGTATGAATATATGGATTGATGAGAGAAAACGAGTTCTTGAGGTACAAATTTTTTCCATCAACTTAAAATGACTTGTTCTGTGTATATTAAATAGAAATAACTAACAGTCATCAAGAGTCTTTTATATATTTTCAAAAAAGGGAGGCAGGAATTATATATATATATATATATATATATATATATATATATATATATATAAATTTTACGAGAGAACGCGTCAGGAAGCGTAATAAAACCTCAGTTTCTCAACATATTTTGACATCTACACCCAATGCGTAATCAAAGTCCAAAGTACATCATCCTTTACACCGGAAGATCTTACAAAAATCGTTGTAGCCCTTCGAACAATTAAGCATCGTTTTCCGCAGCTTCCTCTTGTTCCTTCATATCAAACATAAAAAAACAAGTGCAAAATAAATTATTACAAAACACGTAGCTCTTCGCTTAAAATACAGAAATATGATACATATACAGATATACCTTTATCTTATCTAATATATATATATATATATATATATATATATATATATATTATATTACATATGTATAACAATATTTGTCTTCTAGTATGGGATAGGAGATGCCTTCTTTGCTGCATTGGAGAAAGTAGCAAAGACATATTGTGATAGGATGAATAAAGTAAGTACATCATATATCCTGGTTGTTCTCACCTCTTCCTTATGTGACTGCATTGTCTTACTGATGCATAGTTAATTATTATGTTTGCATTATAAAACTGTATAGACATAGGATGTTTCAAGGCGCATCCTTTCTGTAGCAAATATTCTAATATGATAAACATATATAATGTGGACAAAAGGTCCCCCCTCCCCGCTTATCGCAAATTCCACGTTACATGTAAACGGTAATTTAAATTTCGTTACATTTTAATGTGATGGGCAATATCATCTTGTGACACGTCAGAGAAACAAATTAGTTATGACGTAGTTCAGGTATTTGTCATCTGTGTATATGTCGATAAAGCTGTAATCCATCACATTGTCGCAGATTTATACATTGAAAAGGAAGTACCACAAGCCAGAACGGTTTGAATCGGTTCATTTCAAATCCTTCGAACATGCCATGCGTGAGGGCGAGGAGTTTATTGACCGCGCCAGATCACTGGAACGCATTATTGGTCGGCAAATATGGGATTTAGAAAACTCATTTCGTGAAGCATGTATATCAGCATCTGAAGATTTAAGACAGAATTATGAATCACAAAACAAACTGAACAATCCGAGGGGCCTTGGAAATATACACGAGATGACCAGTGCTTTGCTTGCCGCCAGAAGAGGCATGTCACGCCCATTCAGAAGAGTGATTGGTTCAATGAGACCACGCTTTGGCGCTCTGATTAGCGGTTTGGCATGTGTGACGGCAGCCGGTGCTGACAACTGAATGCTACTTTGAACATAATATTACTGTAATGTGAATAGATAGATAGATAGATAGATAGATAGATAGATAGATAGATAGATAGATAGACAGATAGATAGATAGACAGATAGAGAGAGAGACAGATATAGAAACATATGTACAGGCGCATGCATATGCTTATCTACAATCGACATGCATACATACACTTGAATATAAATACATTTTCAAAAACCGAAAGCGAGACAACGGCTTTACTGGCCGTTGCAGGGACGTTACAATTCAGCTTATCTCTTACCAACACCAGACGACCCGTCGACCTTGACGTGACGTCACAAGTCATGTTTTCTGTCGTCCTATCAAAGGCTGTTGTACGAATTCTATGTCACCAAATTATGTATTTGACCCCCTGCTAAAAAAGGCCAAAACGGTGAATGTACATATTAGATATTGATCTTTGTGCCTTAAATATACCATAACTGTGTCTCCATGCACACAAAATACCCTGTTTGTATCAGTTGTGTGGTTTATACCAGATTTATAATATATTACATAATCGATACAGTTTATTATATGAGAATCATACAGTAAAAGTGATTTATTTTCAACTTCATTAAAAAGAGGGGATTCCGATGATTCAAACTTACTTCTGGCCTTTTGTAGAAATACATAAATTGAAGTATTCGAGTAGAAACATACTAAATATATGAGCAATCTATACTTTTTCTTTGTCAATTTGAGGTACAGATACTGTGAAAAACTAATTTGAGTAGCTTAAATTTTGCGTTAGAAATATAATTTTCTCTGTATGTATCTCGTTAAGAGCACGGGTTCACTGCCAGTGGGATTTGAACCCACGATCTTCCAATTTCCGGTGTGGCTGCCTTAACCTCTTGTATATATATATATATATATATATATATATATATATATATATATATGTATATATATATGTGTGTGTATATTACAGTATCAATTAATATACACAAATGAATCATCTAGCAACGTAAACTGTCTTCAGTCCGAAGGTCTGTATTAGATGTGTTCACCTTTTTAATGATATAATCTTCTATTGTTTGCATTGTACTAGGTAAAACAGAATAAAATCTTCGAATAATGTTGGATCGTGTCATTGATTTAATAATATATGATGAGAAAAATATTTTTTCTATGTGTTCCTTTGAGCTTCTATTGATACCCACTTACACCATGGCATTTTACTTAAAATCAGACATTTCAACTGCAAGATCCCATGATGATTCTAGATCGTCCTATTGCGCATAAAAGTCATGTACAGAGACAAGAGAACAACCGTGTAATAGTAGGGCGAGAAGTGGACTGACATCCGTTCCTTATATATCAATGTCACGGGTACAATAACTGTCAGATCTCAAATTTTCTTAATCGATTTTTCGGCTATCGATATCTCATGATCAACTCATGTCACAAATAGCTGTGCAGACTCCAGAACAGAACATTGATATTTGTGTCATAACTACCTTTATCCACGTTAAGTCTATCGGGCTTGTTTTTTGAATTTTGCTTGTATTACAAGAGGTAATAACGATTAAAATACATGATGTTATGTATTGCTTAAACACTGTTACTGTTCAATATGTTAGGAATACATGCCAGTAGTACCCAAATAATGGAAAGGCAGGTCAAAACGTTTACGGTCATTTTGTAGCATATGTGAAGTACAATATCAATATTTGATTAAAATTTGGAAATCTTTAATAATAAACACTAGCTGCTCCCGTAGAAAATCTACGGCTCTGTTTGATGTATATTTTTGTAATGAGTTGCAAGTAACTAAACGGAGCATATTTTAATCCTAAGTTTTTTTGTCATGTGTTTCACTTATATGATATAAAGATTACTTCTGCTGGATTTCTTCAGGAACACCCTCCCCAAAAATATCAACATAGAAAGAAAAATTTTCTATTCTATAAATCACACCAAAAAAATAAATTTTTAGAAAGAGACGTGAGGCATATACAGGGTGTACACATTTTTAAGTAAGATTTTCTTTTCGATAAACAACATAGGTTCGAAAGCTTCATCGCTTGGAAATATCGTAGATATTATGATTGTATAAAGAAGCATTCTACCGTTAAATTATATGAAAGATGCTTTGTATTAGTTGAAGCTCAGGCGACATCGTGAAACACGATGTTTATCCAGTGTAGTCAGTTGAGGGTATAGTCTAAGGCATGTTAACAGACACATGCGTTATTTGTATACACATGCATATGTCGTTGAAGTCTCTTGTACGCGAACGTATAGCTGCCAATGTAAAAAGATAGACCCAGAAAATATATTCCAACAGTTTTAAATATTTTGTTTAGAGGGGACCATTCACCTACATTTCGATAAAGAATGTATGTGATTTCTGGCCTCCTCTGTGTATATATTAATGATCTAAGGGTAATTTCGGTTATAAGACCTTCATGAAGGATATGTGAACTTGTTTATCAACATGTTTGCAATGTTGACAAAAGGGAAAATCATGTAACGAATTTGTTAAGAATTTTGCCGGCCCCCTCACATTATAAAGATGTTCAAATAAACAAAACCAACAGCCTGTGTGCGGCGTTATCCACGTTTTCTGGCTTATTTTTATGAAAGATCTAAGGGATAACCTTTCGTTTATAAAGGTCAGGTAGGTATTTGGGCCCCTTTAAGTACTGCAAATTGTCATGGAATAAGCAGGTCTGATGCAAAATTGACAACTCTCCCAGATAAAAAGAAAGCAGATTGATATATTTCGATGAAAGCATTTAGCAAAGAAACCACTTCAGCCTTGGTTCGATGCGTTGTCTTTCAGCAAATGAACGATACGAAAAAAAAATCGATACGATTAAAACATCTTATACAAACATTCATTTATTTTTTTCACTTGCATCAGGATGTATAATCATGTATAATTATGAAGAATATTGGAGGCATGGTATACTGTTGGGCAGCGAATGCGCAAATACAACTAATAGAAATAGGCATCATTACATTTGTGAACCAAGTCTATTGGTCATTGATGTTGTGAAACTAGATGCTGTGGCCCATGGATATCCACGCCTGGGAATTTGATTTGATTCAACAGAAAGTGTACTATTTGTTCCATGCCATGAGTAACAAACTGCAGCAGCTTAGTCACATGTTGTTGAGCACCCCCGAGATATGTCGCTGTTCATCTGCTTTCCACAACCATTCCCCGAAAAGCACCATTCATTTTTCATTAAGCTATATATTGGAATATAAATGCCAGTGAAAATGCCAGTGACGGGTGGACAGTGTAAAATAAAAATGACTAACAAAGCAGGCCATGAGATCTTAGAACCTTGGTAGCATGTAATTTTGGAAGTAAGCTGTTTCACCCTTAATACAGATAAAGCACATTGTTCAAAATGTTCGAAAGGTTACAAATGGCCTGACTAAAATTATATATATAATTTATATTTAATATAATATTATTTGGAGACGCGGAAACCAATCGCGTATTCACATGGACTCGTTTGAAAATTTATCAGGTTTTTATTTTATAAACAAGAATCTTAGCTTTTGGCTTTTAATCATACCGTTTTCTTTTACATAAGATGTACACCGGCGTGCCACCGGTACTGAATTTGACATCGCCCTTGTGAATATGCTCCATTATTATTTACCGCCGTTATAACCCCGAAAAGGAATGATCACCATGTGTTGCCGCCAAATTTGCATTAAACCTTCAGTTAATTGACCATCAATTGTTGAATTAATCGTCGCTTTTACTCCTACAACCGCACGAGCGCTGGTTAAGGTGACAGAAGATATAGGAGTACACATGCACCCGAATTGGTAACTATGGTAATAGTGACGACATGTCATGTCATAGGTTCTTTCAACTCATTTGCATAGCCCTAGAAGGTAATTTTTCGAATATTGCCGACTGGCTACCGTACATACAAGCGGGCCATTAATGAGGCCTTACGAAAAATGCAAATTTTCAGGCCGTAGGGCATCTCTGAACAAAATGAAATCAATTCTTAGAACGATTACGGCTGTCAGAAATTCGCGACGGTGGCCACGTTCACAGCCATGGGCTTATTTTTCTTGTGGGACATTTTAATATCATGCGCTTTCTATAAACCCCGAATTAAAAAAAAGTAAACTGCGTTGTCAGCTACAAACCCCCATATGAACGACTCAAAAGTGTTTGCTGATGTCACTTGTTACTGGCATCACTTGCTTCATAGGCACAGGAACATGATAGAATAACCACTCTTTGTAATAATGCATCACATGACACATTGAACAGATCAAAGACAAACCTTGGGGTAAAGATCAAAGATTAACTTCGGGGGACCTCCATTCATGTGTGGTCGTTTGAGCTATTCAACTGGCCTAGCCGGGGCTGTGGGCCCAGGGTCCTTCCAAACGACCACCAGTAAAACAAACAGCTGTGCAAGTGACCGCAACTGCTCGCATGGTCAATCAATCGACCGGTCAGCGCTGGTCAATGATGTCCCAGTGAGTGCCCGCATTAGGCAGGTCAATTGTCTATTTATCAATTTGGTCGGGAAAAACCGACCGTAATCTGTAATAGTTAGGTGGTCGTATTTCACAGGTTTTATCTATAGCTTATATAACGGAATTTCGAAAGGGAATCGACATCAAGTGGTCGTAATAGCTAGTTTCCCGCATTTCACAGGTGGTCGTTCAGACAGGTTAGACTATGCAGGGTTATCGGTCACAGGAAATCCCATGATCTCGCAGCTTTTCTTTCATACCACTCGACTCCAAGCATGTATTAGGATTCATTGCCTTGACTCAACCCTTGACCCTTGACTGATACAATCTTTCATTATATTATTGTCAAACCGTGACAGCATCCATATAGGCGGGGAACTATTGGTTCTTTCCTGTTGAAGCATGAGTATCTAGCAAACATGCCTTCATGCCTTATTGGTGCCTCAGTATATTTTCTTCATTTTTTCTCGATGATTTTCTTTTCATCATCGGCATCACATCAACTTATGAAATATATAACGTTACAAAAGGTCTCACATGCAGAATTCGGAACAATGATATAAATAACATGTAATAGAGTAAACACACATTTTACAATCATTATATAGTTAAACAATTTACAATAAACCATAATGTCTAGGTGCTAATAAAATATGCAACTCAACTTCAACTCAACTTTAAGAACACGCTTACATTTTACCAAGCGAATATGAGCACAATAAAAATACAACTAGGTAATTAAATCACGACATTGAGCAGTGGGAAGGTATACAAGTGTTTAGGTTTTAAAGGATTTTGTTCCATTTATCCTGATGATTTGGCATAACATTTTTATTTTCTGCCACCTCACGTTCAAATAGTTCCAATGTTTTTATATGCTTCTTTAACAATTGCAAAGTTGGAGTGTTCACGTCATTTAGATACTTGAATATTACAAATTTTTAAATTAAAAGCAACGAGTCAATAAGTCTTTTACTCTCATGAGGTTCTGCACAACCTGTATAGATTAACGACTTACACATACCTCGAATCACAATTCCAGTATTTACAACCCATTCAATTATCTGGCTGTAGAATGATAGACCCACGATGCATTCATAAAATATATGTATTATCGTCTCTTCTTCATTTGAACAATACGCACATTTATTAGTATCTATTATTTTCCATTTATACAATTTTTGTTTAGCGATATAATATCATGAAGACTCCTGTACTGGAATTGTCTTAAATACGTATCAAACGTAACAGCATTAACATGGTGTACTGCTTGTTTCCACGTGGTTTTAGGGTTTAACAGGGTTTCCACATTTTTTTTTCTTATTTGGTGGCAAAAACACTTTTTCTGAAAATCATTAAAAATGCAAATTTCTGGTATCTAAACCCACTTCTTCTAAGGAAAAATGCTTCGAGTTATATTAATTGCATTTAGTCTATCTGGTATTTTGTTGTCCTTTTTTTGTCTTTCATAAACCTGTTATAAACCTTCTTACTTCCGACCTGAATATATATTTATTATTCCATAGCTGCTGTCAAGTTGACATATACGACTCCTTTTGGGCTTTTTGAAGTAAAATATGCCCATGACTTCAAACAATGACAATATAATTTTGTTACTTCTCCCTTCAATTAATCCCGGATAGAAATTTGCTTCAATATTATTTATGCCTTCGACAATTCTGAAATATATTTGGGATCGAAGACAAATTTGTGTTTGTTACATTCTGCTATCTGAAAATCCACATAATTCTCTGACTATCGAATATTATTTTCTGTATCAGGTGATTTTAAAACTCCACTTTCCATATGACGGATTAGTACTCCGAATTTTTATTTTGGTTTTCTTCCAAACCATATAAAATCAACTATACAACTTTTGATTTTTTAATTAATTCTTTTCGTGGCTCTATAATATTTAGAACATACAAAATCGTAGATATGCTAGTTGATTTCAACAGTGTTTTTTTACAAAAAATTTTAAGGCTATCTTTCTCTTGGATTTTAATACCGTTTCAATCTTTTTATACAAACTTTCAAAGTTAAGTTCGTATGACAATTCATCCTTATATGTATAATGTATTCCTAGTTGGCTCATTATGTAGATAAACATATTTGATATAAATGGTTTTATTTGGTTTGATCTCTCTGCTGCCAATGTGTACATACTTTTTTTCATAATTTATTTTAAATGCCGACACATTACTTAACTCCTCAAGTACTTCAAGAGCAGCACTCATAGGATCAAGGTCTAGTAGTATCAACAGCAAATGACCTCAATTTAGTTTCGCAATTGTTAATACAGATTCTTCTCACAGTATATGATTGACGAACCGCTATGGCCATGACTTCAATAACAAGCAAGAAAAAGTATGGGGCTAAAGGGTCTCCCTGACGGGTACCTCTTACCAGTTAAAATAACCCGTTGTGCATCAATTATTTATGACACAGCTTTCCAAATCAGTGTGTAATATTCGTAACAAAGAGGGAGAAATTCTTCACAAAATCCAGACCTTCAAGGATGGTATATAAAAACACTTGATCAATCGAATCGAAAGCAGCTGCAAAATCAACAGCTTACATAATTGCTTTATACCAAAGATTTAAAGTGTAATCTAATATATCATTAACGAGATGAGAGGCATCCGATATTTTCCTTTATTTTATAAATACCGTCTGTTCTCGCCCATTAGTTTTGATAACATTTTCTGTAATATCTTTACTAAAATGTTACTCATAATCTTAACATCAACAATATACTTATTGGTCCCCATGAAGACATATATTTATCATCTTTCCCCTTTTGCTATGAATTATTTTACGGCTTGTCTTTGATTGGTTGTTAATGATCCTTTAGAAATATCGCTTTTCAAAGAGAATCTTTACCCAGATGATCAAAAAAGGTTATATAAAACTTTAAGTAACCTGGTGTCTTATTACTTTTCATTTCCTTTAACGCTTCTATTATATCCTTTATCTCAATTGCGGCATTGCAAGTACAAGCCTCAGTTATTGATAATGTCGGGATCTTAAATTTGGATAGGAAATTTAAGCAACCTGAATCACTTATGAAAGTGGTCCATGAATATTTCATTTTATAAAAGGATTTGATCTCATCAATATTTTCTTTCGATTGACTTAACTGTTTTCCTTGAGCGATTAATTTCTTCATAATTGATTTATTCCTGTTTCTTTTAATTTTGATAAGTTGAAGAAATATTTTGAACAACGTCAGATTTCTTCAAACCATTGGAATATTGATCTCATAAATTATCCGTCTGTAACAACAGCATAATATCTCCATGGTTTTGTTTAGATATATCATATATTTTTTTCGGGGGGGGGGGACTGGTCATTTCTATTTAATTTTTTTTCGGCTTCCCCGAATATCTCTCTTCCAGGGTAATGAGATCCGATCTTTCTTTTCTTTCCTCTTTTTTCCTTTTAATTTCATAAGAAATGTCACTAATATTGATGTTATAATATTCCCACTACCGTCGATCATTAAAATATTTAATTTGCTTTGCCCTTAAGTGCTTTATATTGTCTTTCATTAGTAATATATAATCTGGATCGGGTAGTAAGAAACATTTAGTTTTAAAAAAGGAAGACCGTGAGATTGATTCGTTACTGAACCAATCGAACAGATTCGGCCGAACGGTAAGTTAAGATTGATGGTTTTATAACATATGCATTAAGATCAGCTACAACAAAGAGATAATCCAGTCTTCGTTGCCTTATAGTTTTAGACCTCAATGTAAACTGGGAATTTCTTGGTATCTTCTGCGTAAATATGACTCAAACATAGGTTAAAGTTTTCTTCCCATATTATATTAGTGTCCGGATCAGGAGTGGTTCAGGAGTGGTTTAAAACAAGTGACCCATGGGTCATGGCGCTCAGCTGACTGGGAAGAGATTCGTAAAAGGAAATTTTATCATCTGAAAGGTAGTGTATTCCCCTTCAACTGAAGCATCAAACAGATTTACCAACAGGCCAAGATTGTGTCTGTATTTATATATCTCAAAAATAGAGAAAAAATGCGTAAATTAAAAAAAAATCAAGATGGCTCACCAGTCTGCAGAAACTTATAAAAACACTTAATGGTCAATATCCATGCAAAGAATCATAGTGATCTCTGCATTAGTTGTTCAGATACTTCAGCTTCTGTATCAAATTTTCCATTATTCTGAGGGATACTTCGGAGTCCTATAGCTTGAAGAATATGGGTAACAGAGACCTTATTTCAGGTTTCCACAGACACTTTTCATGGGCCTCCTTGCAACACAAGAATGAAGATTCTAGGTTCAGTCTATACGATTTGTGCCCTGTTAACAGATGTTCACATTTTTAAAGGTCTCAAAAATAGAGAAAACAATTCTTAAAGAATCGAAAATTACAGGTGGCGCCACCAGTCTGCAGAAACTATTGTAACATCCCATGATCAATATGCATGCCAAAAATCATGACCATCAGTGATGTAGTTAATGAGATATTGAAGTTTTTGTATGAAATTTTTGACTATTCTGGGGGGTACTTTGGGGCCCCATAGCTCAAAGGATATGGGTAACAGAGACCTAATTTCTGGTTTACAAGGAGATTTTTTATCGACCTCTCAGAATTTCAAGTTATAAGATTCTAGGTTCAGCGGTTACGACGGACAACGGACAAAGATTGATCGCTATAGCTCAGCATTACTGAAAGTCAGCTGAGCTAAAAAATGGTAAATTGTTCAATTTCAGTATTTGGAGCGTACGTGTTTATAAAGAGATATATTCTCAACCATTTAACATTGCTTTTATTAAAATATATGGGCCAGTTGTATCGGTATATTTTGTTATATGTGAACAAACAAACAAATCGGAACGGAAATAAACGCACACCCGCCTGGCCAGTCAGAAGGAAATATAATCATTATGGAAAAAAAGCAGAAGAACATCCTGAAAATTCTGAAATTGGAGATTTGCGGATCCCGTTGCTGCATTGAAAAGACCAAGATGTTCAACCTTGCTGCTGTTTAAATTAATATTACTTTCGGAAACTACATGTATATGCTGGATATGCATGGTTGAGCTGGTATCTACTGTATTTCTGCTTCTGTACTTCATAGACTAATAAACTAGTCAGATTTCTAGAATAAATGTTAATAAATGACGTTAAACTGCTATCATCTTTATTCTATTCAAAGTACATAATATGTGTGTATACGTGCTTGGATTTCTGAGCCATTCCACGTTACGTGTTTATGTACAAAAGATTTCCACGTAGACTGGAGATCATGTGCCTGTACCTGGTCTCATATTAATTGTCAAATAAATGTCCCAACATGTCTTGCAGCCACCCCGAATAAAATATGTATACGCCGTGTCCTAAACTGACCTGGTGCCCCTTTCATTGTTATATTAAATGTGCGTGTCCCTGACATCATCGTTTTTGGCGTTTTCGTGTTCTGTAGGAGAATATTCACTGGTATCGCTGAGGAACATCACTGTCTCTGGGGAGTTCGTTTTCTGAAAAAAAAATAATAATATGATAATATAAATGTGAAAGAAAATGGGGGATCTCAGCTTTAAAAAGCTTCTGTCATTAATGTATGTTTTATCAGTACGTTAGGTGATAGATGACCAAGGGAATATTTAAATCCAAATGGTAATCTCCGGATAATATATTATAAAAGGTCTCTACTCTCCCCTGAAAACGGTATTTCTTTTCATTCCAGGCATACTCATTGACCATATTTATGAACATGTCATAAACATATATTTCCATGTGCTACGACTGCCCTTGCCAGTCCACAACTCATTTTTTTTACCAACATAAGGGGTAGTACAATCAAATAGAACACAGAGAGTAAAAATGTAATTATAACACAACAAAACTATTATTCTGTATTGTGTTTCAGTAAATTCAAATTTTCAGGCGATCTGTAATAACCTTACCGAATTAATTTTCTCAAGGTTATCTATACCGCGATCGCTAGATCCATCTACTCCAGCAAAACGTCTTATGCCGGGACAGAGGAACTGTTTCTGCACCGCGAATATAGTACACCGGGCTAAAATTTAAATTAAATAAGACTTGCAGTTGACGACATGTAACAGGTATGATATACAAACATTGATGTTGATGATCATGCGATTTGAGCGATTGCGTAAACATTTAGCAGAAATGTAATATATTTAACGATAGGACTGATAATTTTCTTTTAACACATATGGAGAATTTCACTTATTTCTCTTTTATGTTTTTATGTAAAGACAAAACAGGTGAAATATACGATTTTCCCACCGTATTTATGTAATGTTGCCCCTATAGCTTTATTAAGATAGAATTTTCATTTTACATCCAATACATGGACTCACTTGAGATGACACTGACGAGAAAGCCTACAATCAGAGTGACTAGAAATCCTATGACAGAAAACCACGCAAACGAGACAGAATATAGACGGTCTAGTCCCTGTCTGAAAGTGTAAACCATACACAGAAAATATTAAGTACATAATATATAAAAGGCATGGATATTCATAAAAAGTCTAGATCTATCCACCTATAACTTAGTTTGTGGACGCTTTTCTAAAAGTCTAAACATGTCAAGTGGACAAAGGAATTCTTACTTTCAGATAAATCCCTACAGCAGCATTGAGTCAACTAAGGTATCAAGGGAAAATAATAAACTAATCTAAAATAACAAAAATAAATTTCATGATATACGGAAATGTATTACATTATTGTATTCGGGCATAACTTCAAAATAAGTTATAAAAAAAGTATGTAAAATTTTATCATTATCATAACATAGGTAGTGCTAAAATCAACCGTTAGGATCAGTTATTTAGCTTTATTCTTGTGCTAATCACATTTTTCTTGTCTTTTACATTTACTAGGGTGTTATAAAGAACCATACTTTCTGGCATCAGGGTTTGCGCCGGAAGTTCGTGTCACATTATGTTACCGAATTCTGTATGGCACTCATAAATGGTGTTCCCGGGAAAAACAATTGTTAGCGTTTTCCCTTGCCAATGTCGACTTACTAGGTATGGGTAGTGGGATGCAATGTTACACAGGAGGTAATATAGTGCTAGTGGTACATATTGCATGGGCGGTCCGAGTTACTGATACTACAAGCACTACAGAAAGGGGCCTTCCATGTATTGGCTCGCTTACCGCAAGGGAAATTAAGACGATTATACCAAAAATAATCATTTGAAAACTTACAGGTAATGTCCTGACGTTGGTTTTGTCGTTATCGTCTCTGTAGTGAAAATATATTCGTCCGTGGAATATGTAGATTCGATGACTGTGATGTTCGCCGAAGGAAAGCATCGTTCATACCGGCCTGGAAGGCGTCGCTTTTGTAGACCCAGCGAGAACTGACCGAACATCATCCACATGGGGAAGGCTAATCCGGCCAGCCCACCAACTAGCGCCCCCTTGTGGAATGCATGTCATTTTTATTCCACTTTATGCTATTTCTTGAGTGCATGAATGTTCAAGATCTTGTTTTTATTTAAGAATATACAATAAACAATTGGTCTTTCAACGTGCAATAAAGAATATTTGAAAAAACTGCGCTATCCTGATATCGACTTAGTCTCCAAACTTAATGCATAGTTGTTCTTAAAAAAGAGCAAATGGAGGTATACGTTTCCTTAAATGCTTAATTCTGCTTTCGGTTAACCACTGGTTCTTTTAGCGGGATTTACTGGGATACTCCACTATCCAGCTGACACAGGGCCAAGAAATAAATCAGACAGATATCGCAAGGTACTGCGAGATTCAAACTTGGAGTTGGATGCACTCTATCACACCGCACTTTCTATGTTAAAACAAGCAGTTGGTATGCGAAAGGAGAATCGGAAACTACAGTGCAAGAGGTGTAAATTTTACTATACGATCCTTGTTTAGGTGGCCGTGAAAGATAGATATTGCGCTAACATAAGCATGTAATCATTCCATGAGGTATCTCATTTAAGTTAATTTAAAAATATTATTCCTTACTAAAGCGTTGGTGCATGTCATCAGTCCACCAAGTGCGAAAAGGCCAATCATCGGGCCTAGAGAAACCCCTACAAAACTTGAGGCCAACTGAAAGGGAACATTTTTTTAGTTTTCAACCATGAAAAAAATTGTGAGGATGGATCTGATTTTGATCAGAAAAGTTTAGGAAAAGTCGAAGTTTAAAATTTTTATGAATTACACATAGGAAGTGTTTGGACCTTAACGTAACAATCAGTATCTATTGAACACAAAAGACAACCCCAAACTGACGTTTGAAAAAAAATATTTTAAAACAGAAATAAAAATTGCGTTTAATAAGTCGAAAATATCAGATTCAAGGCCATGAACTAGTTTCATACAGATTACATGTAGGTATGGTGAAAGCGTTCCATGTATCCTAGAAATACAGTCTGTTTGATTTACAGTATTTTTTATGACCTCATTTCTGTCCACATATTATATGACACACGGACATTTTATTTCAAACTTATTAAGGCGTTTCCTGTATTACAGCATCCAAGTGCTAACGGTGTCAAGTAAGCGATATTACCAATTCTACATTTTTAAAACTGAATTCGCGTGCCTCATTTGAGAATTATTTGACTTTACATGTCCAATTTTATGTAAAATAAAAACGAAGTTACTTGTACTGTTGTTCCACCAATATTTGCAACGAGAAACGCCATTCCTAGGCATATTCCACCGAATATTACAACTGAAATAATATTTAAAAATTAGTGCATGCTGTAAATATGAAATATTATATGAAAAAATGGTTTAATTTTCCTTTTGTTACATCGAGTAGTACTTCTACCTAACATATTTGGAACGCATTTATCCGGTCAATTGCTTACTCTTGTTAATACCGTAAACTGAACAATCATTGGCGAAATCATGAGTCATGTGAACTTATATGGATGCATGTCTTATTTAGTAGTTCAGAGGCTCTTGGTAAGCTCGGCCGTAATTAGAATACATTGATCACTAAACCAGTGTGACCTTGCAAAATCACTGACTGGTATTTTCCGTTACTTGAAAGAAGATAACCTTATCTTGACTTACCCAGGATTTTCATGATAAGGGTGATTCGTCTTTCCGGTAAATAGCCATATTTATCTGTCATAAAGTCCTCCCAGATGCAGGCTGCCATAGAGTTTAAGGACGACGAAACCGTGCTAAAGAGTTGAGATTGACAATATACCAAATACTGATTATTTTTGGAACCATATTCTCTTATATCAAAACATAGGTTCTTTACAATTTGCGTGATTTGCTTAATTTTTGCACAAACTAGAGACTACATAGAAGGCCCTCGTAAAAAGTTAAAAAAATGAATAAATAAATTGTCTATTACTAGATAAATCAAAACTAACTAAAACAAACCTAATAGGATAATAACCCATCATTTGTATGTTTTACCATATGTTTCAAAATTAAAATAAATTACATTTAATTACATTTTAAGAGAGGCAAAATATATTATCGCATATTTGAGATACCATTTTGTTTATGCCCTTTTGAAACCAGCTTTTGCCCCAAAATAACCGTATTTATCGCCAAAGCTCAAAATAAAGGAGTTTCGCCGACAGGTTGCTCGGACAAAAGCATGGCTATAATCTAATATGAAATGTAACCCACTGCAGCAATAAGAAGACGGAGCGAGGATCATGAAGTTAGCAGTGAAGTTTACATGATGGAGCAAGGATAATGAAGTAAGCAGTAAAGTTGACACGATGGTGACTTAACGTTTTAGATCTTTACATAAATCTAGGGATTGACATTATAATGATGGATAATAATTATTAGGATATCTTAAATAATACAACAAGAGCCCTTATATATATATATATATATATATATATATATATATATATATATATATATATAAAGAATTAATTGGATATATTAAGTACCTGTTATCAATAATATTAATACAGAAATAGTCAACTATGAAACTTATGGTTCACATATATAATGTGTCCGTGATTTTTTAATAAGTTAAGCAACTCCATAATACCTTAGAGAACCGCTAAATATGCACGCCATCATAAGACCAGGAAGGCCCGGGTAACCCAAAACATCCATGGTAAATAAAGGTAGTATCTGCAATTAAAATTCACAAATTATCTTCGGATTTAAACGATGAATGGTGGGTTTAATTTATGAAAACGTTTAAGTAACTTATGCCCGTGCTTGGGCTCCAAATTCCGAAATGTCACTTTACATCAATTATATTGCTTGAATTGGTGTTAAGAGGTTTTTCTACATGAAAATGCTCCAATTTAGTGAATCAGGAGGATATGAAAAAAAAATAATTGAAAAGCGGTGCCCTATAGCGGTCCTTGTCAATCCGTCCGACCCTCCATATACGTGGTTTTTCTTCAACCCAATACCTCAAAGAGAATTGATGATCGGCGACTTTCAAGGCCCCAGACATATTGAATTACAGAACCATCCTTTTATACGAAACTTTAACAGAATATTGACACCCAGGTGTGCTTGTTAAATCGAGTATGGCTGCCAGGCAAATCTTTCTAAAACCCTTCTTCGATAATATTTAGATAATTTCATGATTTTACATAGTTTGTTATATAGAATTTAATACCATTCAGACATCCAATATAGCCAAATGGCTGCCATTTTAAGGAACAAGCAATGTCGGGGCCCTAATTAAGGACCTTTACGGCCCCAAATCTCTAGTGATTAAATATCAATTTTTCATTCTGTAAATGAAATAACGTTTAAGCTAACTGGACTGGCCTGATTTGGGTTCTTTATCCTCCCTGTATAAAACGGATCACAGCCTTTCTCTGCGTAATAAGCGTACGCCACAAGTCCTACAAGGGAAACCAGCGTCTGGATGACTACAAACCACGGGATGTTGAAAAGTACAGAGCTGTAAGAATATAAAACAAATTTGACACTTTTCTTCTTCACAATAGAGCATATTCTTATCAACTAGCTTAAGATATGATACAAAATTGTGAACTGTTGGTTAACATTAGAATCAGTGACATTGCATAAATATAAGAACGAAAATAAGCAGAGGTACTAGTTTTTCTTAATTAGACCAACAAATTGGCATGGCAAGTACTCAGCTAGTAATTATAAATAATGAAAGAAAAGCTTTGTACTGCATTTAATGTCCACACCCCAGGGTTAACGTCTATCCCCAGTTTCGAATTTTTTATCAAACATTTGCAATATATGAGTAAAACATAGTATTATATTAAGTACTCAGCGCCTAATAATGGACTTGATCAGCAATAACAGTCCAAAAGCCATGGACACACTACCTCTATAAATTTTTTTAGGACATCATTGATGTGAAAATAATATCAAAAGTATGTGAAAAAAAATAACTTATATTGTACCTGTATAACGGAGAGAGAGAGAGAGAGAGAGAGAGAGAGAGACAGAGACAGACAGAGAGACAGAGACAGAGAATAAAGAGTTCACCCACATTTTAGATTTGGTCATTGACTGTAGAGCGCAGTATCTCTGAGCGATAGGCTGGTTGACGCCATATTCTGCCAATAAAAATATGCCATATCCAATTGATAAAGACCAGAAGCTAAACCGGATAGATAAATCTGTGTCGAAGAACCTGCAAACGTTCGGAATAATAACATCAATAAATGCATAGACAGGACTTGAGATACAGAAATGTTAAAGAATGTTACTGAATTCTAAAGAAGTGGATTATTTTAAACCGTCATTCTCAAAAAAATGATTTTGAGTCAGAAGTTTATTATATCATGTGTTAATACTGTGCAATATATTTAGAGGATAATGCCAAAAGATCATCGGATTATACTTTGAACCTACCGTGTAAAATCAATCCTTTTGTCTCTTATGTTTATTTCGAACACTCGGCGCAGGCCCCCTAGGTTAACCGTTCCCTTAGAAAGACAATTAGCTAAAATATAAATGGCAATTAGTTGCCGTTTCGTCATTGGGCATTAAATCAAGTTTAATACAGTTATAACGTTTAACAAAGGTCAGGTAAGGTATTGAATGAGATGATTCTACTAAGTAGAGTAATCGTATCCTCGTATTACAATTTAAACAATGTTTCCAGTAGGCGAAATGACTTGAAAAATGGAAGAATTTAGAAAAAATTAGCCGGCATTTAAAGAAGATCGCCAATATTTTAAGACCAAGAAGAATTATGGCGTATAGTATATTTCCTAACCGGACTCGTTGCTCACCTGAATGAGGATTGCGATAAGCCCCGCCATCATGATAGTGCATTGAAATACATCCGTCCAAATAACGGCCTTCATACCACCCTGACAAAGGCAATGCACAATTAGTAATAACATCAACATTAAACAGCCTATTGTGGTTTAACGTAATTGGAGCGTTCGGAGTCTTTTCCTGCTTCTCTTTGGTTACTCTAGAACAACTTTGGTAAATTAATGCAAACAATTATTGCAAGTTTTTTCAGGCACATTCCCCTGAAATACAGATAGAAGGTAAATTAAATTGATAATTAGGGAAATCACAAAATATGATCTAAGTATAATTGTCTGTGAACAAAACCCAAAAGACGTTGTTGTCGCGTTAAGGGATTGTATTTTGGGGTGAGGATCATTTCAACGAAGTATCTCTGTGAGCTACGTTATCACTAGTATTATTATTCTTGAATGAGAGGTTACATTTGAAGTAATGAAATCAATTATCTTACCAGAGCTGTATACACTGTTGCCACGCTAGCAACAACGATTATGGAAGCATTGGCAGGCAGTCCCGTGACTGAAAACACATTCACCCGATAAGTCAATTTTGTATATATTTTAAGTAAATTCCCAACCTTGAAAAACATTCTTTTAAATACATGATCATTAAAAATACAAGATGATCTTAATTAAGAAAATAAGGATATTTTTTAAATAATTTATAAGAACCTCATGTTTTAATCTCATAACGGTCCAATTATTATTTTAGAATGGGTTACATTTCAACGATTATTTTGAGAGAAAAGAGGGAGAGTATAAAGGGATGATATCGAATTAGGGAAACGTCATATTTGTAACAGAAAAAGCAATAAATTCCATTTTTAAAAATGTCTACTAATTTTGTAGAATAGTAAGATGTATTTAATGGTACCAAAGGTAGGAAATCATCTGAACATCATTTTATATAAGTATAATTTATGTAACAGATTAATTTCACACTAGAATGAAAATGTAGTCAGTCTCATATATAAAACGCTGCCTCAATTTTAACATCAGTTGATTTACATTTAGGAATTGTATAACAATCTATATAAGTAGGATAGGCCTATCTTCAAGTGGTATCTAACATATACATATAAACGACAAACCCGCTTCCAACGCTGTTGCAGGTCCAAAAAGCACGACACCTATGTACAGGATCTGAAATAAATTAGAGATGTACGAAACTTTATCATACAATCTGAATAAACATAATGAACAACTTTTTAATATATTGAAAGAAAAAATATATACATATGCCAGTTCGAAGGTACTTCTTTGCGGTACCTAAACATATGTTAAAATTGCTGTGCCATCAGAGGACAAACCTTAAAGGCATATAGCTGGTCCCTTCATTATGAATATAAAGTTTCCTTTGTCCAGTAAGAAGCATATAAGCTGTCGTACATTCACGTGAACTTACTTGTTTTATGATCAGCAACACCGACGCCAGACGACGAGGTATACGGGATTTGAATCTGAGTTGTAAATACTTGAAATAATAAAAAGAGTTATTAAATGTCTAAACCATATATATATATATATATATATATATATATATATATATATATAACCATATATATATATATTATACAGGAATCGTTAATACCCGGTAGACCTTACATATTAATATTATCAAATCCTTGATCTCTAAACAAACGTGATTGCAGGTGGTGACATGATTCAAAGGTGGTGTGCCAAAGTGTTTGCTGTTTGGATATATATGGCCAAACCACCATTGAATAAGTATCCATAAACTAACTGCTACAATCTAATGATATAAAGCTCTGAAATATTTGCAAGTGATCTGTCACATATAAACCAATGTTTTTTTTTAAAGTGAAAGCAACTTTAAATAACGGCAAAGCAGAGATAAAATTGGATAATACATATAGCTAGGAAACTTGTATTGCATTTTTAATTCTAATAAGTCTTTAATTAACAGGTAATAAAATGTTCAATCACCGTCTCCCTCATGAAACATCTGGCCCATCTGATTACGGTTTAATATACCATTTTTATCTGCCATTATAATGCGATATTATAGAATCGTACATTTAATTCAGCAATTTATATTATTTAACGATACTTAAATGTAATACTATATGTATCACAATCTAGGTCTTAATCGGCGATACATACCTCATAGCAGCTTGTGATCTTCAACGGAAACAGTAATGGAACAAAGATGAAGGCCACCCCAGCGCATGCTGGGATAATAGCGAGGATGAGCAGCCAATAATCGATGCCGTTGGCGTAAATCTCGGCGGGGGCGCCGAGTAACGTGTTGGCCGAGATCACGGACACCAAGATTGAAATTGAAACTGGCATTAGAGAAAGCTTTCTATCTCCCATTAGGTATTCTCCTGTAACAAAGATAGTAATGATATCAATATACCGAACTGTTGTCAGGCATATCGTAGGCTCAACTATCTAACGCATGGAGGCTATTGATACCAGTTTCATTAAAAAAAACTATGATTTAACTTAAATTACATAATAATATACTATCAAAATTTCCGTTGGCCAAATAAAATAGTAGATTTCCTGCAATTCGTTATAATGTAGCGTTATCGTTTGTGTGATTTATCCTCTACTACAAACAGAAAAAGAAACATAAGAGAACTTTTGTAAGCTGACCGAGATAAAAATAAAAGAAAAAGATAAATTGTATGGTTAGAGCAGCTATAAGAATTGTTGAATATGCATCAAGTTTTCCCCAGTAAATTGAACCTATCTTTCAGAAAGAAATCTGCTCAGCATGTTTTATGGATACCTTAAAGTGGACTCAAGTTAACCCGACCCTTCAACTTTGTTAATTAAAGATAATCCTCTTTCATAAATGTGAGCTACAAAACGCCGACCATCCCCCCCCCCCCCCCCCAGGTCTGTTCGTTTTGTTTATATCCATGTTTATAATATGAGGGGCCTCATAAAATAATAAAAAAATAATATTCAGCAAAGGACATCTGGCGGCCAAGAAAAATGTTTTGCAAATAGGGCTTTTCTACTAGTGACCTTCAGCTTCCGCATGTAAGCAACGTAACACTTCAGGTTACATTTTTATCTTTTTGTCAATATAGCCGTGTTTTCAAACAGGATGTGCATAAACTATTTCATGCACCAATCACTAAGGCTATATAAGAGCTTTTCTTAATAGAGAGTAAGCCAGCAAAACAAAAATATTACAGAAAGGTACGGTTAACATTTAGCTTAAAAGGTACACAAGTCACTTTCCGCAGTGTTACCTATAGATTAGAACAGAATGTGGCACCGAATTTATGCCGTTGTCTATAAATTACAAATGGTATGCATCGGTTTTGATGAACAAGGAATTAAATCCTGTTAAACTAATTACCCAAAGTATTTAGTTATTTAACCTAAGAAAATGAACTTGGGAAACAAAAATAGCTTGACGCCCAGTTGATCTCTCATTGGCAGGCTGGGAAAAAAACTGACTTAAACATTTTTTTTATCATGGGTACTGATGCCTATGAAGCAAAGCGTTTCATCGAAGGAGACTTATTTTCCAAACTTGAATATGAAATTTTAATACGGAACTTGGCAACACATACCGAGAGCAGATAATATTGATTATAAAAAAAAGTGACTTATCAAGTTTGGCAAACTAAGCTGCTTTCTTGTATCATCATGTCTATTGGAATGACAAATTAGATAAACAATTTAGTTGATATATACTGGTCACAGAAAAAGAAATTTGATGCATTACATACCCCACTGCACACTTATACCCTGTTATATTATTTGGTATACAAATTTGGATATTTGCGGTCAGGACGGAATCATATACCTGCCGTTTTCTGTCGTCCTCCTGTACATGCATGATACAAACCAATAGCGATGGACAGAACCAAGGATCCAGCAAACACAGCGTAATCGGCGGGGTGGAACGAGGAGGTCGAGGAAGACATTGCTCACAACGTAGACCTGCAGCTATAACGGTAAAAGGGACACTTCAATGAATAATAGGTTCCCTTGTCTATTTTATGCATCTGATATTTCTACCCGAATATTAAGTATGAAAAAGGACCTTCTGTTGGATAGGTTATTTCATAATTTGAGCATTGCATTAAGTTATTTGTACCGAGGTAGCTATCCGTAAACCCTTTAGAGCCTGTTGTTATTTCAGAATTATCAGTGAAGGCAAAGTCAAAGCAATTCTCGAACTGGTTTATTATTTTGTAAGTGCGTCAACCTACAGACACTTGAAGGTCACGGATTTCCTATCAAAATGACCCATATGAAATATTACCCTTTTCTATCCCTTATTGGTAATTGACATAACATTTAAAAGGGCAAATAGTTCAAAGGTCATCAGCTAAAAAGTCACCGATAACCCTTACCGCAACTTCTGATCGTTTAGTTCCCTCATTTTCCTGTAGTTTAAATATATAAATTGCTCTTGCATTAGGCTTTACAAACTGCAGTATCTGCTTGCTGAGATTCACGTGCACGACAAAAAAATCAAACGAGTTAATCAAACAAAAACTATGTATCCCGCAAATCGTGTGGCAATATGCAAACTGCTTGTAAACTGTATAGAATTATGTTAAAATAAGAATACGAAACATCACGTTTGATGATCACAATTCTGAGTATCGAGTTAAGATATTAATAAGGAATAAATAACCGAACTCCATTTAATAGCAAAGTTAATATGAAAACTTAAATATGTCAGTTATTTAAAAAAAAACTTTTGATTGTGCCATAATAAAATGTATTATTTTGCAGACCATTGACAGTATTACCACTTGTTTTACACGTACTATTGCTTACCTCTCTCCCAAGGTATATCATTAATTCAACTAGAATGAATGGAGGACTAAACTGTTATACATACAAAGTTCAGAAGAAACATTAGGTTTAATTATACAAATGCTCAAGTGATGTTATCTATGTAAACACATGAGTTTAAAAGCATTGGTAATAGTTTGGACCTTGTAAAGACGTGAAGATGCATAGACCATAGACCCGTTTCTGCTTTGGGACATTTTTGTATCGTGCACATGAAATGAGAGAACTTGCATGATTGAATAAATTAGCCAAAAAAAAATATAATTAATACTTTGCCTTTATTAAGACAGAATAATGTTTTTGGTTCGAAATATTCAAATATTCTCTTATATGATACAACTTTATGTAAAATTAGGTTTCGGTTTAATTTTTTGTATATATTTATTTCAAACTAAACAACCTTTGTTAAATTTGATATTAATACATGTATTCTTTATAACAAAGGCATAATGAAAACGAAGATATAGGCCCTTTATACGCACTTTGTATTCTGTTAACAATTATGAATTAATTCAGATAACTGCATATTTTAAGCTCCCATGCATATATTATTTAAATATATTTTAAATGGTTTGTTTAGGGGCTGTGTGCGTCGGCATTTTGGAAGTAATTATCATGACTTTTGTTTCCCCTTCAATGTTCCTCCGCAAGTCAGTCGATAAAATTGCTAATAAGGTGATATTCCATAAGTGCGTTGTCCGTATGCGTAGTCCGTATGCGTAGTTTGCATGCGCAGTCCGCAAAAATTGCGTAGTTCGTATGCGAAGTCGTTGTCGGGAGGGGAGCGATTTTTGCAAACTACACACACCAATTACCTTGTCAATTTCAGGTTTAACATAGAATTTTTTCCACCTGGTCGCTCTGTTTGAACAATCTCTATTTCGACTGGTATAAATGTTATTAATCTTTCGGACCCCAAACATATTGGTATTTGATTGAATTCTTTTGTCCTCTCTTCAACATACATGAGTTTTCAAAATGCTTGAGCAGTTAACATCAGAATAATAATAATTAAGATCCTTTTCTTAAATATAAATATAGTATAAATATTTTTAACAATTTAACAGACAAACGTTTGTTGCTAATATTTGGAGTGTACAAATATATAAAATGTTTAGTAAAATGGCTTACAAAGAAAGGAAATCTTCATCCATAGAGCATCTATACATCAATACAGAGTATGGACTACGCATGCCTTCTAATTGAAAACGAACTTTGCGGATACGGACTACAACACGGGCTACGCATGCGGACTACGGATACGCACCACGCACTTACGGAAAACCATCTTTAATGACAGTCGGACCTAATTATGATAACAGATAATCATTGCTCACCGTTAGCCGCCACTAACAACATACTGCAGAACTCCTGCTAACAGTCACTGCTAAAATGACTGACGGACAGAGCTTCTATAACGGTCAGACTTTTTGGTTCCGAATATCTGACCATCATATTCCATAATCATTCATGTGGTCTCTCTCTCACTGTATATTAGCATCCTCCATGGATCGAAAAATTGAACTCCCAACCGCCCGCAATCCCCCCCCAAATAAAAAAAAAATCACCCCATCCCGCAGATACTATGATTCTTTCAGTCCGCACCTGCCCTGCATTTTTTTAGTTCGCACCCGCAAGTAAGCCCGCAAACCAATAAAATATTTCATAGCTTTATGACCCAAACGTTTACACATCAACAGTAGTTTGTTTTCAGCACACATAAAGATCATTAGTGCTTATTATAAAATTGTATGAAATGTTTGATATTGAAATAAAAAAAAAATAATAATTTTAAGCAGGCCTTTTATTTTCATGTGAATAGTTTTACTTAAAGTTAGAAAACAAAAAACAAGGGAATTATATTTTACTTCTTTATTTTAAAGGCGCAGTTTTTGAAAAAAAAACCCTGTCCGACGTTTTCATTGTCATTCCCAGGCTGTAAGAAGGCATGACACGTCAAAGATCGCTTCAGAAGCGGTTGTTAACGTATAGTGGACGCTTGACATGGAAGTAAAGGCTGGTAATCTACGTTGGTAAAATGAAATAAACTAAGGGGAGTGTTACCAGACTTGAGGCTCTAAGGCCAACTAACAAACGGTTTCTCCATATGACGACCCAGCAGAGGGTAACAAATGAGATTTTACCTGAACGGAGCAATATGCGCAAAGCATATTGAGAGAAAAATATGAGAGTGAATCGGATACATGGCAGGTAGAAGATAAATTGAGACTGTGACAGGTAGGCCCTGGTGTACATGATGAATATAGTAACCGTAAATATTAATAATCCTATATGTGTATGAAATACAGTATTTGTGCGCCAGATGGTTAGATTCTACAGTGTTGTGGAGAAATAAGGGAACCCTTGTCATATTTTGAATCATTTTGGTATTCCGGTCATTCCTAAAAGGATGGAAATCGATGATAGCTGAGATACTTTGCCAAACTAGAAAAAAAAAGTGATATCTGATATTTGACATGAAACTTTTTTTTTGGGCGAGAATACATTTTTTTAGATTGCCTTTAGATTGTTTATGTGTGTTTGGGGGGGGGGGGTATAACATTGGTTGTCCCCACTAGTTGAAAAATATATTTGTCCCCGTCAAACTGCACCGAAACCTTACATTTGGTTTTAATGTGCTGGCTACATGACCCGGGGCACGTGGCTAAGCAAAGTAACACAACCGCTTGAAATGTGGCCAGTCTCCGTTCTATGGAAATTGTAAAATTCTGAGCAGACCGTTTAACAAGTGGTTGTTTACACGTGTATATCATCATAGCGGAGAGGTATTTTACATCTGATTATACGTGACTTGTATGTTTACGTTACATGGCGAGCATATCCGCAAAATCCTCATGGCTGAACGACGGATGATCAACATACATGTAAGCATTATGAATCGTGGGAGAAGTACGACATGTATTACGTGATGTCTGGTCATACAGAGGAGATAGTCTGAACAAATATGGAGACACATAGTAATGTGACACATAGTAATATCCGATGGCGCAAAGTAAGAGTGGGAAATTACAATGGGTGGTCGGAATGTCCGCGGTATGCATGTACATCGAACGGGGCCAGCCATGAATTTCCTTTAGGGCACAATTGAATTATTTAAAATGTGGAAATGTCATTTAATTTTGTTTACATAATTTTTTTATCTTGAGGGCCTGGGAGAGCACGTACCTTCCAGGAGTGTGTCCCGTCAGACACTTTTAAAATCAGAGGTACTATCACGCTGGTCCAATAATGGTGTCTCATAAAGTAAATAGTTTAAGACCTAAAGATTAAAGTGGTCTCATTTGATATTAGTATTTGTATTAGTTAAAAAAAAAAATTTTTTAATACAGAGCTACCCAAAAGTTCAAATGGGCCCTGCATAGGCTGGCGAAGAGCTTATAAAGGAGCAGTCTCTTTTGGCTATTGTATTAATTTACATATAAAGGTGTTTTAACCAGGAGACTCAACAGAGCAAGGAGTGTTTTATTATGAGTCACAAGCAATATTGGGTGTATGCGTCATGCGCCGCTAACAGTAATATTTGTAGAGAAATACATTTAGGATGATATTTTTTATTCACATAGTGATTTAGTTGGTTTGATGTAAAACATCTGAAGCATGAGCAGTGGTTGCCTGAAAAAAATTATTGTCATAATACACAGCATGTCATCATAACCACGTTTGAAATTTAATAATGAGAAATGGTGGCAGTGGAGATTTTTTTTGTTATATAAGAGTGTAGCAAGAAGGAGACCATAGTTACAAAATTGCTGGATTACTGCGACAATTGCGAAGGAAGGGGGGGATGCAAAATTGCCAGCAAAGTCCAAGAGAGGTTTAGCTGATAAAGGAAGGCTGGCCCAGCTGCTCTAAATTAATGACAAATTAGATGCTCGGTACGGCTGTTAAAGGGAGGAGGGCAAAGTGGCTAAATTGCATGCAAACTTCTTGCAAATTGCGAGATAGGGACGGCTATTACGAGGATGGTTCCAAAGTTGCTAAACTGCTGGCAAATTTCTGAATTGCTGGCAAATTCCGAGTTGGGGACGGCTGTTACGGAAAAGGTTTTAAAGTTGCTAAATTTATGGCATCTTGCTAGCAATTTTTGAGCTGCTGACGCATGTTACAACTGGCAACTAGCAATTTGTGAGATGTGGAAGAATATAATGGGAGGGTAGGGAAATTTTTCTTATATTTATTTCTGAGGTACCGACCTTCATTTTTTAATGCATCTTACACAACCTAAAATATGAATTGTTCGTTTTTGCAGGCTCACACTCAGGGTATGCCAGTCTGGTGCCTTCCTGTCAGGTGCACGGGAACTTTATTCATACAATGCGCTATCTCAGGTGTGAACCCGTGTCAGTCAGCAGCTGGTTTAAACACACTGGACAGCCATCTGATCTTCCCGAAGAGACTGCACGTACTTGTCGCACAAACAGTCGTCTTCGGTCCCTTTTGGTCATAAAAATGGAGGCGGCTAACTCCAAAAAAAAAAAATAAATAAATAAACGTATTGGTATGCTTTCTTTTATTCTGTAACCACTGAGGATTTATATATTCAGGACTTACATATGTTGAATTGTGAGATGAAGAAAAAAAATAATTATCTAACTCTGTGATCGTCAATCTTAATATGAGGGATACTGTAACACATCTTTCTTTTAATTTCCTTTCAGCCAGGATAATGTGTAGCCCTCTTTTTATTATTTTTAAGTTTTTTTTGTGGAGGTAACCTATTTTAAAGCTATATCTACGTATATGTACATCTGCAGAAATCCATTCCGGTTTCGGACTACGTGACAGGGCATCATTTTTATATTCTTGGGTCTACCAGACCCGTTGACTACTGCACTAGCAGGCCCTGGGTGCGTTCTTGTCCCCATTGCTGGGTCACAACAGCATGGAATCCCCGAAAGGCGCACTTTTCTGTGAGTTGAACACGGCCGTTGGGTATTACCTTCCCATTAAGCCTGCAGAGCTCTCACCCTGGTAGGCGGCCGACCGTGAAAAATTCAACCGCCTCGGCTTAGATTCAAACTCACGATCTCCCGGCTTAAAGTCCTGTGCTCTACCCCTGAGCCACAGCAGCCGGTCTATTCATTATTGCTTTAATGGTTATTTTTCAAATCCAGAGCTCCATTAAGACGTGGGCGATATTTTCAAAATAGCAGAAATGCATGCAAAAGCGATATTGGAGGCAGCTGCAGAAGCGACCGAAGACAATGCTTTTCACAAATATTTAACGGAGCAGATGAATTCGTAAAGTATATGATTAAAAGGATTGACGCGAGAAAATGAGTTCTTGAGATACTTGTTTTTCCATCTATTTAAAATTACGTGTTCTGTTATATATTGAATGTAAATAACTAACGGTCATTGTTACGTAACCTAATATTAACAGATCACGTATGCATGATAAAAATAAATTTTGTCAAGGAGATAGAAAAATATCAGATTCTGCAACACTAGGCAGCGTGAAATGCCTAGTGGAATAAAAAAAGAAGTCAATGGTTCTTTGTTAACAAATAACTATAATTTATTCTAAAACAACCCTAACATTACAATACACGAAATCAATAAAATGACAGTATAACAGCAGTATAACAGCAAATCAATACAATCACACAGTAAAAAAAAAACAAAGTGCAAAGTACCTGGATACAACCACTCTCACAGCGACAGGTCCTCTCGGAAAATGCCAGTCCAATGTAATGCTCTTGTAACAATCCCGAAAGTAAACTTGAGACATGCAGCACTAAATTGTAAAGTTTTAGTAATAGTAGAATCCCTGAAATTACTGGATAATCGGATAGGTCCCACACACTGACCAACACGCTTCCGTGTCCGCTGGAATATTCTCTCACCTCTCTCCCGGGTCCAAAACACAGCCCCTTATTTATAACTTTTCACCTCCAGCCGAGAACATTCCATTGCTCGAACATTCTAAAGAATCCTACGCAGTACACACGTTCAAAGAACATACCAGAACAACGAATGCCGTGTCTCAACATATTATGGTTCACACGTGAGCTCGCCCCGGCTCGGCAAGGCGAGAAAGCCCCAAGCTAGCATGACAACCAGAGTTCAACCAGTACGGATAAAACTGAGAGTGAAAGACCCGGCCAGATGAGGCAGCCACAACACGAGTTACGCCCGTGTATGACAACAAAAAGTACACCTGTAAGACTTGTGCACACAATAAAAAGGGCACCTGTATATATATATATATATATATATATATATATATATATATAATTATATATATATATATATATATATATATATATATATATATAATAAAAAATATATATAAAATACTTATAAAATGAATTCATTCCACCTATGTTCGCAATGTTCTCTAAAACCGCGTTGCGTATGATACTGTGCCTCATTTTAAAGGTTATTGGTCCCTCAGTGACATGGCCGATATTAGAATAAATAACTGTTAATGTACACATCATTTTGAGTGATTTTTGCGTGTTTTCTGATATGGGCCGAGGCTGTCACCGAAAACAGCCAAACTGCCTTCGGCAAAGACCAGGATTTTCTTTGTGGTCACCTCTAGCCCAAAATTAAGCCGATTTAAGGACTTCCGTGCAAATGAATAACCTTACTTTCAGTGAATGATTTATGCATTTTTGGGCTAAAATTTAGTCCCCGGGATTCATCGATTTTAATGCAAAATTTTATCGTTAATCTTAGTTTTATTTTCCGTTGAAGTATACTTTGGGACATTAGAAAATGGCAGTCTTAAGTTGCACAGACGGTAGTTCTGCCCTGTAGCTAAAAAAAGCCAACCCCTACCCCTATATCGATGATTTTCCACAATCATACTATGCAACCTTCGGATCACAATATTTCTTGAATGCCATGGCAGATTTGGATGGCCGACATGATAAGCATAATATCAGGGCCATCTGAGGTCCAAATCAAGGCCAAAGGTCAAGATCACGGTCACTTCAAGGCCTTTAAAAGCAGATGATAGCCTGTTTTTTCACGAACTCTCTATATACATTTCTTATTTTGACACAATATCATAGTTTCCTTGGGAGATTGATTGAGTGAGTTTCAGATAAAGTAGTTCTCAAAGCCAAGTAACTTTGTTTATGGTCATGGTCATCAGGTAGCCTTGCAAAACAACTTATAATGTCAGCTTGATCTTTTGTGTTGTAATATAGACGAGTTTGACTATACTGTTTAATCAAAGAATGATTATCTAATTCACTGGCGGAACGTACATACACCTTAATGTTTGAAACCAGTTTCAAAACAAAAATACCTATTGATGAAAAATATATTCAAAGGTTTTTACTGTTCTGATGTAAGGAAATCCTCATTTTATAAACATCCATAATTGAGTAGCAATTCATCACTTTGTGGACCTAATGAAATTGTGATACAATTCATAATCCAAAATGTAGCAAAAGTCTTGAACAAGAATGAATCAAATATAGAAAATTACAATATTCTTCTAGATGACACATCATCCTGGGGGGGTGGGGGGTGCAGAGTTGAAGCCCATCCAAGCTGAGCTAAGGCATATGCCTGGATCGGGTTACATAACACAGGGCTGTATAAATCAATGTAATGGGTGAGGTTGATATAAAAAACAACTGACATAGTCTGTGTAAATTGAAAAAAATATACTTTTCTTAATCAATTATTTATAAATTTTAATCAATTTCTTTGATATTTCCGATATCAAAAGATTCAATCTTCATGTGTGTATGCTGTGAAAATCAAATCAACAGTGTTAAAAGGGGGAAAAAATGTGCCGTGTTCGAAATTGAGCAAAATTTAAGATAATGATTTAAAATTTATGCTAATAACTTAAACAAATTAAAAATTTTGATCTAATTTCTAGCATACTTTAAAACTAAGTTGAATATTGATATGTGCATGAAATATAAAGTCATTAGCTTAAATGATTATCACGTTAAGTAAGTATTTATATTCCCAGATTTGAACACTACTCCCATTGTCACTCTCACTGTCTTCTTCATAATTGTCAATATCGCTCATGTCATCATCCTCTGTCTCATTTTCATCATGAAACAGGTTATCCGGCACTCGCTCTCCATCAAACAATTTAGGGATGAAATTTCCTCTTTCATCCAACCATGTTTCAGGGGTCCCATTCATTTATATGATCCTTGTGCGCATTTGCCGAGATATGGTTGACAAGTTTGACCCTGGAGATTTTCTGCTCAGGACGAAGAAGCAAGGGGGAGGTAGGCGGGGTCAAAGGAACTGAGCTTAGACAGAGTTTGCTTTGCTTTTCTCTGCGGAATCTTGTTGGGAAGAAGTGTGTGCCAAACCCGGTTCATATGTTGGCACCTACTCCTAATCCAAAAAAGGGCGCAAAAGTACTTGTTCATTGTCTTACAAACTGAAGTTGGTACTGTTTGAGAAGCCCGAGAATAAGAAGAATTAATTTATATTCGGAAACTGGGTTCGAATATTTAAAGTGTATGTACATTCCGCAAGTGAATAAGAGAATCATCTCTTAATTAGTCAGATAAGTGTACTCAAACTCGTCTGTATTGTAATACAACGGATCAACCTAACCCTATTTATTTCGTGTAACTGATGACCTTGGCCTTGAAATAAGTTACTATGCTTTGAGAACTACTTTATCGGAACCTTAGTTAATCAATCTTCCACTGATTCCACTGAAACTGTGAGATTGTGTCAAAATAATAATATATATAAAGATTTCGTGCAAATGTAGGATATCATCTACTTTTAGGGCCTCAAAGTGACCTTGACCTTGACCTTGGCCTTGATTTGACCTCAGGTGGCCGTGAAATCGCTTGAAAACATACAACTTGATACCAAGATTATCCAATCTGCCAAATCTGCCAGGGCATTCAAGAAATATTGTGATCCGAAGGTTGCATGGCATGATTGTGTAAATATCCGATATAGTTGTAGTGTTTGGGTTTTTTATAGCCGCTGGGCAGAACTACCGTCTGTGCAACTTAAGACTGCCATTTTCTAATGTCCCAAAGGATACTTTAACGGAAAATAAACCTAAGATTAACGATAAAATTTTACAATTAAATCGATGTATCCCGGGGACTAATTTGACAAAGGCTCTGACCCACGTGCCTGTGTTGTCAGTCAATGTAAAAAACACATGACTCTGGCTCGCTTTACGAAAAGGAGGGGTTTCAACGCAGGAGGATTAAAGACAAAACCTAATACAAGGTCCCTATTTCTGGAAAAGGTTTGGGTTGGGGATAGGGCGAACGTCCGAGGCCTCAAAATTTGTCCCTTACGATTAAAAAAGGTTGCAACTGAAAACGGAAACCGACCCTGGACTCCCCTCAGGTCCGCTTCTGCTATCCCACGAGGTATTTATATTTCCGTTTCTTTCTTCACGAACAGTTTTCTTGCCTTAAAACGTACATTTAATTCATCTTTCATGTCTTTCTACTCCAATTTAATCAGAGGTTAAGTTAAGCTATGTTTAATTAATGTTTTCCTCACATTAACCTGTACTTTAAACGTCCAAAAAATAGTAACCAGTCAAAGATCATCGAAAATCGGAGTGCCCCCGCGTCCCATTCCGGTTCGCAAAATTATGTTAACATTACCACTGACTAGGTCTTCAAGGGCAACATATCGGTGTATGAATTTCTAAAGCGACTGGAGGATCACTCACGCAGTGCCTCGATGAGGTAATAAGTGTATATAGACCGTAAATTGTTTAGGATTCATGTAATGGAGAAGTAAGATGCAAATAAAAATAAGTGGCAAAATTAAGGTACAAGCAGCAGGACATGATGAACGTTTGCTGTTCACAGAAGTGTTGTGATTCAGAGAGGTGCGTGAGTTAGTCTACAGTCGTGCCAAACCACTGAAAATCTATGTTTTCTTTTAATTCCTGAATACATATCCCCAACCCCAGTAAAAAGCCCGGTATACCGGGTTTATCAGCATATACATGTTCACTATTATATGAAAGAACGCGTCAGGAAGCACCGCAAAGCCATAGTACGGCTCCCTTTACACCTTTACACGCTGTGGCCCTTCGATCAATGAAGCATCGTTTTCTGCAGCTTCCTTTTGTTAACATATATCTTATTGCGGCATGACATGACACCTATCTTCTCCTGACAGAGACATTTATTCTGTCGTCTACCCTAAACTTCATCATTTTGGATATTCTTTTGAGGTCTACCACAACATGCACCAGCGGGAAATTATTCCAAAGTCTACCATAACCTTTATTAGTTTGGGTATTATTTTGTTTTTTATTTTTACCTATAAAAATCAGGGTTTTTTTTCTGCCATCACAAGCACCAGTGGCCCTCTTAATTGTAGTCCCTGTATGTCTTACCATATTCGTCATCGAAGGGGGGTTATTTTGATTTTCATCATAACCAGCATCATTGTTGTGTTTTTCTTATGTCTGAGTCCTTTCGGTTCACATGTAGAATCTTGTAAAAAACACATGGCTTGACCCGGAGATTTGAGCTCAGTCAGGTTTACACCTGGTCTGGAATCATCTGTCAGCACCAATGATAATAACCGCAGAGATGTTTTACACTTCCGGTCTGCCTAACAATTCTGATCGATATAGGCCACTAGAGTTATTCGTCCCTCTATATTGTTGCCATGACCACATGACACTCAGACCTTCTAAAATACCTGAAAGGGGCCTGTGAATTATGATGTAAATCATAATGGAACACCCATTCTAAAGGTCGGATCAAAATATTTTCTGTATGGAAGTATTTGACATAAAACAATTATATGGTCGTGTCTCCGGTTTGATAGAAATGATTAACCCTCGCTTTATACAATGATTCTTACCATGGAGAACAGCAGTTTTCTTATTAAAAGAGGTTATTATATCTCGCTAAAGTGATCCTTATTTTGAGGTGTACCCTAAACCGAGGTGGTCCTTAGTTGTTGTTTTACTGTATTAATATCCTTCAGAACCCCCTCAATGGAAACGTCAGCAAGATCTGATACACACACACATATATATATATATATGTGTGTGTACTTTAGTAGATTAAAAACATCCTTGGTACAGTTAAATTATATCAGTTCATGTAGCCACCGTTTATATGCTGCACGATATCGGTTAAACTTGAAACTGAACGAACCGGTACCCCTTAGAACTCTTGCATCATAGATCCGTGTCATTAACCTTATAACTTTTATAGTTCCTGCGTTGTATAGGAGAATTTCCACATGTTTCACACGTGAACATTGATGTCTCCTCGGTGTTTATTTTCTAAAGAAAATGAAATAACATTTCTATATATAAGTTCCTGTACAGCGCAGTGGTTCGATTTCTCAAAAATTGTTCTTCGGGCTAGTTATGACATTAAGACCAGATTCCAGTTTTTAGCAACTTTATATCCACTCTATACAATTCAAAGAGAAATGTTTCTTTAAAAGCATTCTTGATCTGCTGAAAATGTCTGAATATTCTAGTATATCTATTTTGTTGCGCTACATGAATTTGTTCCTAATTTTTTTTAATATTATGTTTCATTGCGAACAACATAGACAAATTTGAAGCATTAATAAGCATGTATATTTAAAATAAATCAGACACCTTACCGGGCTAATTTTTTCCAGGTTATCACCATCGGTAGTTTTTTTCCACGCCAGCAAAGCTTTTAATGCAGGGACACAAGAACGCCTTCTGTACCGCAAATCTGGCGCACCGTCCTAGAAGTCATTTGTAAAAAGGCTTATAATCAGATATTACATCGAGAAGGAATGTAATGCTAGCTTCTCTCAGAATAATTAAATTAAATTAGGGAATTTTATTTGGTTTGTATGTAAAGGTCGGTAAATTAAATTAGGATCCCTTCCAATGTTACGGTAATTCAAGTAGACCCTGATGCTAATAAATATATTATTGTCATTCTTAAAATAAAGACTTACCCTATATAATACTGATGAGGCTACCTTTAATCATAGTCACTAGAAATCCTATAACAGGAAACCACGCGAACGAGACAGAATATAAACGGTCTAGACCCTGACTGAAAGTACAGAAACACACATGTTGAGTATTACAGTACATATAAAGTTAAACGCAACTTAAAATATTCATGGGCAAAAGTGATCCATGAATCCAAAATCCAAACAAAACTAAGATCTTCAGAGATCCAAAAGATACGAACGTTCGAGAAATATTGCGCTTGTACCTGTGTCTTCTTTTGTGCATTTACATGTTGCATTTGCACACACACACACACGTAGACATAAGGAGGGAGAGAGGGGGGTGGGTGGGTAGGATTCGCATTCAGAGATCTTTGATGCACCATTGTTACCAAATTTGTAATGTTTATCACATATGTTCAGTTTATCACGATGCTTGGACGAGATGAAGTCTAAATGGAAGAGGTTTAAATGGGGCTTGGGAACCTCTGTTGTTTCGACAGTGACAGGGCATCCCACGAATCGATATATACGTTTGTTTCTCGTTTGCTACCTTGTGTAATCTAATCTAAATATCGTTAAATTACTTCTTTGTCGGTCAAATCTACTTGATCGGACTCTTAAAGAAACTGGATCACCCTATAGGTAAACGAGCGGTATGATGTTTACATAATTGTAAATGTGGACCGTGAGGTATGATAAGAACAGGTGCAAGACTAGCAGACACCGCAAGAGCATTTCAGTAAAAATGATTGACACCGTTGAATTTAAAACTGAAGTCCCAAACATTATAACCCTGTCTGCTAAAACTGCAAGATATCTAGAAGTTTCCTCCAAATACTTACAGGTTATGCTTGGACATGGGTGTTGTTGCAATGACTGTAGTCAATATGTTGAATTGATAAATGTGTTGTTAGAGGATTGATAACATCGCTCAGTCCGTCCAGGAAGACGCTGGTTCTGCAGACCCAATGAAAACTGACCGAACATCATCCACATTGGAAAGGCAAGTCCCGCTAGTCCACCAACAAGCGCCCCCTAGTAATAATTGTAGACCATAACCTTAATAAATGATGTTCAGGGTGATGCCTGAGCCATGAAGATGAAATTTAAAATTTAAATATTCTGACTTTGTTTTTATTACAATCTAAGAAGTACATCATCCCAACAGGATCATCAGGATCATAGGAAATATGTGTGTTGCTGTTTAAAAAAGGGACGCTCACAACGACCAGGCTATGTACCTCCTTAAGTTTGTATATTTTAGTGGGGCTGCAGCGAGTATCAGTAATACAGACTAGTCAGAAACGGTCCATAATATAACGAATCTTGAATTCAGAAGATTCTCAAAATATAAAACATATGCGTTGCACAACGGATATCTCAAAGTATATTGTTTCTTACTAGAGCGTTGGTACACGTCATCAGGCCACCAAGTCTGAAAAGACCAATCATCGGTCCCAGGGAGACGCCGACGAAACTAGACGACAACTGAAATAGTTTGTAAAAATCAAGAATAAGAAATTAAATGTTTTAAATGAAAAATATCAGAAAAGAAACACATCTGGTAAAATAAATGAAATAACAAATGATATATTTATTTTAAAATATTGAAATAGATTTCTCCGCGGATGATCTGAAATAATTTGGGGTATTGTAAAATCGAGTTCAGATTACCCTTGGTGTAAAAGAAAATGGATTTCAAGTTCTCCCGGTAATCTGAAATTCATTTCAAGTTACCTGGAAGTAATCTGAAGCAGAGGTGAGATGTATTCGCTCCATCGGTGCCTGCCATGCATAGAAATACTTTTAAATATTTATATTAAATATTTAAAATCCAATATTGTATACTTGAAATTAAGGAAACGACTTCTTAATCTACCTGTACGGTTGTTCTACCTACTGTTGCAACAAGAAACGCCATGCCTAGGCATATCCCACCGAATATGAACACTGAAATAGATATAAACAAGGTTAAGTCGGAGACATCAATACCCGTTTGTCAGAATTCTTTGTTAAATAAAATAAATGTCATTTTGAATCAGATCACCTCCAGAATTGAAAGGTTTTTTTTTCTTTAGATTCTGTTTCAGGAATTTTCGCTTTAATCTGCTGATGAACAAATCGAGGATGAGGTTTATCAGTATTTGTAAAAATATATAAGCGTGGATATAGGCATACCATTGCCGCTTCGGTACAGGAGCTGGGTTTTAAATTTACAATTGGTGGAGTGTTAAAGCACAACATAATCCAAAATGTTATACTAGTGTAACTGGTATGGTCAAGCAACAAGTCCCCCCGAATCCAGACTTTAATACAAATACACGGAAAACAAAGTCAGTCGGATTTGTATAAGGTGCAGGTCCGAAAGACTTGCATTTCAACATTATTTGTATTATTTCAACCTTGATAACATTTGTGACTATTTTTTTTTCTTAAATGAGGGACATATATTTTTAATGTTTTCTTAAAGCATGGATTTTATACCAAGATAGCACATTTAAAATGTTATTTGTGCATACCATTCATGTTATATCTTTAGAGAGTGCAACAATTGTATATTGGGCCCCTTATTACCACATTTTTTTTTTTATTTTCCCATAAATAATAAGTTAAACGAGCTCTGCCTGTATTCTAGGTAAGAAACAATAACAATTCCATAATGTTCTTCTTTAATGGTCACTGTTTCACTGCTTTAACTGTATGTTGTACACTAAAATATGACCTACCCATGATCTTCATGATTAGAGTGATTCGACTTTCACGGAGGTAGCCAAATTTTGCCTTCAATAAGTCCTCCCAGACGCAGGCTGCTATAGAATTTAAGGACGACGAAACCGTGCTGAAAGGTACAGGATGACTATCATTTACTTAATCAGAAGACATTAATTTAACAATAAATGAGATTTGCTTACTTCCACACCGTGTTCGCAATACCTTAAACATAAAAGTTCTTTCAGATGATGATAAGCAAACATTCTGTTGCATATATATATATATATATATATATATATATATATATATATATATATATACCTGAGAGATCCGCTGAATATACACGCCATCATGAGTCCCGGAAGTCCATTATAACCGAGAACGTCGATGATAAATAGAGGTAGTATCTGAAATCAGGGTCACATCAATGTCATCCTCATTTGATAAATAAGCGAGCCTTTTTTGTTAAAACATGTTATGTATACATTCAGAGACTTTGGAACTTCAGGGATTTGCTCAAGTGCTTGTACCTATTCCAAGGCTAGTTGCAAAGAAAGCCAGGAAGAAGAGAAACACAGGTATAATGTTCATGTAGTGAATTATGCATTATATGATGTAAATATGAAATAAAACAGTGCAAATGAAAATACCACTTAAGCAATAGCTTAACATAAGTGGTACCATCTTAAGTTTACGTCTGCTTAAAAGTACGATCAAGCTATCCCATAGGAACAACAGCTTAAACTTACTCAGCGGTTATATTATCAAAATAACTGTGAATTTCCGTTCGCAAGGCTGCAACTGTTCCTGTTTCACATATGCAAATACTTTAAATTGTCAAATTCCATTGGAGACGCGATTTTGATAATAATTGACTCAATATATACCCATTTAACATATTTTCTTATGAAGAATTATAAACTATGATGTAAAAGCTGGCATTAAGTTTTTTTCTAAATTATCTACAGAAAAGCGGAAAATGTTTTATAGAAAATAGATCAACGAAGCAGGCGTTACCAAAAGTTTATTTTAACATATTAGTCACAGGTCACTAAGCCATCTATAAGGATCAATTTATTTTTTTTGTAATCATCATATTAATTCCTCTGCTTTGATTTACTGGCCTGGTTTGGGTTCTTTATCCTGCCTGTATAAAACGGATCACACCCTCTCTCTGCGTAGTAAGCGTAGGCCATGACCCCTACAAGGGCGCACAGTGTCTGGATAACGGTAAACCCGGGGGCATTTAGAAGCAAAGAGCTAAAAGTAAAGACAATGTCTAACAGTCAGTATAATATTCATAGCAATGCCAATGAATTATTTCAAAATAATCAGTGCAAATGTTTATGTGGTAAACAATCTGACTAGAGACCGCGGAAGCACGGGTGCCTGTGTTCAATTGATTTGAAAAGAAAATTCCTTGAAATGGTGTTTATAGACGACAGGGGTCAAATACAAGTGAAACAACAGTGTAAATTAACCGAAACCTGATAATAATATAAGTATCAGCAATGTTAGAATGTTACATTGAATGTATAGATTTGCCATATTCATAATTCATATATATATATATATATATACATATATATATATATATATATATATATATATACAGTGGAACCTCCTTATTATCCTATCACCTCTGCACTGCAGGCAGAGCGACATGCGAGCCTGAGGCAAACGCGGTTCTTTGATGTTAATATCTTTGATTTATATATATATATATATATATATATATATATATATATATATACAGAATTTACAACGAAAATGTTCAGTTACACATTAACACGTGTTTCATGCTGCCGCAATCATCAGATGTGAAATGTTAAGGAACGGTTGGTGACATTATGTAATTACGTGCCGAAGCACTCAGCCATGGTCACCTGACCATGGCTGAGTGCTTCGGCACGTAATTTCATATTTATATAGTCATTGTCGGTAAAGCACAATATCTCTGGGCTGTGGGCTGATTGATGCCGTACTCCCCCATCCAGTAAGTAAAATAACCGACTGTCAATGACCAGAAGGGAAAACGAATGGTGAAATCAACGTTGAAATATCTACAAATATTAAATATATAATATGTCACACTTATTATGCTTACATGAGTACGGTAAAAAATTTAACCTTCCATGCATCTAAATTTATATTTGATACTGCATTTGCAAATAATGTTTTGATCATCTTGCATGTTAGATTTCAACAGAAGTAGGTCACGATGTTTTACCTACCGTATGAAGTCAACCCTTTTATCACGCGTGTTGATTTCGAAAACTCTTCTCATGCTCCCGAATTGTAACGTTCCCTGTTAAATGAGAATAATTATACTTTTACATTAAATTTCCATAATACTATTCCTTATTCCAAATTTATAACAGAACGATATCAGAATGAAAAAGCAATACGTGAAACATGTCACACATGGTAGTTATCAGTGTTTATTCAACAGAACCGGGGGCAGATCACACAGCCATGTCTGAACTGATTGCCCTGCACAGAAGATGTTTAAATTAATAAATAAATATATAGATATATATATATATATAACGTTTCTCATTGGAACCAAGAACATTTATGTAACGTTTCAATAATTAAGTTTTAATAAGTTGTAATCAAGTTATACAGTATACGTTTACTGAAAGGTGGAATAGTTCGTAAGCGTTGAAATCATTTAAAAATATTAGCTTCGTCAGCATAATAAGAAATTATAAAACTACCATTGATGTTATCATCTGAAAGCTGTGTATATCATATAATTGATCAGAACAGTTTATTAAATGTACCTGAAGGAGAATTGCGATTAACCCCGAGAGCATGATGCCGCATTGAAATACATCCGTCCAAATAACGGCCTTCATACCACCCTGAAAGGGGATATAAAAGAGCATACATAAGTAATATAATGTGAACTGTCATATACCTGGACGAAATCATATAATATTTCCTGGATGGAGGAAAGTACTGGGAAACAATTATACCTCCGCCAGGAAGGTAAATTGTTTTTCCTTCAATTGTTAGTTTGTTTGTTTGTCTCTCTCTCTCAGCAACTTTACGTAAAGTTATAAACAGGAATTAATGCCACTTTGTTATGGATTTTGGTAACACCAAAGTGGTGGATTACATATTTTAGAGTCGATCTCGTACTCCATGTTATATTTTAAATACAAAGAATATGCACCATTGTGGCACAAATCGGGTAGAGGCAGCATTTCTTCAGCAACTGACCAGGTGAATCAGTATTACTGTATTGACTAGAGGGCCCTCTTGGTGGTTTTCAGGTATTCGTATGACTACGCACATTTAGTATTAACTGTTTAATAGAGGATGATATGGTTGCTTGACAAACCGTCTAAACAGATGCGAGCAAGACACCAATAAAGTATACAGAAAAAAAGATTCTAAGATATAACTTTTTTAAATAAATTTTATATATATATATATATATATATATATATATATATATATATATATATATATGACCAGGAGACTCGGCCACAGCTGACGTCTGTATAATAAGATTATCTTACCAGAGCTGTGTAGAGCGTTGCCACCCAGCCAACAGCAATTATTGAAGCATAAGCCGGAAGTCCCGTGACTACAATAACATTCACCCGATAGGTTATTCCTTTTCATACAACACGAAGCTACGATATTCTGTACTGGTTATAAAGGGCAAACACTCGCCAATGGAACATCATGCTAACTTTTGTTTTAATCATAGTTTGCGAAGTTAGACAATGATGTTATTAATATATATATATATATATATATATATATATATATAATCTATAACACGTGTTTTAATAAGTTTGTTTCAATATAGTACAATACCAAAGTGAATACCCTTCCAATCCAAGACAATCCAATATAATTGGGCTAATTAACATCACTTTATGAGGCATTATAATGTGATATTCAAATAATTGATTTGGTTTCATACGAGAACACTATCGTGTACTGTTGATTTTACCCCTTTCTTAAACATGAATATAAAAACTAGACATACCTGCCTCCAACGCTGTAGCAGGACCGAATAGAACGACACCTATGTACAGCATCTGAAAATACCAATTTGATGTACGTGCGCACATACAATTCTTTGTATAATTTCCACCTCGTCTATAAGCATAATTACATTCTTATATATGTTTATCTTTATTTTCTAACAGGGATGAAAAAAAAAGGAAGCAACCTAGGGGAAACATTATACCTTTGGAAGTATCCGAACTTACCTGTTTTAAGATAAGCAACGCTGATGCCAGCCGGCGTGGTATGCGTGATTTGAATCTCAGTTGTAAAAACTAAAAAATGATAAGATGAAATTTTGAATGGGCTTGCCATGAATTAATAATGGTAAAGCAGTCATAATTGCTCTTGATCTCCACATAAATCAAGAATCAAGTATACATGTCCCCCAGTATAGTTTTGCTAATGGTTCTCTACAATCTACTAGGTGTTGTAAAAGAAGAATACCAAGTACAACCATTTGTTAAAGGTATAATTACCAGGTCTTGGTCCCTTGATTTAAGTATCTAACAATGTAACCATGCAGTTAGATAGTCAAAGATTCTTTTCATTTATATTTTATTTTCCATGTAATTTGTCTTCTTAAGCCATCTGTTTTAGAGTTGTACCTATAAACCTTGTAAATACTTTCTAGTTCTTAAACCAATAAAGGTTTTGATGGCATATTCCTCATAGTAGCTTGTGATCTTCAGCGGAAACAGTAACGGAATAAAGGTGAAGGCTACCCCAAAGCATGCTGGGATAAGACCAAGGGGGAGTAGCCAATAGTTGATGCCGTAGGCGTACATCTCGGCGGGAACGCCAAGTATCGTATTTGCCGAGATCACGGACACCAAGATGGATATCGAAACTGGTAACAGAGCAAGATTCCGATCTCCCATCAGGTACTCCCCTGTAATAAAATAATACATAGCTACACTGATATGTATTTTAAAGATTTGTATCACAAGATATCTATATTTGCTCCCTTAGAACAGTGCCCATATGCTCAGATGAATATCTGAATATCTTTTATAAGGGTCACCTACGTTAATATGGCAATTTCCAAAACTGACCAATTATATAGCCCCTAGATGTATTTACCATATTCTGTATTGCGTATGTGTGAAGTATCTGAATTTTCTCATAGTTTTTGTATCATTCTGATTTCTGAACATCTGATTTAAGTTTGACCTGGGTTAATATAGAAATTCCCAAACTGCCCATGGATAGTACCCAGCTACTTTTATCATATCCTGGATATCCTTTTTATGTCTGGATTGTCTTATCTTTCTTTTAACCAGCTGCCAGCAGAATAAGTGCAAAACAGATAACACTAAAAGAGCGCATATTCTTCATTAGCAAGATTATTTACCAATTTAATCAACTCACAATACTTCTGAGAGGGGTAGCATTGTACCCAACACGAGGCATTGTAAGTGTCTGCTGGGCGATGGGGAAAAGAAAACAAGTGATCCATGGGTCATGACACTCTGCTGCCAAGCATGACCTGCGACATCATGGGCTGAGATTCACAACTTCAAGTCAAATTTTGAAGAACCAATTTGCCAATTTGTTGACATTTTTTATGACAAAATTAATAGTATATCACCTATGTCAGGTTAAAACACAGTGAATTGATGGCCTGAGAATAAATGTATGATTGTTAAGCTATCAGGAACTATTCCCACAGCTTGCTTGATACCTGTCAGTCTCAAAAGGAACACCACAAAGGGCAAATATAGGATCAAAATATATAGCAAAAATCAAGGAAATCCATGCAAGAATTATTGAGTAACGGGTGCTTCTGTATGAATTTTTATTCAATACAAGCCAACTGTACTGCACTTTTATAAATGATGGTATTTATTAAGAAATATTTGATCCAATCCTTTACAAGATTACATAAATATACACCCGACTGCATTTACTTTAACAGTTCTTGAGATAATATGATCAAAAGGAATTAAAAGATGGTTGCCTGGTGGCCATATTGGACTTCTGACAGGTCTGAAATCAGACAAATAACATTCTCTTAATCGGACCTAACATTGAAGAAAAATCGCTGAAACTGCGATGAAAAAATGATTTCTAAGGTGGCTTACTCACAGACATAATGGATTTCTGACAAGTCTAACATTTGATATCACACATCCTTTAATAAGAGACCAAACTTGGGGCAAATACTCCAAAGGAGGTCACAGTAATGAATGTCAAAAATAATTCAAAAGGCATTTTCAAGCCCTCATATCAGATTCATAGATATGCAATTGTAAAAAGTGTAAGTCCAATATTTTTTATTATCACTCTGCTTTTCAATGGGGTCAGCAGGGTAGGTAAACTGCCATACCCGAAAGAAAAGAAATGCAGAAAGCATGACTAAGAGTCTTGAAATAAAAAAAAGCCATCCTCAATCCAGGTACATATTTACATATTATGAGAACAAACACTTGCTTTTATATGTGGTGATATATATAAAAATATTCAGATATCTAGGAAACTAAGTTTATTGCTATGATTCCATAAAATAAACTGCAAAATGTTCCCATCATCTTATAAATCTTTTGCTTACCCTTAATACTATACACGCATATTCTTAAAGCCTGGCTGAAGCATTCCGACAACAGTGATTTTGTGATGCAGTAACGAGGTACTTATCACTCAGCCTTATCACTTAATAGGCTGATACAAAAGGGAGTCATATGTCACCAGTGTCACTCACAATTACAGCTGGAGTGCAATGGTTATATATACAAGAAAAATAGAGATGGTCTACAAAATAAGTATTTGGGAACATCCCTGACCTATGACCTTGGCCTTTTGCCCACATATCAACTGGATTCTTTCTAAATAATGGTAACTACTGACCACTTAAATATGGTGTAATTACTTGGCAACCATTGAGTGAATAACTTTGACCTGCAACCTTTAACCTCCTGACCAGCTGACCCCAAAATTAATAAGTTATTTATTCAGGCAAAAAGACCCATAAATATGAAGATTTAGTCAACTTGAGTGATGCATAGATGTGGCTTTTGTGAAAGACTGAAGGTTTTGGTTGAACAGTTACACTTGAATTATGTTCACAAGCATTTAGACCAATTTAATAGTGTGACCTTGACCTTTGACCTTTTGACCCTAACATTAATAGGCTTTTTCCCCTACTGGTAGGTAAGCCATAGATGACGGATGGAAGGTATAGATTGAAAAGTTTGCCTGAAAGTTACTCAACGTAAGAAATGGGTGCTGTGAACTTGAACTTTGACCTCAAAATCAAAAGGTCTTTTCCCTTGTTGGCAGAAAGCGATATCAGTGCTGGAGGGTTTGGAATGAAAAGTCTGGCTTGAAATGTGTCCACAACCTTTTCAAAGAAGTGGATCCTGTGACCCTGACCTTGGGACCTCAAAATCTTTAGGATTCTTCTCCCACTTAGTAGGTGAGCTATATGTGAAAGAACAAAGAATTGGGATGAAAGGTTTGGCTTAAAATGTATCCACAGGCTTTTCAAAGAAGTGGCTCCTGTAACCTTGACCGTTGACCTTTTGACCTCAAAATAATTATGGTTCTTCCCCTGTTGGTAGGTGAGCTGTATGTGAAAGATGGCAGGTTTGGATGAAATTTTTGGTAAAAGAATTATTTCTGGGGGGTGCAAACACACCCTGTAACTTCGAGAAAATAGGTCGCAGTGACCTAATTTCAGATTTGCCAGGAGATCTTTTTAGAACCTCTAAGACTGCATAGGGTTAATGACCCTAGCCCCTACGGTTACAATTTGTGCCCTGCTAACGAACGGACGGCCGGACGGACAGACGGAAGGACGACGGACAAAGACCCATCGCTATCGCCCAGCATGACTGAAAGTCAGCTGAGGTAAAAATGGAGACTTTATATTCGTTTTTTTTTATATTTATAAATTGACAGCCATTTCAAAGCATATATATTTTTACATACATATTCGTTTATTTTCTGTATACTTACATCAATAAATTTATATTCGCACGTGGCTTTATTTACACACACATCCAAACACCATCTCTCTCTCACACACACTCACATATTAATGCTGCCCACACAATCACCTACCGTAGTTTATCTATGAAATACCATGTAAATATGCTGCATTTAAACAAACTCTTTTAAGTTTTACATTTTGAAGACACTGTAATATACCTTTTTACCACAAGGTTATAATGATGATGATGTTTATTATTATTATTATTACTTTATTATTATTATTATTATTATTATTATTATTATTATTATTATTATTTTATTATTTTATTATCATAAAAAATTTTTAGCAGTAGCAGCAGTAGTAATAATAGTAGTGGTTATATTGGTTATTAATAATAATTGTAGTAGTTATAATAGTGCCGATATGTTAACCCAGAAAATCGCAGGTATATGCACGTATACTCATTCACTTATATATTTAAATACTACGGTCCATCTTTGCTCTTTGGACAAGGTGTCACTCGTCATCACGGCCGTTTTGCAACCCGTCAATTGTCGCTCAAACCAGAGGTGGATCCACAACAAATATATACAGGCAATCATACTCCCTGTTTGTACACAAGCGGATACATCTCATCTGATATTTTATCATATGCCATGTGTATATATCTCCAAGTTTTATTACATGATGATAAAGATAATTGATTTAAGTTTTTTTGTGATGCTATGCTTGGATCAATCTGTTTATTATCCTTATCGCGCTTATTTCTTCACCCGCTGGACTAGGTATTCTAGAGGAGGTCATCCAAGTTGTAACTTTATTCATTCCGGACTGATCCGCAAACCGCAATGCATAACAATTAGGATGTGTCGTACTCTACATATTCACCGTCATGCGCCGTAACAATAGCTGCTTCAGTTGTGGTTAGGAATAAGGGAATTAAAATAGATAACTTAATTTACCTTTAAAATGAAATGCCGCTTATTTGTCCGCCGATCCTTATTCTGATATCAGTGGCATCTAGTGGCATATCAAATGAACTAGAGTTTTGCAAATGGCAAATGTTTGCATAAGTTGGTCTTGTTTCGTATGTTCTCACAGACAATGATCAGTGACATTTATTACGCAATCAACAAACCTCTTGTCATGTAATACATCCCTGAAAAAGGCGCTATAAGTGCTCTTAACAGGAGTTGCAGTTCATTGATGCTTACCAAGTAAGCAAACAAAAAAAAACCCGTAAATTCTACAAATATGAAGGGTAAATAGTATTCCAAAAATGAAGAGGAGGCATTCACACCGGGACACCTGATAGTTCCGAACATGGACGCATGGTGAAACTTTCTTACTCAATGGTTGTATATTTTGTTATGTTGTAAGTTACTGTCGTAAAATATTTTATTGTATGACACTAGACATCGTAATAATTGATATTTACTGTTTAATTTTTATAACTTATAATGAATTAATATCTGATTTTATATTTCATATTTATATTTAATCATATTATCTGATACATAAATAAACAAATTCTTTAAAAACGATCTGATAAAAGTGTCTTTTTTTACCAGCCGTTTTCTGTCGTCCTCCTGTACATGCATGGTATAACCCAATCCCGAGCGACAGAACTAAGGATCCGGCAAACACAGCGTGGTCAGGGACGTGGAAGGAAGATGAGGAAGACATCGTTCACAAGGTATACCTGAAATTATTACATTCATTGAACACGAGGTTCCCTCGTCTGTCTTCGCTCATTTACTCCCGCTCTTGTAATTTCATTGGATATTTCATTTAAGTCCAACTATAATATGACGATCTGGGCATGTCCCAAAATAAACGTATGTTATTCCGCTGTAAATTTTGCTGACATTTGTTCCTTGCCAATAAACTCTCTTGGGAGATAGATTCTCCCTGGGATGTGACCAAGCGCCCTTATCACACTCTGACAAGCTTTTTTTTCTCAATTTTTCTCGAAACCATTCATAGACACTGTAATTTTGCGTACACACGAAAACCCAGATGTCACAGGTCGTATGTCGAATTATGGGTACACTGCTGGTGTACGAGTATTTCTATCCACTGTAACGAGGGTTATGGAAACATGGGAGGGAGTGTCAACTGTACGTGTAAACATTGTGTCAAAATACATTCCTATTCTCCAATAATCTTTAACTGTTCAAGATACAACAGACTATTTTCTTTTTAAACTGCAAGTGATTTTGGACAACAGACATTTCATAAAATTCATTCAAAAGTCCTGCACTCTGCCAGAAATGGTGCTAATGAAAAAATGAAATAGGGTAATTTTGTAACTTTTCTCCCAAAAAGGCAATTTTAACTAATTGTCGTACGTTTAGGTATGCCTCATGAGGCCCAGTTATTGTACTAGACCTATAGTCTCATGTTTCAATTCACACGGCCGCTGGTAGAGTTTGCAGTCGTCTGTGTTAATAAAAAACTGATGAATTAATAGGTGTATTACATAAACAATTGATATCATTTAATAAGAGGCGTATGCTACCTGATAGCTCCACTTTGCCCCTTATACATAAAAGTCTCTCCACCTGTCATAGTGTCATGGTCTGTAATGCGAGAACTCAACTGTAAGGTTCCTGATGCAGATATTTCATCCTTCTTTCATCAGATTTATTTGTCTTTTTTCTAACAACACCTACCATGTTGAAAAAAAATACCTTGTAACTCAGCATATTGGTAAATCCCCCTACACGTTTTATCATTCTTACTTATCATTACAAACAGTTCGCACTGGTGACTGGATAATAGCCAGCTCTAGTAAACTCTCTATAATGTTAACGTTTAAAAAAAATCATTTTGATGACTAAGGTGTTTGGAAACACAACATCAGTAACACTGCATTATTCGGCTTATCTATAGTCCACCACAAGATGTTTACAGGGGAGTAGATGTGACATTCCATGCAACACACTAATATTACTTCTAGGTGGCCGGGGCTTATTTCTCGGTGGTCAATGTGCCAGTTGCAATGAAATTTCGCTTGTGATTTCTTCGATATTGTAGATATTATCCAAATATTGCAAGATTTTGTCACAATAGTTTCGTTATGAAAGATATTTTTTTTATTCACTTAACGGAGTATTTTGATTCATTATAGAAAGTAAACTCCGCTTAAACGTTCGCCTGATTGGCCATGTGCATTGATTGGCCGATGCTATCGTTAAACGGGTGATCCACAAAATCTGTTGTCACAGTAATTCGTTTATTTAAAAATTCGTTAATCCTTTAATCAATTTAGAAACCCGAAAATTTCCTGGAATATCCAAACGCCAGAAAGACTTATGTCAGTAGTAATATGACTATTTTAATGATTTAAGTTAAGACTTTTAACTGGTCAACATGGTAACCATAATGGCATCAGAATAGGTACAAGTTGATTACACTGGAACACTAGTTCTCGTTGGTCAGATTCTTGGCCCTGTGATAAAATTTGTTTCATCAGACCAATGAGAGCGGGTATTGCATGTTTAACTTTTGGCTGAATCCAAAAAAAAAATACCACGCTCTGAGTGCTCTGTGCGCAACCTTGTCTTCCTTCCCAGATAACCTTGATATAAAAAGCAGCGGTTACTCGCTGTTTAACCGTGTATAACCGCTGCGGGTGGAGAGTAATTTATACCCGGCAAGGGACTTCAACTTTTAAACAAGAATTAATAAAAAAAGGTAAACGTGACGGGAAAACGCCATTTCAGTTGAAGTAGATTTGGTCGAGGTTAAAAAACGATGGGAAGAACCTGCAGAACACGATATGAAGAAGAAGCCAATGGATCTGTAAGAATTGGAGGGGTTAGTACATATGAAAACAACGACCATGTTTCCGAGGACCAAGTGAAGTTTGTTTCTAATTAGAAACTTGCAGCATTGCGCAGAAGAGGTAAATGCTATTCTCTTAATTTTGTTCACGAGCCAAGGAGAAGAGCTTGAAGGAAGTTCCGCGGAATATATTCCAAGGGGAAACTGTAAGTCAGGAGATTAAAGAATTAGCTTTAATTGCATTATCGGCTCGGGGGGGGGGGGGGGGGGGCAGCAACCATATTTTATGGAAAGAGAGGTGAATCATTTCGAATAAAAGTCGAGAAAGGGTGGTTACAGTGTGCATTATTCACGGCTTTCTTATTGCAGTATGACATAAAACCGTTCTTCTGTTTACAGAGGCATTTATTCTGTCGTCTACCTTAATCTACATCACGTGGGGGAATATTTTGATGTCAAACACACCTGCACCAGTTCAGATATAATTCCTATGTCTACCATAACCTTAATTTCTTTGGATATTATTTTCATTTCTATCGTTCCCTGAAGTAAATCAGTATTTTTTTTATTTCAACTATCACGAGCAACAGTGGCCCTCTAAATTGTGGTTCCTTTATGTTTTACCATAGTCGTCATCGAAGGGAGGTTATTTTTATCATAACTAGCATCATTGTTGTGTTCTTCTTATGTCTGTGTCCTTTCGGTTCACATTTAGAATCTTGTAAAAAACACATGGCTTGACCCGGAGATTTATGCTCAGTCAGGTTTACACCAGATCTGTAACCGTCTGTTAGCACTGATGATAATAACCGCGAAGATGTTTTACACTTCTGGCCTGCCTGACAATTCTGATCCATTTTGGCCACTAGAGTTATTCTGTTTATTGTTGCCATAACCACATGACACTTGTAAAATACCTGACAGCACCCTGTGAATTAAGATGTAGGTCATAATAGAACACCCATTTTGAAGGTCGGGTCAAAATATTTTCTGTGCGGAAGAATTTGACATAAAAGGATTATATGTTACATAATGAAAAAAAAATGTTGTTACACAAATTTGATTACATTAGTTATCCCCTTTTATTCTCTATGGCATCGACTCACATAAAACTGTCAAGCCATCATGACAGACACAGAAAAAACTTTTCGAGTAAAACCAATATCGTTATAAATAGCTGCTGCATGAGCATACATGAACATAAGTCAACCGGTAATGTAATATTATTTTTTTTTTACAACAGAATAACGTCACTACAGTATTTCTTCGGGAAAATGACAGGTCGACAAGCAGATGGAAATAAGCAAGTACTGTTAGAAATGGTGTGCACATCTGAATGAACTAGAATGTATGCATACCAAATAGTTGTACTGTCAAGCTACCGCTATCAACAATCAAGATCACTTTATTATCAAATATAAAACCGGTACTAGCAGAATTACAAAACGCTCTAATCTATCAGATCGTCTATTCCACGATACCGTTGATACAAACTCTGACCTGATAGTAACTGCTGATTTTTCAAAATAAACCACCACCTCTGCTGACTTAGTGAGATTGTTTTTGGCGGGGTCTCCTCTCATTATAGAAATTATTAACCCTCGATTTATAAAATGATTCTGACCATGCAGAATGTTTGAAATCACATTTAAATATTCTGAACCAAAGATGTTATTATACCTCCATAAAGTGGTCGTTATTTTGAGGTGGTCGCTCAACCGAGGTGATCTTTAGTTGAGGTATAACTGTATTAATATCCTTACGAATCTTATCAGGATAATGACAACGTCGGCACCATCGGATATATATGTTCTTTAACAGATAAAAACATCCTTGGTACAGTTTGATTATATCAGTTCATGAAGCCACCGTTTATATGCTGCACGATATCGGTTAAACTTGAAACTGAACGACCGGTACCCCTTAGAACCCTTGCATCATAGATCCGTGTCATTAACGTTATAACTTTTAACGTTCCTGCGTTGTATAGGAGAAAATCCACATGTTTCACTCGGGAACATTGATGTCTCCTCGGCGTTTATTTTCTACAGAAAATGAAATATAAACTTTACAACATAAAGGAAATTAACGCCTTCCTCCTAAAATTTCCCATCTATATTTCTACGCTTCACAAAATCTTAAGGGTGTGCATATGAAGAAAAATGAATTCTCGTTCAGTGCAGCAGTTCGTTTCCTCAAAGAATGTTCTTCGGATTATTTATGACAATTAGTCCTAATTCTAGTTTTTACCGACTATATATCCTGTTACGGGGTGACATAAAAACCGACCGAACTGTCTCGCTAGTGAAGCTTGCTTTGCCAGCGAAGCGGTTGGTACGCCGGACAATCCTCTCTATACAGTTCGAAGAGATATATATCTTTAAAAGCTCTCCTGACCTACTGTACATATGTCTATTCTAGTATACCTCTTTTGTTGCGCTACATGAATTAGTACCTAATCCCAGATGTACACTTCTCAATGAACCTTTCTCATTTTATATAGCATTGCGTACAACATAAACAAAATTGAAACATTAATAAGCATGTGTATCTAAAATGAACCTTACCGGCTTAATTTTTTCCAGGTTGTCACCGTCGGTAGTTTTGTCAACGCCAGCAAAGCTTCTAATGCAGGGAAACAAGAACTCCTTCTGAACCGCAAATCTAGCGCACCGTCCTAGAAGTCATTTGAAAAAAATGCTTATAATCAGATATCACATCTAGAAAGAATGTATTGCTAGGTTCTCTCAGAATTATTAAATTAAATTAGGGAATTTTTATGTCGTTTCTATGTTGAGATCGGTAAATTGAATTAAGGTCCCTACATTTCTTACGTAAATTCAAGAAGACCCTTATGCTAATAACGATATTATTTTCATTCTAAAAATGAAGACTTACCTGATATAATACTGACGAGGCTACCTATAATCAAAGTCACTAGAAATCCTATAACAGGAAACCACGCGAACGAGACAGAATATAAACGGTCTAGACCCTGACTGAAAGTACAGAAACACACATGTTAAGTGTTACTAAAATAAAAAGTTAAACTGAAACTTGAATATTCATGGGCAAAAGTGATCCATGACTCAAAAAAAACCTCAGATCTTCAGAGATCCATTAGATACGAACGTTCCACAAAATATTGCGCTTGTCCCTGTGTCTTCTTTTGTGCATGTACATATCGCACTTGCACACACATGTATACATCAGGAGAGAATCATCAGAAGTCTTAATGGAAGAAGTTTAAATAGGGCTTAGGAACCTCTGTTGTTTCGACAGTGATAGCGCATCCCCCACATCAATATATACGTTTGTCTTTTGTTTGCTACCTTGTGTTATCTAATCTACATTTCGTGAAATAACATATACGTATATGGACATGTAGATCGTAATGTTTGTACACAGTAAGGCATTTATATAATCCAGCTTATAATGCCAAACGCTCAAGTGGTTAAATATTGATGCTAGGTAAGTCACACGGTAGATGGTATTCACGCTTTGGTCCATAGCGGAATTGGAGTCAAAATATACTCCAAGGCTGCAAACCGACGGAGGTGGTTCAACTTTATGTTCGTCCTTGAGGAAATGTGAACATCGCTAAGCTTATATAGGCAGCATTTTAGGATATGCATATTTTGTGGCGCCATATCCGATAATGACAGTTACAATGATAGAGTTCAGGTGCAAGACTAGCACACAGCTCAAGGGTATTTCAGTTTTAATGACTGACACCGTTCAATCTATAACAAACCGAAGTCTCAAAAAGTATAGCCCTGTCTACTAAAATTGCAAGATATCTAGAAGTTTCCACCAAATACTTACAGGTTATGCGTGGACATGGGTGTTGTTGTAATGACTGTAGTCAAATTATATTCGTCAGTGACATATGTTGAATTGATAAATGTGTTGTTAAAGGATGGATAACATCGATCAGTTCGTCCAGGAAGACGCTGGTTCTGCAGACCTAACGAAAACTGACCGAACATCATCCACATTGGAAAGGCCAGACCCGCCAGTCCACCAACAAGCGCCCCCTGGAGGAAGAATTGTAGACCATAACCTTAATAAATGATGATCCGGGTAATGCCTGAGCAATGAAGATGAAATTTATAAATTTTGCTCTTTTGACTTTGTTTATATTACCATCTTTTACAATCATGGAATGTTTCGACATAAATACTATACTAAAATCTGTCAACATAGGGAACAGAGTCATAGTCATTTCATCTGATCATGTAGAAGTAAAATCATCCCATCAGGATCATCAGCATCATCATCAACATGCTTGTTGCTGTAACAAAAGGACGTTCATAACGAAGAGGATATGTACCTCCTTAACTTTGTTTATTTTTGTTGGGCTGCATCGAGTGTCATAAATACGTAGGTGTCGGATAACTGAGGTGTCCATGTCAGAATTAAGGAGATACCAAATTTATAAAACTAATGCATTGCAGAACGGATAACTAAAAGTATGTTGCTTCTTACTAGAGCGTTGGTACACGTCATCAGTCCACCAAGTGCGAAAAGACCAATCATCGGACCAAGGGAGACGCCGACGAAACTGGACGACAGCTGAAATGGTATGTAACAATCAAGAATTAGAAAGTAAATGTTTTAAATGTCAAACGCTTACCAATGTTAGAAAAGAAAGACATCTGGTAAAATTAATAGTAAAAAATTATATTTTTATTAAAAATATTGAAAAAGGTTTCTCCGAGGATAATCTGAAATCATTTGAGGTAGTGTAAAATCGAGTACCCGTTGGGTAAAAGAAAACGGATTTCAAGTTCTTCCCGATAATTAGAAATCCATTACTAGTTACCTGGAAGTCATGTGAAGCAGAGGTGAAATGTAATCGTTCCACCGGTGCCTGCCATGCTTAGAAATGCTTTAAAATATTTATATTAAATATTTAAAATCCAATATGGCATTCTAAAAAAGAAGAAAAAGATTGCCTTAACCTGCCTGAACGGTTGTTCCACCTACTGTTGCAACAAGAAACGCCATACCTAGGCATATCCCACCGAATATAAACACTGAAATCATGATATAAAAGGTTTTGTCGGAGACATCAGAACCCCGCCAGGAGTCACACAATGCACTAACGTTTACATTCCTGTCACGGTTAAACATCCCTGTCCTAGAACACTTCCAGAAGAAAAACTATCATTAGCTCCATTATAATTAAATACACATTTGTCAAAATTGTTTAATTTAAAAATAAAACTGTCATGGTAAATCAGATCACCTGCAAAATGTGATGGATTCTGTTCAGTACTTTTCGCATAAATCTACATGCAGACAAGTCGAGGGTAAAATATAATATCTCTAGTTAAGCGGGTATTTGTAAAAGTGTATGTGTGTGGATATAGGGATAGCATTGCCGTTTCGGTACAAGAATTGGGTTTATAATTTTCAATTGGTGGTGTATTAATTATATTCGTATATACACAAAACGTTATACTGGTGTTACTGGTATGGTCGAACAACTTGCCCGATTATTACTATTTTATCATATTTTTTTTTTAATATAAACACACCGGAAACGAAGTCAATCGGATTTGTTTAAGTTGCACGACCGAGGGACTTGCATTTTCTACATTACTTGTATTTACTGAATCTCTGTTACATCTGTAATAAAACAATTAAAAATGAAGGATATAAATTTCAAATGAATTCTTAACACATGGCTTTGTACAAAAAAGCACACTCAAAATGTATGTATAACAGTCATGTTATGTGATTCGAAAATGCGAAAATATGGTACATTTGACCGCTTATTTACCATCAAACTTTTATTATCCCATAACTAATCAGCTTCCCGTGTATTCCAATAAGAAACAAGTTTAGGTGAAGTTGCCAAAGATTTCATGTTGTTCACGTCTATGTGGCCGCTTTCTGGCAACTGTTTGTTGTACACTAAAATTTTACCTACCCATGATCTTCATGATTAGAGTGACCCGACTTTCAGGGAGGTAGCCATATTTTGCCTTCATAAAATCCTCCCAGACGCAAGCTGCCATAGAGTTCAAGGAAGACGAGACCGTGCTGAAAGGGACAGGTTGACTAACATTTACATGATCAGAACACTTAGTACTTGAAACGACAAATGAAACACAATGTTCTTTATGCCACAAACAAAAACGCTTGTCTGAAAATTTCCTTCATTTGTATGATAATAAGAAACCATTGTTCCATATATATATATATATATATATATATATATATATATATATATATATATATATATATATATATACCTGAGGGATCCGCTGAATATACACGCCATCATGAGACCCGGAAGTCCAGGATAACCGAGAACGTCCATGGTAAATAGAGGTAGTATCTAAAATAAAGGTCACCTCAGTGACATAAGCCAGGAACAAGAGACACGGGGTGTAATGTACACGTGGTTAATTATGCAAAATAAAGTGTAAATATGAAATAAAACTGAAAATGAAAATACCACGTGAGTAGTGGTTCACCATCTATAGCTTAAAAGTACAATCATGAAGTCACATGGGAACAATAACTCAGAATCACTTAACGGTCATATAATCAGAATTACTTTGATTTCCGTTTGCACTCTTCCGGTATCACATATGCAAATACTTCAAATTGTCAAATTAGTTTACATATTCGTCACGTCACTTAACAATGTATAAGTATCCATTTATAGGTTTCGTAATTAGTATATCAATTCCTCTGATAGGACTGACCTGGTTTGGGTTCTTTATCCTGCCTGTATAAAACGGATCACAGCCTCTCTCTGCGTAGTAAGCGTAGGCCACCATCCCTACAAGGGCGCATAGTGTCTGGATAATGGTAAACCCGGGGGCATTTAGAAGCATAGAGCTAAAAGTATAGACAAAATTTAACAGTCAGTATAATGTTTAAAGCAGTATAAATGAATTATTTCAAAAGTTTATCAGAGCAAACTCGAATGTTTATGTGGTAAACAGGCTGACAAGAGACCGCGGTAGCATGGGTGCCGGCGTTCAATTAATTTGAAAAGAAAATTCATTGAAATGGTATTTATTGAAGACAGCTAATTACAAGTCAATAAATATCACGGTAAGCTAAACAAGATCTAACACTAATATAATCAACAGCAATGTTAGAGTGTCATATTGAGTGGAAAGATCTGCCATATTCATAGACCATATATATATATATATATATATATATATATATATATATATATGTATCATTATTCGTGTTATTAATAGGCCCTGCGAACCTTGAAGTGATAACTTTATCACAACAGGGAAACTTATTGTAATTGTAATTGTAAGAGTGGAAGTGACCCACATTTTAGCTTTAGTCATTGTTGGTAAAGCACAATATCTCTGTGCTGTAGGCTGATTGATGCCGTACTCCCCCATCCAATAAGTAAAATAACCGACTGTCAATGACCAGAAGGTATATCGAATGGTGAAATCAACGTCGAAAAACCTGCAAACATAAAACTGGTTAAGGTATCAGGTATTATGCTGACATGTGCACTCTATTAGGGTACCGGAAGCAGCAATCGGTTGCCATTCTAAAAATTCCCCACCCTTAAATAATATTACTGTCAGTACAACTACATTGTTCTGATATATAAAAAATTACACCCTGGTCTTGTGTTTCATTTAAAAAAGATGGTGACATATGATTTACCTACCGTGAAAAGTCGACCCGTTTATCACGTGTGTTGATTTCGAAAACTCTTCTCATGCTCCCTACTTGTAACGTTCCCTTTTCAATGAAAATAATTACACTTTAACATTGAACTTCTATAATATTATTCATTATTCCTAAAATTAATACAGAAATATAGAAAAATGAAAAAAAATACGAAAATCATACGGCATATAGTATTTATCAATATTTATCTTACAGGGGCCTATGTCAGATCATACAATCTTTCCTGGACGAGTTAGCTATATATAATTGTTTATATGAATAAATATATAAATAGGGATAAATAAGTAGCATTATTGAACGTTCAAAGATATTAAAAAGTTACTGAGTTTGAAAATATCAATGAATTGGATTAAACATGTAATCCCGTTATACATCAGACATTTACTGAGAGGTGGAATAATTCGTGAGCGTTGAGACAATAAAAAATAATAGCTTAGTTACCTTAATATGACAATGTACATTTACCATTGATTCCTAATATATAAGGAATATCATATCATAAGCATATCATACATAAAAATTTGATAGTTCGAGAAGATTAAAGACAATATATGGAACACATGATCGGTGCTCGATCAGGCCAGTTTATTTAATGTACCTGTATGAGAACTGCGATTAACCCCGATATCATAATGGCGCATTGAAATACGTCCGTCCAAATGACGGCCTTCATACCACCCTGATAAAGGAAATAAAAGAGCATAAACAAGTCGTATAGTGTGAACTGTTATGCACCTGGACGGAAAACATTTTTATCATGGAGGAAAGCACTGGAAATGATTATACCTCCGCCTCGAAAATATTTTGCTTTTCCCTTCCTTCGTTCGTTGGTTTGTTTGTCTGTCGCTGAGCAATTTTACGTAACAGTTATGAACGGCTTTTGATGAAAATTTGTTAATGTTCTTGGTAACATCCGTGAAACAGTAAATTAATTTTGGCTTGGGTTTCCAGGTAGTCTAAGGACTACACAAATCAACCTTTCACATTTTTTAAGTGGGCGATACGATCATACACAAGCTAATAGTTCTACGAGCATGCGAATAAATGTGCCCGACAAACCGTCTACTGCGTTTTTTTTTCAAACGAACCAGGAACTCTAAACATATACAAGCAGGACATTTTAGAGAATACAGAACAAGTGACCCAGAGGCCGATATCCCTTAGAAAATAAGCAGCAGTAAACTTATTTAAAGATTCAAAGAGGATTTTACTAGAAACTCCCAAGTGAGAAGTTTCTATGACAAACTGCTATGATTCTAGGGCTAACGGATACAATTTGTGCCCTGTATGACTGCCTTGGCACTCAAAATCCTATTAGCCTGTAGATCGCATAACACAGGCCATCATGATCTGGTTTCAGGTTTCAATGGAGATATGCCCGAAACCTGTCTGGATGTTGTATTAGAAGATTCTAGGCCAAACGATTTCATTTGTGACAGGTTGCTGAAATCATGCTTTTTTTCCATATCGCTTGCAGAATATAGGTCACTTTGCATGTTCACGAGACCTCCGAGGACCTCCCTGAATTTTACGTTAGAAGATTCTGGGCCCTTTGTATGCACATTGTGCCCCGTCTATCTGGGTGTTCAAAATTATGTCGTCAGCCCGTAGATCGAAAAATCTGTCAACGTGACCTAATTTCAGATTTTCGAGGAGATTTGCCTAGGGCCTCCCTGGATGTACAAGTAAAAATTTCTAGATCTAACGCTTACGCTTTCTATAATTTTTTTTATTATTCTTGGGTGTTCATACAGGCCCCATAACTCTGAGACTATAGGCAGCAATGACATAATCTGTAATGTCTGAGATATTTTTATTGATCTTCCTGGATCTTAAGTAAGTAGATTCTAGGTCCAATTGTTACAATTTGTGCTCTTTTAACGGACAACTAGACGGATGGCCGGGAGAAAGGACGGACGACAGAAAAAAAGTGATCGCTTTGCTTACATGACTTTCAGTCAGCTGAGCTTAAAATCAGACTAATTTAAGCTGACAAAAAAAAGAAAAAGTTATTCTTACCACAGCTGTGTACAGAGTTGCCACGCATCCGACAGCAATTATTGAAGCATAAGCCGGAAGCCCCGTGACTGCAAGAGCATTTATCCGATAGGTCATTCCGTTTCACATAACATGGAGCATACGCCAACCTAAACTGTCTTTAAAGGCCAACACTTAAAAATAGGCATATTGAGGTTGTTTTGCTTATCATAGATTTATAAGTTAGAATAAGGATGCTATTAAAAAAACGTTTAGGTTTATATCAGTCGTAATTTACTACACACATGTGACAATGTAACATCACTTTAAGATGCATTACAAAGTGGTATCTGGTTGCATATGAATATCATTGACTTTACTCGATTTTAAAGCATGATTATAAAAGATGGACATACCTGCCTCTAACGCTGTAGCTGGACCGAAAAGGACGACCCCTATGTACAGCATCTGGAATTATCGGACAATTTACAATACAAACACACACAGACACACATACACATACACACACAGACACACACATATATATTCAGAACCAAACCTATTGTTCAAGCAGAAGTATTTTTTGGGGGATCTGAATATTTGAATTAATAACTTTTTAACAGTAAAGGATAATTAAGATTCTTTTCTTTTTTATTCTGGTTTAAAGTAAATAATTTACCCACACCTTGTAGGTGTAATGTTTCTTTAAAATGACCAGACGACTAATTAGAAAAATCAAGCCAAAAAGTTTTGTTCCATTCACACTGAATAAATTTAAGAAATTTATCGAATTTCTTCCAATCTGCAACATAGTGTATACATATATATATAGATGTGTCAGACAGCTTCATATAAAATGACCATTTTGTGGCACGTGCACACGTACAATGCTTTACATCAATCTGTATTGGATGTCTTTCGGTTTCTCTTGTTTGAGCAAACATAAGGATATTCATTTGTGTGGCCTGTCGTCGTAAACATAACATTGTGAGTATATTTGCTAACAGGCAAACTAACAAAAGAACCCGCCATGGGGAAAATAATACTTCGGCAAGCAGGTACCATAACTTACCTGTTTTAGGATGAGTAAGGCTGATGCCAGCCTCCGAGGTATACGCGATTTGAATCTGAGTTGTAAAAACTGAAAGCAATAGATCAAAATTATAAATAACCTTGACATTCAGAAATAAGTGTAATGCAGTCATCACAATTGCTCTTGAAAGCCACAACAATTAAGAATAATGCATCAACCTTCCCTAATATACTTCTGCCTTTGGTTCTGTACATACTTTAAGTGGAAAAAATAATAAATTTGAAGCTATAATTATCAGGTCTGGCTTTCTTGATTATAGTATCCAGCCCATGTAACCGGTCATCATAAATTATAAAAGTTGATTAATTCGAAGTCCATTTTTTGTCAACAGACAGCTTTTAATGATTCTTTAATAATCGATGAGTTGCTCTAATATTTTGGTTTAAAGTGTTTTGGTTTCAAATACACTGCAAATACTTTTTCAGTGCTTAAATCAATCAAGGTTTTGATGGTATTTACCTCATAGCAGCTTGTGATCTTCAGCGAAAACAGTAACGGAATAAAGGTAATGGCTACCCCAAAGCATGCTGGGATAAGACCGAGGGGGAGTAGCCAATAGTTGATGCCGTAGGTGTACATCTCGGCGGGAACACCAAGTATCGTATTGGCCGAGATCACGGACACCAAGATAGATATTGAAACTGGTAACAGAGAAAGCTTCCGATCTCCCATCAGGTACTCCCCTGTAATAAAATAATACGTAGCCATACTGATATGTGTTTTACACATTTGTATCACAAGGGAACTTTATTGGCTCCCTTAGAACAGTTCCCATGTGCTCAGATGAATATCTGAATATCTTTCATAGGGTTCATCTGCGATAATATGGAAATTTTTCCAAAACTGACCAATTATATAGCTCCTTATTGTATTAACCATATTCTGTATTGCGTATGTGTGGAGTATCTGAATTTTCTCATAGTTCTTGTACCATTCTGATTTCTAAACACCTGATTTAAGTTTGACCTGGGTTAATACAGATATTCCCAAACTACCCTTAGATAGTACCCAGCAACTTTTTACCATATTCTGTATTGTGTATGGGTTTAGTGTCTGGATTGTGTCATCTTTCTTCTAACCACCTGCCAGCAGGATAAGTACAAAACAGAAAACACTAAAAGAGCGAATATTCTTCATCCACCAGATTATTTTACCGATTTAATCAACTCACAATACCCTCTGTGAGGGGTACCATTGTACCCAACACGATGCATTGTAAGTGTCTGCTGGGCGAAGGGAAAAAATGGAGACTTTATATTCATTTTTTTTATATTTATAAATTGACAGCCATTTCAAAGAATACATTTTTACATACATATTCGTTTATTTTCTATATTTGCACGTATTTACATCAACAAATTCATATTAGGCACATGGGTTTATTTACACCCACATCCCAACACAATCTCTAACAATAATATTAGTAGTGGTGATAATGGTTATTATTATTAATTGTAGTAGTAATAGTAGTGTCGATATGTTAACCCAGAAAATCGCAGGTATATGCAAGTAAACACATTTTTTTCTTATATATTTATATATGACGGTCTATCTTTGCTCTTTGGACAAGGTGTCACAGGTCATCACGGCCGTGTTGCAACCCGACGATTCTCCCTCGAACCAGCGGTGGATCCATGAACATATATATACAGGCAATATACGCCCTGTTTGTACACAAGGGGGTACGTCTCATCTGATATTTTATCATATGCCATGTGTATATATATCTTCAAGTTTTATTACACGATGATACAGATAATTGATTTAAGTTTTTTTGTGATGCTAGGCTTGAATTAATCTGTTGATTAACCTTATCACGCTTATTTCTTCATCCACTGGGACTAGGTATTCTAGGGGAGGTCATCCCAGTTGTAACTTTATCCAACCCGGACTGATCCGCAAACTGTAATGCATAACAATTAGGATTTGTCGTACTCTACATATTCACCGCCATGCGCCGTTACAATAGCTTCTTCAGTTGTGGTTAGGAATAAAGAAATTAAAAGAGATAACTTCTTTAACCTAAAATAAAAAATAAGCCTAAAAGCGCCGTTCTTGCCGTGTTAAGGCTCTGTTTTTGTTTATTCAGCTATGATAACATGCGGGGTCCCGCTTATTTGGCCCCCGATCCTAATTCTGATATCAGCGGCATATCAAATGAACTCAAATGAGTTTTGAAAATAGCAAATGTTTGCCTAAGTTGGTCTTGTTTCGTATGTTCTCACAGACAACGATCAGTGACATTTATTACGCAATCAACGCACCTCCTGTCATATAAAGCATCCCAAAAAGGCGATGTAAGAAGTGCTCTTAGCAGGAGTTACAGTTCATTGATGCTTACTCAGTGAGCCAACAAAAGAAAACGTAAATTCTACAAATATGAAAGGTGAATAGCATTTCATAAATGAAGAGGAGACATTCAAATTGGCACGCCTGATAGTTCCGAACATGAACGCATGGTGAAACTTTCTTACTTAATGTTAATACTTTGGTCATGTTGTAAGTATATGTCGTAAAATGTTTTTTTGTATGACACTAGACATTGTAATAATTGATAGCTATTGTTTTATTTTTTATAACGTATTATAAATTAATTTATAATTTTATATTTTATATTTGTATTTAATCATATGATCTGATACATAAATCAACAATTTCTTTAAAAACGATCTGATAAAAATGTCTTTTTTTACCAGCCGTTTTTTGTCGTCCTCCTGTACATGCATGATATAACCCAATCCCGAGCGACAGAACTAAGGAACCGGCAAACACAGCGTGGTCGGCGACGTGGAAGGAAGATGACGAAGACATCGTTCACAAGGTATACCTGAAATTATTACATTCATTGAACACGAGGTTCCCTCGTCTGTCTTCGCTCATTAACTCCGCTCTTGTTATTTCATTGGATATTTCATTTAAGTCCCACTATAATATGACGATCTGGGCATGTCCCAAAATGAACGTATGTCATTCCGCTGTAAACTCTCTTGGGAGATAGATTCTCCCCTTGGATGGGACCAAGCGCCCTTATCACACCCTGACAAGCTTTTTTCTCAATTGTTCTCGAAACCACTCATAGGCACTGTCATTTTGCGTACACACGAAAACCTAGATGTCTCTGGTCGTATGTCGATATTATGGGTACACCGCTGGTGTACGAGTATTTCTATCCACTGTAACGTGGGTTATGGAAACATGGAAGTGAATGTCAATTGTACGTCTAATCATTGTGTCAAAATACATCCCTATTCACCAATAATCTTTAACTGTTCAAGATACAACAGACTTTTTGAACTACAAGTGATTTTGGACAACAGACATTTCATAAAATTCAGATTTTTTTTATAATAGCTGAAACTGCAGTTTACCTGAAACCCAAGGAATCCCTGTGTGTTGCATACAGGTAACGATATTGCAAAATAAGATATATAATTTGTTATTGTTGCCAACTAAAAATAATAACGTGATGTTGCTTGTCTTTGGGAGTGTACTTTTCTCTGTCTGCTGAATTGCCCAACCGCGCCAGAATTTATTTACCGCCGGCTACAGATTCGTATACATTAAACATGAGGCTTAATACATCGACGATCATTTCAGGATATATTCTGCAGAATAAATGCCGCCTTCAGTGTTATTTAGTGTATATATAAATTTTAAATCAAATATTTCTGGATGTACTGTGTAGACATATTCCAGCTTACCTTTCCCCAAGTGATGAAAAGCGTATTATTACCGTCTTTCTCCGGTTCAATGTTCACTGGATATTACTTTTTATGCAGCGTGTATATGCAACTGATAGTAGTAAATTATCGAGTGCACATTGCAACGCTAATGAGATCAAATTTCGAACGTCACATTTATACGATGGTCCAAGTCTATTGTTTAAGTAATGGAGGAGGTCGAATCAAATTAAATGGCTCACATATTTAAGGTCACATTTGAAAAACATGATATATCACGGTCAAATGAAAGGTTAGGCTTGCATAATTGCCCTCATTTCTCAAGTGTGGAATAAGCTGATAAGCTGCAGTTGCCGCTTTATCGCCCACCTTGTATGGTGACATAGTTCATAAAAAGCATTGTTGGACTCTGATGATGCTAATAAGACTTCAAGAAGCGGAATAATTTAGCATATACATCTGGTTTGTGTCCCTGCTTTGCATACCTATTGTCCGCCTGCTTAACTGCTTCCGCTCCTGTTGACACTTAGTATCCGTCTCTGATACTATATTTCAATTCATCCCACCCCCACAACAGATGTTGTTACATGTATATGTTGGAAGTTATAATGCTCATCAATCATGGATATTTTTATCAGCTGAATAATAGGGTTGGTGCAACCTGTATTTTTTGGTCACTTCGTTTACTTGACGTGAATTTGCAATTTGGGGTTATGAGACTCGGTATATTTATATTAGCTTATTATTTAAATAGTAATATTGCCGTCTTTTTTTTCTTTTCTCTGATATCAGTCCGTGTATCACTTTGGAATGTTGTTTACATACACATACTTAATTATTTCATGATTGGCTTTTCAATATATTTTAGTTTGGCACTTGAATTGTGAACACATATTCGGTAAATGCATGGGTTGCTTTTCAGTTGGTATGTTTATTATGAGACCGACAAACAGCTCTCACGGAAGTGTGTAAGTGAAGAGATCATTTATATATCCCCCCCCCCAAAAAAATGAAATCATATCGTCTAACTGTCCACTAGTAAAATATATACACATGTTATGCTGTAGACATTTTTACAGGATTAAACTTTTTTAGGTCTTTAAAATATGACTAGCAGTTATGAGAATTCACTACAGTATTTTTAAGTTTAATAGAGCAATCACATAATCGTGCAAAATCATCCAATTCTCTTATGATTGATAGTATTTTGAACACTGAAGGGAATTATTTTATTGGCTAAAAAAGAAAACCGTTTGATGTTTAATTCTGCAGGAAACTCACAGCAACCCAGAATCTGAAAGCAGATGGAAGGCTGAATGGGGTCAGCATATTTATTTTAGTTATGGTACCAATAAAGCTAGAGGAGTATGTATATTAGTGAAAAACAAAACTTGAATTCAAATTAAAGACAGTGTAAAAGATGAATATGGGAGATTTCTTATTGTCAATACAGTGGTGGGATTACAAACTTACTTTAGTCAATATTTATGGGCCAAATAAGGATGAACCAGAATTTTTTACAAGTCTCATTAATGTATTAGCAGGAATTGAAGTAGACAAACTTATTATTGACGGCATAGATATAACCCCAAACCTGTGTTTTGTCGTATGGATTATTTTTTAATTAGTGATTGCCTTAAAAGATACATCTCTCGCTCAGATATCCACAGATCATTCGTTGATATCCATTAGATTAACTTTTAGTGACCAAAAAGGGGGACCTGGATATTGGAAGCTTAACTGTTCTTTATTAGAAGATGAAAATTATATTAAAATTATAAAAGAATGTATTAAATCAGATTAACTGTATTAAAATAGTTCAGATTAATAATGAAGCTGATCTAGGTTTTTTGTGGGATACACTCAAATGTCAGATTATAGGTGAAAGTATAGCATATGCATCTAGGAAAAAGAAATATTGTAATAATACATTATTAAATCTGGAAAGAGAATTGCAGGAAACACATTATCATTATAATATAACTAAAAGCTATGAAGATAAACTCAAATAGGAAACTGCGCAAAACAATCATAGGATATTTATTGAGGAAAAAACTAAGGGTGCTGTTGTAAGATGTCGAACAAAATGGTATGCAGAAGGTAATAAACCAATAAAATACTTTCTACAATTAGAAAAAAAAAGGAACTATGATCAGAAATCTATTCTTAAATTGAAAGACCAGAGTGGTAAAATACTTTTAAATTCAAGAGACATTTTAAATGAACAATTTAAATTTTATAAAGCATTATATTCATCAGCAGGCACATAAAAAAATTATAGATCAGAATTTAATATCCAACAACAGTTAAACTCACTTACAGAAGAAGAAAAACACTTATCTGATAAAGATTTTACCTCATCTGAATTTGTTAATACGCTTAAATCTTTAAAGAATAACAAAACACCTGGGCCAGGTGGATTCCCTGCTGAATTTTATAAAATATTTTGGGAAGATCTAAAGAATATTACATTAATGCTGTTCTTTATTCTTTTAATACTGGCTCTTTACCTTTGACTATGCGGCAGGGCATTCTTTGTTGGATACCTAAGAAAGGAAAAGATTCAACACTTCTAAAAAATTAGCGCCCTCTTTCATTGTTGAATACAGACTGTAAAATAATTGCAAAAAACCTTGGCAAGTAGACTTAAATCTTTCCTACCTCGTATCATAAATTCGGATCCAACAGGTTTCATTAAAAATAGATATATTTGCTGATGTCAGAAAACAAAAAATAAACAGCTACTTCATATCAATTGATTTTGAAAAAAGCTTTTGACTTGTTAGAATGGTCTCATATTCAGAATACTTTAAATCTTTTTCAATTTGGATTATTCTTTAAAAAATGGGTTAATATTATTTATACTAACATAAGCAGTGGTGTTATAAATAGAGGATGGGAAACTGAGTATTTCACAATTTCTCGTGGTGTAAGACAAGGTTGCCCCTTATGCCCATATTTATTTATATTAGCATCTGAAATATTAGCATGTAAAATCAGGAATAATCCAACTATTAAGGGAGTAAATATTGGAGATAAAGAATATAAATTTATACAATATGCAGATGATACTGCTTTAACGCTGACAGGGGAATACAAATCTGTTAAAGAAGCCATTAAAACATTTGCACATTTTGAGAAAATATCAGGACTTAAGGTAAATTTAGATAAAACCGTAGTAATACCAATACATGATATAATATATGAAGAAGGAAATATAGGGAAAAAAGCAGGACTCCAGTGGTGCTTAGAACAGGTCAAAGTACTTGGCATATACATCCATCCAGATTGGAGAATAATGAAGGACATTAATTACAAAGAGATCCTAAGTAAAATAAAAACAACCGTTAAATATGGTCCAAGAGGACCATGTCTGTGTCTGGATAGATCGCTCATATTCTGTCATTATTAACCTGTGCCCTTCAAGTTTTACCTAATCCATCAGCAGTATATATTAAAGAAACTAAATCATTACTTTACATATTTATTTGGGGTAAACAAGATAGAATTAAGAGAACAACACTAGTCGCTCCAATAGAAAGAGGAGGGCTTGGTATGATACATATAAAATAAAAAATGGAAGCTATAAAAATTAATTGGGTTAAACGATTTTTATCAAGACACATAGGAGAAGGATGGAGACATATAGTAAACCAGCAGTTCAAGGGAATAGGTCAGTTAATATTTAAATGTAATTTAGAAAGCACAGACACAAAATACTTTAACAAACATGTCACCCTTTTTGGAAAGAAGTGTTAAATATATGGTGCAAATATAACTTTGATAAAGTAATTATGTATCATGATATTTTATCACAAATATTATTCTTCAACTCTAATATTAAAATAGATAGAGATATAGTATATAATAAACTTTTATATAATGCTGGTATAACAAAGATCAGTGATATTATTAAAACAGTTAATGGTAAATATGTAATTCTACCTTATGATGAATTAATAAATAAAACTAAACCTAAAATTAAGAAAACGCAGTATATGAGTTTAGTAGATGCAATTCCCACTATTTGGAAAAAAAGAAATAAAAATATGTGAACCTAGTACTATATTATGTAAAACAAAATTAGATAAAGTAATGGAAATGAAGAAAGTTACATATATTATATATAATGAACTTCTACTCAATATTTATATAAAACCTACAAAGATGATTGAAAAATGAAACAAAGACATGGAATGTGAATATGAAGAAACAATATTTGAGACTTTTAATAATATTAAGAAAACAACCATATCTGAAACATTGCGAATCTTTCAATGTCAAACTTATGCATAGATGTATAGCCCTTAACCCATTTTTATTTACAATCGGAAAGAAAGATAGTATACTTTGCTCTCCTATTTAAAATGAGAAGGAATCCTTATTGCATCTCTTCTATCAGTGCAGGGAAAACCAGAAAATAACGTCACAGATGAAAAGCTTGCTCTTGAGTTTAAATTTTGTGATAGATGATGCTGATCTTTCTAAAAAATGTGTTATATTCAACAAAACGAATTGCTCCACACTTGATCTATTACTTTTATTATTCAAAAGGTTTATATATATATATATATATATATATATATATATATATATATATATATATATATATATATATATATAACTCTGGAGAAAAACAACACTTAATTCACAACAGTCTGTTTCACGGGGTGCGACCTGATCATCAGGTGAATGTGATTCTAACCACATTCACCTGATGATCGGGTCGCACCCCGTGAAACAGACTGTTGTGAATTAAGTGTTGTTTTTCTTCAGAGTTATACCGCTCTGGCCTAGTCTGTAGGCCATAGAGCACTTTACATCGGAGGGTAACACTACCTTCTATATATATATATATATATATATATATATATATATATATATATATATATATATATATATATATAAATGTAAAGACATGTTGCCATACCTTGATAGTTTACAGGCTTATATAAGGCAGATATATAATATTGAGAAAAAAATAGCTAAACGAACTGGTAATATTGCTGTTCACCATAATAAATGGAAACCATTAATCAATTACTTAGAATAGTTTTTTTTTAATTATCAACTCTGTAAATATTCCACTAAACAGTGATTATATATTCTTGACAATCTGGATTAACTGTACAAAGATCATAATGGTTCTGTATTTCTATGTTTGTATGTGAGTAATTTTTTGTTGATGCGAGGTATTTTTTTATGTCCAGTGAATGTACTTGTAGTAGCCGTAGTTTGCTTTTCACGTTTGCTATACATTGTATATGTATTTTGTTTGTTTATAATAAAAAAGGTCACATTTGAAAAAAACATGCCATATTAGGGTCAAATGAAAGATAAGGCTTGCATATTTGCCCACATATCTCCATTGTGGAACAGTAATTTAGCAGTGATGCAGTCGAGTCCACACCATCCGTGTGGGAGTGTAAGTCCGAGTACAGGGTTCTTGAGTCATACATCCCTGAAGATTAGCATAAAAAGTCGACCTAACGGATAGCATATAATATTTTTATTTATATTATTCACAATAATATTGTATAGTGAAGAATTGACATGTCACATTACACTAGAGAGTAACGACACACGTCGGCAACAAATGAAACTAAATGTTCGGTTCTTTCATCTTAATAGCGACAAGACCAACCGACTTTATAACATATGAAATTATAAATGCCTTATCTTCAAAGGCGAAGGAATTGGTTTGTATCTACTGTCACTTGATACAATCGTCGCTGGTTCATATTACCCAAATACGAGACCCGATCGTTACGTGCGGTTGGGGAAAGGTCCATTAATATCGCGATTCAGGGACTTCTGCACATGAAGTACAGGGGCGGATCCAGGATTAAGGAAAATGGGGTTCAAGCCAAGTAGACGTATGACAAAGCCTAAAGAAGTCCCCAGGTCCGAAAAGGCGGAGGGGGGGGGGTCCAGGGGGATCGAGGTCCCTGGATTCGCTTCAAAGTAACAGGTTATGTTTCCACACACCCACACACACGTGTGTGTCTGAATGCACCCGAAAACCCTCTCCCATCGTACGAAAATACATGATGTGACGCATTTTTCTCCTATAGCGGTACATTTTCTGTTGTATGGTCCCTCCTCAGGGAGAAGGGGGCTAACATCAATCAGATATTTAATCGTATTTTCGATTACTGTGGGATACCCACACAATGTCCACACAATTTCCAAACGCGCTTCCGAAATGTAAGGCAACAAAACTATATGGTAGTATCATTTAGCGTTGCACTTACAATCTGTAAAGAAACACGGAAAATACCGTTTAAGTGACACTAGAACGCTCAAGAGTGATTTTCGCCTTTTTCTTCAACTCATGTCGGGCATATACAAAAATGTTTCCCACATCAGTATTCCACATGTTAGGTAAATTTGGTACCCAATAACAACTTGACGTCGGAAAAGTCAATATGTATTTTTGGGGGGGGGGAGGGGGGCTTTGGCATATGGGTGTGTTTTTTTAACTCCTGATGCAGTTTACTAAAAAGTCCTGGTATGGTGTTTAAAATACCTTCTATCCGGCAAAAGTCCTGCACTCTGAAAATTGAAATGGTGCTAATGAAATAATGAAGAGGGTAATTTTGTAACTTTTCTCCCCAAAAAGCAATTTTAACTAATTGTCGTATGTGTAGGTATGCTTCATGAGGCCCAGATATTTGTACTAGACCTTTGGTCTCATGTTTCATTTCACACGGCGGTGGTAGAGTTTGCAGTCGTACTAGACCTTTGTTCTCATGTTGTATTTCACACGGCGGCTGGTAGAGTTTGCAGTCGTCTGTGTTAAAAAAGAACTTACGAATTAATAGGTACATTACATAAACAATTGATAGCATTTAATAAGAGGTGTATGCTACCTGATAGCGCCACTTTGCCCCTTAAACATAAAAGTCCCTTCACCTGTCATAGTGTCATGGTTTGTAATGCGACAACTCAACTATAAGGCTCCTGATGCAAATATATCATCCTTATTTCGTCAGATGTGTTTGTCACCAACCACGTTGAAAAAAAAATATGTTGTTACTCAGCATATTGGTAAATCCCCCTACACGTTTGTATCATTCTTACTTATCATTACAAACATTTTGCACGTGTGACCGGATAATAGCCAGCTCTGGTAAACTCTCTATAGTGCTAACTGTTAAAAAAATGATTTTGATGACTAAGATGTTTGGAAACACAACATCAGTAACACTGCACTATTTAATTTATCTATAGTCCACCACAAGATGTTTACAGGGTAGCAGATGTGACATTCCATGCAACACACTAATATTACTTCTAGATAGCCAAGGATTATTCCTCGGTGGTCCGTGTGCCAGTTACTTGAAATATCTCTCGTGATTTCTTCGATCTTTCATATAAAAGGCTTGTAGATATTATCCAAATGTTACATCATGAGACATTTCAATAGATATATATACCACAGAGATATTACGAGTCAAAAAGCGGGGCGTTTTTATTGGGACAGCCGATATACACACATTATTGAGCTTTTGCATGAAGGTGTAGTAACAATGAGCCAATTATAGTAAAAGTAACCGGATTTCGGTGACGTTTCTGAAGTACTGTCGGGCAGTGTTGTTCACTTTCTGCACGATGACAGATTTAAAAGAATAAATGAAGCAGTTTATTTTTAACTTTCTAATCAATCCCAAGGTGTTTATATAGTAAAATGGACACTGAAACAACCTGTCTTTAAGGTAGGAATAATTGGAATTTTGCTCAAGAGCCCGTATAGGCTCAAATGAAGGAAGTCAAATTGTCGCAATTTCGGATTCCAGCCAAGACCTTCCACCATTGCGAGTTAAAGGTCAAATGATGCCTTTTTCGCTCTGCTACCTGACGGACAAGGGGAGTGACGGACGATCCGACTGCTGGATATACAATGGACAAAAAGCATGGATAAAGCTGTGGTGACTTTCAGTCGGCAGAGCTGAAAGGGTTTAGAAACTTCAGAAATATCCGTATTAATTGTTACGACATTTCAGTGTGACAATTACCATGGATTATTTTCTGATGCAACTGCCCGATACACTTATTTAAACATGTAATGTTTTAAGCTATTAGAGTACCAATATATGAGCAAAATGGGCTATATTAAGTACATTTCAGGTAACCGATTCGTTATTGATCCACATTTTAGCATAACATATTGAGTTTATATAATTAACTTACTTCGTGAAAAAAAATAGTTTTGATTTTATACGTAACTTATTAATTTACCTTATTTGCACATACGTATGTATAATGATGCAATTAGCTTAATGTCTCGCCTAAAAATATCTAAAAGTCTGTTTCTTCTATATATTGATTTATTACCCGTATCTATTTACAGGAATTCAAAAACATGTTTAGAAAGAAATAATCGCTATTTTGTGCGAGTCAATCATAAGAGATAACCTAACAGGACATTATTAATTATTTAATATAAATATATATATATATATTTCACTGATGGAATACACTAATATTATATAATTTAAATAAAGATTATATATATATATATATATATATATATATATATATATATATATATATATATATATATATTGATATATTTGTTGTTATTAATAACTCTCTAAACGTATACAGTACTACAATGAAGTCTTTGCAGTTTTACGCAACCGTTCGTATGTCACTATGCACTATTTAATAGATTATTTAAACTCATCACAGTCGGTCACAGTATTGTGATCGGATCAGATTAACCTTGTCTTGGATTTCCGATCACCATATACACGCTAGGTTACACAGCACGTCTGAAACATGAACAGGTCTCTGGCCCTCTCCGTGCCCCTTCATAGGTGTGTGTTGGTGACGTCATAACTGTTGACCTTCTTCCGCTGTATAGGAGGATAACCACTTGTGTCGCTCATGAACATCGTTGCCGCTCCGGTGTTTACTTTCTAAAGAAAAGAAATTGAATATAACCATGATAACGTATCGAAAAGGACACCGGGATCTAATATCATCAATATTTGTAACAATCGGACATGTCCCTTTTCAGGTTATAATCCACTTTTGATCAAAAATAAATAAAATCATCATGAAGTATAAACAGTAACGTTTACATGAATGCGCATGTGTGTTTTTATCATTCAAATACTCATTCACTTGAGCGTCTTATCATCAAACTAAATATTATTAGCTAAGTACAGTATCCACACCGGCTTAATTGTTTCCAGATTGTCACCGTCTGTAGCTTTATCTACGCCAGCAAAGCTCCTAATGCAGGAACATAAGAACTCCTTCTCTACCGCAAATCTGGCGCATCGTGCTGAAACAAAATTGAAATAAGACTGTGTGGTCGTATTAAGACCTTGACACACCCGCCCCTCATCAAGCTTTCAGCATTTGCTTAATAAATACTGGTTCTAATATCTATGGAAAGATCGATTTCTGCGTGTACAAATGAACTACCTAGTGCCAGAATAGTACAGTCATTTGAAATAAAATATATTGTTGTGATCGAGATTACTTCGAAAAATCGCGGAATAGTTCCTTGGGAATAACCCTTAATCTCTAAAAAAAGTCATCAATGGACGTTTCCGTAAAGTTACCAACAGACAAACATAAGATCTTCTTGGTATAGGTAACTACTTGTGTTATTAAATAACCAAGAAGTTTACCATTATGTGAAACACACTGCTGTACACTAATTAATTTTATATGTTAGTGGTATACCGATAATACCGATATAAACACAAAGTATCTCGACGACAGCGCGCCCGACCAGAATCTATCTGCGAAGAGAGTTAAGTGAACGTGTATCGGCAAAGTTTCCTGCGGGATAACGCTTATTTTTGACCACGAAAAAAATTCCCAAATTTTAGTAGAATAAAAAAGGATTCCCTTCCATTTTTATAAAAATGGATTAAGATGGATTAAGGAATATTATTCTCAAAGTTTTCCCATCAGTTTTGACCTGACTGGTTAATAACGTCTTTTTACTATTTCAACATAGCATGCAGACTTACCCGAGATGACACTGACGAGTGTACCTATTATCATTGTGACAAGAAACCCGATGACAGGAAACCACACAAACGAGACAGAATATAAACGATTTATACCTCGACTGAAAGTACAAAACAACAGGAGATGAATAATCAACAATAGCATAAATCCATAAAAACAAGAGTTTGTGGAATGTTTCTCCCTGTGAGACAATATGTCAAAAGACGTAGGTGTGTGTTTTCTCTCTATATATAGCATATATAACATATATGTATATATATATATATATATATATATATATATATATAGATATATATATATATTTAATATATATATATATATATATATATATATATATATATATATATATATATATATATATATATATATATATATATATATACCTTAATAGACCAAGTTTCCCGAATGACTATTAGATTCCAAGATATAATGTTGAGATGCCTTCCGTCGATAGGTTAACCGATTTTTTCAATATTGATGATTTTAAAATAATGGTTCTTTACCCTATGTTGCTTACGCAAAGCCCCCATACGTGTGTAATTAAAATATAATAAGAGAAGAACCTGAATACACTGCATTTCCATCATATGCTTACAGGTTATAGACGGACATGGGCGTTGTTGGCACTGCTGTAGTGAACGTATAATCATCAGTAAAATATGTAGAATTGATAGTGGCGTTTGGATAGCACCCTTCGGTTCGTCCAGGAAGACGCTGGTTTTGTAAACCCAAAGAAAACTGGCCGAACATCATCCACATCGGGAAGGCAACACCAGCTAGTCCACCTATCAGCGCCCCCTTGTGGAAGAATATTAGACCATTTATTGTTGTTGTTCATGATATTTCAGGTGATACATGGGTAATCCATACAAATTTTATATTCGTCTTTTATTTTTAAATGGGCGTTATAATTTTCCTCATACAACAGTTTCTGCGACACAATTTAATTTTCCTAGATTAAAATAAAATAGTGTTCCCATTGAATTTTCGACATATAATCATTGGTCTCCGCATTTCCAGCTTCTTTTAAGGTGTAAATGATAAAAAAAAGTATTCCAGGTGTATGTCTGGAGCGACGGATTACGTCATTGGACATAAGACGAAATGAATCATCTGGCTATTGTGAAATTAAGTGCTTTCTGATCTCATCACTAAAGTCATGATGAGAAAATGGACACCAATGGTGCAAAGAGTGTCCATAATGCAGGTCCGTCACACAGAGGGGCCTCTTTAAAAAACGTATATAACAACTGATTTCTAAACGCCGCATTCTTACTAAAGTGTTGGTACACGTCAACATTCCACCGAGTGTGAAGAGACCAATCATCGGGCCCAGGGCGACACCGACGAAACTGGACGACAACTGAAAGGGTAGTTTGTTTGCGTAGCATATATTCTAATCAGTATATATATATATATATATATATATATATATATATATATATATATATATATATATATATATTATTTATTTATATATATATATATATATATATATAACCGAAATTTTCTAGTTTTATATAACTTTGAAGACTCGAATATATATCTCTACGGTGGCATTTATTTTTCTTTGTGTGGCAATAAAACTCGCGAAAATTTAAACTTATCAATATCTTAGTTGTTTCTCTGCTGAACAAAAACGTAATTGCAAGAAACATTCAATTTGCATAAAATATTTTTATTAACAAGTATGTATTGCCAATCTCAAATTGTGTATATAGTATAATGAACATTTTCAAGCAAGCTTATTTGTCTTGTCACTCGCATTAAAGGTGTCTATCATATACAGCAATACTTAAATCATACTTACAATTTCTGTATATTAAAATCATTTTTATTATACCTGTATTGTGGTCCCACCGACAGTTGCAACAAAAAATGCAAATCCTAGGCAAATCGCACCGAATATAAATACTGAAATAATCAATAAAATTAAGATATAAGAATAATTTTTTATTTTGTCACAATAGTTTCGTTATGAAAGATATTTTTTTATTGCATGCTACCGGCCAAAATATCTGAATGGAATGGAGAAATCTGAATGGAAACCTGAAATTAGGTCATGGTGACCTATATTACTGGCCATATACGGACAAGACAGTCAGACATGGTACAAAACTTTACCGTTGGACCTAGATCCTTCTGTCTTGACATCCAGGGATGTCCATTAAAATTGTACATGGTCATTTTTAGCTAAGCTGACTGCATACAAAAAGGCCAGATTTCATGGGAATTTCTGGACATATTATTATATTTTTCTTCTTGTTGATTTTGAAGAAATAATTGCTACAATTACATTTATAAAATTTGGCATTCAAATGAAAAAAATTCCTTTCGTGAATGTCATTCTAGCCAGCAGAGCGTCATGACCCGTGGGCCACTTGTTAATTATTCTCGGGGGTATTTACGCGCCAAATATATCGGGGGTATGAGTAACGGAGGCTTCATTTCAGGTGTCCAAGAAGTCTGTTCATGAACCTCCATGAATGTACAGTTAGAAGTTTCTAGGTTGAACGGTTACGATTTGTGCCCTGTTAACGGACGACCGGACAGACGTACGGATGGCCGGAGAGACGACGGACAAATCGGAACGTTATACCTCAGATCACTATCAAAATGATTACAGCAGATACCAGAATATAATCAAATGATTTGATGTATTAGATTTTAAGCATGTGTGGGCGTATAAAGGGCGAACAAATATATTTAAAAGGATAGGAGTATAAATATAATCTTTATATGCTGATCCATTGCTTCCCGTTGTTGTCTTGTGTACCCAGAGAATATTGCATAACTATTTCAAACATATATAGATTTGTACGCTAATAACACCTACATACGTTCTCATTCTAACTGTTCAGATTAGCGACTTTCTACTATATAACACGACATTTGAGATTCATGCATGCAATATATATATATATATATATATATATATATATATATATATATATATATATATATATATTATATATATATATGTTTATTTTTTGTCCTCTATGCCAATTTGTTATATAGCATAATATTTTTAATATATATCTATTTTATCCTTTATTTGTTCATACTCTATTCAGCGATATATATATATATATATATATATATATATATATATATATGTAGGATATCACTTTTTGTCTTATCCAATCTGTATAATGTATGTTTATCAAATATCACATAGCATGTATCACCAAATGGCCCCGGGATCCAATTGAAATGTCAGATGAATAGGCTATCCTTGTAAAACATGCTCCATGTTTCCAAAATAAAGCGAACAAGGATATAAAAAAAACTGCACCCCTCTTCAGAGGTGGATCCAGAGGAGTGGTCCCAGAGATCGAGAACCGCTAACTAACCCCCCCCCCCCCCTTCTAGAAAAACACCCTCCCCCCCCCCCTCCAGCAAATTTTTGTAAGGGTTTTAGACCATTATTTTCGGCCTGGACCACCTTTCCCTAAATCCTGGACTCGCCTCTGGTTCTTGTTTCTGGGGTGGCTGTTATGTAGAAAATGTGACCTTATCTTGACCTACCCATGACCTTCATGATAAACGTGACTCGGCTTTCAGGGAGGTAGCCAAATTTTTCCTTCATAAAGTCCTCCCAGACACAAGCCGCCATTGAATTCAGAGACGATGAAACCGTGCTAAGAAGTACATATTGACTATATGTATATCAATTATGGCTACTAATTTATTAATTAAGAAGTTGTATCTAAACAATACTGCGCACCGTTTAACAATTCATGTTCTCGAAAATGTATTTATAACTCCTATATCAAATACGATATATATATATATATATATGGAGAGAGAGAGAGAGAGAGAGAGAGAGAGAGAGCATAATACCTAAGAGATCCGCTGAATATACACGCCATCATGAGACCCGGAAGGCCAGGATAACGGCGGAGAACGTCCATGGTAAACAAAGGTAGTATCTGAAATAAAGGTAACATTTTATAGCGACTGGTGGCAGATACTGTCTGATTCAACATGATCAAGATCGTAATGTCCTTGGTTCAAAAACTGCAGGAACTTAAAAACTGCATGAACCCAAATAGAGGGCAGCATAAGCTGTGATACCTGTGGAATGTTCAGATATCTTGAAGAATGTGGGAAATCCGGTAATACATTCGTCTTTTTGATAATATATATAATTTTTTTGATGTAGTTTTATTCATCTTCATTTGGCAGGTAATGTCACAAAGAGCTATATATATATATATATATATATATATATATATATATATATATATATATATATATATATATATATATATTGAGGATGAGATCTTTCACACATAAAATGAAACAAAATATTCACGTTTTGTTTCTTCATTCCTGTGTTGGCGTTTTTTATAAACTTTCCTATAGACGAGCATGACTATAAAGTTAACTGATAATCTGTGATTGATATTATTCCTGTTTGCATCTACGTTGACTCCTAAATCTAAGTAATTTTCATATCTAAATAGTTGAAGCAAGCTAAGATGATATTTGATTTCTGAGGTATGAATTCCTTATAAACGTCGTTATACATCTTTCTCGTCAAGTGATCTTTCCATCCAGTATTTGCATCAAACGTTACGAAAGTTCATACTGCATATGTACTAAAATATTTATATAGTAATTATAAAGTTTAAATATATTAAGTCATTTGATATTACTGGCCTGGTTTGGATTCTTTATTCTGCCTGTATAAAACGGATCACATCCCCTCTCTGCGTAGTAAGCGTACGCCACGATCCCTACAAGGGCACACAGCGTCTGGATAACTACAAACCCGGGGGCGTTTAGAAGCATAGAGCTATAAATATAAAAGAGGATATAACATACAATATGGTAACCATAATGTTGTGAACAGGTTGTAATAGAATCAATTATAGATTATTATATCACATATTTACACGAGGGGACACTCTGTTAATCTTACTTTCATATATTAATTTAACAAAACATTCAGTGAAATAATACTCAAGAAATAGAGGGAATGTCAATTTAAACAATATGTACAGTCGTTCATCATGTTTTCGGATTGATTAATCATACAAAAATCTAACTGAAATTATTTATCAGTTGGTTCATGCTTAATAATGTATATAAAATGTGATATACCAATTTTTTGGTCTTTGATTTCCGACTATTGCACCTTTTTATATATATATATATATATATATATATATATATATATATATATATATATATATATATATATTGAAACCTCGTTGTGTCGAAGTCGAACGGACCCTTAGCAAACTTCGACACATCCGAGGTTCGACACAAACGGGTTTTATTTGGTTATAATTTAACTATAGAGTTGTCCGGAATATCGATTCTGTAATTTCGACATAAGCGGGGTATTCGACTTACATGAGTTCGACACAACGAGGTTTCACTGTATATATATGATTGTGTGTGTCTATACTAGTGTGCGTTTTAAATCATGTAAAAGAAGAAACCCACATTTTAGATTTGGTCATGGTTGGCAAAGCACAGTATCTCTGGGCGGTAGGCTGGTTGACTCCATACTCCCCCATCCAATACGCAAAATACCCGATAGTTAGAGACCAAAAGGAGTATCGGATAGTGAAATCAATGTTGAAAAACCTGTAAACATTAAGGTGATATAGATAAATGTTACTTGTAATTTGTTAAGGTCTTAGTATTGTTAATATACCTTGGTTCAGTTAGCTTTAAAATATATAAATATCTCATATAATATATAATTATTGTGAAAAAAATAACTTTAGCCTTAGTGAGATATATATTTAAGGTCCTCAGATATACTCTGTTAAACCTGTTATTTTTAAATAAATTGTTGATCTGGAGATTTTATTATTTTAAAAAAGGTTAATCGTTTTACAGGAATTAGATATATCTGATTTTATAAGGATACATTAAAGAATTACATCATTTAAAACTGCACGCATGATATATCTATAGGCTTTTTTGCCTTTGTTCATATAACATCGTTCCTTCTTGTAACTCGAAATGTTAATCTAAATGTTTTTGACAAGTTAACATTGACAAGTGATTCTTTGTTAAATCTGCCAGATAACGCTCTATAAAATAAGATATCGAAAAAGGTGAAAAAGGCGACTAAGATTATACTTTTTCAAACATGTGCAAAACAGGAAAGCTTTATTTGTGGTGGTTTATGAGAGATATTCCTCTGTATATAGTATTATCGAATTAAATGATAATTTGAGAAAAAAGTCCAAAACTGATTGGGAAGAGTTATTTTGTCCCAGTTTGCAACATGAAATGTGATTCGAATGACAGTTGTATTATATGAATCCATGACATGATCTGATTTTTTCTCTCCCTCATAACAATTTATCATCTAAAAAAAGGTTATTTTAATGCCAAAGGTCAAGTCTGTGAGTGTCAAACTCAACAGAAAGTGGAGTGTAAGTCCATGGAATGCCCACTAGAAAAAAAGAGTCACACCTGCCTACCCTGTGTGTCAAGTAACGGGGCCCAGCTTATCAAGATAAGATGCTCTCAGGTTTAAAGTCACTTGTGCAAGTCACAGTCACAGATTCCAATCAGGCCTAAGTTCCATTTGTCATTCAATCAGAGATATATGAATACGTTGGTTTTCTCAGGACATATTTATGATTTTATTATTTACATGTACAGTTCAGTTAAATGCTTCTTTCTTAATGATAAATAGATTACCAATGACTCATTTTGTAACAAGGTGTATATAACAATGACCTAATGGTTAACATTGTTTCTAGAAATGAACGTTTTTTATGTCTTAAGACTCCACTAAGACCTGGATACTAGAAAAAAAGAAGCTTGAAGGTAGAAACGAAGTCTCATAATAGCTGCGAGCATATATTCGTAGGACTCTTCCGGTCAAACAATTGTCAATTTGACACGGTTACATTTATTGTTATATGTAAATACTAGTTAACAAGCATGTATATTTTCAGTAGGAACGTTTTAGCTTAGCAGACTTGTAGTCATACTGAGCTATAGAGACGGGTATTCGTCCTTCATCCTTCCGTCTGGACTCCTTATATTCACTCGTTAAGCTGTCCGTCCGTTAGGGGGTCACAAATCATTAACATTACACACGTTCTTGCAAGAAATAAAGACAGGTCATTACAAACTAAAAATTAGGTTGCGGTAACATATATCCCGCGAGTTATTAGCGAAAACCAAGAAAATCAAACTCGTCCGAGTTTTTAGGATAATGTTTAACCATTCAGATCACATTTAAATTATAAACCTTATTTTCACATATATCGCTACCGGCATGCATGATATAAACGGAAATGGCCAACACGTTTTTGTTATTTAACTCTATCTAGGCCAGAAATCGATTGCCTTTAAATATGCTATGCGACGAACGGCGCAACATTTATTTTGTGATAATTATCGATTCTGAGACCGATAACTGATAGTTATAGCCTATAAAGTAACAAATCTTGCTTGTCAGTTGAGCGTCATGACCCATGGATCACCTGCTTTATATTTTGAACATACCTTGAAAAGTCAATTCGTTTATCCCGGATATTGATTTCAAAAACTCTCTTCATGCTTCCTACTTGTATCGTTCCCTTCAAATGACAAAAACATATACACGAGGACATCAAAGACCCAAAATAAAATTCCTGATTTCTATACAACTTTATTTAAAAAAAACCATAAATGCAATAGTAACAATAAGAAAACATGAAACATCTTTCTCGTATCTAATAGTAAATACACACCCGCATTTGCCTACCTACCTACACACCCCCACTTCTACAAATATATATGTTTGTGTAGGTAGGTAGGTAGTTAATATAGTTTATATATTTAATTTTGCATTTTATAACATTTATTATAGAGAATAAGTCTACAGTATTGAGACAATTCAACGGATGAGCCTGGTCACGATTCAATATCCATTGTATTAAAAAGTTTAATAATGTTTCACTTCTATTTTATATTTAACAGTTTGAAGAGATTAGAGAATGTATAGGAAACAAATGAAAACTGAGCGTAAATAGGTACTTGATCAGACCAGCTTACTGACTATACCTGTATCAGGATTGCGATTAGGCCAGCCATCATAATGGCACTTTGGAATACATCGGTCCAAATAACGGCTTTCAGTCCGCCCTGACAAAGGGAATAAAAAAACAATGAACCAGCACCACATATACAGTTAAACTGTTTTCCAAGAGAAGTCATACAATCATATGCAGGCTGTTATAATGTTTCTACGGGCATGCGCACTGGGTGTGTTTGTGCAATCGTGTTCAAGTCAGCTGATCCAAACAGCAAATGTAAACAAAATAGAGGCCAAAAGCCTGTACGAGAACCTCCATCGCCAACTGTCGTGAAATATATGGGGAAATAATAAAATATATTAATATTCATAGATCGTATTTTATTTATCTGTGTTGACCAGAGTATTCAGGGTAGGTCATTGTCTACGTGAGTTGCTCGGTAGGCTGGTATAGATTTGTTGATATCAGGCTTTAAGAAATCTATTCCTTGAAAGTTTTCTTGTATTTTGTCATCCTCCTTAAATAAAAAAAAAATATCCTCAACAAAATCTTCTCTGATTTAGTTCACTCAGTTGTCGATGTATCTCATTAATTATTCCTACATATTTCCTGACGGAAATAGAAAATATCTTCTAGCATGTTGGTCAGTTGCGTTTGTCTTTTTGTGTGTTTGTGTGTTTGTCCCCACTCTACTGACCACAATTTTGTAGCAAGCGATCTGAAACTTATAGGGTTGATTAAAAAACAAAAGTTCTGGTAACTTATTGTTTTGGTCAATATAGGTCAAAGGTCAAGGTCATCTAAAAAGTCAAAATTATATTTTCCGTATACCTTCGTCAAAAAGAGGCCTATCTACTCTAACTATCTATCGCTCATTTGATTCCTCTATGCATTCCACATAGCATGTTCTGGTCATCTGTCATCCCAGATGTATCAGTTTGACAGTTTGTCCGTCTGTTCGTACGTTGTCTTTAAATACGTCTCCCTAAATGTTCTTTTGTCTGAAATATGACAGTCAATCGCTCTGAATGGTATAATGTTAATGAAGTACCTACATTTCTAGAATTCTGTAGTCTTTTGACGCTTACAGGTCACAGGTCAAGGTAATAAAAAACAACAAAACCTTTTACTTTCTTTATTATCTATATAATCATTTTTGTCAAAATTGATCGTAGCCGTATAAACTGTAACTCATTTTATTAGACATTCCATTGTTTTCTTTCTGACATGCAGCTGCATTAATCTGCTGTTACAGTGGTTACGCATATTTTGGTGGAAGTTCATGAAATACCAAAGTGTGGGGTCTCATTTTTTTTAACTTTGTCACTTTTAAAGTTTGGGAGGTGTAGGTTATTTTGCTACAGGTCGGTTTAACTCGACTATTTACAAAATCTCGCGTAATTTTGTACCGTTTCTAGTCAAACGAAATATTACAAGTATTTTTATTTTTTTTGCTCTCTAAAGACCACAATTCTCAAGCAATCCATCCAAAAATTAAACAGTTGATAGACAAATACAACTCCTATAAGCTTTTAATTGAGATAGATCAAAGACCAAGGTCATCGAAATACATAAAATGATTTTTTTTCTCAAGGATTCGTCAAATATTGTCCTACACAGACTTTTGCTCATTTTGTTTGTCTCTGCATTCCCCATGATGAGGCCTGGTCACCTGTCATCCAGGTTGTGTCAGTCTGTCAGTTGTTGTCAACTTCTCCTGCCTACTTGTTCTTTGGTCTGACATGACATTTTGGAGTCCACATTGGTTTAGCAATGCTTCTTAAAGGCATACAGGTCAAATTAAACCAGACATTATGTTCTATCTGTCTGTCCGTCCGCTCGCCCGAGCCTTTGCAATAGCAGCATTAATGCATAAAAGTGTTATTGTTTCTGCTTTCCCATACATTGTTCATTCAAATTACTGTGTTCCCCTGTCTGCCTTTGTCTGTATTTGTCTGTCTTATTTTAACTTCCCGCAGGCGCTCGACCTATGGTCGTCTAGTTTTGCATTGTTCCTTAATTTGTACGTTTGAACATGTGGATGAGAGGCACTCAGATTCATATTTACCAATTCCCTTTTCTTCAAATCCATATTTAATACAATTTTACCAATTCCCTTTTCTTCAAATCAATATATCATACAAATACATAAGTGTATCTTACCAGGGCTGTATACAGCGTTGCCACGCAACTGACAGCAATTATGGACGCATAAGCTGGAAGTCCCGTGACTACAAAAAAAATTCAACTTGTGAGTCAAACCTTTTTAGACAATATATAATTCTGCTATATGGACATATTAATATATGTACTGAGAGAAGCGTTCATATTACAGGGTCAACCATTTTTTTTTATATATATAATCAGCTTCCAAACTGAAAGTTTAACATTTGTTGACAGTTGAAAACATTAGTTTGGAAGGAATTGTCATTCTGGTAACTCTGAATTTTAAGAATGCAAACAAAAGAATAGACGGAAAAGGGAAAATTCTGCAAAATAACCTGATTGGAATGGTAGGCACTTTAACATCTTAATGTAAATCAATGGAAACACATGGCCTAGCTACCAAGTTTACATGCCTGTAAAACATATATGACCGTTTTAGCGTCCCCACAGTTATTTCTACACATCTGTCCATCTTTATAGCTAAAATACACATCTGTCCATCTTTATAGCTAAAATACACCATCAAAGGATAACTTACAATATTTGATTAAGCCAAAAAAACATGTTATCTCTGAGAGAGGAAGTACGAATGCTGAAGTTAGGACAATGTTTATCAAAGCATTATCTGCATTTTTGAAGTAGACCACATACATGTCTCTCGTGTATGTGTATACAATGTATGCGAAATGCATAATTAAGTAGACTTACTATATTAAAAGATGCCAAAAAAATAATACCTAAATTAATTACTGCAGTGGTGGAAACCATCCAATACAAAGGTGTTTAAGTTATATCACTTTAAGGAGCACTACAGGATGTGATTAAAATCATTCATTTGGCTCAATATTAGAACGTTATATGCAGTATATTTTATAATTTTACTCATATGACCATTATCTTGAAACATGAATATAATAGTTGGACGTACCTGCCTCCAACGCTGTAGCAGGACCGAATAGGACGACACCTATGTACAACATCTGTAATTACCAGACAATCGGTAGGACAAAGAACACTTTGGATGTAGGACACTTATAAATACAATCTAGAAAGATGTGAAGGGTAAAATTTAAGCAGACTGAAACATTCGACTTTACACCTGCGAATTAGGGTTATCTTAATATTTAATGACGCTTTTATAATAAAAGTTTGCGTATAGTCATAGGAATTAAACCTTTTACCTGTTTCAAAATCAGCAATGCTGAAGCCAACCTGCGTGGAATGCGTGATTTGAATCTGAGTTGCAAATACTGAAAGCAATGATAAGCAATCACAAATGGACTATGCAGACATAAAAAATGTTCCGGAGCTACACAATAAGTGAAACGTATATATTTACACGTCATTGTTTTACTTCTTAACATCCTACCACTGATTTATTTTATACTTCAGAGTGGGGATAAACATCCCATTGAACTATATGCTGACTTTTTTCTAAGCATGTTCAACATATCTGCATAACAGATGATACCAATTTCCAAAGTAATTTAAAAGAAGAGATTCACCTAAAAGGTATTATTTTTTAGAAATTGTAAATTTCTTGATGCTAAGTAACACGTTCCTAAAGCACCTTTCATATTTCTAGATATCAGATAATTTCAAAGTTTAATGCTGAGTGTAATATGCACACGAAAATGCACAAATAGGTATAAATGCTCTTATTTTTTAATACACTGCACATACACTGCAAAAAATAATTTTCATGGAAAGATTAATTTTCTTGCCCCACTCCCTCTAATTTCTTACCATAAGAGGATATATTTTATGGCTTAAACAATTTCAAGGAAATGTAAAATTTTTCTTATTACAGAAGAGAGACTCTTTCTTATGAGAAGTATATTTTTCTTCAGATAAGATCATTTTTCTACCTATAAGAAAAAGCTATCTTGTGGCAAGAAACGAAATCTTCGGATATTATGATGGAAATTTTTCTTACGATAAGATAAGATATCATGCCTTAAAAAATCTAGATATATTTTCTTTACTTTAAGCATTCTTCCTACTGATCAAGAAAAATATCTTCAGGATTTCTTGTCAACAGAAAATTCTTCTTTGTATAGGAATATAATCTTTTCAAGGATATTATTTGGCAGGGGACATATATTCCACCATGTTAAAAATCTAGGTTTTTGTGGTGTTTACCTCATAGCAGCTTATGATCTTCAGCGGAAACAGTAACGGGACAAAGGTGAAGGCCACCCCAAAGCATGCTGGGATAAGACCGATAGGCATCAGCCAATAGTTGATGCCGTAAGCGTACATCTCGGCGGGAACGCCAAGTAACGTGTTGGCCGAGATCACGGACACCAGTATAGATATTGAAACTGGTATCAGAGCAAGATTCCGATCTCCCATCAAGTACTCGCCTGTAATAAAATAATACACCGTCAGGATAATATATCTACCGTAGGTCTAAATATACACCTATCCTTAATAGTTCTTATCAGACTCCTTGTGCTTAAATTAATAACAGACATCCCTATGCCTTATTTTAGTTTCCCTTGGACATTTAGCACGTTAAATTGGACTTTGTATTGTTTCAATGATTGAAATTTTGGTCTCTTTATATTTTCAGCATGAGTCTGACTGATATTCCCGCTATTCCTTTACCCTTCTATGGCTAAGATATTTAAAATGGAAACCGTGTCTTCTCTGCTGTAGGAGTAGTACACATAACTTCACCAGGTGGCAGCACAAAGTGTAAATAACTGCGATTCATGTACAAACAGACAAGAGAACTTCATTCACAGTCATGTCCAAACAGACATGAATGGGATAAAAACCTCCAGTCAACCTTTGTACCAAAGTGACACAAAGGATTGCAACAACAAACACAGTGAATGAGGACACAATGTACCATATTCTGCCGTGACTATGTGATTAAAAAAGGAGTTGCAGGTTTTATGGGCTTAGATGAATTTAAAGGGTTCTGGTTAGCGAATTCCGGTGAGCCGGGAACCGTGGGTAAGCCTTTTTCCCAGGCCACGGTGTGAATCCATCAATGATTAGGGGTGTGTTGCAATAAGGTGACTTAAGTCATGTAGGTGACTTAAGCCCAGGGGCATCTGTGTGTCACCATGGTAACCATTATGACGTCACAATTGTAACCATGGTATTTAGGCCCCCAACTGGGCTTAAGTCCAGTAAAATGTTATTGCAACAGGCCCCAGGGCTTTATTTAGCTGGATCGATAATTATCAATATTTGCCAGTTATTCATTGTTAACGACATGGGAACTCACGACTTGGTTTAATGATAAAATTGTGTATTCAATGGCTTCTACAGGTATAATGTATTAATATTAGACATTCATCTTAACAGTGGGCGTTGGGGGGGGGGGGGGGTACCCCTCCGCCTCCTCCGAATCCGCCCCTAGTATATGCTTCCTAAAACTTAATCATACGTCGCGGAGGGGGGGGGTGTTAAAGTATGCTGCTTGGGATACCACTGGGCAGACACCATTATCCTGACGTCATAAAAAATGATGGCACTATATGCGTTTTATATAGAAACTATGACTCTGACGGAGTTGGATTTCCGCTTTTTTATTTCATAATTTAAATTATATTATATTATACTTTTTTCTTTCGTGCCGCCTAAAAGATCACTTTTTCCCATCAAATTGGGTTCAGTAGGGGATGATTATGTTTTGTTTCCATGACATAACTATTTATGCTCGGTACGAGGTGTCAGAGCGGCAGGACTCGCTTCTTGTCATTGATTTTTTTACCAGTGTCACCCAGGTGTCAACCGCACCTGTGGATCCTGGATGTGTAATTATCCCGAATGCTGAGTAACAATACCGAGGAAGCCCCAAAGACGTACTCCTTTGTATGTGATATACGACTGTAGGTTACAGCCTTCCTATTAAACCTGCAGATTCCTCTCCTTGGTGGGGACCGACAGTGAAAAATTGAGCTGAGATTTATACTTAGAACATCCCGGCTTTGAGCCGTGTGCTCTTATCTTTATCTTTATCTTGCCCATGTCAATCATACTGCTTGTTAAAAACATCGACGTACTTATCAAGATGACACAGGTGCTAATGAATAGTAAACATGGAAAGTTGTAAGAGATCACAGGGTGATAACGTAGTTCATTTTGTTTGATATCTGATCAATTACCACTGGTTCAAGGAGAAGCTAATTGCATCACGCCATACAAACATAACAGTCTCCGTTTAGTCAGTACGTGTATATTACGGTTACTTGTTTTTCATTACTTATATCTGTTTCAAATAATGTCTCGGTACACGTCAATCATGGAATGTCCCCAGCTTTGTGTTACATTTGATGGTCCCCCTTGTTGACACATGATGAGGTTTGTCAGATTCAGAGATGATATAGGTCCCGGTGTTTTTACAGCATGATTCTGCAGCTTGAACTTGTGGTAAGGTTGGAGCGAAATAAACGTTACACCGATTGATGTATTATCCATGACTGAGTCAGGAAGTAAACCGGTTATGAATGATTCCCACCTAATTCAATAAAATAATGGACGCCTCACACAAAAATCCATATTAAATGATATAAAATATCTACATAAACCTGCGTGGTACTAGAAATAGGGTACTTGTAGTATTATATATCCATATCACACACAAAACTGCGGCTGCCTAAACCGCTTGGCTACGACAGATCCCTAGCCCCTCCTTGTATTTGTCCACTTTTATAGGAACCAGCAAGGTGACGTCGTAGCCAAGTGGTTAATCGCACCGGAAATCGGAAGATCGTTGGTTCGATTCCCACCTGCAGACAACCGACATTTCTATGTATACAATTTCCATCTTTGTACAATGAACCAGCATGGCTATTCATACATCTATATGTATATATACATAAAATATATGCCGCTAACCATACAAGGCCATCATTTCTGCATGTAAAATCGCCGTGCCGACACATGCAGTGGATGAGACTATGATATATATATATATATATATATATATATATATATATATATATATATACCTAAGCCAAGCTTTGGGGGAACCCCCTTTTTTCTCAAATCCACCACATAGCTTGGTATCGTAAAATGTTCCGTTCTTATCTCGAGCTTATCAAATTGTTTAATCGCTATTTATTGCTTAATAATGCATTAAAATTGAATTTCCTTTAAATTATATAAGTAATTTTAATCATATCATGTCGGATATATTTTTTCTCTTTTCAAGTGAAATGATAACAAAGCCTTACTTACCCGCCGTTTTCTGTCGTCCTCCTGTACATGCATGGTATATACCAATCCCGAGGGACAGAACCAATGATACGGCAAACACAGCGTAGTCGGCGGCGTGGAATGACGAGGCGGAGGAAGACATCCTTTACAAAGAAGTATATACTTGAAACTGTTATACTACAAGTTACCCGTACTGAAGAATATGTTTCTGTGTTTGGATAATAAGTTTTGGGTTGAATTCAGCCTCCCCCCCCTAAACTGTCGATTACACTTTTTTTTTAAATTTTGTTTTACCTTTTACGTGTGCCAGAGTAAGAGTGACTCCTTTTGGATAGACTTATTCGTTATTTACAAGTGTGTTAATAAACTATATAGTTCATCCAAAAAAGTCACTCTTACTCCTTATATACACAGTTCAATATTATGATATATATATATATATATATATATTTATATATATATATATATACTTTAGATAATATTTTTTTTAATACACATATTTGTGTCAGATGACTGAATCGGCTGACCGCTCCAGACGTATGCCCTGTGCCCGGTTTAACTCTGGTACATAGAGAGTGAACTTAATGATCATCTAGTGATTTATGCGTTGATGTTGTCTTAAGCTCAGTGGTGATGACGTTTGATTTTAAGTCATATCAAAGAATATATATATATATATATATATATATATATATATATATATATATATAATTATATATGGGCCTTGTCAGCTGAGTTGGAAAACGCTCGACTCTCTCCGCTGGCCAACCGGGTTCCATTCCCGGCGTGGCTATGAGACTGGCCCGTCAATGGTTAGTGGTTTTCTCCGGGTCCTGCGGTTTATTATAACTTGTTGTGCTATCCATGTAAAATGAATAAAGTATATATATATATATATATATATATATATATATATATATATATATATATATGTGTGTGTGTGTGTGTGTGTGTGTGTGTGTGTGTGAATGAATGACATCTTACCTTTCCCCAAACGCTGCTTGCAAAAACGAATGTTTCACTACAATGGATGACGCGAATGATTATTTATAGATTAACAAGCAAGTGTACATTACACAGGCAGGTCATATATGAACTTTGGAAAGATATGATGTTTCAGGCCTGGTGCTGAAGTGACTTAAGTGGTCAACTCTAAACAATGGTCCACAAATTGATGTCACGTAAGAGAGACTTCCGATATCAGGACATGTTGAAAGATAAGACTTACATATCTGCCCTACATTTCTATAGTGTGGTATATAGGAACAATGAATAAGCCGAACACTGAATTGATAACATTCTATTATCGTCTCCTTTCCAATAAAATTACATATACCTGTCGGCGATGGCTAACACTAAGACTTCGGGTATGTAATATTGATAAGCGATATCACCTTATTAATATTTCAAATAATTCATCGATAAAATCCAACTTTCACTAACGCTGAGGTTACGGTAAGAGCCTCTGGCTTGTATCTGCATTTACTTGATACTATTTACAATACCGGCTTGTTTGACACGAATATGGAAAAACGATTGTTCGGTGTTGTGCGCATGCACATGGAAAAAGTCAGTTTTTACCATGCATTTGAGACTCTGTCCAATCGTGCATTTATATTTGTGTCATTTGCAAGTCATAATGTGGCTTATTAAAAGTCCTGATGTGGCTAGCTTATAGCCCTAATGTGGCATACTGAAAGTCCTGATGAGGTTTACTCAAAGCACTTTTGAGTGCTATTAAAAGTCCAGACATGACTTACTCAGAGTCCGGATGTGGCTTTCAAAAAGGCATGAAGTGCTTTACTTAACGTTCTGATATGGTTTAGGTAATGTCTTTATGTGACTTACCGAAAGTCCTGATGTGGCTTGTTAAAAGTCCTGTTGTGGTTTATTAAAAGTCTTGATATCGTTTACTTAAAGTCCTGATGAGGATTACTCAAAGCCCTTTGAAGGCTATTAAAGGTCCAGACATGACATACTCAAAGTCCGTGGTGTGGCTTACTATAATACAGGATGAGGTTTACTTAAAGTTCTGATATTGTTTAGGTTATTGCCTTATCTGACATACCGCAAGTCATGATTTGGCTCATTAAAAGTCCTGATGTGGCTTAGTAAAAATCCTGATGTGGCTTATGAAAGTTCTGATGTGGCTTATTAAAGTCCTGGTGTGGATTACTTAAATTCCTGACGTGGTTTTCTAACAGTGTTTATGTGGCTTACTGTATGTTCTGATGTTGCTTACTGAAAGCCATTTGAAGGGTTATTAAAAGTCCTGACGTGGCTTACTCACAGTCCTGATTTGGCTTACTAAAAGACATAATATGGCCTACTTAAAGTTCTGATATGGTTTACGTAATGTCCTTATGTGACTAACCGAAAGGCCTGATGTGGCTTACTTAAAATCCTGATGTGGCTTATTAAAAGTCCTGATCTGGCTTACTAAAAGCCCTGACGTCGCTTACTAAAAGTCCTTATGTGGCTATAATAAGTCCTGATCTGGCTTACTTAAAGTCGAGACGATGTTTACTAATAGTCCTTGTATGACTAAAGGGCCTGAGGAGGCTTACTCAAAGTCATTTTGAGGGTTATTTAAAGTCCTGACGTGACTTACTCATTTTTCTGATGTGGCTTACTGAAAGACATTTTGTGGCTTACTAAATGTTCTGATATGGTTTATGGAATGTCCTTATGTGACTTACCTAAAGTCCTGATAAGGCTTACTTTAAATCCTGATGTGGTTAACTAAATTCCTGGTGTGGGTTGTTAAAATTTCTGATGTGGCTTACTATAAGACCTGACATGGTTTTTCTAAAAGTTCCGACGTGGTTTACTCAAAGTCCTGGTGTGGCTTATTAAAAGTCCTGATGTGGCTATCTAAAATTCCTGATGTGGCTTACTAAAAAGTCTGATATAGTTTACTTAATGTCCTTATTTGACTTATTTAAAGTCCTAATGTGGTTTTCTAAATGTCCTGACCTGGTTAATTAACAGTCCTTATGTGGGACTTCTAAATGTGTTCATGTTGCTCATCAAAAGTCCTGATGATGCTCATTAAAAGTCCTGATATAGTTTACCAAAAGTCCTAATGCGGTTGTCTTAAAGGTTTGATATGGTTTAGTAAAAGTCCTGAAGTGACGTTAAAATGCCTTTATGTGGCTCAATAAAAATCCTGAAGTGGCATACAAAAGGTCTGATGTGGTTTCTAAAAGTCCTGATGTGGCTTACTAAAAGTCCTGATATCCACACCCCCACCCCATCCTCCACTTACGCTCACACTCACATTTGCACTTGTCATGGGGTATACCCTTTTAACACATATCCCTATATTTTCTCATTATAGTGTTATAATAACAATAATTTTACCAGTGGTAGGGAATTGCGACTGTCGAGCGTGTATACCGACGAAGGGGGCTGGCATGGTTGGGGTGTCCCCTGCTACAATGTGGGAAATTATTAAAATTGTTAATAAATATTTATGAAAATATTAAAGCAATTTGAGAACAGAATAACAGGTAATAGTGTCGATTCAGAAACCAGCAAGAAGTACAAAATATTTTCCCTAGAACTTTTAATGTTCCAAACCTGCATGTGCTGATTTTTTTTTAAGTGTTTACTAGCTGACTACCGCAGTGTTGTGGAAATGGCAGTCATCTCAAAATTATCAGTCATTTTTCTATTTCATTCAACTCAACACAGCATTTCGTTGACATGTGAGGAAATATGCAACACTACGACACATTTTTTAACAACTTGTATAGTTGACTAAATTGCAGTAAGAGCTTATTTTTAATGGAAAAATGCATTCATTTGATTAGCAAAGCGGGGGGGGGGCATGATATGGTATGTACCCCGTGGTTTAAAAAGTGGGCGGGGATCATGTACATCCCATCTTCCACCATATTACGCCCATTGATGTAACACTAGGGGAGGGGGGGGGGTCTAAAATAATCCCTATATCATTAACCTCAATAGATCCTCTAGAGGGGTACCGTGACAGCGGTTCTGGAACAATTCTTTCTCAGGCGCCACGACCTTTTTAAAGGTTTCATACCAATTTTTAAGGCCTTGATTCTCCCTTTTCCGGACTTGAAGACCGTTTTCTTTAAGTTTTCTCCTCATTCTTCCTGGCTTGTATCGATCCTCAATCCGACCTACAGCTGCCTGGGGGGGGGGGGGGGGGGGCACACTGCGGTGAATGTGCAGTAATATATAAAAATCTGATTTGATTGGTTTAAAGACAGATGATTCAGCCAATCACACATTAAAGGTGGCCATACACATTATTTCATTCATCTTTCTTTTTTTATTATTTATTTGTCTGAGGTAACCCTTCAATTTTTTAATGTAAGCTAAACCGGGTATGTATATTTCAGGGCAGGCACACGCTCCCTTTCATTCTATATACTAGTGTTAACCAGGCCTTGAGACCTCTGCACCTGACATACCGCCGATGGGACCGACAGTAAAAAAATTGACCGCCCATAACCAAAAAAAAATTGCAACTGAAAGATATATATATATATATATATATATATATATATATATATATATATATATATATTCACGCAATAAGGAGATAATTTGCAAAGAAATCCTGGCCATTTAGCCTAAACGCTATAACCCGCTGGAGGGAAAAACGTGATCTCTAGACGTTCGGACTCTGATCAATGGTGTGAAGAATGGAGAAAACTACGATATTGCGTTACTCTGGTCTTCGGCAGAAGAAGAAAGTTTATTCTGGAAAATAAAGGCCACAGACCCATTGTTCCTACAATACAATCAACATTTACATGTTTTTTTATATAAGCAAAAATGAAGAGATCACAATTATGATCAATTTAATGTAAACAAACAAAAATCAAACAAACAACAGACGAACAAAGAATAATAATAATAATTAAATAAACTTATAACCAAGTAACATTGTATCTTAAAACTAAGTATGGTTCAAGAAGTGATAAAATAACTAGTTCGCAAATACATAAGAATAATAGTTATAGTAATATTATTAGTAATAACTATAAAAATAATAATCTTTAATCAATAGACATCCTTAACTTTAATTTTACATGCTATTATAATATAATATCCTATACCAAATCAAGCACTTACACAACTAAAATATATACATGCACATGCAAGACATTATATTTCTAATATGTCTCATTTTTTTTAATATAACTATACTTTCCTATATTAACCTTCATATTTTAACATATAGTCAAACACATACACAGACTGCTTTATTAGCTTGCATCACTTGTTGCTGTTGAGTTTTGATCCAGAATAATTTAATTGTAAAGATAATGCCAAGATATTTATAATACGAAAATATATATAACTGTTTACTCGAATCTCCTCAAACCACTACTCTGTTTTACGAAAAATACCTCCTTTTCTGAAAACCATAATTTTAGTCTTATCTATATTAATTTTTTTATACCATACTATTTGCAAAATACATTCAACTGATCAATCTGTTTTTGTTATCCCCGACTGTATTTCTATAGCTAATCCACATCAAAATACTTGCTTCTTTGTTATTCTTGAGAATAGATACGGTATACAAGTATCTCACACGGTGCGTGTTTATCGCCATAGTCCTCCTTTACTTAAAGCTACCGGCAATGTTTTCGGTTTAGTATGAGAGCAGGGCTTTTACACCCGAGCCTACTGGCTCATTCGTTCGGAGCTTGTCCTGGTTTCTGTAGCGTGAAGCGGTTAAGGAGTTAAACCTTCTCCTCGATGGGACACTAGTACATCGCAGGTTAGCTTCAAAGTATTTACTGGTACCTATTTCTGCTGCTAGGTGGACAGAGGCACATTTGCGGTTGGACCTTGCATGAGGGTCTTGGCACGGTGGGGGTCTGACCGGGATTCGAACTCAAGACCTCTAAATCTTAACCATTACACAACCGCGATGTAGTATTCTTCTTTTATGTTCGGTTAAAATAATAATGTAAGGTGAAAGATATGATTAAACCATCATTCCATATGCTATGCGGTTACGTTGATGACGGCGGGGGTCCTACAGGTTACGGGTTGTGAGAGACCACAGGGGGAAAATCTAACGGAGAAGCGTAACAGACAAACAGTGGACTATTTTCATTAACTGGAACTTGTTCTTTTGTGAACGGTTCGACGTCACGTCGTGTGCGGCTATGAGCCCGTACGGGCTGCAATTATTATTTGAACTGTCGTAGTGCTCAACAGGCCTGGTTTTGGACTTTGCTTCGTTTGAGAGTGGACTTTTTACCGTGAACGGCTCCTACACAGCCCCAGGGGTCGTCCTCGCACTCGTACTCGCACTATGTGATTTATTGATTTAGAGAGACACAACTACTTCACTTCACTTCAAGCTAAGTATTTTGTTTGTATTAATTTTGGTGTCTCACCTGGACGAACTTTTATGTAAACCTAGACTTTTTGTATTCTTGTATACATTGTATATAATGATTTGGTTTTTTTTAATAAATATTATCATTTAACGAGTCTTTCTTCACTGGAGTTGGTTGCGTGGGGAACCTGGATGATAGTTTAGTTACAAGTAACAATACACATGCCACAAAGAATTTGGATGCGTTTCAATATTTTGTTTATAATATAGGCTCACTGCCACCAAGAGTTGTTTATACTACAGGCTCACCGTCATCAATAGTTTGTCTATACTATAGAGTCACCGGCATCAATGGTTTGCTTATACTATAGGCTCACCGTCATCAATAGTTTGTCTATACTATAGAATCACCGTCATCAATGGTTTGCTTATACTATAGGCTCACCGTCATCAATAGTTTGTCTATACTATAGAATCACCGTCATCAATAGTTTGTCTATACTATAGGCACACCTTCATTAAGAATTTGTTTGTACTACAGGCTCACCGTCATCAATAGTTTGTCAATACTATAGAGTCACCGGCATCAATGGTTTGCTTATACTATAGGCTCACCGTCATCAATATTTTGTTTATACTGTAGGCTAACCGGAATCAATAGTTTATTTATACTACTTTGGAAGCCTATATTCCTAACATGAAAATATGTTTATTAGAGGATACACCTTGTTTCTCGTTCCGACACTATATAAATTAAAACATTGGACATAATATTGTATGATAACAAATCAATGCTCATGATTCATGATTAAAGGTATGCCATAGATGCCAACGAAAACGTCTAGACTAGTCAGAAAGGTTCTATCTGGCACTTGGAGGTTCTTGCGGTGATCATTACTTATAATAAGGTTCCAGATGGAACCCCTGTTGTCAGTGGCGACAATTTTGACAAAAGGGTGGGAATGAGTCGCAGACGTGTGAGGGTAATCAAAGTTGGGACAGCTTTTTTAATAACCTTTTATTGTCTGTGTGACATATTTCATATATATTACAATTTAGTATAAGGTTTTTAAAAAAAAGTATAGGTTCAAGTATAGGTTAACTCTAACCCAGGTTTGGAAATATAATATTTCATAGTAATCTTAGAAATAGAACCAAAGTCTAATTATTAATATATTTCACCTTCAGTATATTAATATATTTATTTGAATATCGGGGAGGGGGGAGTAATTAAATTGACCATCTCCCCATGCAAAAACATTAGGCTCACCGTTATCAACAGGTTGATTATACTATAGGCACACCGGTATCAATATCTTGTTTATACAATATACTCACCGTCATCACTGTTTTATATTATAGGCTCACCGGCATAAATAGGTTGTTTATGCTATAGGCTCACCGGCAAAAATAGGTTGTTTATACTATAGGCTCACTGTCTTCGATATTTTGTATATACAATAGGCTCATCGTCATCACAATGTGTATACTATAGGCTCACCGGCATACATGTTTTGTTTTTACCATAGGTACACCGGCATCAAATTTTGATTATACTATATGCTCACGGGCATCAATAGTTTGTCTACACTATAGAGTCACTGGCATCAATGGTTTGCTTATACTATAGGCTCATCGTCATCAATAGTTTGTCTATACTATACAGTCACCGGCATCAATAGTTTGTCTATACTATGGGCTCACCATCATCAAGAGTTTGTCTATAGAGTCACCGTCATCAATAGTTTGTATACTATAGGCTCACCTTCATCAATCGTTTGTCTATACTATAGAGTCATCGGCATCAATAGTTTGTCTTTACTATAGGCTCATCGTCATCAAGAGTTTATTTATACTATAGGCTCACCGTCATCAATATTTTTTATACTATAGGCTCACAGGTATCAATAATTTATTCATACTTTAGGCTCACAGGTATCAATAGTTTATTCATACTTTAGACTCAAAGGCATCAATATTTTGTTTATACTATAGTCTCACCGTCGTCAATAGTTTGTATGTATCATAGGCTTACCGTTATCAATAGTTTGTCTATGAACTGTTGCTGGTTTGCTTATTCTATAGGCTCACCGTCATCAATATTTTGTTCATACAATAGGCACACTGTTAGCAATAGTTTATTTATGCTATAGGCTCATTGTAATCAATATTTTGTTCATACAATAGGCTCACCGTCATCACAGTGTTTTTTACTATAGGCTCATCGACATTAATATTTTGTTTATATTATAGGCTCAGGGCATCAATAGTTTGTTCATATACTACAGGCTCAACGTTATCAATATCTTGATTACTCTGTAGGCTAACCATTATTTATAATTTGCTTACACAATAGGCTCAGGGCATTAATGGTTTGTTTATATTATAGGTTAACCGTTATCAACAGTTGATTTATACTATAGGCACACCGGTATCAATATTGTGTTTATACAATAGGCTCATTGTCTCCACAATGTTTTATATTATAGGCTCCCCGACATAAAAAGGTTGTTTATGCTAAAGGCTCACCGTCATCAATAGTTTGTCTATACTATTGGGTCACCGTCATCAATAGTTTGTGTATACTATAGGCTCACCGTCTTCAATAGTTTGTCTATACTATAGGGTCACCGGCATCAATAGTCTGTTTATACTACAGGCTCACCGTCATCAATAGTTTGTCTATACTATAGGGTCACCGGTATCAATATCTTGTTTATACAATATACTCACCGTCATCACTGTTTTATATTATAGGCTCACCGGCATAAATAGGTCGTTTATGCTATAGGCTCACCGGCAAAAATAGGTTGTTTATACTATAGGCTCACTGTCTTCGATATTTTGTTTATACAACAGGCCCGCCGTCATCACTATGTGTTATACTATAGGCTCACCGGCATTAATATTTAGTTTATACCATAGGTACATCTGCATCAATATCAGGATTATACCGTAGGCTCACCGTCATCATTACGTTTTATACTATAAACTCGCCGGCATCAAATGTCTGCTTATACTAAGAGCTCACCGTCATCAAAAGTTTGTCTATACTATAGAATCACCGTCATCAATAGTTTGTGTATACTATAGGCTCACCGTCATCAAAAGTTTGTCTATACTATAGAATCACCGTCATCAATAGTTTGTGTATACTATAGGCTCACCATCATCAAAAGTTTGTCTATACTATAGAATCACCGTCATCAATAGTTTGTGTATACTATAGGCTCACCGTCATCAAAAGTTTGTCTATACTATAGAATCACCGTCATCAATAGTTTGTGTATACTATAGGCTCACCGTCATCAATAGTTTGTCTATACTATTGGGTCACCGGCATCAATAGTCTGTTTATACTACAGGCTCACCGTCATCAATAGTTTGTCTATACTATAGAATCACCGGCATTTATAGTTTGTTTATACTATAGGCTCACCGTCATCAATATTTTGTTTATACTATGGGCTCACCGTCATCAATATTTTGTTTATACTATAGGCTCAACGTCATCAATATTTTTTTATACTATAGGCTCACCGGCATACATGTTTTGTTTTTACCATAGGTACACCGGCATCAAATTTTGATTATACTATATGCTCACGGGCATCAATAGTTTGTCTACACTATAGAGTCACTGGCATCAATGGTTTGCTTATACTATAGACTCATCGTCATCAATAGTTTGTCTATACTATAGAGTCACCGGCATCAATAGTTTGTCTATACTATAGGCTCACCGTCATCAAGAGTTTGCATACTATAGGCTCACAGGTATCAATAATTTATTCATACTTTAGGCTCACAGGTATCAATAGTTTATTCATACTTTAGGCTCAAAGGCATCAATATTTTGTTTATACTATAGTCTCACCGTCGTCATTAGTTTGTATATATCATAGGCTTACCGTTATCAATAGTTTGTCTATACTATAGAGTCACCAGCAACAGTGGTTTGCTTATTCTATAGGCTCACCGTCATCAATATTTTGTTCATACAATAGGCACACTGTTAGCAATAGTTTATTTATGCTATAGGCTCATTGTTATCAATATTTTGTTCATACAATAGGCTCACCGTCATCACAGTGTTTTTTACTATAGGCTCATCGACATTAATATTTTGTTTATATTATAGGCTCAGGGCATCAATAGTTTGTTCATATACTACAGGCTCAACGTTATCAATATCTTGATTACTCTGTAGGCTAACCAGTATTTATAATTTGCTTACACTATAGGCTCAGGGCATTAATGGTTTGTTTATATTATAGGTTAACCGTTATCAACAGTTGATTTATACTATAGGCACACCGGTATCAATATCGTGTTTATACAATAGACTCATTGTCATCACAATGTTTTATATTATAGGCTCCCCGGCATAAAAAGGTTGTTTATATTATAGTCTCTCCGTCGTCAATAGTTTGTAGATACCATAGGCTCACCGCCATCAATAGTTTTTGTTTATTCTATAGGCTCACCGGCATCAATGTTTTGCTTTACAATAGGCTCACCAGCAGCAACGATTTACTCATACTATAGACTCAATGGCGTCAATATTTATTCATACAATAGACTTAAAGGCATTAATGTTTCGTTTATACAACAGGCTCACCGGGTTATATGCTGGATATCAGATTATTCATTCCCTTTCATATTACAAAAATACTGTGACCATCCTCTTTTTCGGTCTTGAACTGTCAGAAACAATGCCAAGTGTGTCCTAAGGGGGTCCTCTTTTCCATATATTCACAAAAATTTTGATTTTAAAATCGACGCACATCGTGCATCAAAAAGGTGAGTTAGCCTCATCTGAAACCAGGATGCTACAAATCGAATGTCGGCAGTAAGGGTACATCTCAAGTAATAACAATACCGTTTCCAGGACCTCATACCCCTTCGTAGAGTAGGCTACATTCCCATGTATTGCTGGTCATAAAGCGGTCTATCATATCAACAACATCAATGGATGAAAGTATTCCACCCTGTGAACTAATTAAAGCTGAAGTATCTGAATTTGTAAAGAATCTATTTATCTCAATATTAAACTAACTAAATTATGTTTCTATTTGGTCGCATAATCCAAAATTATTAAATATATCGTTTTTTTAAAGATTGTACAACCTCTAATTGACAATAATATTCCGCGTCTATTATTTTCCCGAGGTTGATCTCTCGTGAGTTCATTTGACATTTATAATAGCATATCAAAACCGTGTATTGTCTAGGTCGTAACTTTTAATGCCCTTAGGTTCCATAGGCAGGGACGAACTTGGTTGTCTCACGACAATGGCCGCCTCTCCTGGTGTTTCTCCCTGTAAAAATAAATACACTTCTGAAGAATGTCACCCAAGTAGACTTTAACAAAAATAATGAGTTTCTGAATATTTTTTTTTTCAGAATAGAAAATGTTATGCGTTGTGCACAACAATTATAAAATATAGAAATAACCCTTATTTCAAATATAGCAAAAAGGGGTATTTTCTACCAATTTCCATGAACCTATATTTTAAACTGTAGTGTTCAATAAAATTATGTGTACGTTGAATCTTTTGTGAATCAACTGTCAGCCTGCAAGATTCATGGAAGGCATTAACAACATATAAATGACTACTGTGGACCGATGGTGTGGACAACATATTGATGCCAGTTGGCCCATGGTATTAAATCTGGGCCGCTATCACTCAAGTGTCTAGGGCATGCTTCACGCCCCAGACTGTCCCCGATTCGGGGTAATACGAGATATCGCTAATACCAATATTCTCGTCTGTGGAGGTGAAAAAATTGAAGGCAAACAACTAGCGCACCTGGCGGACAGCCTGTCCAGTCCATTCATTCAATACAGCTGCGTGTGCACTGTGCAAATCGCTTTTCAATTCAAATTATCCTAAAATTTAATATGGTCTTGTCTTCAATAACTGTTCTTGAGGGTTGAAATTAAAATGGTAGCATGAACGTGAAAAAGCTTAGAAAAAACATATTGCATTAGAACTTCATCTTGTATCAAAGGACTCGCTAAATAATTCAGGGTAAAGCTGCACCATTCTTCCATTTAATTTTCCTTGCATACCAACAATATTAATTGCAGGCTCATATTTTTTTTTTCAATGAGTCAATAGTGTATATAAACTGGTGAAGAGTGGATGGTTAGATAAGACGGTGCTAATGACTATCTGGCTGAATCATGCTTGCCTGCATAAATTGGGCTTCCGGCTCTGCCAACCAGTGTTTTTTCTCCTCCGTTTGCACGAGAGACTGCATTGGCGATATCCCGCATTGTATACATGCACGCAAACGTTTGCTGTCCACAGGAAAATCAATTTCTTTCCTAGCGAGTAGCAAACGCATAGCAGTATTTGTGTGTTCATATCCTAGGCCGAGACTTTATCAGGACAAACTGCGATCTAACCACTGGCAGATGAATTTTACCTGCTTGATTTTCTCGAGGTTGTCCGCATGTGTACTTCTTTCCACACCCGCAAACGGTCTAATGAAGGGACATAGTAACTCTTTCTGCACCGCAAATCTGGAACATTTTGCTGAAAATGGTATTTTAAATGTTTAACTGAACTGATGTGCAACAGAAATATAAAGTGTTTTCACACTTTGTTATGATGATTAGCAGAAACAACAGCCGGAAATTTATAATATCAACAAATAAAAATGCCAATTTAACTATCATGCCAATATATTTTGTTTAAACTAAACGGTGCAATAAACTGTGTAATAAATTCATATTCAGAATTAAAATAAATAATTAAAAAGAACATTATAGAGACAATAAGAAATAGCAGTGAGAAGACGTTTATGACGTGAGTAATCAGTTAGACAATATAAATAATGGAGAGAGCTCATCTCTCTATAAATATCCTATAAATCACCGTTTAAGCGAATACGACAGAAACTCACTTGACATCACACTGACGAGCGCACCTAATATGACAGTGATGAAAAATCCTATGACGGAAAACCAAACAAAAGATATGGAATACAGTTTGTCGATCCCCTGCCTGAAATAAATGAACAATGATATAAATATCATTGGTGGTCTGTATGGATAAATGATACCTCGAAGGTAGAGGATTTTAGAAATGGGGGAACTCATATAGCGAGTTCGGATGGGTATCTTAGAATGGAGAAGGGTGTCGTCCCAGTAACCATGGTGATGAATTTGGCTATTATAGTGCCATTTTAGGTAGTTTTGGTCTGTATTTAGCTGCTAATGTTCTATTCCAAGAGGTTTAGGTCGGAGGATGATCCGCCCCGATAATAATGAAAATAAAATTTTACCTTACGAAGTCACTAAGGAAGTACATGTTATTGTTAAGGTTGATATAGTTTAGTTGGGTGAAATACAGGTATCTACAACACGTACTGTCTCATGGTTTTTAACACAAAATGTTAAATAATGCGTATATGTAAAATGAGATTAGTCTCATGCAACAGCAACAGAAAATCAAATACTTACAAGTTATGTACTGAGAATGGAGTCGTCATTCTCTCCGTGGTAAAAGCATAGTTTTCAGTGAAGGAATACGTTGAATTGCTCAGCGTACTGTTACCAACTGGGAAACACTGATCGAAACGGCCTGGCAGCCGACGCTTCTGTAGGCCCAGAGAAAGCTGACTGAACACCAGCCACATCGGAAAAGCCAGTCCGGCTAGTCCACCAACAAGAGTTCCCTGGCGTAGAAAGATGAAATAAATATAGAGTTATGTGATACTACTTTTTTTAATGTGTTAGATTTAGTACACTAAACCTCATTTGTTAAATATCTGGATGATAATGATTTTGTTCATTGAAACATGACATCAAATAAACGCGATGGCTTATGGGACAAAGAAGAGTAATAAATAAACCTCATTCTTAAAGCAGAACATATATTAATCACTAAAACACTGAAAAAATAATTAAACCTTCAGGAAGGAGGAAAGCAGGATAATTAATTTATAAAATAATTTATCGCCCTGTACATATTTTATTAATAATAAACAAAAGGTAGTGTCAAAATGGTTTTCCGAGTGTACAATAGGACTAGTGAATCTCATCGGCACTCCATACTTTTTTTCTTTACCAAGTCGCAAAACTAATATGTGGTCGAATGAATACCGCATATAAGTCGTTGCAATTACACTAAATGTACTTTAATTTACAAAACTGCAAATTTCATGAACATTCAATTTCCATTAATGTAAAATTCATTATGTAAAATATAGAACTGCCTCCTCATTAACTGAGAATAATCCAAGTAATTATCATGCCGTACAAATATAGGTCCTAATATCGTCACACTATATCTTTGTTCAGCTTAGCTTTAGAATATATATATTGAACTAATTTTAAGTCTCAGTGACAAATACATATTTTGAATCCCCAGAACATCCCCTTATAGATCTGCTATATATAAATAAAATAATTTTTGTTTTTGATCTGAAGATTTTGAAATTTGTCCCTTTTATTTTACTAAAAATCGTTATATATATATCAAATATGTGAGATGCACAAATATCTCTAGGCGTTTTTACTGTATATCTTTCCATCTACTTACACTTTTTTTTGGACAAATTAATAAATATTTCCTTGTTTAAATGGCAGGTACTACTTTTTATAATAGAATATCTCATAAAGAAAAAATCGAGTTTTTTAATAAGCATTTTTGTTTCTTTGTTTCTTCACTATTTAATTTCATATATAAATATATAAATGTATATATGTGTGTAAGTGAATGTGTGAGAGTACGTAAGCCCTTTTATGTGAATGAGAAAATTATCTTACCAGAGCATTGGTAAAAGTAGTTAGGCCACCCAGTGCATAAAGACCCACAATCGGACCCAAGGCAACACCTACGAATGAGTTTGATAGCTGTAAAAGTAATAAGATAAAACATATATTGTGATTATTTTCTTCCTTGTTTCAGGAATATCATTCTATTATTATAAATTTTGATTTTGCTTAACCACTCGTAATGTTTGAATGTCCAGTCATAACGTATATAAGATATGACTATTGAATGTGCTTCTACATCACCTAAATTGTTAATTAAACATCTCATTTCCCCCACCTGTACTGTTGTTCCGCCGACATTTGCCACAAAGAATGCCATTCCAAGGCATATACCACCGAATATAAACACTGAAATATTTTGGAACATTTGGGTAACGATTTCAATATATATCACTTAAACCAAAACGATCTGAACTGATCAAAATTTAGTTCTCGGGAAAAAATCAAAATATTTTATTACACACAATTTTATATTACATTAAAGTTCACTACTGTCTATTTTTGCTACATTGCAACTATTGTTTTTTTTTTCCTTTGCAAATGTATTTACAATGGGGTGCTTTATTAAATGATTCAGTATTGTCACACTAGCGCGACAGCGCCATCTAAGTCACATATTTGAAACAACTGAAATCACTGGATTGTCTTTTCAATACTGAGAACCACTCGTACCACAGGTCTGGTCAATCTGCATTGTTTTCTTTTCGACGAGACATACGAATAGGTCCATCTACAACATTCACTTTAAACGCTTAGAAACGATAACATGCGGACGTTTAAAAAGAGTAAGTACCATGACTTCCAAGTACCTTCGATTTCTTTTATTATTTTTTCCCGCCCCCCCCCCCCCCCCCTTTGTATGAACAAAAAGGGGAGTTAGACCTACCAGTGAACTTCATTATCAGCGTCACCCGGTGTTCCGGTAAATAACCAAATCTCGATTTCAAGAAATCTTCCCAGACACATGCAGCCATTGAGTTCAAAGAAGACGAGACTGTGCTTAAAAAGAAAAGAGAATCATCCATTCGATACAAGTAAAGAAGAGAAGTATATAGAGGTGGTACGATCTGTATTTAGGTTATATTTTTTACTTTTGATATGATATATCTTTCCCGATGTTTGATTGGTCAAAAATTTCACATCTAGAGAGGTCATACGGTTACGTGAGTCGTTGTCAATAGGCTATTTAATGCGCATGTCCAAAATTAGGACCAACATTATGTTTGAGGTGACTCAGGCTAGGACATGCAAAAAGGTTGTATATTGTCTACTGGTGATATATAATAATCTCGTATAAATATAAGTTATAACAAGTGAGCAATAAATAGACAAGATCTTGGTTCTGTGCTTTAAGGGGTCACAAGAAGGCTCGAGTACTATGTACAGTTTTATATGCAAATATTCAGGTCACATGTTCGACTAGCATTGCAGGTATTATCAAGCGTAGTTAGATACCGGCTGGACAACTTTTTCCGTTTCACACATTGTTTTTACTCTTTTGTCCATGGAATACATGCATATATGCGTTTCATTGTATAGATAAAAGTGCAACCGCAAACTTAGTGTGAGTTTTTACCGAGAGGCGTCTCTATTATAACATGTACCTGAGAGATCCACTAAATATACATGAAAGCATTAGCCCAGGAAGACCAGGGTAACCAAGAACATCCATGGTAAACAATGGTAGGATCTGAAAGATGTATATGGAACCGTTTGCAAATCGTATTCTGTTAACAACATATGGTATAAAAAGGATAAAATTGAGACGATTGCAAAACTTTCAAGAAAGAAAACAAAAACATAGCTTCAAGTATACATAGAGCCTGAACGTTCCACGGATTCCCGCTGTATTGGTTTATACGAATTCCTCAATTTATATTGACACGAAACATTTCTGGTTGGGTAAACAGATGTATGATAAACGTTTTCATATACCGATCAATTGCCAATACGTTTCAAACACAAGTTGTATTAAGTCCGTATATATATACGTGACTGGTATCACGCAGTAATCTTATTTGTTAGGATAGAGCTAAACCTGTACTCTCATTTATCAGTTTATCATATCTCACCTGATTAGGATTCGTCAGTCTGCCAGTGTAATAAGGATCACAGCCTTTTTCTGCGTAATATGCGTACGCCACAATCCCCACCAGGGCGCATATGGTTTGAACGAGCGCGAAACCCGGTCCGTTAATAAGCACTGAACTACATAGAAAACAAACTGAATCTTACATCTCCGAGATCATATGTACAAGATGAGGGTTTATACTGAATTAATTATATATGACTACGAAAAAAATAAAACAGCCTTTTTCTTTGTCAACATTATATATTGTATACCAATAATCGGTATTTAGTATAGGAAAATTCAGCACCAGTGGTGTCAATTTATCTTCAAGGGTGAAGGGATGACTTTGCAGGTGGGGGAGGGTAATCACAGTTGGGATTTTTTTATAAACACCTATATATATATATATATATATATATATATACACATATACATATACCTGTTATTGTCTGCGTGACACATTTAAAATATATTACTATCAGGTTTTAAAAGTATAAGGTTAAAAGGATAAGGTTTTAAAAAATTATTATGTTTACAGTATAGGTTATTTCTAAACTAGGTTTAGATTTATATTTCATAGTAAACTCCGAATGGAACCAAAGTCTATAATTCTAATTATCAATTTATTTCATTTCTTATATATTTAAATAAAATTATCTGAATAGCAGAGCGTGGGGGGGGGGGGGTGATTACATTTACCATCCCCCTTGCTAAAAAACGGGGGATTTATACCTCAATCCCCCCCCTGTATCCGGCCGTGTCATATTATGATATGACGCTTTACCTGTCCGGAGTTTCAAAAGACATATTGTAGCGCTCTTCGTTTCTTGGTCAGATCCTCAGATGCGCATGATACTACATTGTTTTATGCAAAATTATATTAAATATACGGCAACTTACATCCTTGCTTTAGTGAGTGTTGGTAATGCACAGTATCTCTGGGCTGTAGGCTGGTTGACGCCATATTCCCCCATCCAGTACACAAAATACCCCACAGTCAATGACCAAAAGGAATATCTAATGGTCAAGTCAAAGTCAAAGAACCTGTAATTAAAAGAGCACCATATGTACTTTTATATTCCGTTTTATACTGAGAAAACAAATTGTCATTAATTGTCAAAACAAATTGTGAACTGCCACCGTTCACGCATCCCAATTGTTATTAAGATAATTAAGTAACCGTTCATAATTTACCATTGTCATTATAATAACTAGTCATTATACATGCACCATCATAATCATAATAATAAATCGCCATTCACACATCAATATTGTCTTTATAATAACCAGTCAGTCATCTATTAGTCATGTGTTAATAATTATAGTCATATCTGACACAAGAACATTGTCATTAACGCAGGTCGCTATTCATCCATGGTCATTGCAGATAACAAAACTGTACTACACTAAAAGGTAAGGTCACACTGTAAACCCAGACTTCATCGGATAACAAACCTACTTTAATCTGATACCTGGCATGAATTGCAAACGTACATGTTTAAACATGACATAAACAGACCTGGCTTAAGGGCCCACTGTAACAAGGTTAATGAGCTTAATTACCGCTATAAAGCTTAATAGGGAACCAGTTCAAAAGGGTCAACAAGGTTCCCTTAAATATTCTTTTTGTTCTTAGCTGGCTTCAGGCTGGAAATAGTTTGTTAATTGGTTTTTATATGCCTGTGTCTACAGAACAATAAAGGTAAATCTCTATATCACAATAAAAGGTTGTAATATTTCATTCAGTACTGTCAAAGCTTATTGTGTTATAGGCTCAGGATATAATACCGATTAAAACATTGGAGATACATAGCTGTTGATAAAGAAATGGTATCCTGTCATGGGCTGCATGCTATTATTCGACCCGATATATATAGTACATGTATAGTACATACATGTACATTGTACGGTATACAAATCATAGGATAAATACGCAACAGCTGACGATGGAAAAAGCTTTGAATCGAAATTGATATTCATCAACTAATGACCATTAATAAAAAACGTAAAGATCAACTCAAGTTTAGTATATAACGAGGATCTAAACGTAAATTTAATCACTGAGTAACATATTGAGTAAAACATTTTTTATGCCCCCGCCACAAAGTGGCCGGGGCATATAGTTTTACCCATGTCCTTCATTCCGTCCTTCCGTCCTTCCGTCATTCCGAAAGCAAACAGTTGTACGGACTTTTTTCGCAATGCCTGAGATGTTGGCCTGATTTTTGGTGTGTGGGCAGATATAGACCAGTTACAGATCGAGTTCGTGTTTCGTCCGGTTGACCTACTTTTGACCATTTTACGGCTCCAAACTTAAAAAATTTCATGAAAAATAGAAATTTCATGACAATTACACATGTACGGACTTTTTTTCGCAATGCCTGCAGATATTGGCCTGATTTTTGGTGTGTAGGCAGATAATGACCAGTTACAGATCGAGTTCGCGTTTTGTCCCAGTTGACCTACTTTTGACTGTTTTACGGCTCCTAAACTTAGAAAATTTCATGAAAAATAGAAATTTTCATGACAAATGTACACATGTACGGACTTTTTTTCGCAATGCCTGCAGATATTGGCCTGATTTTTTGTGTGTGGGCAGATAATGACCAGTTACAGATCGAGTTCGCGTTTCGTCCCGGTTGACCTATTTTGAACGTTTTACGCCTCCTAAACTTAGAAAATTTCATGAAAAATAGATATATTCATGACAGATACACATGTACGGTTTTTTTTTCGCAATGCCTGCAGATATTGGCCTGATTTTTGGTGTGTAGGCAGATATAGACCAGTTACAGATCGAGTTCGCGTTTCGTCCCAGTTGACCTACTTTTGATTGTTTTACGGCTCCTGAACATAGAAAATTTCATGTTAAACATAAATTTTCATGACAAATACACTTGTACAGACTTTTCTTCGCAATACCTGCAGATATTGGCCTGATTTTTGGTGTGTGGGCAGATAATGACCAGTTACAGATCGAGTTCACGTTTTGTCCCAGTTGACCTACTTTTGACCATTTGACGGTGCTCTAACATAGAAAATTTCATAAAAAAAGTGCACATGTATGGACTTTTTTTCGCAGTGCCTGCAGATATGGGCCTGATTTTTGGTGTGTAGGCAGATAATGACCAGTTACAGGTCGAGTTCATGTTTCGTCCCAGTTGACATACTTTTGACCATTTGACTGCTCCTGAACATAGAAAGTTTCATGAAAAATAGAAATTTTCATAACAAATGCATATGTACTGACTTTTTTTCCTCAATGCCTGCAGATACCACCCTGATTTTTTATGTGTGGGCAGATAATGACAGTTACAGATCGAGTTCGCGTTTCGTCCTGGTTGACCTACTTTTGATTGTTTTACGGCTCCTAAACATAAAAAATTTCATGAAAGACAGAAATTTTTATGGAAAATGCACATGTATGGACTTTTTTTCACAATGCCTGCATATACCGGCATGATTTTTGGTGTGTTGCTTGATAATGACCCCTTACAGATCGAGTTTGCATTTTGCCCTTGTTGACCTACTTTTGACCATACGACACCACCTGAACTTAAAAAAATTTTCAAAATTTTACAAATGTTTCTAATTTGCCCCAGGCGGGGGCATTCGTGTCGTTCCGACACATCTAGTTTATGAACATGTCGCACCATTTTCGGCATAGGCTAGTGCTTTTATACTTACCAGGCTAATGGGTTTCACCTTTAAGTTAAATCGGACAAAACTCAATAGCACACTAAAGTTCTCATAATTAGTTATGGTTTATACATTTCCGGTACAATATCGAAAGGGTTAATAATAATAATAATTGATCATATCTAATATTACAGCTACGTTCAACCATATCTTCTAGGAAGTACCGCTTGGAAGCCGGGGGCCTATTTTTAAATAAAATATCAAACGATTGGAAACTATTGGATATCGTTTAAGTAACCAATTATTTTATATATATATATATATATACATATATATATATATATATATATATATATATATAAATAACTGTCATATTGTATCGAAAATTGTGACATAAACTTTTTTTTCTTGAAGACTTACCTTGAAAAGTCAATTCGTTTATCCCTGACGTTGATGTCAAATACTTTTTTCATGCTCCCCACGCTTAATGTCCCCTTTAATGGAAAACAACTTATCTCATTAAAACACGAATATATGCGAGTTTTCAGCACCTTTATTACGAGTATATAGTCCGTTCCACCAACCGTGACAGTAGGATTTTTGGGGTTTTCTTCTCACCCTGGATTTATAATGTGTGTTCATAGCGGTACGGCGAATGCTGATAAAACGACCTAATTTTGTGTGAAGTTAGCGAAAATTGATGAAAAACAACTAACATCACGACGCCGAGTTGTTTTTTTTTTATGTGAGAATTGCAATGCCAACTCAGCGCTGTATGTGAAAAATTTGCCGTCATAATGGAATGACGTAACCGTGACGTCACAGTCGTTGCGTGAAATTTCCTGAACACACTTTATGAAGAAGTCAGCAGGTGGCACCGTGGTCAGCAGCAAAAGTTGAGCTCTTCTATTTTAAATTACTATATAATATATAACTTTATATTGTACGGTACACTGAGCCCTGGTCATGGCTATGCCCGAAGCTTCATTCATGTAACTGGTGGTAGGCCTATATGCGTGAAAAATCGCTTTGTGAGGCCCGTCAGCGTTTAGTTCTGGACTAAAGTTTTCTAGCCACAGCCGGTGCGAATCTATTCACATTTGTTATAAAAAATGCGAATTTTAATTCCGTCAAATTAACCAATACAACTTTTACAAAAAATTGCAAAAAGTTAACAAAATTCCATGCGAATCTACGTATTTCAGGACCCCGAGACACCGGCACTGGCATCTTGACATCCCTATTCAAAATAAACTGGTCAGAATATTCGCCTAACTTTTTACCGCTTTGTGCGTACTTGCCTTGCAATATGGGCGACCCCATTTATAGGTTGGGATGATTCCACACACTTTAGATTATTTTAGATACTAAAGATTTATCCTAGTCCGTACACGCAGGTTCGGACTAAATTCAGGCAGAAATAAAACCATATGTTCAAAATTAACATTTTACAAAAATTGTTTTTTTTTTTGTCATAATCACTGGATATGTGTCCCAAAAAAGGGTAGTGCATGCATACGGTAAAGAATTTGAATATATGTTTCTGCCCTAATCTGGGATAGCCAATAAATTCAGATTAGGGCTAAACACAAGAATTTAAATCCATTTCCAAGGAAATCGTACAAAAATCAACGCAAGGCAGGCTTGGTACCATGTTAATCAAATACTGTGCTTTGCGACAGCTATTAATTTAAACTTTGCCAGAAAATGTAATGTACATATTAAAATGACTGTGTGAGGGCGAACAGAGTTCACTGAAAAAATGCCCGAGCTTGAAATTGACACGAATGGCGCTGCATGCCCGGTACACGTGCCATGGGGAAATCTAGGGTACACAGGCATGGTGAACAAGTTTCTGGCGTTTATTATTATAAATATTGCAATGCATTTGACCATTCATAAGGATATTACCCTTTGATCTATATCTAAAATGGGGTGGGGGGGGGGGGGAGAGAGAACACTTTATGTAGAAATCGCGTTCTTTTATGATGAATACGACACTTTTTAGCCGAGATATCAAAATAATTTGATTGTTAATTTAAAAAAAAATAAGTGTCTTGTATTCTAAAACTTAGAAAGGATCTCCTCCGACTCTGAAACAATGTACAGTCGTAGAACATGGGTTATATACATGTAACTAATGACAGTGATGTACTGCTGCATTTTATTATTGATTGACCACTCCACATCGCCAAACAACGGGAACCTCCCACCTGCAAAATGGAACACCGGTTATGACGTCACGCGCGTGCGAGGCAGAATCAAATCGGTTGACCAGGCAAAAAAATGTCGTAAACGCCTGCAGAGTTTCTCCTGGATTTTTATTTTTGTTCATTACAGGCTATTCATCTCGGGTATGTGGCATTTTTCTTGTCAGAAAATTAGGTCGCATTCAAATTTAACTCCTTATCAAAAATCTTTGTTCTCTTTTGATTCTGATTCAAAATATCGCGAAAAAACCTAGTGTCACGGTTGGTGGAACGGACAATAAACGTTCAATTCTTGCGATTAAACATCAACAGGTCCGTATATACTAAGGTAGTTTCTTAGGAACAGTCACAAGGCATTTAGTTAATAATCCAGACATGGTTTAGACTTCAAGCTTACAGTTTTGGCCTATATTTGTGTCTTAGTATTATTACCTCGGCAAAGTATGGTATCTGCTATGGTATCAGGATCACAAATTGCATTGGTAATTGTTTCGGATCATCAATTTTTACACTTTTTCAGTAGAAAACCCACAGGGAATATTACAGAATGTGATTTCACTCATTAATGTGTCACGGAATTTGTGCAAATATGCTATCAGGTATAAATCTCTTTTAATTGTACGTTTGTTCCATGGCTGCTATGGCCCTAAGTACATATTTTCTCAATTTTCCTGGAGAGTTCCTGAAGGGATATTGAAGTGACTTTATTATTCTATTATGACAGTAATTTATGGCGGTATGAACAATGAGACACACTCTGGTGAGAGCGGAACGTATAAGAAAATATGTTATGACATATAAAATAACGGCTGCCAACAAAAATGATCAAGCAACTTCTTTTAAAGTGGAAAAAATAGCGCAGCCTTCTGCATAAACAACTTCTATATAAACAAAGGACTGTCTTGTAAATTATGTAACAAAGGTATCAACATATATATCAAAGTCACAGGAGGCCTACAGGAGTCATTCTGAATAATTAGTATACACCAACCTATGCAGGTATTTCTGATACTTGTGTTTACGAATAATATGATTTCATACTGTATATATCATAAATGTTTGTATGTTTACAATTACTTTTACATGCTAGAATTTTAATCTTTAAGAAGGTTTCCTGTTCAATGTAGACCAAACCTTAAACCAAAATGTGTTTTATGGCCCAAGTGTGTAACAACGACGTTAAAAAGCTTGTTTTTAGTTCTGGTAATAACAAGAAAAAAACTGACATGGTATATAAGTACATCCCTGAGACATCATATAAAGTTTTGTGAACATCGTAATTTTACCAGGTCCACTTCCGACAATAGTATGGGGACTGAGGAAAGGCCTACAACCTGGTGTCAAGAATGCACGATGACCATAACTGGATTAAGCATCATACCTTACAGCCGGGGACCACTGATAATGGGTCCTGCACCTTCCAAATATCCATTCTAAGATTGCCTGTTTGTTTCGGAAAAAATGGCTTACACTGCTTTTCATAAGGTTTGATTACACTTCTATGACTTTTAATGTGCTGATAACTGACAAAAATTATTAGAATTGTCATAATGTAGAAAACACCGCAATTAACCTAGCACATGCTTTTACAAACTTAGTATATAGGCAGTATATGGTGCAAAAAAATTGCTAGTTGTGTCTGATTTCAAAATTAAATTATACAAAGCTCGGTCAAGCACGAGGGTTCCTGCGATAGTTCAGACAAATGGGCTTGAGCCAATTTTTATGTTTTATTTTTATGATGACGGGATCGTCTGAGGGATGATGCACATTCCTTCATTTGTTTGAGTCACTGACATTGTGAATGGGCAATAGGTCACCCAGCTCAAAGAACCCAATTTCTTTTCGGTCCATCACACACAAACAATTGATCAATCAACCTAAGATTTAGACGTTGGCCCATTTTGCACATATAATGAAATAGATTCGGGAGTATATGTTTTGGAATTGTTGAAAAGAGATGTTAACAGATGGAGGACCGATGAATATCAGCCATGCATAGCATACCAGTGGTCTAAATAACAAATTACGATACCTGAACCAAGATTGCGATTAGTCCTGCCATCATGATGAAACATTGGAATACGTCAGTCCAAATGACGGCCTTCATACCACCCTAATAAAAATATCACATTGTTAGTATTCATAATCTGCAAGATTTTATTTTTTATCCCAAATGGGAGTGACATGTGCTCGATGACTTGCTCAACTTATCGGCTGACGGTACGGAAGTACATCAAAGTGACAGATTTCATTAAGAGCATTAGGAGCATCAGCTTCTTGTTATACCCAGTTTAACGGCCTAAAAAACCGCAGTGTGTTTATATGATAAGCCCGTGTGTTAAAGGGAAATACTGATGCTTTGCGTTGATAGAACTCGCTTATAACTATCGTAAAAAGACCACGGTTGTACCATATCTTTGCAAACAGCTGAAGCTGGCCACTGCTTCATGAACGTGCGTACGGGAGATATCAATAATTCACAATTTACAAGCATATGAAGAGCACTGGTAATCCCACATGGGATTGTTATTTTATAAAGCGTAGCTCATGATAACTGGTGTTTCCCAAACAATTTCAATTAACTGCACACATTCACAATAATAGTCTTCATCTATACACTCATATGGTATCAGTTTTGGCCCATATTTTTAAAAATATTTTATCAGTCTCGTATTTTAATGCACCAAGCAAGCAATATTTCTTGTGAATGAAATTAGTGCTTACTGCCTTGAATGATATTAGTCATTATTTATAGATCTCACCAGTGCGGTGTATAAGGTCCCTACAACACCAACAGCTATAATGGATGCATACGCCGGAAGCCCAGTAACTTGAAGTGAAACAGAAAATAATAGTAAAAATAATAATAATAGTAGTAGTAATGACAAAAATAATGTTTTTTATTTTTAAAAAGTGCAACGCATGCTCTCAAACGCTAAGTCATGCATGCATCAGTTGTACACATTATAATGCACCACCGAATGTCATAGATTTGTGCCGGGTCCCGAAAACGACCTGTTAGAAAACGACAACTACCCTTGATTTACAGACCTTGTGATTAAATGGAAATACTTCGTTTCAAGTGCCTGTTGCTCTAAAAAAAAATTAAATCATACCTGCTTCCAGTGCTGTTGCAGGTCCAAACAGAACGACGCCTATATACAATATCTGTAATAATTAATTTAACTTCATATCACTATATTAATATGACTGACATATATATATATACATATGTGTTTGTATATATGTATATACATATATAAACTGGAAGAAGCCAATATGCAACACACATTGTTGATTCGAGTTATTTCATACACGTGGCTAAGTCAAACTTGTATTTTTCGAATGCGAATGAATCAATATTTTTATGCCGTGGTCCGAAGGGTGATAAATCAGAAACGAAAATAGATAGCACATTCAGTTTGCATTTAAATAATAACAAAAATTAACGTGTGGGAAAAAAATGTAACATTCAGGTATTGTGTGCAAACGGTCATTTTTTTCGACTGAAATTAGAGGCAATTTTTTCCTGGGATATTTAAAGAACTGGTGTAGTTTCTATAATTCATTTCTCTATTTTTAGGGGGGAGGGTAAACTGACCTACCTGTTTTAGTATTAATAAAGCCGATGCTAAACGACGAGGTATGCGTGACTTGAATCTCACTTGCAAATACTGAAAAACAATATATATTCGGATAATGGTCAGTTCACATTTACACATGCATAAATTTGAAGTTATGATCATTTCTTCAAGGCAAAGATAACAGCTTCCACTCGGAGGTGTATGCCCGCCTGACAAACCGCCAACTTATTGAATACAGGGATGGGAAGGGGGGTAGCAATTGGTTTTGTTTTCTTGGAAATATGGAATCCATTTTCTTAATAAACATCGTGTATCAGTTCTCAGCATCCCGCTATCGATTCGTTGGATTATTTCGGCAAACATACATATATATGTAAGTGCACTTTTAATATTAGCTATATTTAATATTAATATTAGCGGACTATTGTATTTATACACTTACGAATCATAATAACAAACGTTATGGTTTTTAATTTATCCGACTTTTCATTATTTCCAAGTTTATCTAAAGGATCATTTAAGAATACGTAATTATGAATGCGCCATGCAAAAAAAAATTGTATTGACCCTAGGACCGCAAACATATCGGAAGGACGATCAGTTCAATCCATATTTAACTACAACTTAGATTTCCAACCGTTTCTTATTGCTATCTGTCGTGTATAAGAGGGTTCTTTTGTTAATTAGCTGATTTCCCTCAAATGACTTCTTGATGGCATGACCTTTCTACACTGACTATTTATTTGGAACTGAAGTAATATTTGTAGTTACCTCATAGCAGCTTGTGATTTTCATTGGGTAAAGCATCGGTACAAAGGTGAAAGCCACCCCAAAGCATGCCGGGACGACCCCGATGGGCCGAAGCCAAAAGTTAACCCCGTAGGCGTACATCTCGGCGGGAACGCCAAGTAACGTGTTGGACGAGATCACAGAAACAAGCAGTGAAATGGCCACCGGCATCAGCGAAAACTGTCTATTCCCCATGAGGTATTCCCCTGTAGCGAAAATAGAAACATGAAAAAGGGACAACATAAACAAGCAGGGGTAGTAATTAAAAACATTGATTCATCAGTTTCATCGAACTCTTGATATGATATACATCATACATCATACATTCAAAACGAAATATGTTTTAGCTGCCATTGGTTGGTTGATTGGTTTGTCTGCTTGAAACTAAAAGCTGTGGAGGTTTAGGGCAATATTAAAGAAACAAATTTTGGAGGATCTAGGCGACGATTTTTGTACCACAGCCAGATGGAGTAATTCGTTTGCCCCGGCCGAGTTGTGAGACCGGGGTCATCCACTAGTAGCAAGGAAAACCTTGGGATAAGAGTCCTGAAGTGACCCTATTGGAACTGCCATTGCGCTGGTCGGTAGAGCTTACCTGTTTTGCAACCAATTAATGAACAAGAAAACATATTTCTCTCGGCTGGGATTGATATGTGACCAAATGTTAATGATATCCCGGATCTGCTCTAATAAGTATCAAGTTGGAGGGATGCAGTGCTTTATGGTTTACCTGCCGTTTTCTGACGTCCACCTGTGCATGCATAGTATAAGCCAATTCCGAGAGACAGAACCAAAGAGGCGGCAAAAACGCAGTAATCTGCTATGTGAAATGACGAGGCAGAGGCGGCCATCTTCCTGGATGAACTTCACATGTAGCAAAAATACAAAAAGGTATTATTACAGGGCATTATCCACATAAAATCACCTGATTGAACTCGCTCATGTTATACCCTGAAACAGCTGTTACATTGTCCCGGTGACACAGTGGCAACGTTGTACAAAGTCTGAAAGTAATATAGCCTATCCCACCGTTTGCGGTATGCAGGTTTTCAACTAATTAAATTACCTATTCTAGCTGTGTTTTACACCTTTAAATCTAAATGACATTTATGTGAATCTAAAATGTGTGAGAGTCACGATATATCGTTCTCATGATTTTATAAATACACATACATATATATATATGGAACTCCTGCTTACGGTCACTCCTCAATAACGGTCAGAGCTTTAATAACGTTCAGGTATCCTGGTCCCAATATAACCACCTTAATATTTTATATTCTTTTAATTGTCAATTGCGGTCCCACTTCTATTTACGTTTTACGGCCAGATCCCCCGGTCCCGCAGACCAATGAGCGGTGCAATTACGGTTAGTAGCCAAATCGAGCGTCCACCGTTGACATCACAAGTTCCTGTCCGTCAATGAGTGTCTCGATAACGGTCAACCGCTCAACCATGATTGAGATGTTTGACACGTAGCAGTGTCGCCGTACACCGTTTAGCCTCATTAGTGTGCTCAAAGGCAAGGGATAACCTATGATTAACCCCTGTGTGTATTTGTTTGACGCGAGGCGGATCTGATCAGCAAGTTTATCATCTAATTAACGGATAAAATCCATCGTGTCCAAATGATTATGTAACATTACCACTTACAGGCAAACTTAAGCCTTTATTCTTACTTTAATGTACGTGTGATCACATGAATATCATGTATATAGCGCCCACGAAAAGACATGAACTTGCACTCAATGAAAAGTTAGAAGTGATCAAGAAGAGGGACTGGAAAGCTGCCGACAGTTAGCATAAATCTATGGTGGGCCACTCTCAGGTTCTCAACATACTGGAGAGGAAACGAGGGATTATGTTACACCATGAAGGAACGGCAAATACAGTAAAACATGTTTATATATTATTTGTATAAAATGTTGGTTTTAGTGATGAACATAAGTGTTTTTTTTAATAATCAACAACATGTTTACCTAAGTTTATATCCATCTATCTACCTATCTATCTATCTATCTAACTATCTTTATTGAACAACAAAATAATATATGCTGTTTACTTTAATAAACACTTTTTTTGTTATATTTTAAAACCATCCCTCACTCCCAGTGAACTCTTGCATTACGGACACGCCTGAATTAAGGCCACTTATATCCTGTCCCGACGGGGACCGTTATACAGGAGCTTTACTTTTTATATATATATATATATATATATATATATATATATATATATATATATATATATATGTGCAAATACTTCATGCATGTAACAAACAAGGTACAAACCAGGTGGCTCAACCTATTGAAAATCCTCGTCATTCATTTAACTGAAAACATTTACATCAGTTGCTTAACACAGTTGGCATGGTACTTATTGATGTTCATGGGCCGATGTATTTAACTCACGAGTCACGAAATTCTAGTTTTATTATTTGAAATAAAGTATGGTTCCAATATATACATCTAAAATATATTTACCTTATTCATGGAATATTTCCAATGGCCTTTTCAGACATCTTCTCTGTATAAACCTACACCTCCGCCGTTGTGTACAGTCAGTTTTCAGATTACATTGAAACAAGTTCCACTCACATGCATGTATCACGTTGGTAATTGTTATCAAGAGAGTCAAAGTAAGATCTATCAGAGTCAACATTAGTCAATATGAATCAATGTTCAATACACAATTGGCAATTCAACTACGATGAACTGAGGTAGCACCATGTATTTCACTTTATATCAGTCCAAGCATGTGGGAAGATAACCTTATCACATTCAAAGTATTACCTGTATAGATTAAATGATAAAGAATCGTCACTTTAGCCTGCCAATAGCATAAGATTTATATATCTATATTAAGTATTTATATAAAAAGTCCTGAGCAGAAATTACTTACACTTATGAATAAACATTACACAGTTTGCCCTTATACAATATTGAAACACGTGGTTATGTCAACCAATCATCGGTCTAAACCTAACGATGTTAACGGTCATATCAATTTATTTTACCTAAGCGTTTATTCTTAGCAATTGTATATTTGACGGTTGTGCCACCTGACTTTTGTCGGAAAATCCTGCAGTTGCTCAAGTAGTCTCTAGAATGATGCCAATTTTGTTCATAGGGAGTTATTTTCCATATTTCCCATGAAAACTCATTGAGTATCAGAAACTATGCAAGTGTATCCTTTATCCAGTAGGTGCACTTGAAGCACCATCTGTCAATAGGGAATGAAACTTAACTGGTGTTCAAGGACAAAATAATGAACTCATTATATTCTGGTCATTTATAATTATTTTTAATTACATAGCCCGTTTGTGGGCTACCAATTAAATTAAGATTTCAGGCAGCATTATATTTATTTCTTTTTATATCGTTAGTCACGGGTATTTTTTGTTTCTTGATTTAAAATATTAAAACAATTAAACAATCAAAAATGCTTTAACCATGTATACGGCGTTGAAACTAAATCGACCTTTCCTATGCATGTAACGCCGAAAGGCAACATATGACTGATACTATAAAAAGAAATATATTTTGTATGGCTTCTTTTTATAAAAGCACTTTTTTTTATTTTATCAGATTTTTAACTTCTGAAATAGCCCAGAAAACAAATCTTTCCTTGAGTTAGATGTTTCTTTTTGTCTTCGTTAGAACGGTTAGATTTTGTGCACATTAAGCTTGAACTGCCCGCTAGAAACTAATCCAAATACTAAACTACTCCTGTTCAAGATCGCATAAATGGATCCTTCACGAACAGTTAATTTTGTGAATATGAGGGAAAAAAAATATTTGTATAGTCAGTTGGTTAGTGCTTGTAGCTCGGTCGTTAAATATTAATATGTAACTAGATTATTGCTCACTTGTAGTCAGCTTGATGACTGGCAATTGTTGTGCCGGGCGTGCTAGTAGATTTAACACATAACTCTCGCATTCAGAAATATATAGAGAGGAATACGACACCAGTCGCAAAATCACACACTGCTTATCGGTATCAATCATATTCTATTCTCAGTACAACTTTTGTTTGTTTAAAACTCTCTGTGCCCCCATTTAAATACGCCTCTGGTTATCTAGGGCAGTCAAAGAGCAGTCAAAGTCAAGTACAACCAATATAAATCAATGTTTCCTAAACAACTGGACACAGGTAGCACTTGACATTTCTTATCAAGTATTATTTTAAGCATGTCGGAAGATAACCTTATCACATTCAATGTAGGAATCTTTGTGCAATCATTCTCTTACTCACAAATCAACAATGAACCCATACTGGGATTGCCGAATACTACTTTTGCAAATTAATATCTTCTGTGGTCTATAGGAGTAGAGCACAAGACTCAAAGCAGGTGGTTTGTTAGTTAGAATCTCAGCAGCTGAGGAGCTCTACAGCCTTATAAGGAGACTGAACTCAATATTCGTGTTTCATTCGTAACTGAGCGCACCTTTCGGGTTTTCTCGGTGTGACCTATCAGTAGGGAATATTACACACCCGGGACCCTCAGGTGCGGTACACACAGCCTTGCTGACACACGGACAAGTTTGTCACATAATAAATTACAATATGAATCTATAAGCATTTCAGTTCTACTATTTCACAAAACTATATCCACAAAGCGTATTTTGTATCTGATTTTTTTTCTGACATTAAGGTGTAATATCTGATTGTCGAATCGTAAGAGTTTGCGTTAAAAAAAGAAATTTAACTTCTATTTTATGTAATTTGTTATAATAAGGTGTAAATCAGATTCTTAATATTGTTATAATTTTCTTAATTAATATTCTTATCATCCATTTATATTGCACAATCACAACCCAACGCAACCGTGGTGCTGCAGGGGGTCATGCCCCCCCCCCGCCCTTCTGATTTTGTATGTTTTACTTGGAATAAACTTCCAAGACATAAATGTATTGTATGAAAGAAATGCTTAAACGTGAAAAACATCAGTCATGATTAAATCGTTGCAATACTGTGCACCCAATTGCAATAATTTATAACCGCATTTTTAACGGGGTTTAGAATTCGAGCTTATTTTTAAACCAAAGCATTACGGGACTAGTGTATCAATTGTTGACTGGATTGAAAGCTACTAGCAGGACGGACATCAAAGAGTGGACATAAGGCTCACGGAATCTTCATAGAGAAAAATCACACCTGAAGGCTCAATGTTGGATCCCTTATGGTCCCTGGCTTATATAAATGATACAACAGACAATATAAAATCTGATTTGCACATGTTCGGAGACGTATTTAATCCCTTCAAAACTGTACAAATGACGTTTTCATATAAATTCATACAACCAAGATTTTAACAGCCTAGATTTAGGCTCTGTCAAACAGGTACAAAAACATGAATATTTAGGCTTTATCTTGACATCAAATATGAGTTGGACAAAACACACAACCAGCTAAAAACTCCAACAGGTTTAGGCTTGTTCATTAAATTTTAATATTTATTACCTAAATGCACACTGGAGCGTCTCTTTACATCTTATAGTTTTCTCTGCTGCCTCCACGACCTGTGCATCAGCAACACATTCTTAAACACCAAGCCTAAACCCAGAGCCTCATGGAGATATCCCCGATTGAAACACTGGCATCAGCAGGATCTGATTCTTATATAGCGTTCCAGCTTACCCAGCATCAGGGTCACACGCAGCTGTGACACAGATCACTCTGCTGGGCAGCAAGGTGAAACTGCAAGTGATTATGTTGCATCACTACAGACAGTAAGGCAGATACCTGATCGAACCCAACAACATACGCAGCCAGCAGAAAATGGAGAAGTTTGCAAAAGCACTCGACGAATTCCATCCAGGCCCAACTGGTGCATGTGCCCATGAAAGACGTGAAAACTTATCTGGTAAGAAAATAAGCAAATCAGCAAACTTGTCCCAACTCTGAGGAAATAATACCCATCATCAAAAAGAAGAGGAACGCGCTAATAGAGCTCGAAACAACTCCCAGCAAACAAAACCTCCAAACCCTTCGGGCTGCCCACAGCAAAGCTCAGCTGAATGCCAGACGCTGTGCTAAGGAGTATTGGATAGAGCTTTGCTCCAAGATACATATTGCAACTGTACATGGTCTTTTCATCAGACAACTGCAGGAAAAATGGAGGGAACAAAGACAACCACTTTTCATGGCATTTTAGACCTGACGAAGGCGTTCGGCTTGATGAGCAGGGGTGGCCTTTTTAAGATCCTCCCTAAGATCGGATGAACATCCAAGCTCCGCGTCATCAGAAAGTCCTTCCATGACGACATGATAGGTACCATGGTCAGATAGGAAACTCTTCAACCTTTCCAGGCTAAGTGCAAAGTCCAAATTTCACTTGGAGTGTGTGTGGGACCTCTTTGCAGACGATAAAGCAGTCACAACCCACTCTGCTGAAGACCCGCAGACCTGCTGAAGACCTCATGGCCTATTTCAGCGCAGCCTGTCAGGCCTTTGGTCTCACGATCAGGCTGTATAAAAGGCAAGTGATGGGGCAATATGTTGACACTCCACCGGACCTCATTATCACAGATTACCAGCTAGAAGTGCAAAAATGTTTCATACCTTGATTTATGGACATGATCATTGTAGACGTCCTGTTCCCATCAGCTGCCATTTAAGTAGCCCTGCCCCCTCCCCCCAACGTGTTATAAGCAAGTGGATATAAACAAAATGGATAGGCCTTGCACCTGGGATCGGCGCTTTTTGGCTTTTTTATAAAATGCTGAAAAGATTACTTTTATTTTTAGACAGGACAGAGATTGGAATAGTTCGATCCCTTTGATGTTAAAATGATGGCCTGTAGGTGCTATTTCTCTGCATGAAAGCGAGCTATGTTGCAGGCGGAGCCCTTCAATCAGGCTTTATTACCGGACGACCGGTAACATTAAATTGCTATTATGTATGCAAATATGTGGATTCATTAATCCAAAAGAGTTCAATATGCTCTCACGAACTCGAATCATCTGGAATTGTATGTGGTTATTGGATAATCCATAAGTTCATTGATGTAGTACGTGGTAGGTGTAAAAGAACATAATACGTTTTCTTAATGTTTCATGTATTTCTATGTAATGCGTCCAGTAAGTTTGTCACTCTGTGTCGTTTCCCATGGTTGAGATATGTACTATCTATAACACAAACATTAGAAAATGTCCTGAGTTCGGACATTTATATATATTATATAATAAAGCTTTTTATTAGATCCAATCCATCTCGAAAACCAGCGTATAACTCTTGACTACTACCACGCTGCAACTGTAGAATTCTGAAATGACCGTCTCAAATGTCCATCAATAATGGGATATTCAAACAGCATGCTTGTTTGAGATACAGGTGTACATGTTTAAAGGGTAATATCGATTACAAACGGTTTTACAATGGTTATAATATTATACTACATTGTTTGACTTGCCCTGCTTCATTTCCATCCTGGTATATGTGCTTAATATTAAGCCTGCAGGAATAATCTTGTAGAGTAAGTTTACTGTTTCAGATTATTTTCTTTTAATTTTTGTATTAGCACTAAGTAATACACTGTAAAAACTATCTTTCATATTAAAAGACATCATCTTCGGATCAATTATCATTTCAATGTTTATTACTCAGATCTCCATTTGTTAATTGATTTGTTCATTAAAATGAGCAGTTGTAATTTTCTAGATCACAGGTGAGTAGTATTTAGGTCGTAGCTTCTGGTTCCTTTGGCCTGTATCGGCGGATATCCACTTGAGTCGCTCGTAAAAACCGCCATCTTTCCAGATTTCTGCAGAAATAATACATAATGCATAATAATACATATTAAGTGCCCATAAAGATTTACTTTTCTGTTTTTCACACATAATTTGAATGCAATTTCGTTAAAAAAAGTAGAACGAGTAAGACTGAAAAAGGTTGGTGTTTCAGGAAATACCCGTTTACAGTTTGACCCCAGTCCCTTAACATTTTAGAGGGATTTAATAAAGAAATTTATCGATTTTGAGCTCAGGCGGCTCGAAATATCTTTGAACAAATCAATATTTTTTTTTATTATAGAACTTTAAATGTTAATATTACATTTATGTTCTTATGAGTTCTTTATTGGGAAAGGTATTATAAAACGTTAAATAAAATCGCCTTTCAGCACTAATTTTAGATAAAGTGCATATAAGAAAGGACAGGGATATATTGATATTTTTATTTTGCTAAAAATTGTGGGTTTTTTTTTGTTTGTTTTAGTACAATGTCACTGGAGTTTATTTGATTCATAAATGTTGTGAAAGTTTACACTCCAAAGATGGAAGGTTTACCTCTTTATACATCTCTTCGCTGACACTGTTTTCAACACCAGCAAATCGTCTGATGCAAGCGCATAATAGTTCTTTTGGCACATCAAACATTTTGCATTGTGCTAAAAGAAAAACAATATTGAAGATAAAAAATACCATAATCAAAAGAAATTATCGATAATTAATTGATACTACAAAGTGCCAAATTTACGCAATGCTGTCAAAATTTCTTAGACTTATTTTAATGGCGTATCCTTGTTTTTGTACATTCGAAGCGTTTCTCGCAAGGATCCGTACTTTGTTCTAATTGAACACATACTGGTTATAGTTTACATCCATTGCATACTCACTTGATATGACGCTGACGAGAGAACCGATTACAATGGTTATTAAAAATCCTATCATCGCCAGCCATACGAAAGAAACGGAGTAAAACCGGTCGAGGCCCTGTCTAAGTAAAGATTAACAAATCTGCTTTGAGTTAGACGAGCGCTTATGTTGGCTGGTAGAAATACAAAGTGAAAAGCAACGATTTTCTAACGTCATTCTTGGCTCGGAAAGCCAGTGCTGATATTTGAAAAATCAATCAACAAAAATCTACAACATTACATTAAGGTTATATAGTGTTTAGGTACCCCAACATTTTTTATATTAATTGCTGGGACTGGTCAATTTGCAATTGAGTTTATCCGTCTATGTTGAAATATTTTTCTATTAAGCGATATATTAAGTGATATGAACTGTAAAGTTTAAATTGAAAAAAAATTCAAAATAAAATTAAAATACACCCTTACACTCACAGGTTATACACTGATAAAGGAGTCGTCATGCTCTCTGTAATGGTCGTATAATCCTCCAATACGAAAAATGTGGAGTTATTGAGGGTCCCATTAATAGCTGGAAAACATTGATCAGTTGGTCCTGGAAGACGCTGATTCTGAAGACCAAGGGAAAGTTGTCCAAAAAGTATCCACAGAGAAACACCAAGTCCAGCTAACCCACCTGTAAGTGTCCCCTAAGCAAAGAAATTGTAAAAAGTTGAATCGAAATGCATCCTTGATAAACCAGTTGTTCTTCTGATATTCCTTTTATTAACTTACGGTCCTAAAATAATTTTCCGAATCGAAATCTTCCGTTATGTGGAATTGGATTTGAATTTAAAATATGGGTCTCGGTAGTAACTATCACATTGCATTATGGTTTGTCATAATAAAATTTAACAGGGTACCTTCGAACAAGATTTTTGTTATTTACGGTAACTCCCGCACTTGCTTATCAGTGCCATATAGTATTAAACCTTTGAACGATTTAGTAGTTTATAAATCTATATTTTCGATTAAACGTTAACTTTAATCATATTTTAACTCAACGTAGTGAAGTTTTATGTATTCCTGTTGGCGATCCACTCAAATGTATAAGAATATACATCGGAATTAGCTAGTTTAATGCCTTTCTCAAACGTTCTGCGTTTCATTAAATGAACACAAGATGGCGCTGACAAGCAAATGCGGGAGTAACCCTAAATAACAATAACCTTATTCAAAGGAATCAATTTGTTTAGAGATTCTGTTGTCTTATTTCTTTATGCAATGGATGTAACATCTAGTTTTATGTTTATACTACACTGTTGTTTTCTTTCAATGGTGAGAGAATATTATTTGTAAAACTCGTAATACATTAAACTTAAACGAACGTTACTGCTTTTCTCACCACGGTGTTGGCAAAGGTTGTCAATGTTCCAAGGGTAAACAGGCCGAGCATTGGTCCAGTGGCGATAGCCATAAAACTCGTAGACAACTAAAAAGACACAGAGGAAAAAAATGCCTTTTCAACCGGAAGTTATCCAGTTTATAGCAGGGAGCTTTTATATGAAGAGAACGAAACAGAAGTATCGGACACGGAAACGGACGTTGTAAGATAAATAAACATTGCTTAATTTATGAGCAAATACCGACCCCTTGCGGACGAACTGCATCGCAATGTTCATTTTATGTCCTAATCTACTGTATCACCTGGCGTGGTACATATTTTAACGACATAATAGTTTTTCTTATTATGAATTATCATTCGATACCACTACCACATTGGGCACATTTTTAACCCATGCAAGATACTTCGGAACGTGGATCTCCTGAAAGTATCCAAGTTAAAAGAAGATCGGTGGCAAATTACTTATTGCGTATATGTGGTTGAATGTTTCATATGTATATGTATGTATATATATATATATATATATATATATATATATATATATATATATGATAATAATAATAATAATAATAAATGTTGCCTTACCTGTACCGTGGTCCCGCCGAGAGTCGCAACAAAGAACGCCATTCCAATGCTCAATCCACCAATTATGAAAACTGAAGCATTTAATTCATTTGGTGATGTCACGCATGTTATCTTAGTATAAACGTTTTCATTGCTAATTGTAGAAAGAAATAACGTCGACATTTATTTAAATCGTATGGTCATGACATATCGTTTCGTGTATTTCTCTTGTAATATTTTCTTTAACAAATCTCATCTATTGAATATGATAAATATATATGGATTTTAGTCTCTGTTTCTGTTTATACCCATACACTCACCCATGATCTTTATGATCAATGTGACTCGGTTTTCCGGCAAATGGCCAAAACTGGATTTCAAGAAATCTTCCCAAATACACGCTGCCATCGAGTTAACTGAAGATGACACTGTGCTATGACAGGAATGACAGCTTATGTAAGAACCAGTGTGTAACTACGGACTTCAATACATGGAATTAATAGCCCAATTTACACTAGAAAAATGTGGCGCGCGCTAGACTTGTTTAGAAAAATGTGTGCATTCCGTTTACACGCAGATAAATACTACAATCTAGCGCGGTCTAGATTGGATTCCCCCTTGCTCGCATAGGTAAATCTCAGTCACATGTCAGCCGAGTCTTGCTGGAGCGCGCTATAATGATAGCGCGCTCCACTTCTGTTTACACACGTTCGAAGCACAAATGTAGGCCGCGCCAGACTGAGTCTGGCGCGCGCTAGAATCTGGAACCGACTCAAACCGGTGGTCAAAATGTAGCGCGCTCCAGACAAAAAATCCTCGAAATCTGGCACGTTTGGGGGACTTGGCGATCACTAAACGATGTAGAGCGCTCCAGAAAAACGTTTATAAATGGGGCTAATAAAACCTGGAATCGAGGAATATGAAGAATAGTATTATGTCCGAGATTATTCGGGAGCATCAGCCATCTTACTTTTATACATTGATACTCCGGGCATTCCGATAATTGTGAGAAGTATGTGTTGAAAAAATAATTGATTAACTGTGCCACTGAAGATGTCCTTAATCAAACGAATTGACTTGGTCATGAAGTATATAAAAGAGACATTTATATAAAATATATAGAGAGACCTGAGTGATCCGCTGAATATACACGCTAACATTAGCCCTGGAAGGCCTGGGTAGCCAAGAACGTCCATTGTAAAAAGTGGCAGTATCTGAAAAAAATTATGACAATGATATGTTATCATAACGTATTAGTATTTTGTATTTAGAAAATGTGTATACATACCGATGCCTGTCTCGTGGTTAGTGTTATATGTATGTATTCCATTGAATCTCTCCTGGATAGACACAGGTATTCTTATAATATGTTATCATAACGTATTAGTATAATGTTTTTATGTATTTAGAAAATGTGTATATAAACCTAATCCTGTTTCGTGTTAAGTGTTACATGTATATATTCCATTTTACCTCTCCTGGATAAACATAGGTATTTTGGTAATATGTCATCATAACCCATTAGTATAATGCTTTTATGTATTTAGAAAATGTGTATAAAAACCGAATGCTGTATCGTGTTTAGTGTCACACATATATTCCATTTAATCTCTCCTGGATTGACAAAAAAATCATTGATACAGATTCAACATGTTTTGCTCTTATTTGCATGATAAGTTCCTGGAAATCTGTATGAATCTGTAAATATATTTGCGTTCGGGAATAATTTTCTCTTATTTGTAAGCACTACGCAAACCGGTACACAGTTTCACTTTGAATTTCATTGGAACGATCACACTTAGAAATATTTTTCCAAACCTGGTTAGGATTCGTTAGTCTTCCTGTATAAAACGGGTCACAACCTTTCTCTGCGTAGTAAGCGTACGCCACAACCCCAACGAGGGCACAAATAGTTTGGATCACAGAAAACCCAGGGCCATTGAGAAGCATACAGCTAGAAGAACATACAAATACAGTTAACAAATCAGAACGTTTTGTAAAATAGAGTCATCGGAGATATTATAATGACAAAAATGAAATATTACAGACATTAAGCCTAAACGTACCGAAACACTTTAACCGCCATCTATATTATTAATTAACGTTCGACATTTGTCAGGGCACTCGGTGAGCGCACCTCACTTTTGGTCTTTAACTACCAGACACGATGCAAATTGTGACCTAAGGGGGTAAGTTTTCATTTTTTCCCAAAATGCCTGATATATTTGACATTTTTGTGGGGACGTTTGCATCTATCACGAATGCGAGAACGGCAATATGCTAATTTATATACTAATAGCGTAAGGGTATTTTTGTAATTTTCTGTATCTCCTTTGATACCACCGTACGCATGCCGTGATTTTCGACATACGAATGCTCCGGGTGTGTCCGAAGAGATTCCATCCACTTTTATATACAATATTTGCGTATTACTTGCATAATTTATCATTTTAAATTTTGCTCCCCCGCGGGCGCCTCTTTTCTTTGTGTCTTCGGGCCCGGTAAAACAATGGCCATAGAAAGTGTGTTGGCGGGACAGAGTTTTACTCCAGGGGCCCTATCTGAGGTTTTCGTACATTCGCGGTCACCGGCCCAAAATAATCCCCATCAGCGATCCCTTCTAAAAAGGGGGATCTTTTAAAAAATTGTTTTGCAAGCCTTCCTCCGACCGGGGTCGCACGAAGAGGGCTTCTTCCTGCGACCCTTCTCACATGACCTGATATACTTCAGTGCACACCTACCGGGTGGCAGGAAATCATGATGGTTAGCCCAAAAAAAGGTATGGTTCTCAGGCACTTTTTTCTCAGAAACCTGTGTGGTCGGGCGATATTTTACCTTTTTGTATGTTTCGATAAAAATGTCATATGATCAGGGAAGAGCATGAGAATAACAGAATTGTTTTGCTAAACAGGCAAAATCACTACATAAAGGAAATCCGATCAAAGTCGTATTATTTTAACATCTTGAAAGATAAAAATCACAATCATAATTGATGCGGTGGGGGGGGGGGGGGGATTGACGCGGGCGGTGCCTGAGAACCATACCTTCTTTTTTGGCTTAATTCAGTCGTACTCGGTAGCACGAAGTCCAGGGTCTTGCATGCGATTGAGATCCTTGACAAATATTCACCAACACATGCAGGCTTACTGTGTAACAGATGTAAAGAAAATGCCAACCAAATTCACGTCGTAGTTGGTACAGTGTAATGTTTACACGTGTGGCACCACCAAAGTTGTAAACGCATAATATTGACTTAAAATGTTTTGAAAATCGAGATTTGTTTTCATTACTGCAGTTACAAATGTAAAAATGTAAATTTATTACTTTTGTACTGGTATTTGTTTCTTTTACATGCTTGTGCCATCTCATTTCAATAATGTTTATGTAATACTCTTCGTTTTTAAATATTTTTAATTCTTTCATTCAGTATGTATGCTTATTGCGTTTAAGTCATGGGCATCATTGTTACTACTTTCACAAATAAAACTGGTATTTTTGCATGGTCTATTCCATGAACGGTTTCTTTTGTATGTATATGTGATATTGTTGATCAGTTTCTCATGTCACATCGTACAGGTGTAGGTGACTATTTGTCAATGACCCCATCACATGTTAGGCACTGGCTTGAGGCGACCGTGTGCGCTGTTCCGAAACATGTTCCGAACGCTGTTCCGAAAGATTTTTTATCCACAACACCATACACATATTGGATCTATATATTAATAGTGCAAAGCGATTTGTGTGATTTTCCGTATCTCTGGATTTCCGGTGAATTTCCGATACCACCGTAAGGATTGTCGTCTTCGCCTCAAACCGTGCATAGCTAATAGCTAGTTGCTTTAATTATCGCGTCTCTAACATGTAACCTCACGGAGAATATCGTAACGATAGGGATGCACTAATACATTTAGTAAAGTGGTATTGCATTTATGGTATATAATCATTCAGGTTAAGTCTGATATTTTGTGCCTTTTCCTGTACAAAATACCCTGATAATCACAGAGATGCAACACCGACAAGTACATGTTAGTAGCATCCGTTATGATAGGCCACCTACATTTTAGCTTTGGTCAGGGTAGGTAATGAACAGTATCTCTGGGCTGTAGGCTGGTTGATGCCATATTCACTCATCCAGTACGTAAAGTATCCGATACCCAGGGACCAGAAGGAATACCTGATCGTCAAGTCGAAATCAAAGAATCTGGAAACAAGAAAAGCCTACATTATTAAGGTTTCGTTATTCTTTCTTAAAACAAACATTCAAAATATGAATGCATGATTGGATCTCTTATTATTGTAATATATATATTGCTATATATATATATATATATATATATATATATATATATATATATATATATATACGTCAAGGATGCTCCAGGTAGAAACAATGATGACCTAGTTAGAACTATACACAGGTCTTATAAACAAATACAAATGTCTGTAAAAAAAGCTTACCGTGAAAAGTCTATCCTCTTATCCCTGACGTTGATTTCGAAGACTCTATTCATACTTCCTACACTTAACGTCCCCTTGAATGACAATTACGCACAAAAATAACTGACAATAATATAAAAAAAATCTATTCTGCATCTGCCAGGAGCAGGACCTAGAGAAGATGCTGATGTCTTACTCCACTGTGCAAATTTACCCACACATGCAGTGTATATTATTGCATAATTATGTTATTACAATTAAATATACAAATATATACATATATTTATATTATCAATATATTACCAATGTTACATGCAAAGAACCCCTTCTAGATATCAGTTAGTTTAAGTTTGTGTTGACCTCTTAACTACACATTTCTCATTTTTAACTACTTTGTATAAAATTATATAATATATCGTATTTATCGATATGTAACCAAAAAAAATACACAACAATAAAGTTTTTTTTTTCGCTTTTGTTTCCTGGTAATCAGGCTACCACAACGAACCTAAATGTATGTATCATACGATTTCACCCTTCACCACATTGTCATTATATTAGTGTTTTATCATGTAGATATTAATATAATGAGGAGAGTTGAACCAAAATATTATAGATATGACTTGTTTCAAGGGACGCCAGGGAGACGCGAATGTGGCCCATTAACCGTTAAAAGAGTCTTTGGCTCCTGTACAATATTGATACAGAGAACGAATAGTTTTATCAGTTAAAGCATTCTCTCGTTCAAAAATAAATGAGCTGTATCCATCATGTGCGTTTATTTTCATCCTTTTTAATTTATATCCTCTTGTAAACCTTGTATCTTAAAATATAAGTCTTGACAGTTCACCCTGAACGCCATTTTCATAACCTGATTTGGCAACAGGAAACGTGTCTTCGGTATAATTTGGCGCCGTTTTCAACGCATATTTTGTCGTTTCAAGTGCTTTGTATGAGCCATGACGCAGCTGGTCCGGATGTGCTGCTGTGTGTATATACAACAGATTACTTCGTCCGACGCACAAACATACTACACCCGTGCATTATTTTGCCCGTTGAGCACCTGGAGACCAAATTTAAAGAAGTTAGGTGAAGGGATTATTTTTTAGATCTGTTTCGTGACAACTTCATATGTAAGTAAATTTTTACTCAACTAGATTTATCTTCTTTAAGAGGTATGTTACCTGAATCAGGATGGCTATCATTCCGGCTACCATGATACAGCACTGAAATACATCTGTCCAAATGACGGCCTTCATTCCTCCCTGTGAGGCAAAACAAATCCAGCCAGTTGCATTTACAATCATACATTAGGAACCTATATGATCAAATACTATTCTCATATTTGAGTCGGAGCCAGCCTTTTAAGTAAAACCAGAATTATACATATCGTGCCCTGCAGTTATGCTTATAAAGAAACTAATAATATCTGCAACAAAACATGATACTATTAGCACATGCATTAAGCTACATTAATTCGGCATTGTGCGATATGTGAAAATTCCGGGGAATAACACTTAATTTTCAGTCAACTGATTAGACATTTTATTCGCCAAGCAATCAACTAGAAAGTTCCCCTCTCTGCTGCGTTTGAGCGTTTATAAGAAATCATTTATGGAGCGACGACCTTAGAAATTTATTCTAGGTAAAAAGTTAATATTAGGTGCACACTTGTGACCTTTCAATAATATTGTGCCAAAAGGTCAGTTTTTTTTTTATTTGAGATCCTGGGCAAACACGGACAGTAATATGAAACATCATGTATTCGATGGTTTCCGACTCGGGGGGGGGGGGGGGGGGGGGGCAGAATGTCCATCCATACAAATTAAAACGTACATGTACCTATTTTTAGAAAAATTTTACATCTACTATAAGCCTCTCTTCCTACGGAGAAGGCTTCCTTATTCATACAGGGTATATAAAGCATTCACCTTCAGGTGCTTCGCTGCCATTATTACATGAAAACAGGACCATGGAATGATGAAGTATGATCTTCTCCGAATGTTACGGTTTAATAATAAAATTACAAGAAGGCCGATTAAAGATAGATATAACCTACCAGGGTGGTGTATACCGTTGCAACGCTCCCCACAACCACCATTGATACAGATGCCGGTAGTCCCGTCACTACAGAGACAATGGAAAGGTTTGTATTTAATCCATGACAAAAAAACTGCTCAGTGTGTACTCGGTGTAATGCTGTTTGTTAGGTCTAGACCGAGATATAGCACTGCATTGCTCAAGCATTAGCTCCCCGGACCATTTTTAGTTTTACTCTGTTAAACAGGAAAAATACGCATGCATTTAAAGTGGCTTCGTTCTGTAAAAAAAATGGACGTACCAGCTTCCAAAGATGTAGCAGGACCAAAGAGGACAACACCTAAATATAGAATCTAAAATAAAAAGATGAAGAAAAATTACCAATGAAGACATCAGGTCGTCAGCCTTTTAACATAACTTTCTTAATAACCATTACTTGTCAGTGTATTTCATAAATGACGCCTCGCAAATAACCGGTCGTTTGTCTTGAAGTGTCGTGACCAATACCGCGTTTGTCTTAAGGGGGTGGTTATTCATATTTCCGGAAGTATTTAACTTCATTTCAAAAAGTGGCTTTTTCGCAACGCCATCTACTGCGGACTACGCAAGTAAACTCGGCCCATGTCAGCAAGGCCCATGAAACAAAAAAACCGGTAACTATCTCACGCACGCACGGGTAATATGCCAGTTATAGCATTATTCTAAACATCGTTGAAATATAATAAGAGATGGCCTATGTTACAAAACTAAAACCCTACTGCAGTTGTAACAATCTGGCCAAAATATTTGACGGTATCAAAGTACTGCTTTCTACCGCTGCCTGTTTCTGTAGATGTTTACTGGCATTACAACTGGAAGGAATTTCCGTAACCTTATAGGTCCAAAGATTATGGAACTCATTACTTCTCTCTGTAATGATTTTATTTTAATCTGCATGATCGTGGCAAAATTTTTAAAGGATCCCGTTCACCTACCTTTTGAAAAGAATTTATCCGATTTCTGCAGAGTAATTTTGGTTGTGAAAAGTTCCTATCAGGCCTCGTTTGAACAATGTGTGAACATAATTATCAACAACATGTTTGTTAACAAGGTAAGTTGTTGCAAAACGCCATTTGCAAAGCTTTGGCTTATCTGACTTGCCACAAGATATCTTTGTTGAATTTGTTTTGATTATTTTGGCGGGAATCCTCATAGTATAAACACGCTTATATAAACAAAACAAGTATCCTGGGTGCGGTGATATTCACGTGTTCTGGCCGATCTTTTATGAAAGCTCCAAATGGTTACTTTAGTTTATAAAGGTCAGATAGGTAGTTGGGCCCTTTTACGCAGGTTTAAAATTTTGGCACGATCTAATCTTTCTCACGATCATGGGGATTCCTCACGATCACCATGATTTTGATCAAAGATCAGTCACACTTTATTAAATGAGATGCGATCATAACACGTTAAAGAAAAATGACCAAATTGTGGTAATCGGGGCCTAGTATTACGCAGCATGAGTGACTTCTTTTCTGGACGAACCTTGGTACAAATTAACCTATAGTCTGGCTGTCTTACCTGTTTTAAGATAAGTAACGCCGATGCCAAACGCCGAGGCACAGCCGATTTAAATCTTATTTGTAGATACTGAAGAAGAGACAAAATTACTCATTAAATATCAACACTCCTTTATATATAACGCATAATATTGATAAACCGGTCAGGTGTTAGCATGACACACTTTACTTTGCAGTGTTAATATTATAATAATATTTAGTGCGGATGTAATATTCTTTGTATTCTTTCAAATACAGCCTCATGCACATTTTATATTCAAATCGTTTGTTTGAGAATGGTTAATATGTTTTTACATTTACATATTGTCCTGATGTTATAACTTCTATATTTGCTTCAAAAGGTTAACTTCTTCTACCAATACAAACTGCTAACATTTGAAATTTCGGAAAAAAAGTTCTTTGTGATCATTGTATTTACCAAAAATGATATCTATTTCCGTTCCTATATTTTATTTAAGAATGCAATTGTATGTCATCTGAATGAGCATGTATGTATTTTTCACCTCATAACAGCTCGTGATCTTTAGTGGAAACAAAAGCGGCACAAAGGTGAAGGCCACCCCAATGGATGCTGGGATAAGACCGATGGGAAGCAGCCAATAGTTGATGCCGTACGCGTACATCTCAGCGGGAACGCCAAGCAACGTGTTGGCCGAGATCACGGACACCATCAGGGAAATCGTCACAGGCACCAAGGAGAGCTGCCGATTTCCCATCAGGTATTCTCCTTAGAAAATTGAATAACATATTTATCGATTAATATATTTATACATAAATAATGGATGGTGGGTGGGTATAAATGGCATGAGGAAGAGTGAGCATAGTTAGCTGAACTATTGTTAATGTTAATACAATGTTAAATATACATTTAGCTATTATTTACAATATTTGCCTTCCACAAAACTTATAAGGACAACAAAATATTTTTTTTAAAGATTGAATGCAAAGCTATTTCATCCGTTTCCCTACCAGTTGTAATGCATATGAACACGAACATTGTCTGACTTTGAACAAGAACAGATAATTTACCTGCTGTTTTCTGTCGTTCTCCTGTGAATGCATGATACAAACCAATAGCCAACGACAGAACTAGACATCCAACAAATACACAGTAGTCAGCGATATGAAATGTGGAGGCTGAGGTAGCCATTCTTTAGCCGGCGTCTTCAGAGTCCACTTGAATAATATGTAAATATTGTGCTGATGATGTGTCCACATAAAGCATGATGCATTATTATTATGCAAGTATTCCTTTGTGACATCTTGTATTGTAGTAGTTATAGCAAATATATACAGCTTGTAATGAAGTCACCTTTTCAAATTTGTAATACATGCAGTGAATTCATCGCATCAGAAATGTAATACATATACTGATATAAATATGTCAAATGCATAATGCATGAACTGACAACAGCGTATCAGATTTATAATACATGCACTGGTCACAATATCAGTTTTATAATACAGGTATTAAAGTTACCACATCAAATATGATACCTGCCCTGGTCATTATCTTGTACGTATAATACGTTCTGAGGTAATCTGAGCGCTTATGATGGAAATCATCCAAACATTTGGATTAAAGTCGGTGAATTATATCTAAAATACTCACGGCTATGTCTGAAGCATGTCCTATGAACCCTTAATTGCAATAATACATTTCAAAATATTACAATCAATTAAACGTAAGAAATATGCCTTGGAGTATCATGAAAGTTAATTATACATAAATTAGTCCTATATTCATATACTGCCAAGTGTGTCTTATATATATAGGGGGGGGGGGGGTCACTCAACATTTCCTCCATAGTTTCCCAGAAATTGACTTTTATTTCGCGGGGGCCCGCTCCCCCTCATTTTCGACCAAAAATATCTAGGTAGTAAATTAATTTCATGTTTAAACTGAAGTGCAGCGCCGGCCATGCGTCTCGGAGCTGTTTTCCACCATATACTACTATATATGAGGAAATTATGAAAAAGGTTTACTGGCACTCACGGCCAGTAAGAACCAGTAAACGCCCCCCCCCCCCTTTTTTTTTACAAAGATCCTGGGTGTCTGCCAATGAACCAAATAACACAGTCAATAACATGATATAAGCATATTTAAGATCAATAACTTACCTATAAACAGATTTATCTTGGTTAGCAATATATTTGGCGTTGTGTGTACAGAGAGTACTAAAGTTAATATTTCCAGACTTATAAAGCCATCAGCACCATCGTAGTACAGCTCTGTAAGGTTATGATATGTGAGGTTTGTTAAAGTTAAGATCTATCGAGATATAAAGCATGGTCGCGCTATAGTCCTACTCACCACGAGATAAAACTCCACGCATTGATTTTGACACATAACAGTCTCTTAAAAGATTTTTTCCCCTCACATCGCACTTACCGTACGTCCCACCAGCGGTGACATGACTCTGTGGTGTATGCATAAGCTGTCGGTGTCCAGTAGCCAACCGTTATCGTGATACGATAAACAATGGATACTTAACGAGTAAGAACAATGCGGGTGTGGGTATATTCAAATACCAAGGCGATTTTGATTAAAACTCAGTATATATAAAACTAGAATATATCTCCATACTAGAAAACATGTCTGATCTAGAAAAAAAGCCGATTCCTCATACCGATGAATCGCCATAGCCCTCAGCCGGGATAAAGAACTTGACCTTTCTCATAGTGGTGAAGAATCCTTTAACTAAAAACTTATCTCAATGTTCGAACATTTACCGGAATATACCTTCAAGACAAACCTTTAGGGTGTATCCAGATATTGGGCGGTGGGGGGATGGGGTGGGGGTTACGGACGTTGGTTTGAGCGCTAGCCCTCACTCAGATTGTTGTTTAAAACCTAGAGGTTTGGGACCGCAAAGGTCCTCAATAATAGGTCCTCAGTAAGGGGGCCGCATGTATCCAAATGGAAGCTCTGGGGCAATATTGGATGTGAGGCTGGCGAGATATGTATTACAACAGATAATCTAAAAAGGATACATTTTCAGAAAAATCACAGCATAAGCTCAAAAGTTATTGCAAAATGATTATAAAATATTTGCCTAAGAAAGTCATATTAGATTTAACAGGAGTCCGAAATTTGAAAGCACTGATCCACTCATGGGTGTCAATATTCTATAAAATTTTCATAAAAGGAATTCCATGATTTGGCTCTGGAGGCCATACTGGATATTGGACAGGTCTGTAAAAACGATACAGCTTCAGTTCTCATAGTAACCAATTGCTCCAGTTAATTTGAGAAAGGTCGAACAAAATCTCTCTGAAATACTGAACTCGAAAGAAAATTGCAGTGTGGAACCCTGACTGCACAATAGGTCGCAATGTTCAAGAGAATTCAAATATCCGTCCATTATAGATAATCCGTGGAGCAATTTCCCTAGATATAGGTGGCGCCACCACTTTTGGCACATTTTACACATGTACATAAAATAAAATCTGGATATCTTTATGAAAAAAAAAATGTTAACGGGGTGACGGGAGATGGCAATGCGCCATGGCTTCAGATCACAAGTCGGAAAAATAATAATTTACGATACCTGAACCAGACTGCGATCAGTCCCGCCATAATAACGAAACAGTAGAATACATCGGTCCAAATGACGGTATTCATACCACCCAAAAACAATTTCACATTGTTCGTATTCATATTCCGCGTTAGTATTCTTAATCAGATTAGTTAGATTTCAATTTTAATAATCAAAGTAAATTCAACAAGTTTCTTGATCAAATTCCTCTCGCCTGAAATGACAATCCCAAAATGGAAGTGAAATGCGCTCGTTGACTGGCTTTACTCATGAACTGACGGTAATAAAGTGTACCACAATGACAGTTTTCTTTAAGAGTTAAAGTGACATAATCAGGAACAAAACTATGCCTATTATTTCACACTATCAGTTCAGTTTTGCTTTATACAAAAGTTTCCCAGCAAAACCATCCCAGCACACAGTCTCAGTACCTCATACACGGCTGTTTCACACCTTGTCATGACGCTGCGTGTTGGTAAACACAGTCCACACGTCTGTTTACCATAACAAGGCCACGTGACCGGAGGTTCTAAAATGAACCTCAAAACGAAATGTTTAGCCAGCGGGAATATGTATTACATTTTGTTGGCCGAGTCAGTCGATTCATCTACTGATTGACACGTGTTATGGCCTCGCGATGCACACGGCCTTACGCGCTGTGTTTATGTTGACACCTGTTATCGCGCCCGATACACCTTTTTAACACTGTTTACAGGAGTTAGCAAGCGGTTCAAGGCAATATTTTGGCAGGTTCAGATTTGTTTAAAAGGGAAGAAGCTATTTTTCATGTTATTTTTACATGCTTTATAGGTGATTGGGCCCCTTAAAAAATTCACATTTTACACGTTACTGCCCGAAATTTGAAAGCACTGATCCACTCATGGGTGTCAATATTCTATAAAATTTTCATAAAAGGAATTCCATGATTTGGCTCTGGAGGCCATACTGGATATTGGACAGGTCTGTAAAAACGATACAGCTTCAGTTCTCATAGTAACCAATTGCTCCAGTTAATTTGAGAAAGGTCGAACAAAATCTCTCTGAAATACTGAACTCGAAAGAAAATTGCAGTGTGGAACCCTGACTGCACAATAGGTCGCAATGTTCAAGAGAATTCAAATATCCGTCCATTATAGATAATCCGTGGAGCAATTTCCCTAGATATAGGTGGCGCCACCACTTTTGGCACATTTTACACATGTACATAAAATAAAATCTGGATATCTTTATGAAAAAAAAAATGTTAACGGGGTGACGGGAGATGGCAATGCGCCATGGCTTCAGATCACAAGTCGGAAAAATAATAATTTACGATACCTGAACCAGACTGCGATCAGTCCCGCCATAATAACGAAACAGTAGAATACATCGGTCCAAATGACGGTATTCATACCACCCAAAAACAATTTCACATTGTTCGTATTCATATTCCGCGTTAGTATTCTTAATCAGATTAGTTAGATTTCAATTTTAATAATCAAAGTAAATTCAACAAGTTTCTTGATCAAATTCCTCTCGCCTGAAATGACAATCCCAAAATGGAAGTGAAATGCGCTCGTTGACTGGCTTTACTCATGAACTGACGGTAATAAAGTGTACCACAATGACAGTTTTCTTTAAGAGTTAAAGTGACATAATCAGGAACAAAACTATGCCTATTATTTCACACTATCAGTTCAGTTTTGCTTTATACAAAAGTTTCCCAGCAAAACCATCCCAGCACACAGTCTCAGTACCTCATACACGGCTGTTTCACACCTTGTCATGACGCTGCGTGTTGGTAAACACAGTCCACACGTCTGTTTACCATAACAAGGCCACGTGACCGGAGGTTCTAAAATGAACCTCAAAACGAAATGTTTAGCCAGCGGGAATATGTATTACATTTTGTTGGCCGAGTCAGTCGATTCATCTACTGATTGACACGTGTTATGGCCTCGCGATGCACACGGCCTTACGCGCTGTGTTTATGTTGACACCTGTTATCGCGCCCGATACACCTTTTTAACACTGTTTACAGGAGTTAGCAAGCGGTTCAAGGCAATATTTTGGCAGGTTCAGATTTGTTTAAAAGGGAAGAAGCTATTTTTCATGTTATTTTTACATGCTTTATAGGTGATTGGGCCCCTTAAAAAATTCACATTTTACACGTTACTGCCCTCTGGTGATTGAAAAATGAACTACAGGGACATGTTCGTAACTTGGGGGCCCTGGGCATTGATGGGTCCACATAAGATATTTTTCTGACGCCACTTATACTATATCGCCTCAAGCAGGACACTAGGATGGAATGGGCCCGAGAAGGGATAGGCAGAGTGAGTGACTTAAACTGGCTACTGTTATTTCTTAAGGGAGATAGGAGGAAGAGATAGGTCAGACAAATTTAAAGACGCAAATAACAGTAATACAGTAAGGGCTGCTTCAGAAGAGAGGCGTACAGGATGTGTTGCTACAGCCTCAGCAATGCAAACTAGGACTGTCGTGTGGAGTGTTAAGTAAGAAGTATCATACCTCAGATAAGTGTTGGGACATATTGAATATGCCAGTACCTGAACGACATAAGAAGATACAGAGTGCAAGACTTTGCTTCAGATGTTTCGGGAAGGGTAATATTACAAAAGGTTTCATGTTTAAATATGCTAATTGTTAAGGCAGGGATCATGAGTAAATATGAACCAGTACTAGTGGTAACTGTAATGGTAAACAGTAGAGTTTCAGAACAGTAACGTCAATGTTACTCATAATGCGTCAGAAACAAGTGATACCAGTACCAGATGTGCCGTTTCAAATATGTGTGTGTATTATGTGGTACTAATATATTGTGTACTGTACTTCAAACAACTAGTATTTTAATACATGGAGCAAAAGGTGAGGCAAGGGTCATCCTGGTGATTTACACGAGTTCTGATAATTCTCAATTGACTTAGTCCTTAAGTGGGGTCCGAAGAAATACGGGATCTTGGATCAGTAGATATAAGTCCTGTAGAACAAAAACATTGTCGGTTATTTTTATAGAGAGACGTGATGGGGTCGCTTTACTGAGGAAGGACAATGCTTGGTTACCTGGGCTTCAGAATAATGAAAAGGTAACTAGAAATAGATCGAATAGTTTGAATAGAGATCCTAATTTACACGAAACGTATGGCAAAGCACTGGAGGAAATGGAAACTCAATGACTCATTGTGGAGGCTAAATAAAATGGCTGTATCATACTATGTGTCTAATTTAGTTCATTATCCTGTGGTGAAAGAGGCAGCCTCACAACAAAAGTAAGACCTGTGTTTCATGCCTCAGCTGCTGAGTTCAATGGCATTTCTTTGAATGACTGCCTGGAGGCTAGCCCTTCTCTCTTACTCACCTTAGCAGATTTTCTTATCCGATTCCGTCGCTGGATAATAGCTTTGTCAGCAGACATGACAAAAGCGTTCTCACAGATAGGACTAAGGAGACAGGATCGATATGTTCAATGGTCCACAAAGAGTGGGTCCCTGTGGCATCATCATGGTGTAGTTAAGATTATGAGATTTTTAAGAGTTCCATTTAGGATTAAAGTGGTCCCTTCTTGTTAAATGATACCAATAAACATCACCTGGCCATGTTCCCAGCATCACGTACAGAGGATAAGTTAGGTTAGAATTTATTTGTTGATAATTGGCTTTCTGGCGCTGACTCAGAGTAGATAGCATCCATATTGTACAGGGAAGCAAGTCAGATCCTACTTGAGGCAACATGAATCTAACAAAATGAAACTCGAATAATCAAAGGGTTAATCACATGTTTTTTTTAGAATTCGGCTCCATGTATCTAGATTAAGAGTCTGTAGGGCTAGTTACGACAAAGTACTTAGTTCTAAAATGGTTGGCCCTAAATAATCCATAAATGTCACATTCCCAGATACTAAACTACAGGCTCCTGGATAGGGTTAAAGGGCTTATAGTTGCATGTTTTGGTAATACATTTGGACGAGGTTACAGAGCCCCAGCGTATTTTGTTTTTCCCAGGGTGATTGGACTTTCCAGGTTTCTCTCGTCTTATCTCTGGCCAGAGTGGCCCGAATGAAAGTTATTACTTTGCAACGGTTAGATTTGCTAGGTGCTCTTTAGGTGCCCGGCTTTTGGTGTATGTCCGTGAAGCGCTTCAACTGTTTAATCTTTGTCTATAGATGCTTGACGGACTGCACCCTAGCTCTTTAATGGATTAAAGGTTCCCCAGAAGATGGCAGCCATTTGTATCTAAAAGAGTCTCTGACTCTAATAGATCCCTCTGTCTGGGTTCACTGTCCTGTTAAAGACAATCCAACAGACCTCCTTACTAGAGGTATTACTGCTGAGTATTTGGTGACATCTAGATTGTGGTTAGCGGGACCAGTTCTGTTTTGTGAACTTCAAGGATACGGCATTCGAAGATATTGGTCGAAGCCTCCAAGAGGAGGCTGTGCTTAATATGTCGTTGGTTGTGAGATCACAACTTAAAGATATATAAGAAATAGATGGGGTAAATTCAGAAAGGCCCTACGAGTAACTGCTTGGGCTTCAAGGTTTACCTCAATTTGAGGAATTCCATGCGGCGTAGATTTAGCGATCTCTCTCATGAGGAAATTGTTGGTGCTGAGATATGCCTATTTTAATATGTGAAGCATGTGAGCTTTGCTGCGCAGAAATCAAAGCCCTGACTGAAGGCCGATCGGTTTATCGTGGTTCTGTATTGAATAGACTGAATCCATTTATAGGGAATAAAGGGTAGGTTACAGCATTATGGACTAACCTTTCAAGAAAAGCACAGTATTATTTTACCATAGGGCCATTTAGCTAAACTGTTGAATAGATTCCAGCATCAGCAGTCAAAACATGCAGGCGTAGAGACGTTGTCTCACTAGGTCGGATTTAGAAACCACGTCGCATGAAATAGAGGCATGCATTAACTCACGACAATGGACCTTGTTAAAGATGAGGTAGACAGCAGTAACCCTTTAACACCCTCCCATTTTATAATCGGTAAGGGTGCTGGTTTTCAGATAAAACTTTCTGAGGTTGAAGAAAGAATAACCCGAACGGATCTCTGTGACAGGGAATTAATCTGTAAGAGGTGTCTTTGAGTGTTTTCGGTGAATTGGAGTAAGGTTTACCTCAAAAATATCCCCGAACAATCAGCAAGTTTATTACCAAGGGTGGCGTTCATGAGGGATCAGTTGTTCAATTCGGGAAGATCATGTTCCTCGTTTAAAATGGTCTCTTGGTATGGTAACAAAATTACTTCAGAGTAGCGATGGCCTTATTCGAACTTTATACAGCAAAAGAATCTCCAGTGCGCCCCATACAGAATTTGCGTAATCTGGAAGTTTATGATTTGGGTCAGGGCGTATCTTAGGACACATGTCATGAGGAGAAACTAGATTCAGTTCAGGAGACACCATGCCTGAATTAAAAGGGTAGATGCCTTATAGGTTGTCTGCAAGGCTAGTGAGGGTAACACGGACAGGTCAGGTTGTTGAGCCCGTGCAAAGGTTAGGTGTTAAAATTATGTCTTGGGATTATTGGTATAACAAGTTATTTATATTTAGACCCTCTGTCTTTGCAGTTTATGTCATCGAAATACTAACCATATACAGTCTGGAGCTATGATTTCTGTGGAAGTGGTTAATTTTGCGCGTCTGAATTTTCGCGCTTTTTTTTCATTTTACAGCATAGCGCATTTCGAATTTTTGCGCAATTCAATATGTATGGGAAATTCAATTTGTATCAAATATATCAAAATATTTAAACGATTACCTAAAAATTTTTTTTAGGTTTATAACGCAACCTACCTTCCACCTAACAAGGTAGTGGTAAACAATACATAATTACCGGTACTAATTACGTTTGATGATGCTAGGGTGATGCAAGCAGAGATATGAGTAAATTGTAGACCTGCTCATCAAAAGCAACTACGATTACTAATTAGAAGCAGCCTGCTATGTGTGAACAACAAACAGAGCTGACCACAATCGATGCTGGTTCTCAGTCGTACTTCAAAGGCATTTGGAGTGCGGTTCTAAGGGTTTCAAAGGATACTTGTTTCACATTTGGTTACGATGAAAACACTAGACCTTTGTGCATAAAAAATAAATGTTGTCTGTAAAAACAGATTTGTTTAATTTCTCATTGCCCCATCAAACATTAATGGTCCATATGACACAGGATAGTGTATTCAATTTGCAATTACTCTTTACTTGTATCTAACAATAGTGACGGTAAAAAGGTTAACTACACGGACATGTCTGGGGTGTTCGAAATATTAACGTGTGTTCTTTATTAAGCGCAAAACACGCTCCCGCGAAAAGCGCGAAAATAATAACCCCGCTAACAAAACCGCTTCCTCAGTATATCACCATTTAATGACTAGGTTGAAACGAAATAAGTGAATTCTGTTAGGGATTAGGGATTACGATTACAGTGACTATTGTTCACTTGATGATAATAGGATTTCTTATACCAAGTAACTACAATAATTAAGGCTACATGATACATCATAATAACACTTGAAATATTTCTTAACCGACGGCTGTCTTCATTCAAGTGCATTAATACTGGAGCTAACTCTGAATTAAGTGGGTGCAATGTTGAGATCAGACTGTATTATGTAGTTATTATACTACTGCTTTTGCCCCCCCCCCCCCCTTTTGTCTCTGCATAACGTAAAGTGCTGCTTTTATTTATCTAAAAAAGAGGCCCATAAGTCATGTCGCCTTAGCTGAATTTGACATTCCATGTATTAGTGTTTGATTGAAATGTAACTCATTTTGTAGTAATTGTAGTGAAATGTAACGTGTCTGTGGCATTTCGATATACGTAGTTTGCCTTATTTTGACCTAACTCTACATTCTGACAGACTTGAATGTGTGACGAATTTAAATTATATTATCTAATTCAAAATGTCTGTTAGGGACATTTAAGTATTTCTATTGATCCTAGTTTTAGAATATCGGTCACACTGACTAATTTCAGGTCTCATAGAATATTTAACAAAGAACAAAGGATTCCAGGTATGGACTTTCAGATTGTTTAAATTACTGGTTCACATAATGTTACCAGGACCCCCTGAGAGGTTTTAATGGGATAAAATATGTGCTCATCTCACTTTCAGGGTGCTTAAATTGTGTTTTTTTGTTCATAGCTCACAGCATGTTGGTCACAGTAACCTAATGGGATGTTTTCAAGTAAACTGGTCCCCCAACCTGGCTGGGTATTAACTAAAAAGGCTATAAGTCGAATGGTTTTGATTTGTATGAAGTCTGACTTCTAGGATGCTCAAAACATTGGCTCAAAAACATTTTTGACTCGTAGCTTACCGAATATAGGCCACCATGACCTAATTTCGGGTATCTAAGGAACCTGGCCGCCGATCTGCCCGGATGTTAAGTTATTTTCAACGGTTACAAGTTGTGCCAGTCTGACTTTCAAGGTGCTCAAACTATGTTTAACCATTGCTCGCAGACTTAGTAACACGTTTTTTGTTTCAATGGTTCGGAATTTTGCTGCTTGACTTGCAGTTTGCTCAGTTCATGTCTTTGCTTGGTTACCCGCAGAATATCGGGTGGAATAATTTCGGATTTACTCGACTGACCTATCCCCTCCTTGGACGAAAGTTAGATTACGATTTATGCCCTGTAAACAGACGGACAACGGACAAAGGGTGATCACCGTGGCTTAGATGACGTACAGTCAGCTTGGCTAAAAAACGAGATGCTTTTTTCAACGAACTGTTATAAAACTGATCCTGGAAATCTTAGTGATATTAGAATTTCTTTCGCATTGCTCTCACATTTGACACCTATGCAAGAATGGATGAGTGCTATTATAGTGCGCATTATTTCAATAGCCATTTCAATTGACGTGTAAGAAATACTGATAATTTTTTCCTGCAAAAACAATCAAATATATCCAATCATTTCTTGTTTATATGTAGGCATGTTATGATGGTCTCAAGTATTATTGCTTAGTCACATTAACTTTAATTCTTCAATATTTCTTGAAACGGTGGTATCAGATAAATCACCAACGTGCTATTTTTTACTGATATCAAACCGTTAAGTGGATCCAATTTTTTACAAAATATGACATCTATATTATGATTGGTGGTGGAAAGTTCTGGGTGTTGAACTTCCTAAAACGATGCAAAGAGACCTAAGAGGATTGTTTTACATACTTGCACATTAATCCTAAGACATGAGGTATTTTCATCGAAGCTCCCTTTCGCTTGATGCCATTTCTCCTGGAAATAACCTCTCCAGTTACGGACTAATTGTAAAATCAAAATTTGTCACAGTTCATGAAAGGGACTTCCAGATTGCTAAATTGATGTCTTTGCTTGATATCTTTGCAATATATAGGTGAAATAATTTCGGATTTATGAGACTGGCTTAAGTTTCGCCATGGAACTCATTAATCTCAATTGATTTAATACACCCCTATTCATGAAACCAGTGCAAGACTAATATATCACCTGTTAGGCCATGGGCTAGTGGGGGTTACTTTAATGGGTATTTTCATGTAGCCCTAGGTCTAACAAGTCAGAAAATTGATGTTGCCAGCAAAAAAACTGGGATGGAAGATACCCACCATGGACTTTTTAACCTCGCCTACTTTTACAGCTGGAGGCAGATCTTACTCAACAGAAAGTAAGATGTACTGCAAGAGACACCGTCATTTGATCAGAGAGTCAAAATGAGAAACAGGTGTACCGTTAGATAGTGAGCCAGCCTGTCAGAGAGTTTAACAGTCAAGAAAATGATAGTCAGGTGGACAGATGGTCAGACAAGACAAGAGAACGATAGACTAACAGACAGCCATAAGTAAAAAAAAAAAAAGACTGACAGAGGTCCATAAATTTAAAATAAGACTAGACTGCCGAAGTTCGCCAAAATGCACAGAGGCAGGCCAATAAAGGATAAAGTATAAAAAATATAAAAATCGCTTCATTGATGAAATTGCAATTTTTAATCAATCATCACAATAATCATACTATGACGACATCAGTTATATATCCTGGATGGAGATAATATTAATCATAATTAATGGGGAAGACATATAGTGTTTGTGTCCGTCGTTATCGCCGGCGTCATCTGTATCATATTTTTTTAACGTGATAACATTGAAGAACTCAACAATTTTTCACAAAAGTTTAAATTTTAATTGTAAGTATCAAAATCTCGGAGGAGTTCGAAAACCGGTGACCTTGACCTTCATCATCAAGATCAAATAGTCCAAAATAGATTTTTTTTTTATGAACCCCATAACATTTGAAGTATTGCATATTATTTTCCAAAAATATAAAACACTAATTGTTTAAATCAATTTCCTTAAGGGGCTCGAAAACTGGGGACCTTGAGTTAAATCTTCAAGGTCAAATCAATCAGAATAGAGAGTATTTGTGAACCCAATAACTTTAAAGAAACGCATATGTTTTCCTAAAATTTGAAAGACTAATGTTTTAACCAAGTCAAGGTGACCTTGACCTGGACATTCAAGGTCAAATCAGCATGAATAGAAATTATTTTTCAATGCTATAACTTTTGAACAACTTAATACATTATCATGAAATTCAACTTGAGAAATGTCTCTACCAATATCACGGACCAGTTAAAAATTTGACCTTCATGATTAAGGTGAAATCGGATGAAATAAAATAAAAAATTGTGAATCCCATACCTTTTGAAGTATCACATATTTTCCCTCAAATTTGAAACACTTTTGTTTTAATAGAGTTTCTTGAGGAGCTCGATAACTGGTGACCTTGACCTGGATCTTCAAGGTCAAATCAACCAGAATACAATCTCAGATCAATTCATAACTTAGTTACCTTGATCATCATCATACAAGGTCAAACCTTTAGAAATGAAGGATTTAAATTAACACCAAACTTTTGAAGGGGTCCATTTTACCCTCAAATTTGGGTAGTGAGGGGAGACATAGATGTTTTTTTTGTGTGTCACAAATAGCAGGGCTTCTAGTTAATAAGAGAATTAATTATTAATTATTATATAAATTATAATTACTAATATATTGTTTACCAGTAATAAAAATGGATATATGTGATATAAGCGTACTTATGCAAAAATAATACATTGGCTGTTACAAGTCAAATTAAAATGAGGGATTTGCTTTAAAAAGAGATTTATGAACCAGTGACAACTATCTTAGAACATATAAAACTGTCATGAAACAAGATACAAACCGGTACGAATGTTTACCGGAAATGTGTTAATTGAGAGACAGAAAGAAATATACATTTGTTTCAATAATAAAAGTTCATGACACGTTTTATAACGACCCTGTATAACAAACAGCTATGGTTGCTGGTAGGGCCAACCTTTGTTTACTTTTGACTTCAACAAACTCTTCAAAGAAAAAAATTTTACATAATTTGATGTTTTTTTTATAGGTGAACTCAAATATCATCTTTTGTGGTCATTTTCAAAGATTCATTGTAACATTTCAACGAACCACTTGTTAAATGTTGCCTTACTTCTATTCGGCAAATGCAGCAATACGTACAAAAAGTATAGAAAAGTGCAGACATATATGTCATATACCGCGGGGTAATCACTACTTGTTTTGATTTTTTGACTCCAGGTATTATAAAGCACATGTAAACTTTCATTTTAATTAATAGGCCTTTTGACCTCTGATGACCTTGTCAAAGGATAAATTTGCATATCATTTGCATGGACTTGTAGAGCTTGACAGGGCAAATATTTTAAGTGGTTATTTGAAATATATTGATGAAGAGTTGCAAAGTTAGGGCTGTTTGAATCTTCCATACCCCTAATTATCTGGCTCTAGGCTGTAAAGTAGGCGTGGTTAAAAAGTCTATGGTGGGTATCTTCCATCCCAGTTTTTTTTTTTTGGCAACATCAATTTTCTGACTTGTTAGCCCTAGGGATATATGGAAATACCCAACAAAGTAAATCACAAGGGGGGTGCACTATGACCCCCACTAGCCCATGGCCTATGTGTTCTGGGAGTACAAACCACCAACTCTAATGAAAGCACTGCCATATATCAATGCAAATCATACATAAAAAAGACACCGAGGAAGGCTTCACCAAATGTCCCTCCAGACCCTCTGAGAAAAGCCAGCCAGGAGACGACCAATGCAAACTTGGAGATGCACCCTGCAGAATCATCTAAATATCTGACATATTTACCAAGTATAATTATGTTTCAATATTCTGCATACACGGGATTTACTTTTGGTCTCAGTTATGTGTATCATCATCATATATTGGCCAATTCTGCAACATGTGGGTGACCAGCAGATAGTAAGAACTGATAAGGTATAAAAACCTAACCGGGCATTCTCTACACTAGCTACAAGGCATCCAAATCAGTCCTTGCAAAGTTATTGATTTAAGACATCCACGCGGGACTATCTTTAAAGAGGGTTCACTGAGGTCCACTTATGATTTATGACCAATGCTTGCACGATACGCGATTGTTATTAGACTACAGTGGACAGTTTAGTGTTTCGCAACAGTGTGTTAGACATTACCTTGAAGGGGATATGTGCGTGTACATATACACTATAGAAAATTTAAGAGTTAGTAGCAAACAGTAGAAATCACCTGAGCTGCCGCCAAGTAGACGTTGTTGAGTCCAGGTAAGTCTTTTTCACTTGTAACTTTCGTTCAAAGGTATCTTAACATATGAACTCCCCTATCTCGGTAATAAATGTACAAAAGTAGATCCCATTCGGCAAATTGAGAAGAGCTACATTTGGTATGTAACCATAAACATGTGTACTAACAAACATTAAACATGAGAGTACAAAGATATAGACGAACCAGGTACCTGGGTTTTGCGGCTATGTAAACGTTAATCCTTAGAAATCAATAAATTACAATACTAGTTCGCGAGTCCGGTTTAGTATGAACATAATTATCAATCAACTTTTATGAAGAATATTGAATATACAGTCCAATGAAGGTACGATTCATGGCTCTACTCTTTGGCAGTCGGTCATTTAGAACGACAGATAAAGTTTATCCTACGAACACAAAGATAAACGTCAGATAAAACGCCATATAGTCCAGCCACATGAGTACAAGGCAAAGTGACTTCGCATCTAACGACACAATACTAATCCGGCCCGTCTCCTAAAATAACACAATGACCTCTTCATGGTTGTGGTCCTCGGAAATGATCCATTGTCAGGGCACATTTGTAACTTGCCCGGGCCGTTATAACACTGCAACATAGTAATGTCCATAGGTGCATTTTCAGCATCAAAACAGGTTACTTTCAATAAGCTCAGAAGCCGGTACTTCACTAAGTCTCTGCCGCAGTCATGCTGGTTGAAACATGTTATCCTGGCACCGTCTGGACATACACCATCAGACGCACTCTGTATCCAGACGAACTCCTTCTTTGGGTCGTTCTTGGTCTGACGTTATATAGACACATCGATGTACAGCCGGACCCCCAATACAACCCTGGACTGATCTCCATGCCAGTCATACCACTAAATCACGGACATTTCATTATGAAGTTGCTCCGTCAGACGACAAGAAAGAAGTTTAAAATCAAGATGAGACGTCAATATCCGTTGAATGATACAATCAGATGACTAAAATATGGAATACAGATAAGGTCAATTATTTACAAAAAAATCGTACAGGAACTCTTTCATGCCCAGTATAGTACGTTTGTTCATTAAGCTTATGTAATGCATTAATGTATGCTTTTTTGTCGTTAAACATATGCTTATTAATTTACACTATTATTTTTTTTAGTGTGCCATATGTCAGTTGTTTGACACCCGCATGCTGTATTGGCAATAAATGATATCTCATCTTATCTTATAATTAGAAAAATATTATCAAATTATGTGTATTTTATAACACACACTGTTTCTGTAGCTACCCCAGAGACCATGTCTTCTTCCACCTCCTCGTTCCACCCCGCCGACTACGCTGTGTTTGCTGGATCCTTGGTTCTGTCCATCGCTATTGGTTTGTACTATGCATGTACAGGAGGACGACAGAAAACGGCGGGTAAGCAAGGTTTTCTTAGTTATTACATTTAAAGGGCCAATTCCGATATCTTACCTCTATAACCTTAAAATAACCATTTGAACCTTTCATAAAAAAGAGTCCAGATAAAAGCAGATCCCACAGTATACAGACTGATTGTTTTGTTTGTATCCATCCATGTGTGTATAACATGTTCAACGAGGACATACGACCGCAAATTGGACGATTCAGAGATTTACATACGGCGTTTTGTTACAACTTGTAAGTAATCTTGTAAGGTCATAAATCCATTAAAAAGACATTATAAGAACTTTATAACAGGAATTACCAACGGTATATTGAAATGTACGTATGGTCAGTCAGAAACCACGGAACTTGTAATGATTGTGTAAATGAATAACTGGCTAAATCAAACTGTTTGGAATCTTGAATTGCTATATATTAATTTAATTAATTAATTAATATGTTTTATTCCATTTACTGCATTTTAAACACGATGAACAAAATAGTAATGCCAATATCTGAGGTCACACTGGGAATATTCACGACAGGTAACTGAAAATAATATAAAACAAATAATAAAATAAATACTGCTGTCCTAAATTCTCAACCCTCTGTTAGAACGCATATTGATACTCTATAATAATTTGCAATTACAGCAAACTACCTATTAAGTGCTGAAAAAGATTAAGTGTTGACAAAAAAGAATTTCATTCCCGCAAATGGCTTCAGAAAGCCTGAAATGTGGGTAGAAATATCCCAGCTAGCAGCGCGTTTATCTACCATATTTACACGTATGCCATTATGTTTTCATGTCACCATGCTTATTATTGTTACTTTCCCGTCTCGCATGCCAATTAAAATGATACTGCCTATAAAGGCCTATTTCGGGATTTAGCCTTTTGAATAGCACATTAATTACCAATATCAGGTAATCAAACGCGCACACTTATTTTTAACGCATATTGCTGCTTCTGCATCCAAACTCGCCACAGTTTGCCGCCAGCTTCCCTCGGACCCGCTGCGACGCGAAGTGGTGTCGGCACTGTCCTCAAAGATATGCTACTATAACATGGCAGAGAACAAGGTATGACCTCACAGCAAGTGTGAATCTTACAAAGAATCTAGGATATCACGTGTACGGAATTATGTACGTCTGTCTATTACCTATTATTATAGGTATTGCAGATATTACCCGAGCTTCCTAACTTCCCGCCTGTTCTCTAATCAATTCTGAGATGTCTGCCTCACATTTCCTTAGCGTTTACCATCAGCTTGTGCGCTCAGGTGAACACACTGATCAAAGGGTTGCCAAATTATTAGATAGCACAATGCATAATTTAGATAACAAGAGTAAACATAGATACCCTGCTGTCTCTGCCAGACAAGGTGCCGGTTTAATTTCATATATTAAGAAAACATTTTTCACATCTTTAAAAAGCTCTGTCAGGTCATTGAATCGTTTATCCTTTTCAGGACCCCCCCCCCCCCGGCCTAAAAACCTATTAAACAGATCAATGCATGATCAGTAAAACAATTTAAAGTTACGGGATTTAGTTATTGTAGAAAAATTGTAATTATTTATTAGTTATATAATTTTGTTAATTATATATATATACCAATATATTTAATCAAAGCACATAAATTATTACATTCAAATATATTCAACCTAATGTGAGGTATCCGGAAAAAGGAAATTATAAGAATATATATATATATATATATATATATATATATATATATATATATATATTGTATATATTTATTGTATATATATATATACATAGAGAGGATGTATGCAAAAATAAACATCTTTTCCAAAGGGATAATATGTAAATGTATAGGGGCTAATCTGATTTAAAAGAATATATAATTATATATTTATATAATAAGAGGATACATACATTAATGGACAATCTTTCCGGGGGGGATAACTTGCCGTCGTATAGGGGCTAATCTGAAACAGATTTAAGGTTACAACGGGGTATAATATGGCAGGGATGAAGTGTATTAACATTATAGCGAGTATATACAACCCTACCTTACTGTGACAGACGCCAGTATGTCAAGTGTCGTTAACACTGTACGGGTGTCTCTCATCGATAAGTTATGGCTGTTACCTGAGCTGCTTAACTGCTCCGTAATCAATCCTGCGATATCGGTGTCACGTGTCCTAACCATTTACTATCAGCTTGCGCACTCTCTGTAAACTAAGAGAGAAGAGAGAGGGAGAGAGTGAGAATCTGATTGACTCTTAATACTCAGATTCCTTAATAATAGGGGTCATACCGTCAGACATCTGTGTCTACTTATGTCTGGACCGCCCCAAAGCGTTCGAGATAGAGAGGTATCACCACTAGGCAGATTTATTTACAGCAATACAAGTATTATACAGCGAAACATGAAGACATATTATACATTATCCATTTGCCCATCTTGTGACCTTTAACCTTATTAAATATGTCCATATTTTATTGAGAATTTAACTCCGGCTAGTTGCTTTTTTAATTAATATCCATTCTAAATTTCCCGAAAACCAATCGAAATAGAAAAAAGTGACCCTTGACCTATATGAATATGCACGGATTTTATCGAGGATAGAACTCAGGCGAGAAACATTTTTGTTCAATAAATGAGGAGCTTCATGAAAATCCATCACATTCCTAGTAACACATCATGGCGACACAAAATCTGGTAAACTCATTCAATGTAAGTGTATTTTGTTAATAATTGAAGTCGGGCAAGATACAATATTGGTTACACTGTGGAGTGAGTTTCATTAAAATCAACCATACTTCTGGTAATATATCCCGCGGAATCAAAACGTTTTCATATGGATGGGCTAGCGGACTCACGGAGGCAGCCTGTACCATAATACACCGGTATACCGGTATTATACAATTACTTTTCGATAGGAATGCCGTCACGTGTCTCCATTCACGCTCGCTGTGTTAAATGCAAACGCCCGAGAGTCGCGATACAGTAGAACCTCTAACATCCAAATACCTTGGTGGTCATAAAATATGTTCGGATATTTGAGGTTAAGGACATGCGAGGTAGACCATTGTTTCAATAAGTTTATTACTGCTAGTCTACAGGCACACGAGAGCATAGCAAGGTTCAAATATGCTAATTATTATTTTGATCCTGTCAGTTACATTATCTCAACAGAACATGTTTCCTCTGTGTCGCTTCCGGTACTGAGGCAATATATTTCCGAAAGTTGTATTTCTACTTTTCGGTTAAAATGAGTAAATTTTGGCTCTTTGATTATATCAAATATCGGAATAAGGAATATTCTGAAAAAAGAGATACGGACATTCGAGGATTGTACTACGCTCAATACAGCCTCATATATGAACAGGAAGAAAGAGACTATGATTCAGTGTGTACAAGTCTTTGACAGACAGAAAGACACCGGGATGTTTCAGGCCATGAAGGAATAAGAAAAATAGAATTTCTGAAATCCAATGCAAAGAAAATCAGTATCTTTTGCTCGAAATGTCAGCTGATTGAACATTTGATTTATGCTGTACAAAAGGTGTCAACATATTATATAAAACTAAAAGTGATGTGTGTCCAAAATAATCCACAAAGTGTTACTTTAAGGTTAGATAGATCTGACAGTCTAATATTAATAAAAGGTATTCGTCCCACCTTTGTTCGCAATTTTTGCTCATTTTAAAGGTTATTGTTCCCGCAGTGACCTTGCCGATATGAAAATAAATCATTTTAATGCACACATCATTTTGAGTGATTTTTGCGTGTTTTATGATTTGCGTGGAATTTTACCACCGAAAACAGACAAACTGCCTTTGGCAAACACCGGATTGCATGTGTAGACGCCTCAAGCGCAGGATTATGGACTGTTGTACATATGAATAACCCCTGCTTTCAATGACGGATTTAAGCATGTTTGGCCAGACATTTCACCCAGGCTCTGATCCACTGACCCTTTGGTCAGTCAGAATGAAAAACACATGACTCTCGCGTAATAAAAAGGAGAAAAATGAAAAAACCCTATTTCCCATTCCGGAAAGGGGTGAGGGTGGGGTGAAGGCGGGGGTTCTAGGCCTCAAAATTGGTCTACTACAATTTATAAAAAGGTTGCGACGGCTGAAATGGGGGGACCTATATGGCTTGGACTTATGTACACAATAACCGAGAAACAGACCGCTCCCTGTTGCCAATTTATATATTACATGCTAGTATTTATGTTTTCTGCTAAAAACCGCAAAATGTGATTTCATGTACCGAGAGACGTTAATCAATGCTAGATCTAACAACTAAAATGAAAAGTGTCGGTCAGACAGCCGTTAATTAGTAATATGATTTGTCGCGAGTTGGCAGTACTTGACGTTAACCAGTGCCAGCTCTAACAACTAAAATGAAATGAGTCGGTCAGAGACCCGTTAATTAGTCATATGATTTGCGCCGAGTTGGCATTACCTGTTCTCAGTGCTTTGCCACAGCAATTTGGAGCAAGCTTGATGGCTCTGTCAGCGGGAGGAATTATAAAGTCTAAACCACTGCATCGACTGTCCCAGTCTAACATTTGGATTCTACATAGGATAAATATACTATGTTGAAAAAGTGTTAATGTCACAAATCGAGGAGATAGACCACATGGGTCCCTTTTAAAATAGTAATAGATTGTATTGTGGTAAAATGCCAATAAACTCAATGATTATATCCGAGGTGACGGTATACTCGAGCCATGTTGGGTTATAAACCTTTCTTCGGTGAAGGTGAGTAGTCCAAAATAAATTAACAACACTAATACTGTTCTTATTTGTTAAAAATAATATAATATTTCGTCAAGTGATGTAAGAATAATAAATTCCAAATATGTGAATTATTGTATGTTTCCTTCTTTACAGGAGAATACCTTATGGGAGATCGCCAGTTATCCCTGGTTCCTGTGACGATCTCGCTGCTGGTGTCCTTGATCTCGGCCAACACGTTACTTGGTGTTCCTGCCGAGATGTACGCCTACGGGATCAACTATTGGCTGATGCCAATCGGTCTTATCCCAGCATGCTTTGGGGTGGCCTTCACCTTCGTCCCGTTACTGTATCCATTGAAAATCACCAGCTGCTATGAGGTGAAAATTGAAAGGAATGTCCATGACTATTTTCGTATATAAAATACTTATTTATATTTAAGTCAGTACATCAGTCGTTCAAAATATAAAGATCTCTGACTTATTAGAAAAATATATCTTTTGTCATTATTATTATTAGTATATATATATATATATATATATATATATATATATATATATATACGCCAACTGGTCAAGTTCCCGTTTAAATTGAAAGCACTGTAAAATTAGAGTAATGGTTGTCTCTTATTTTCAGTATTTGCAAGTTCGATTCGGATCCCTTATACCTCGCTGCTTAGCATCTGCCTTATTGATACTGAAACAGGTGCGTCATTGGAAATGCAATCTGATGATACTGCATGGCTGGGGCTTTATGTTCGTATACTGCGACGATAAAATATTTACCTTTTGCTATATTGTCTTTTAACTCTTTGTTCATTTTTCTCTCCATATTATGCCATTGATGTAAAGACAGCATGCGTTAAACAATTATAACTATAAATGAATCATGACAAGTTCTTTGTTATTAAAGAATCCTAATTCCAGTGATGTGATTACTACATAAGTTTTTACAGTACGGATGACGTTTGATATATTGTTCCAACGTCACAAGCGGCGTTGTCTTAGCATAATTTAGCAGTTGTATGAGAAATAAAGAGTTATGGCTGTTATGGTTATTACATTTGAAGGTGGGAAAACAATAAAAAGGTCAACGGTTGGACCAATAGATAACGTATTCCTAAGTGAAAATACATTTATCTTCTATTCACTTTATGATACAGTGTTGTATCTTTTTTTCCAGATTCTGTATATTGGAGTTGTTCTGTTTGGTCCTGCAACGGCATTGGAAGCAGGTATGTAATTTAGATTGGTATAAGCTTATTACCTGCTTCATTTTAAATACAATAGATGGTCTGCAAATATAACCACTGGATATACAACGCGTGGTTTTGATGAATGGCACCCCTTTGCAAACAATGTCAAATTTCTCATAATATTTTAAGAAATATGAAGAATTGCCCCCTTAAGACACACTTTGCATCACTTTCGGGACAACTGAAGAACATAAAACGAATATTTCCGAGGTGTGGCCACAGCGGAGTTCCGCCAAATGTCGAGTGGCACAACCATCAATTATGAAATATATTTATGATGAAATTTTTATCATTTTTTTTAAATTTAACACCTCCATATGCACAGGTTAATAGCACCACTGCCATATCAAGTATACTTCCTGTTTGTTGTCTTGTTTTAGGTTGATCTTCATTATGGTGAAAAACCAATCTCAAATCAAAACTCAGCACATTAGGTTGCTAGTATTTAGCCTGGCAGATGGCGCCACACGTTTTTTTATTACATCTAATCCAAATCCACTAATTTTTTCTCACAGAGTTAAATTCAAGGGCATGAGAGAAATATTTCATTATGGAACCGTGGCGTCTAATTAAGAATATATTGTGACAACAACTGGATCCCCCGTAATGCTGTTCAGCCACTTTGTCGACCTTTGATTTGTTTCAGTGACGGGTCTTCCAGCTTATGCCTCAATTATCGCCGTCGGTACAGTGGCAACATTCTACACTGCGCTGGTAAGAAACACCTAGATACGTATTATCATCGTATAACGTCTGATAAATATAAAAAAAAAACTTATTCCGTTGCAATACCTAATGTGTATTTGCATTTCAAAGTGTAACCTATTTTACATTTTCTTTCTCAAACACTTAAAAAATGTACACTTATCAGATATAACGGATTCAGATTTTCAGTGACCAAATGGACATACCACTCACAGGCTTTCTTTCTTTTCTACCCCATATGTTGCAAAAATACATTTATTATAACTCTCTATGTTCGTTGGTTTGTATGTTTGCACTTTAAGCAAAAAGTCACATACGGATTAAAATGAAACTTTGTGAAAACGGGTATGGGAAAACTATCCCCAAGAAACAATTCACGAAATTTTATAGGGAATCCTGATCATCTTGATATGATCTTCTAATTTAAAGAATCGTATACCATGTTGATATGGAACAATTCTATTGCCCCTGGTGACGCCCTTTTCATAGCTATTAAGGCCAGCACGTGTATAGCAACTGACTTGGTGAGTCCGTTTTTTGTGAAGTGTAGCAACACGCTTGAACAGGAGGATCCTGGCTAGGGCATCAGGTAGGCATGCAACAGGTAGGCACACAACAGATGGGCATACAGCAGGTAGGTACACACATGTACAACAGGTAGGCATACACAGGTACATCAGGTAGGCACATACAGTTACATCAGTAGGCACACACAGGTGCATCAGGTAGGCACACGCAGGTACGTCAGGTAGGCACACACAGGTACGTCAGGTAGGCACACACAGGTACGTCAGGTAGGCACACACAGGTACGTCAGGTAGGCACACACAGGTACGTCAGGTAGGCACACACAGGTACGTCAGGTAGGCACACACAGGTACGTCAGGTAGGCACACACAGGTACGTCAGGTAGGCACACACAGGTACGTCAGGTAGGCACACACAGACGTCTTGCCTGTCAGTATGAGCTCATGGTGAAGCACATTAGTGAGAAGATCAAAATTTGGTTCATGACAGGGTGGTATGAAGGCCGTCATCTGGACTGATGTGTTCCAGTGCCTCATCATGCTCGCGGGACTTATAGCTATCCTGATTCAGGTAAGATGTGGTAACTTGTGCACATTCATCTGTGACGGCTATTGTCTTTTGTCGCCTAGTAATAAATACAAAAATGATTGTTCTTAAGACACTTGAAGAAAATAGGTTGATATTTTTAAATTACCGATCGAGACAAAATGCGTGGACATTTACCATCCTATAAAAAGGATACACAAATGTGCCTACATTCTTTAATGATCTAAACAGCATGGACAACACAAAGGTGACTTCATTTTCCATGACTTATTTCATCTTTTAAATGCATAAAGAAGAGCACTGATTAGTATAATAGCAATAGCGGTAACCCCATGCGACCTGTGACATCCGAGTTTTATTGTGTATGCAAAATGGCAGCGCCATGAGCGGTTTTGAAAATGAGTGAAATAAACCTGTCAGGGTTTGATTACGGAGCTTGGATGCGCCAAGCATGTACTCCGAGCAAAGCGTTCTTGAATGCGGAAATCTATCTGCGGAGAGGGTTTCGTGGTTTGGGACGTGTATCGGAAAACTCATAATAGGAATAATGATTTCTTTAACCACGACCAAATCCTTTAATTATAGTAGGATTACTGAGGACTTGATCCTCGTTCACAGAATAACATACATCGCGAAAAAATAATAGCGATACTTCCATCCCAGAACTATTTTTGAGTGTCAATTCATACATCTGCAGCCAATTTATACTAAGGCACTCGAAAAGCGTCATTATAAATTACAGTAAGCCGCTTATCAGGGGTGAAATTTGGTGAGAAATACCAAATTACTTAATACCCACTGGCATCAATATTATGTTCTCAGCATACACCCACAGGCGTCGCATGGATGTTTTGTTCATGCCATCGGCCAACCTGGAAACTTGTCCCGCTGGCCCAGTCGGCCTCTGCATATCAGTTTTATCATGTGTTCATTTTATGAAGATTTCATCTGAGGCATTCATATTAGATGACTTTTTTGTATTTTCAAATTCAGCAACTTGGTTTTGCAAACGGGAATAACAGTTTTGTAACTGCAGCGAGCTAAAATATGACTAAAACTAAATTTGAGACGAGAGATATAGCAATTGAAACATCTAAATTGTTCAATGTATGAATACCAGATGGCGTGGGAAACCTCGGTATTACATCGGTAAAAAGAATCAATTTCAAAGATGTCCACAACACTTGTTTATACGTCTTCTTCATTGTTGAGTGATTAATTTTATCTTCAGATCCACAAATATTGCTATTTGAAATTTCGGTATAATTCAATGTCTTTCCAGGGAACATCGCGTGTAGGAGGACTGGTCAAGGTTTTCGAAATCAACGTCAGAGATAAAAGGATAGATTTTTCACGGTAGGTTTTTTTTACTAATACGTGACCATTTACAGTTCCAAGCATATAAAAACTGATTATGTGTGGATCCATGTATAGTAAGTCGATCACCCATTATTTTTGTAAAGTAATATTTATTATCGCAAAATAGTACAAATATAAATAATTATATATATGTATTTATAATTATTATTATAACATTATGCACAATTACAGTCATTTGTGTGATTCAATGCGATTCAAGTACTTGAACTTGAATGTAATACGGATTCAGTACTTTGAAAATATTCTTTATGTTTCAATTTTTATGTGCTGGGCTAATATGTTTGAGCATTTTGAATTTGAGTATTAATATCGTCTTTTGTTGTTTTATTAAAAATGAATTCTTTACTTTTGCCAGGTTCTTTGAGCCTGACCTAACCATCAGATATTCGTTTTGGTCCCTGACAATCGGTTATTTTACGCTGTGGATGGGAGAGTACGGTGTGAACCAGCCAACCGCCCAGAGATACTGCGCTCTAACAACTATTAGCAAAGCTAAAATGCAAGTATTCTCCATTAAACTGACAAGGGACCATTATTATTTCTGAAAATGTATGTATTACTAAAGTTTCTGTGACATTCCAAGAGCGTTTTTATTGTTGAATGCAATCATTGTGGCGTGGTTACCTGTCATAATTTACACAGTAAAAGTCCGAGTGAGCAGTTTGTCTTTAAACAACTTGTAATTAAACTTCCACCTATAAGGATATAAATTCACACCTGTCGAAGCTATGTGAAATCATCACATATAACGTAAACATCAACTAGTACGGCCAAAAAAATAAATGGTATGGTTCTCAGGCACCGCGCGCGTCAATCTTAATCCCCCGCATTAAAAACATTTAGATTTTCAATAAAAAAACTTACCAATTTTAAGCTCCAGCCACTCGGATATTTTTTCAAGGAGATAAAATAATACAATTCTAATAAGAATTCCTTTTGTAGTACTTTTACCTGTTTAGCAAAATTATTCGGTTATTATCATGTTTTTCCCTGATCAAATGACATTCTATCGAACCATACAAAAAAAGTAAGAAAAAAATATCCCTCGCGCACTGATTCTGAAAAAAAAGTGCCTGATAACCCAAGCTGTTTTTTTTGCCTCATAGTCCCAGTATATGACTGTATCATTTGGTTAAAATATCTTCATTTATGGACTATAAGGTATTATGCAGCTGTGTTCGCCACGTCCAGTGAAGCAGGGTTCGCTTGGCATATGATGGCGCGAGGTTGAATCCGAAACTAGTTTTAGACCGTACAATTCTTCTTCCATTCAACAGAGATACATTTTTTCTCCCCTCATGTGCGCCACTACAGGGTGTATAAGACAGACCGGGTAGAGCCTGTTGGGAAATAACAATGATTGTGCCCCATATGATATAGTGGGATAATGTAGGATCAGAAGGACCGTCTAAGCATCACTACAGATGTAATTCTATTTTCGACCACTGATTGTACGTCATTCCATCTTGTATATTTGTTAGATAAATCAACGTACCTCTTAATCGCTCAGTCCCTATATGCAATTTGTTTAACTCGCAGAGTACATCGACATGTTCATACTTTTGTAGATCTATGCTTTTAAATGGGCCTGGTTTTGCCATAATCCAAACATTGTGCGCTCTTACTGGAATGGTTGCGTACGCTTACTATGCCGAAAAGGGTTGTGACCCATTCTATACAAAGAGACTGACGAATCCTAACCAGGTATGGCTATTAAGAAATCGACACAGATTGGATTTCTTGATAATGTTTTTAATTTTTATTTTACCTTTAGTCCAAAAGCTTACTCGTACATTTAACTAAAGACTCGCGGTTAGAATACATTCAGTTTCTAATTTTGAGAGGCTGACAGGCATCCTCATGTACACCCACGTGCCTGTATGTCTGGATCATAATTTGACCTAATGTGTCCATGGCTGATAATGGATGAGACTGATGAGTTATGTGCTCATAGAAACCTCACACTTAGCAAACAGGTCATTTGATAGGAGAATGGACCCCACAGTTACAGACCAGTTTCGGGAAAAAAAATCTCTTTTAACGCATGGTACACTTATTGTGATCGATTGAAAAAGATCTTCAGCTAGTATTGATCTATTGACGGCATTTGCAGACGTAATGCCGATGCATTGAGATATGTTTCTGTGCACCTAAATCAGTTTTTAAACAGAATTTTCCTGTAACGCACTTAAAATTTAATCTGGCTTCTTTCGAAAATGTTCCATAATAGTTTCGATTTATTGTTTATAGGAATGACAAATCCACTTGCAGATGTTTATTTCATTTTCAGATTTTACCTCTCTTCACCATGGATGTTCTTGGTTACCCAGGCCTACCCGGACTGATGCTAGCTTGTATATTTAGTGGCTCCCTCAGGTGAGAGACAGTGATTCAGACATTACGCAGTCTATTTCAATGACGTATATGCCTTTGTTATATCTGTATTGTTTTTTCTAAATCCGTTATCCGCGAAAGAGCACTTTAAGTCCAACAAAGAAGGCCAAAATAGTTGAAAGCAGAATTTAAGGTGTAAACTAAAATATAAAATACCTTTTAAATATAAAGGCTTTTTTTCTCACTGACTCCGCAAACACCCCCCCCCCCCCCCCACCGCCCCCTTCCCTAGAGTGGCAACATCTGAAACAGGACCCATTTTGCCAATTTTGTTTTTAAAAAATGCCTATTATTTCGTTTTGAATATTCAGAACCAACAATCTTTCCGATAATAGTCAGCAAATACAGATACGGTATATTTAAATTGGACCTTTCCCGCTGCAATTTTGTCCAGTCCAGTGAGGAACAGAAAATATTAAGTGTATATGTGTATATTTTCAAATACAAAAAAATAACTGTAAGCTAGTATAGACTAATTACATAAATATATATTTTTCATTCTAGCACAGTTTCTTCGTCCTTAAACTCTATGACAGCGTGCATCTGGGAGGATTTCCTGAAGAAAAAATATGGCCACTTACCCGAGAATCAGGTCACTTTAATAATGAAAGTCATGGGTAAGTGTGAACTTCTGAACTTCCTTGAGATATGATCAATAAGGACAGGGTACTCCTGAATAGAATTCATAATATTGTTTTTTCCCCGAACAAATGAGGTTATTGTAAATGCTCTGTAAGCTTTATTGTGAATTTACCGGAATATTTGCATATTAACCAGATGTGTGTGGTAGTATGAACAGCTGAATATTACCTAGTTAGGTTTCCTGTGTTGTGCACACTGTCACCCTAACCGTTCCAAAAACTTCTTCAAAATCCGTACCTAACGTTTGCGTAAAGTCGCCAGTGGATAAACCAAAAAGGGGGAAATATAATACTTCTCCATTTGATGGAGGTATTTATCAGAACGAGCCAAACATTTCTTTTAGCTTTTCTGATTTACTGAAAAACCGGGACTGTAACGGAACGGCTCTATTAGCAGAGCACAAGAGCAGAACACTGTAGACTTCCAACGGTACCGTGTTTTCGCCCTAATCATCACTGCCGATTTCGGGATATTCCCGATGATGCAGACTTTTATCCATTGATTTATGGCAAAACTGGCTGGCAAAAATTTCATATCCTTGAGATACTTGACCGATGCCCATCAGCACCCTTTTTGGAAACCAAACGATCGTGGTAATAGACTAATACACTCTTAATATAGAAAGGTAGTGCCGGATTGTTGTCTGCTCTTAATTTTTGCATTCGAGATTTATGTATAAAGTGTACTAACACTCCCGGCGCATTTGTTTACCTGTGTCAGCGTGTTGGTTCTTAATACTATCAAGTCTGGTGCAAGTTCTACGCTTTCACAGACCTTGATTCAGCGAGCCGTTCCGGCGTCTATTTCATGAATAAATAGACATATGCTAGTTCATTTTTTTTATCAGCCTAGTCCTTCTATGGTGTAATCTGCTGTAATGAATGTATATATGTATGGACGATCAAGCAGCCTGAAGGCTAAATTCTCAACTGAAGCAAATAAAATCTTCTCCTTCTACACAGGATGATACAAATATGTTTTTAGTTTTCATATTTGGTGCTATCACCCTTGGGATGGCGTTCCTAGTTGCAAATATAGGTGGCACCACAGTCCAGGTAGAGAATAACTATTAAGTAAAAAAAACACACACATAATTTCTTGTTAAAATGGTAATTTGAAACCAAGTTTACTTAACATTCTAAAAGTATTATCACTTTGGTAAAATCATGAGTGTATGAATAAATGTAAGAATATCGACTGTACTCAATGCCATGTCCGTGTAGGATATATCTTATTAAAGTTATCTCAAATGATTTTTTTTTATTTACTTCAATTGAGTTTATCTGAATAATAGGGTCTCTTAATGTATAAATGTAAATTCTTTTACGCGAGGACATTTTCTTATCTAACACACTGTGTTTGAACAATTCCTAAGAAAATTCAGTTTAAAAGAAATGCGGGCCTTTCTTAATTTCAGTTGGCGACAAGTTTTGTGGGTGTTGCAGTTGGCCCTCTGATAGGATTGTTCACACTGGGAGGACTGACCACCTACGCCACCACCATAGTAAGCAACTGAACTAAATACTCCTCTCCGCTTGTGAAACATGTAATTTATTGCATGCAAGACATGCCAGAAAAATATCAAAATATTTTGCTATGCGATGGCGCTGACAGGAATAGAGTAAAGGAAAGGAATGTTAAAGGGGGATATTCGTATTAAGAAAAAGGGGCCTGTGTGTTTCTAAAGAACAATTTTAGTTGTCTTCTCAACAACTAGGGGACGCTGGTTGGTGGTCTGGCCGGTCTGGTCTTTCCGATGTGGATGCTGTTGGGTCAGCTCAGCTTGGGTTTGCAGAACCGTCGACTCCCCGGACGGTCAGACCAGTGTTTTCCAGTGGTTAACGGTACAATGATTAATTCGACGTTGTCCACCATTGTGGATTATACGTTTACCGCCGAACCCAAGACAACTCCCATGACAGTGCATAGCTTGTAAGTACATTATACTTTACATAGAGATGTGCTTTATAATCTTCACATATCATTCTCCCTTTCTCCCTTTTTTTCTCCTTGATATTATTTCCTGACTCGGGTGGATTTAATTATATTCAGGTGGTCCCGGCTCAGGCAAGCCTTATTTAGTTTTTCAGTAATTATTCATATTATTTTCAAAGGCGAACAGGACGCCTCACGCCTCCTGCCAACGATGATTTCTGGTTGAATATCTTAATCATGAGGGTAATATATTTTGCCGTTGGTGTGCTTCGTTGCCATTGACCTCTCCTTACTTCAGCGCCAACCTCTTTCCTGTGCGGTACAAGGAGTCTTAAATGCAATAAATACACCACCTTCTTTCACATCAGCTGTAAGTCATAACAGATGCAACAAGATGAAATACAGTACACCTCATTTTATCATTTATAGGGTCACAAATAGCGTAATATGAACAATATAGTCTAAGATTTAAATATATATAATATTCAGTGCTTTTAAAGGATTTGTCTTTATAACTGGGCCTTTTAAAATTTCTGTACACCATTGTGTTTGAGAGCCATTTCAGTGACCTCATCGTCTCGACCTCTTACGCGAGGCCTTTTTAAAACTTGTGATTATAAAAACGAACCTTTATTTAATTATATTTCTAGGTATACTCCGCTGATATACAATATCTGAATTACTTTTTGATAAAATTAAGTCAATTTATCACATCGTATTAATTTTGTTTCACCATTTGTAAATATACATTGTCTGAAAATATCTATTTAAAAGTATCGAATTTCAATCAGTCTAACCCATTAATAACCGCGTTAGTGACTTCAAGGGTTATTTCTAAATCAACCAAAACTTGTTTTATTGACTCAAATATCAAAAGATATTATCAGGAATTAGGCGTCCTGTTCCTCCTAATGTAATGCTCATGGAATCAGTCCTAAGTAAGGTTTTGTAAATTAAAAGCTTACAGCAACATCTTTTAATGTACAACAATCGTGTCTCTTAATAATCTGGGTGCTCATGGGTCATAAAGGAAAAAATAATTTTATGTAATTATGTATTATCAAATGTGATCTTGTATGTTTTCCCCATGGTAACGGGAACGCTACTCCGACCAAGAGAATTCTTGTACGCACCGAGTGCACTTGTCTATAAAGTGTGGTACCCGTACCCAAGATTTAGGTGTTGATCCAGCATCTATGCCGGATTCAGGAGCGTCATCAAGAAATATTCACACATGTACAGTCGTTTATGTACGAATTAACAAAGGGAATATAAGGCAAAATTAGTGAATGCAAAGACGATCAAAGCCTCTGGGCAGGCCACACAGGCTGGGGAGCATCCTACAATTTGAATCCCAACATGGGCGGAGGATTGCATTCCTTGGAATACACCTTACTAGTTGTTCGTGTTCTGGGAATATTTTGTCAACACTGTTTCACTGCATTATGCCTAAAATCATCATTTTTCGCGCCAGATGTCGCAACAGATAGATTCAGTTTGACCTCAGTACATAAGTTGGCCCCTCCTCCCCTGGAACGGTTAGGTTCATGGGGGTTGATCAGTTTATTTCTATACTCATATTTGGGTAAAACAAATTATGGGCGGACCTACGCAGGTCCCCACAAGTGCAAAGCCATCGATTTTCATTTTTGTTTTTGTCTTTCTTTCTGCCATTTTCGGTTTGCGTTGGATCTCCAATATGGTTTATTTTCAAAAGCTTAATTCTGGCACAATACGAGTTCAGGGTCACAGATTTGCACCTGATATATATTTTGGACCTTGCATACATCTAGTTACTATTCCGTTTGAAAGTCTTTTGTCACAAGTAGTCTACTGTATATCATTTTATCAGTTTAAGTTTTAATTTAAAGCGGAAAAATCAGGAGTGTTTTTGCCGTCAATTTTTTTGTCACCATGCCATGGATGAGCTACCCTCTCGGTTTTTTCAGTCACTAAAAACAGAAGCCCTGGTTATCTCATATATATTCTATATAGGAAAATATTGCAAAACCGTTGTGGCATCCATGGTTTGCGGCTGTAATATACTTCATCTACTTCAAGCATATAATCCAAGTTTTCGTTGTAGACAAGGAATCGACCGTCTGTACTCCGTCTCCTTCGCGTGGTATCCTCTCATTGGATTTATTATCACAATGTTAATAGGTTCTGTAGTCAGTATCATCTCAAGTAAGTATATTTAAATTCCCATATAAATTATTTCTGTTAAAATTACACAGAGCTTGATTAGTATATTCACATGTGCGACAGGGTGACTCCTTTATCTGTTTGTATTTTATTGAGTCATTCTGTCAAAGATTTGAAACTGAACTAAATCCAATGTAAACATAATAGTAAATAAGATGCTTTGTTACTGTTTCCACATTATAAAAGAGTAACACCATAACGGTGATTGTTTTTCTTCATCACTCCTATACACAACAGAAAGTGGTCAAAAACCCCAACCTCCCAAATATCCAAATAAAACCACTTATGTACGCATATTTTACTATAACAAAGCTGACCTCTAATAAAAATGAAGGCCGTGTAAAGTGCAGGGTCGAAAACGTTCCTATCTCCCAACTGTAAATAATCGTTTCACTTTAAATGATGAATCAGATAACCTCCAGAAGTAACTGGATTGTTTCTTTGATGCTGCTCTGACCCTTGACAAAACCTTGTCGATGTCCATAAGCGACTGATTGTGTAAATCTGCTTACAGACAAGTCACCCAATAGAAAAAAAGATAACACCTCGCCTATTCCCAAGGCTATTATAAAATCCCTGCCCACCTTTCAATGATAGGACAGCCCGCCTTCACAAGATATGGTAACCCTTATAGTCTTGGTCGATTATTTTTTAGGGTTTCCTGATTAAAATGTAATTACATACAAGTGATATTTTTATGCCGCCTTTGTTGGGTGCCGGTGTTGGTCGTAGTTTTTTTTAATATTTTTTTTTCAAATTCCAGCCCGGTGCACGAGATTTGCTGTACCAAAAGAACTCTTGTGTCCCTTCATCAGAAGTTGTGCTGGCGAAGAAAAGAAAGGCAGTGATGATTTAAAGCAACTTAAGCCGGTAAAACTTCAGTTTTCATTATATATGTGTATTGTGTCTATACAATAACTGTATATATGAGGAATACCTTTCTAATACTAGATGTTTATATTTAAAACTGTCCTAATTTATATATGGTCTTGGTTTATTATACATATATATATATATATATATATATATATATATATATATATATATATATATATATATATATTACACAGTTTTTAACGTCATTGGAGCATGCAATATACATAAACGAAAGTAATGTACTGAATGCATTGTTATGTACTTATGCATAATGCTTGCTTGAGTACAAAGACACTTCATTTAATTTTCAAATGTTTGAAATAAATCCAATGTGAATGCGAAGCAAAGGTTACAACCAACCTCATGCACTGGAGTAGTGTATGTAAATATTTTAATATAATTAATTTTTTTAATTTCTCTTTCAGAAAAAGACCACAGTTTTTATTAGTGATACCAGTGGATTACAACCTTTAGAACGAAAGAAGATAAAAAGTTATGATCTGGACAGCACATACTTATGAATTAAAATGAAAAAAGGAAGACTCTTAGATGTTAATCCGGATGCAGACTGGGGTGGTGGGTGAAAAGAGGGCACCGTTTTCATAGACCGCCTCCTTTTCAACCAGAAAAATCAGTCTGAGAAATAGAATAACATATACTTAAAACTGAAATAAAGTGCCTGACTTTTCTTCTGGTAACCATATACTGTCACACGCAAGGCACGACAGACTGACAGACGACGGACAAAGAGTGTTCGCTGTAGGTCAGCTGACTGAGTCATCTGAGCTCAAACAGCGAATCATATCTGTTCTTACATCTTGATTTACATCGTTCCTCAAGTACCTGGTGCAATGGTCGAACGTTAACAACTACAACGTAAAAATTCTGTTAACAAAATAGTTGCTAACCTAATACATTAATGAGGATATACTGAAGCAGAAGGCTTTCTCTCAAAGGCAATAGGAATATTCCCTTTAAGAGGAATTGGCACGGTATTTATGACAATGTATGTCCCATGGGAAACTGAGTGATATATCTGACTAATAACAAGGGATTGGAATACTTGTGCCTTTCATAAAAATTTAGGAAATACATTTTTAAAAACCCGTATAACTAAGTCTAAATTTTAGAATTTTCAGTTTCTAATATAGCGGTAAGTGAAGGGTCACATGCAAAACCAGACCCTGTTGACAGCTGCTGACTGGATGATGTAAACACTCTAAAATATAACCACATAAGACAAAAATAGTTGTTTATATACACGGCCCTGGCTGATCTTTCATTTGGAAGAGTACAAAAAGTAGTAAAAATGAAGCTTGTAACTTGTTAAAATATTGATTGCTATATTTTGTCTTCGCTTGCTTAAAACTTCAATTAAATTTTCATAAGTTAAGGCTTTTAAGCTGTTACTCCAAAACTGGTGTACACATTGGTGAACAAATTATAATGACTCATTCGGATCAGATTTGTCTTTCATGTTTGTATGTTTGTATCGTTTTTGTTTACTATAGATATTGTGGGCGAATAAAAAAAAACTGGATATCTGAAGAGCGACATATATAGAATATTATAATATTTATTTGGTGAAGAATCATTACTTACAGCCATAAAGTCACACTCATCTTTGACTTTATTTCACGTTGGACACTAGTGTGGCGACTGATACGGTTGTCTTAGCAAATCCCGTCTTTTAATATTTTTACATTTATTGCAATAAAAAATATTTTTTTCGCCGGTAATTTTTTGATTGTATCATTAGATTTATAGATTCTTTAATTTCACAAATTATGATCATTCTTCAGATCAGTATTCGGATGATATTTATACATTGCATGCTGTCCTGGTAAACTTACGAGCAATATGACTGTATTGAACCCAGTCTAATTTGAATATGTCAGAATTACTACGTGAAATCCTCACTGGATTGAAATAGGAAAATATTTGCAAGTAGGATACATTTTTTTAATGAGATAGATTTGAATAAATATAACAGAGTCTGACTTGAAATAAGAAAACAATATGATCTCACTAGGGATAAGTTTGTTTGATATCAGATAAATAGTACCACACTGGGATAGAGTCTGATATAAAAGACCATTATTACCACATTGGTAACCATTCAGGTTTAAAGTAAGGCCAGTAATTTACAAGATGGTATATTCGATCACTGTGGTACCAGTTATAATACACAGTTGTTCCATTGGCGTACCACGACGCCCACCAACCGAAGGTTCCTATTGACATTATCATATGATCACATGACGCCAGTATAGCGAAATCTACAGACGCAGACGGATGTCCGGAATACACCACATCCGGTCCCTTAACGTTAGCTTTGCTCCACTCCATATCATCACTGCACAGAATAAAAATAATATCTTTGTATTGTTCTCTGAAGAACTCCATTGCTTTATTATAGTATGAAGAATTTGCAAGATATATAGCGTTTCTTGGGTTTTTCGCAAAATAACCCCGACGCACGTGAATACCTACACGGACAACGGAAGAGTCTTGGCGGTCTTCCGGTATTATCTTCGTTAGATGCTCTTTGGCTGCTCTTGTGACGTTCTGATGGAAAACAAAATGGTCTTTCAGTTCACTCTCAACGTTTTCGAAGTATTTCCATGATTGATAATACCCGTTGAGCATGATGTTTGTCTGTGGTAGATTCTCTGTTGATTTGTCGTAAGAAGCTTTCCCAACGGTAAAGGATTTAAACTTCCCGAACTGTTTCATGTCGTCTTCCTGTCTCATTTTCACTCTAAACGTTTTATGAATTAACCACCAGCGTCTACACATCGGCTCCATATTGTTCCGCCTAGCAATCCCCAACATTGACGCATAATTGAACATATAATTGCCAAGCCTTCTCTTGTCATCAATGTTGGTACTAATAATCGGTTTTCGTCTTTTGTCCTTAGAATAAATTTTCACTGGGATACTTACAGTATTGGAAATCGGTATTTGTTGTTTTACGTTCAATTCATTTTCATCTGTTATTTCTTTCGTACTGGAAATCGCTTTTTGTCGAATTGATTTATCACCATATTGGTAATGAGTAAAAATTTGATTAATAGGATTTTCCTTCCCACGCATGCTCTGCCACTTTTGTATCTTCAACAAGATCATATGACTGACAACTAACAAGGTCGCTATGATCAAACAGTTTCTCATACTCTTCACACATTGTCGGACCATGATCGTCGGAGTCACTCTACTCAGTTGAAAATGTGTCAGGTGTATTTCTGAAATATTAATTATGTCAGAGTAATTGCTACTATAAAATATTCACAATCATACTCAAAAGCTGGCACACCAGACCGAGGAAGTCAGTCCTAAAGGTGTGAATTATTGTTGACTTTTTTTCATTAGGGGGTATAAAGTATATGCAGAGGTGACTGATACTTATTTTCGTCCGGCTATGTCTTTTAATAATAATAATGAAAACAACAATAATAATAATAACATGTAAAATTGAATGTTTTTATTATTTTCACATTTGTCACTTTTGTCACGTTGTTCTTATCCTATTGCAGAATGGATATTTCTTTCAACCTATTAACAAACGAGGGTTAAAATATCCCTGTATGTGTTTAAAAATCGAAATAAAATATTCACCTATTTTGAAAACCAGGGTCACGGGCAAACTGATTAAGAAATGATTTTCTTAAATCTGCGTCAGATTTCGGAGCAGGAATAAACTTAAGTTTTATCATAAAAAAACAGTTAGATTGCACTGGGGAGGGGGTTCTACTATTTCAATGTTAAGAGCACTTTATTGTTTTCACCAAATATTTGGACAATTTCGAAAACAGGTGATCATGACCGGAAATCTATGATTATTGTAAATCAATAACTGTTGATAGACTGCAGATTCCTAACATTTCTCAAAGAAGTTGTTAACATGAATTACACGAAGGTGTATGAACATTTATGAACTTGACCTTCAAATTCAAATCTTCTGAAATCTATGAATATTGTGAAACATAACTGATAAAATATTGCAGGTTTTTCCCATAAGATTAAACAAAGGTTTTTGGAAAAGTTTGAAAACTGGTGACCTTGAATTTGAACTTCAATATAATATCTTCGGAAAGCTAGGATTATTAGGACCTCCTTAATCTGTCAAGTAATGCTTGTTTTTTCTCCCTCAAATTTGATGCACCAATATTTTCAACCCAATTTTTTTAGAGGAGGTCCAAAACTTGTGACCATGACGTGTGATGAAAATTAACGTCATCACCCCATGGTCGATATGACCAGCTTATTTACATCTTACTATGAATTATAGTACTTATTTAAAATTATATGTTAACAGAATTCTACATATTAATGCAATTCTAAACAATATTTATCAATAGTTATGAAGACTGAAAGTGATCTTAGAATAGTTATAAACCAAAACCCGTTATTATATAATATGATAATGTACAGTAAAGGCAAAATAGTCCCGTAAATGCAGATGCAACAAGACATTTATTACATACTATCAGTTTTTCATAGCATCCTTTGAATCATAATAATCTAAATATGCTCTACAAGTATATTATCATTTAAATAAATATTTATATTATAATACAATTTCAAGAAATTTGCAAATAACCCACCCTCTTTGCTCCAAGACACCACCAGTACTGGACACGTTTATTCACTCTATAGGCTCCCGGCTTTTCTACTAAATCACCTTTGCAGTATGGGGTGACAGAGTAACAGAGTGACATATCCACCACTTTTCATATTTTAGTGCAGTATCAAAGAATTATGTGTATATTATTTGCTTTATTGATATGATATCGGTACAAGTACATGACTTAAAGATTTGGCGAGATGAGGGCATTGCGTGACGTACCTTAGTATACCCACCCCACCTGTCACTGTGATTGCCGTTTAATACATATACATATGATAACATATATGTAATAAAACATATGATTAACAGGTAACACGCAGCAAACTACCATATTTCACATACCCTACTTTTCGTGTATATTAAGCCCCCGCGTTTCTCAGGCCTTTATCCGACAGATGAATGAGGGTTTTGAACGGAAGTTGTATGTTCTCACACATAAATTAACTTTTGTATCTATCTGTCTGTCTAACTTTTGTATCTATCTGTCTGTCTCCTTGTTTGTCTACCTCTCTCAAACTGTCTATCTGTCTGACTCCTTGCCTGTCTACCTCACTCAAACTGTCTATCTGTCTGTCTCCTTGTCTGTCTACCTTTCTCAAACTATCCATCTGTCTGTCCGACTGGCTGTCTACCTCTCTATAACTGTCCATCTTTCTGTCCGACTGGTTACCTCTGTCTAACTGTCCATCTGTCTGTCTGACTGGGTACCTCTCTCAAACTGTCCGTTTGTCTTTCGGACTGGCTACCTCTCTCAAACTGTCCATCTCTGTGTCAGACTGACTGTCAGCCATTTTCACACGGTCCATCTGTGTCTGTCGGAAAGGCTTTCAGCAAATTTAAACTGTCCATCTCTCTTATGGACTGGCTGTCAGCCAATTTCACACTATCAATCTGCCTGTCAGACTGGCTGTCAGTCAATTTCACACTATCCATCATCCTGTCGGACTGGCTGTCAGCCAATTGAACCTCTCCATCTCTCTTTTGGACTGGCTGTCAGCTAATATCAAACTGTCCATCTGTCTGTGGTACTGGCTGTCAGCCTCTGTCAAACTGTGCATCTGTCTGTGGGACTGGCTGCCAGCCAATCTAAAACGTGTTCATCTGTCGGTCGGACTGACTGTCAGCCAATACCAATACCAATGGTCGTCACTTGCTCGTGTTTGTTAATCTCTGCCAGCACATGGATGGCTCCAGGGCAGGGGCTGATTTAGATTTGGGCATAGGGAGACTTTTTTTCATAAATAAAAGAGTCATGCTTAGAAAGCTCCTATGTTAACAAACAGGTTAGTCTATTTAAAAGACGTCAATTTTTCTTTATCTACATTTCGACTTAAGACTAACACGGCTATACCATTATATATATATATATATATATATATATATATATATATATATATATATATATACCATACAGAACTGTCGAAAACAAGTGTGTTCAAGTTGTAAACCTTATGCATAAGAACACCTTTGAATAGTCCAGCTCTTTAAAACCCATTAGTTCTTAATATATACAAACATATATATCTATATATATACATATTTACATATATATATATAAACATGTATATATATATATATATATATATATATATATATATATATATATGCCAGTTTAACGGTATATTTCTCTGTTGGACTGTCTGGCAGCCAATCTCAAACTGACCATCTGTCTGTCGGACTGGCTGTCAGCTTATTTCAAACTGTCCATCTGTTTATTATACCCGCTGTCAGTCAATATCAAACTGTCCGTCTGCCTGTGGGATTGGCTGTCAGTAAATCTCAAACTGGCCATCTGTCTGTCGGACAGGCTGTCAGCTTATTTCAAACTGTCCATCTGTTTATTAGACCCGCTGTCAGTCAATATCAAACTGTCCGTCTGTCTGTGGGATTGGCTGTCAGTAAATCTCAAACTGTCCATCTGTCTGCCGGACTGGCTGCCAGCCAATCTTAAACTGTCCATCTCTCTGTCGGACTGACTGTCAGCCAATACCTCCGTTTGTATAGTCGTCACTTGTCCATGTTTATTCTTCTCTCTGCCAGTCACATGGATGGCTCCAGGGCAGGGGCTGATTTAGATTGGGAACAGGGGGACTTTTTTCTAAATAAAATCTGCATGATAATATACATGTAATACAGAACCGCAGCTCCTCATGTTGCATCTCGCACCGTTTTACCTGTTGCAAGCAAGGGTTATGTTAACGGCTACTAGCCCTCCCGGCCCACGTGTTTACCTGTGCCAGAGTATTCAGCCCCCGCCACCCTTTCTAAGATGCTGTATCCGCCCATACAGGGGCGATGATGATGCATCCTTCGCAACGTTCCAATAGTTAGAAAAGAAAACAGTAAAAAGAAGAAAGTCAAAATTAGAAAACGATTTATAGACCTATGTATACATTAAGTGTAATACATGAAAAATCAGGAATAAACCACTTGCACAAATCCATTTCTATTTGTCAATATCATTAGATGTATTGACATATTTAGACACATTAGACACATTATAATATTAGTCGTGTCGGTAAGTTAGATGCTGATTAGGAGCTGATAAACTGTTCAACATTATGCTTGAGAAGCTTGGATATATTAATATATATATATATATATATATATATATATATATACACCTTATAGATAGACTAACTTATATATTAAAGGGGCCTAATCACCTATAAAGCATGGTGAATTAACACGAAAAATAGCCGAATTCCTTTAAAATAAATCTGTACCTGCCAAAATATTGCCTTTAAACCGTCTGCTTACTCCTGTACAAGAGTGTTGAAAACAGTAAACCGGGCACGTTCGCAGGTGTCAACATAAACACAGTGCGTGAGGCCGTGTGCTGCGCGGAGCCACAACACCTGCAAATCAGGTGATGGTCGAGATGCCTTGACTGACTTTGCTAAAAAAGTGTAACACATATTCCCGCTGGACAAAACACCACGTGTTGCTACTCTTAATCGGACCTCCGGTCACGGGAACTTGTTATGGCAAACAGACTGTGTTTACCAACACGTAGGGCTATTATAAGGTGTAAAACAGTCGTATGCGAGGAAATGTGCCCTAGTGCTCATATGGTTTTGCTAGGAAACTTTTGTATAAAGCAAGACTGAACTGATAGTATGAAAGAGTAGGAAAAATTTTGCTCCTGATTATGTCTCTTTAACAATGGAGCTTTCGAAGCGCATAGGCTGACGCAGAAGGCGTCACTCTTTCTCTTAAATTTCATTTCGACTACAGACTAACGCGGTTTTACCATTATATTATATATATATATATATATATATATATATATATATACTAGCAACAGTACTGTCGAACACAAGTGTGTTCAAGTCCTAAACTGTATGTAATAGAACTTTTATTTGTTGAGCTATGTAAAACCCATGAATATGTAATATATATACATATATATATATATACAATATATATATATATATATATATATATATATATCAGAAAATTATTTTTTGTTATTAACATGCTACCCATAGATTATTTATGTACCATCCCTCGTCGTTCCAGTCATCCTGTCAGTTTCGTGCATAATATGAATCATTTGTAATCAATAGTAAAATTGGTAGAGAAGGGTATGCAGCTGCGCCGGGCGTGGCCGAGCGCATCGTGTGTTGAAGTGATAAATGTGCACTGTAGCGTGATGAGAGAATTCCGTTATTCAGCTTTCACTACGGGGCGGCTTCAGTTTTTTGTTATGTAAGTCAATAACTCATTCACGCATAATATGTGACAAGGCAAGGATTCAGTCGAGAGGGTGAGAATCAATCATGTATCCTGAACTGTACCGGACAAGAATATCCACAACAAACCTAAACACGGCCCTACTCATCTGTTCATAGTGATAACCGACACCTGTCCCAGCCACTGTTCAGGCTGGCCGGTAACAAATCATGTTATGTGCATAGGAGATTTTATAAGTAACAATAAATGTGGAGTATGGACGGTTTACAGACCCCAAGACACTCCCTGAAGCAAAAGTGACGCAGATCGTCATGCTTCAATGGAGCAACTAAGTTTTACTGAGAATATATGTTACGAGATAAATTTATAATTAGCCATTTCGTGCACGTGATGACGCAATATCCAGGCATTTTGCGTTATGACTGAAATCTATTGATCACTATTACATAATCTGGTGATCATTATTACACTATTTGCCTGATGTGTTTTAGGCAAATATTGTAATATAGCTTGCCAAAAATTGCATGTGCTCTATTTTGCAAAAGAATCAGCTTAATCTATTTATGATTGGCTTTTGATGAAAACTCATAATTAGGCATTAGTTTGAGAAAACATGTTTGACCGGCCGAATTTATGTGACTTTAGATGAACAACCTAGAGTAAGACTCTTATTTTTACCATGCTTCATGACCCACATACTAGTAACATGGTTCAATGTGTCAATTTTTCCGTTATGCAAATGCGCAAATCCATTTTCTTTTAAGGGTATGGGCTTTTAAGTTTGAATACATTAATAATTGTCACAAAAACAAATATTAAAGTAAACTGGTATAAATTAAATTGTGGTGCCGTATAGACATTTGGAAACGGTTAATGCGTGATTAAAAGGTATCTTTTTTTATTATAATCAATCTTATTAGGTTGACATTCAAAATTAAATTGTTGATTGGTCCCTACTGGGGGATGTGTGCTGTCAATTTGTATACTCGTAAGAATTTCATGTTTCCATCAAAAAGTGGGCAGAAGCGCGAACAAGACGCGAGGGAAAGTTAGAGGTCCGCTAATCGAATTACGGAGATCACGTGGAGTCCTGTTGGGAGAGTCCTACGTTACTTTATTTAAAACACTTAATGGCCTTAACTCTATATTTTCTTCAAAGTTGGACAAGAACAAGATAGGGATAATTATTAAACCTGTAGATGCCGAAATTATAATTGCGCAGTCCGCCAAACCCAAATGATAGACACTGGTGCCAGGAGGATGAATATAGGAAATTTGAATGGGTCACTACCAGTTCTCAGTTATGGACAAGAAGAAATTCGGATGGTAACAGATAATACATGATCAATATTCTGTACACTGAAGACGCATGTTTAATTACAACCAGAACTAAGGTCTGTTTAAATTTTCTCCTTTTATCATACATCTGTGATCTTCCTTTAGATTTCTAAAATTATAGACTACAGATGGATCTTTTTCCAAACATTTTCCTCCAGTGATGTGTTATTTCTATTAAATGACAGCTGTGGTCAAGTAATGGCAGCCATTCTAACAAGAAAATTAATAAAACACAGATGCATATGTTTAGTCTGGTACCTAACTCTGATTTCAAAAACGTTCACAGGACATGGTACCATTTGTGAAGATAATAGATCATTTCAATACTAGCCTTGCTATATTTACAGATTGTTTTCAGCAGATGTTGATCGAAACCTATTTTGAGACAATTGCTGCTGCTGCTGCCCTATATAGAAAAACTCCTCATGGCAAATACTTAAACATGTATCGAAACTACACACAGATCGGCCCCGTGACCAGATATCATCATGTACTCTAAATAAATATTGTGATTTTCACTACCATTATATATCTTTGGTCTACGTTTTATTCAATTCTCATGTAACTACATTATAATACATCACATTATATATACATGATAACGGTCGAGGTGGTGTTTACGCATGCGCTATGAGCTGATTGAATGAGAACTTATAATCATAAATCCCAAAGAGGTATGCAAGAAATATGAAATGCAGATAGCAATGTCTGCTATAATAGTTCACTTTGGTTGACCTCATCTTAATAAATATCATTGGGACACGTGGTCCTGACATTTTACTTTGGAAGCAGAATACTGGGTCATCCATTGCTGTTGATTCCACTTACCGTGACGTGTTGGCAGAAAGGTTTGTATTTGATACACATACATGTAAGTGATATAGAAGGTTTAGCCTGTTCCCAATATTGGCACCATTGAGTAGACGATAGTCTATTCCACCAATTTGCGCCCGTGTTTTTTTTTTTACGATTTTAAAATAAGCCATTTAACATTAAAAATTACCTATCAGTGAATAAAACGCATATTTAAAAAATTTCTGTTAAATATAAAATCGTCACAAAACCATTCAAATAATTTTGTGTAAACATAAATGCTTGTGAAATATATTTATTCCATAACAATATATTGACAGAAGGGACGAGACGGAGGCCAACCCGGGGCACATGTTGATTGGATGCTTGAAACCATATAAAATATTTCATATTAATATTTTAATGATCATTGTACGGGCCAAATGAACTGCAAGAACTGCTTGTCGGTCGAGGGTCATCCGATATTGTAATGCCCAAACACCGAAAGGAATATCACCGTTAAATGTAATTTGTACATTTAGCGTTATAAGAAAAGGGTTAACAAAATATCCTTTTTTATAAATGCATCTCAGTAGATGTTAGTGTTGGTCGCTACCTACAGCTGACGCTGCATGGCCATGTTATATTCGGAATGTTCTTATAGACATGGGGTATTTCTCCATTTGTTCATCATTTTTTATCATTTCAGATGCAACTGAGGTCATGTGGACGAAATATTTCTTCAGACTAACTGGTGTCGCCGTTGCAGTTATAATAGTATATTGACAATTTTACACTAAGTACAGTGAAACTTGATATAAAAGACCGCCTTTCTGACTTGCCAAAAGTGGTCTTATTCATATGTGAACTTATAAGACAGGTCATTTATAACCAATGTGTGTGCTTTCGGTTCACCAGAGGGTGGTCCTAATAGACAGGTGGTCTTATTGTATCCGCCATATGAGCATTTTGCGGATACTATGTTTTCAGCTACCATAACTGCCACTGCATAGGTTTCCGGAACACCTCCTCTCGATTGAATTTTATGAAACTTGGAATCCTGATCGGGTCACATTTGAACTGCTGCGCCCTCATTTTGGGTTGACCTCTCAATTCTCCTCTCTGCACAGCGTCCATCTGTGCGTATGTTTTCACACATAAACTCACATATATTGGGACCCGTGAAACTTCTCTGGCTGAATTTTGCATGAGTGTAGCTCTTGGGTAGGTCTATATCACACACAAAGCTGATGGCGCCACCTACAACCATTTTGCACCACGTCCATCTGTTCGTCTGCCTTGTGTTAAAATCACTCATATCTCGGCAGTGGTTGATTAATCAATCATGTTTGTTCACTTGGGGTAGATTTCTCATTTATATGACAGGTGGCGCCACATACAAATTAACGTTTACGCTGCAGACATCCATGCTTATATCTCAGTACTGGTTTAATGTATCGGCCTGAAATTTTGCATGTTTATATATCTTACATAGCTCTTTATCATACCTATTTTTGCATAGCGTCCATCTGTGTGTCTGCCTTGGATACAATTACTCATATCTCTTTAGTTGTCTAACTTTTCCCTTGAAATTATGCAGGTTTATACATTTTTACAGGTTTTATTGTGCGCTGTTGACATTCTGTTTCCTGTTAGGCTCAAGCCCTGGACGTCAATTGCTATGGCGTGTAGTGTAATTCGTACTGGGTGAACCCTGGCGTGTAAAGACACAGCGCTCGTGCTTATTTCAAATGTTCTGGGCTGTTCACGCTCTATGAGCGCGTGTCTTGTATTTTTCTTTTGGCGCGTCTGAATTATGTACTGTTGTGTTCTTTGGATTGTTTGTGAAATAGAAGTTTCTAGGCTTTGGGATGAGAAGATATAAATTAGGGGCTGCGTTTAGAGCCCGGGCAGGAGAGAGAGAAAAAAATTCCAGCGCACACGGAGGAGCGTGAGTCAGCTTGTGTACCTTTCCGATAATTGCAGCATTTAAAGATATTCTTCGAACTTTGTAACAGATTTTATTAGTTCTTCAGTTTGCCTTTGGGACTATTACCAGAATTTCACCTTTGGGTTACAACAGATTGATTTCGGGATTGAAATTGGACTATTATTCTCTGAGAAGATTTACGCTTACTGTTCATCTGAATTGTATGTTTTAAAGGACTTATTGAGCGGTCACAGTGGTGGTATCCGGAAAAGCCTAGGATCCGAACACTCTGGTACTGTACACTTTATTTATTATATTGTGTAATTGTATTGATTTACTGTTATACTGTTGTTATACTGTGTAATTGTTTTGATTTAGTGTATTGTAATGTTAGGGTTGTTTTAAGAGTAAATTATAATTATTTGTTAACAAAAATCCACGGACTTCTTCAGTCATTCCGCCTAGACACTTCATGCTGCCTAGTGTTACAGAATCTGATTTTTATTTATCCCCGTAACAAAATTTATGCTCGACACGACTACGTGATCTGTTGTTTTTAGGTTCCTTAACAACATTTCGAAATGGTTTCTCATTTTTAAGACAGGACGCGCCGCCTAAATTCACATTTACGCTGCAGACATACATGTCAAAATCTCAGGACTGGTTTGACTTATTGGCCTGAAAATTTGCATGTGTATAGACCCTACATACCTCTTTATCATATAGAGAACTCCTGGCGATACCTGCAACTACTTTTGTATTGTGTACATCTGTTCGTCGGTCTAGCGTTAAAATCACTAATATCTCAGCAGTGGTTTGACTGATCCGCCTGGTATTTAGAAAAAGTATACATGTTGGATAGTTCTTTTGCTAAGTTTGTAGGTGGTGCCACTTATAATCGTTTTCGTGGCAGACTTGGTAATTTCTCAGGACTGGTTTGACATAGTGACCTGAAATTTTGCATGACTATAAATCTTATATAGCTCTACAGCTTAAATAAATTTGCCCCCCCCCCCCCCACCATTTTTGCGTGGTGTCCATCTGTTCATCTGCCTAGGGTATAAATCACCCATACCTCAGCAATGGTTAGACTTATCCCCCTGATATTGTGCATGTGTAAACATTGAGATAGCTTCCTTGTTCAACTGACAGATGGCACCACCTACAAACATGTTTACGTTGCAGACATCCATTCTAATATGCAACACATCTCACTCTATTTCCCCTTATCAATCAATCCATGCCTCATTTCAACCGTACCAATCTGATTTAGGCGGATACTCGTAGTCGCTTGTTGACTTACCGTATTTTAGTTTGAGAGGTGGTCTTTCAGACAGGTTCCACTGTATTATAAACATAAAAAAAACAAAATGTGAATTGTGAAAGGCAAAACAATATACGCGACGTTAGTGCTACAAAAATTACATAGGTGCTCTTGTGTACCGCTATGTCTGCTTTTAAAAAGGGTTCATGATGAGCTTTATTTCGAGTTTTACACCCGCCAAAAGAGGCATAACACCGACACTATTTACATTTTCACTGCACATTATTTGTAAGAAGATTATATAAGGCAATGATCTGGGAAATAAAGAATGATAAAGAAAAATTCTTTATGTTGTGTAGGGATCTGCTTGGATGACGCTTTATTCTCAACATGTGGACATTTCCCGTCCAATGACAATCTACAAGGTCAGTGCATTCAGACCTGCAACGGACCACTTTCTGAAAGGAAACTTATGCTCCGGGAACTTTTTGTTAACAGACCTCTTTAGGAAATATATAACTAATCCAAAGGATAAATTTGCTGCCATATGGGTAAATGGAAACGGGCCACTACCAGAACGTTTAGCAGAATTAAACACGGTATTGGAAAACGTTCGTGAAATATGTCTGGAGCGTGCTTCTCAATGTGAATGGGAGGCACCGGGTAAATTAGATTTGGTTTTAGATGGAAGAAATTTGAGCTACTTACGGGAAGTTTCAGGAACTGGTCACGTGCTACAAGTCATGCTCTCATGGATACGTCACAGTGACGATAGGAACACCATGAATGGAGGGCCAAATATGCTAATAAAACAGTATTATCAATGGGTTGGATCATATACTCTTTGCAGCTTGATCAAAAGCGGTCTTACACGCCTGCGGTACCATGTTGTTTTCAATAATGTTTGTGAAACGGATAACAGCTTCTCTCAGAAACCAAGACCTCTCTCAATCGTATACTGGAACGCACAACCAGCTTCACGTAAACATAAGTCGTTAGCTTTCATTTATCCATCGTATTTTTACACTGATCCGCCGCCACACGTGACTTTTATAATGGTCGCCTTTAATGCCATGTTTACACAATTTGGAGACATGTACACAAAACACATCAAGATGGTATCATATGGTTGTACGAATAATATTGTTCGGAATTTACCAAAAAACATAACAAATGTAGTTCTTTACGATGAAGTTTTCTCCATTAGTCAGAAATGGGGAAATGCATTTTATCACAAGAACATCGAAGACTTTCCACGGTTAGCCCCATTTTTACCTTTTCTTCTCCTGCATAAAAACATTAAGGTGCATATTTTTGAACTCGGAGAATATACGGAAAGGGCGTTAAACCTTCTAGGCATTTCAAGCGACAGACTGGTTCATGGCGACGTTAGGGCGAAAGTAGCATACATGCCTGAGTGCACATATTGTGGTTTCGCTCACCCTGCAAACAGTCAACTTCTGTCGAAAATTTACCGAGACATTATCCGTGAAGGCTCCAAAAAGCTACTCCGTGACACCGTGGTATTAATACGTAGGTCTGGACGAAGAAAATTTGTTCAGCATGACGAGATCAAGAAGAGGGTACAGAAAATATCTAAAGAGCATGGATTGATCTTTAAGGAATTTATAGATAACCCAGTACCTACTCTTGAAGAAACAATGCAGATTTTTAACCGCGCTGTCATGGTAGTTGGTCCCCATGGTGGTGGATTTTCTAATATAATTTTTAGTGAGCCCGGCACATATATAATTGAAACTCTCTGTAACCGCCCGCATGTTCAGATGTGTTATACAAGATTGGCACATATTCTTGGTCACCGTTGGCATGGTGTGGTGTCTGGTAATGGATGTCCAGATGTCGTTGATGTAAAAGCCACAGAAGTGGAAACAATCGTTCGGGCATACATAAAAGAAGCCACGAAACTTGCTGTGAAATGAAGTGGTTTTTTAGTAGAAGCTCATTTTAAGTAGAAATGACTTTTGTATCAGTGCAGAAAACACAAGTTACATAGTTGAACAACAAGGCTGGTTTCATTTTATTTACGTTAAAGTTTTATTACACTGAAGTCGTAGTGACTTGATCTCATTATGTAGACCAGGCCATATCGGCCTTGTAAACATTTCATCTTGTGAGGTTTACGAAATCGATATATTCCCTCTTGTTCTAGTTATGTGATTAATAGCGTTCGCGCAAGTAATAGATATTATAAACAAACATCTGTAGGCCATTAGATTTATAATGTAATATTATAATTCTTGCCTTTGTTACCAGTCTCCTACTGTAGTGCTATGTAGGGATCACTTTCATTTATACGATATGTTGAAGAAAAACCAAGAAATAAGCAACCTACAATATTCGTATCACCTTGGTCGGGATCACCGATCAGGACACTGATAATGTTATTCTGTAATCAACCAGTATGACGAGTTATTTGATTATTTCTGAGCCAGGCCTTTTGCTTCGCTCATTTCGCCTCTTACAGTTATAAAATTATCTTTATTAACAAAACGTTAAATTATAAGGAGACCCGGAACTAATAGCAATACTGAGCTTGCATTCATCAGCCTATGCAGCGCATAACATATGAAAAATGCTTAAATACAGGACATCCACAATGTCTTTATTAGAAATAATATTGGTCTAACCTGGATCCTAATGCTGATGAAATCTCTCGACACTGAGCCTTAGGTCCCTGACCTATCTACAATCGTCTACGACAACAATAACCACCCTGGACTAAAAAAAATAATAATAGATATGTGGCTCTGGGTAAAAGTTTTATCGTCGAGTATGAGCGCGCTTGGCAGCAAGCAGCCTCGTTTCCCACTAGGAAATTTTACCAGCGTTTTGAGATTCTTTCAGTTTTGCGATAAGACCTCGGATGTGAGTGATGGTCACTCGATCACCATCCCGCCGTTCTAGAAAAGACATTTCTTCTCACTGCATGTTAATCATCTCGGTCAAGTTTTCATTCCGTGCGTATGCCAGAGTAATCTTAAACTGTAAATCTTGTTTTTCGTTATGGCATCGGGGAACATCTTCTTCCCTCAGGAACGATGCGTCAATAAACAACATTACACCCATCATAGTCTACACGCGGCGTAAATCGTCCGGGAAGGGTTCACTTAGGGGTCATGTTGCCCCGGATCCCAAAACACTCAAAGCTCGCATAATTAATATGATGAACCACGGTTAGTAGTCTTCTTGAGACAAACATCAATCCTGGTGGCCCTGCATCATGTGCCCGTAAACACCAATGTGCCGTGTCGCCAGAAATCCACTTTCAGCAAAGGGACAGGTCAATGTAAGTTATCCTTGTCTTGACAACCCCTTTGATAAGAATAGGCTCTGATGGGTCGACTGATATGGTAAAAATTATAAATTATCATTTGAAATTCTTAGCAATGTCAGACTCTCTACAGGAAGTTTCAATGTTAGACACATATCTTAAATGTCAACATAGTACTTTCCAAAATCCGGAGTAGGATACTTCCTGAACGTAACATTCACATTTAGAACGGTATCAAGTAGTTGATTGTTGTCGGTGGTTGGAAAGTTTACCAAATTTTTTATTTGAGATGTGCACTATATATAATTATATGTATTTTGCTGTTATAATATTGTATAATATTATACAAGACAATCATATAAAATGAAAGGTGAACCAGATTAGCAGAATGATTTGACATATTTAGCAACAAGACAGCTTATCTGTCTCCTTTGTGGGAAAAAAATCAGAAGATATATGGCTTAGTAACCGGCATCTGGAAATATAGAATACGTTATCTGCGGAACTTGTCGCATCAATATATATGTGTGTGTGTGTGTGTGTGAACTGACTTTTCTCTGTATTCATGTTCAATGGCTATAACATAGAACGACCATAGCTTTCTAAACATTTCTCTCTCTCCCACTCTCTCTCTCTCTCTCTATATATATATATACATATATATATATATATATATAATTATATATATATATTTATTTATATCATATATCACAACATGAACTGGAATGTGCCCCACATTGGGCATACTAGAGATATATGCTGTTGAAGGTGCCTGCTAGATTAATTCAACTGGATTTCTAGCAAATATATATAGAAGGGTTTGTAAATAAATAAAAAATTGCTTACAAGGACGATAGTCCGATAGCTGTTTCTAACGTTCGCGTGCGGTAGTTGAGAAGGATTGAGAAAACTGCAGAATTCTGATAAAACTGTAAACATCGCATTCATACTATCGGATAACATCTCTAACTCACAGTTAACATGGCTGAGAAATGAAACTCATATAAAAGAAAGCTTAATTAAATTCATACGATCATATAATATCACTCGATCACAAAGAGGATTAAAATCTACTATAATAACTTATAGGTACAGGCGCTGAACTTGATAACTTACATGACCGTGTTTCATAATTACGAAATAGAACTCATAAACAAACATACAGCATTTAAATCTATGTTTAACATTTACGTAACGCAAGAATTTAACAATGGGTTTTTCGAAAAATATGCATGTGAATCTGGGAACGTTGGCACCAGTGGATAACTCCATCGGTTTTAATAAACATGACACCTATGTCATTTAGGCTTATTTTATTATCAAAAGGAACGTAAATAAAATCCTTTATCCATCTTACCAATTGTTTGGTAATGCCTAAGCCTTATCATGCAGTCCACGAGAACATCAAGATTAGTGAACAGGAAAGGATTTCATACTCGCTTAAGGAATCCCAGTTCAGTGTTTACAAGCATAGTGTGTCAATGATCTTCGTATAATATAAGCTACATACATCTCCAATATTACCTGAATGTACTATCCAAACCGATTTAGAGATCAGAATGTACCAGCTGAATGAGGATAATGCGAGGCCACTAGAGTGATCCTGTGGCGTAAGTTGCAATAAAAGTAGTAAAGTGGTCCAATGTCATAGTGTCTTTTTACCTTTTCAAAATCTCCTTAGTAATTGATACACCTGCTTAAAGTGAAACTACATGTTTCAACGTGACCTGGTGAACTGAATCTGATGGTTTCAGAGTTAGCCTTTATTCCACGAATTCGCACTGGGATTGGGTAAACGCTAAAAATTCCAGATAATAATAAATGTTACACGGCTCATCTGTCAGTTTCCATTACAGTTCCTCATTCATTTTTGTCCAATTACAAAACATATAAAAATAAACCTTACGCTAAATCACAGAGAACTAAGCATGCAAAGGGATTGAAAATAGATCTAATCGATGGATAATGCGAATTATTTTCCAAATTTTGCGCGTTATTTGCCTTTGAGATGATATTCTTGCTATATGTCAACGGCTAAATGACTGAACGATTGTGTATATGTATGAAGTAAATATTTTTACTGAGTTGTCCTTTAATACTTTGAATTGTATTTATTATGGGTAGTTGGGAGATTCATATTTCATGTCAAATGTGTTAACTTCCATGTGGAAAAAATGAGGATGGAAACCGGAAAATCTTGATAAAACATGGGCGTTCTCCTTTTCCTTATTCTTGTTTCAAAGGTTTTTTCCCGCACGACTTTCAGTACACATATTCTTGGGTTTCGTGGGTCGAAGAATTCATAGTTCATAATCTGCTCTGGTTTAAGTTCTGATTATGAGTATAATAATATGCAGCAGAACTGTGTTTGTCATAGAGATAGTGACATATATTCTGTGTAACAGGAGTGTCTGCTCATGTACAGAGGACATAGTCATTGTCAAAATATTACACTCTATTTATATGGTTGAGCTCCAGCTACAAATCATTCGACTACCTGTCGAAGTCTTTTGAGTTCCAATCTGATCCTTTAAAGATATATCTATTAAATAATATGATAAACTTATATAACAATGTGTACTTCTACGTTTTAGCATGCATTTTCTTTAAACTTAATTTTTTTTATTTATGCATATTCCTCCATACATGAATATAAAGCTGGAAATAGTATACTTCAATTTTCCATGGGTTCACCTACATATATTAGAAAAGCCATTTCATATTCATATTACAAGAATAGAGAAAAGTATTTATTCACCGTCAATAAAGAAAAATCAATGTCATTATTCTAACCAAATGAAATACAATGAAAATGTGTTCGATAGAGAGTTACGGTGTTGTAATGATTCCATCTGAATTCTGTTTTTAAAAATGTTTATGAATAAATAAAATTCGTTTATATTCAAACTTGTACAAAGAAACAAGATAAAAGAAATCCACTTCTCAGTTGCAAAATACGTCGACATCCGGAAGTGTTCGGTCATTACAGTAAGATATAAAAAAGAAATATACTTTTTTTCAGCAAAGAAGAAATATTATCTATTATGAAATAATGGATGGATAAAATAGTTTGTAAGGCCCCAGATATTAACTATCCCACTAAAATTCTACTTAAATTGCCTCTGTTTTCCACTCTTATTGGCTTTAACGCAAAGTAAACTGTGACATGATCAATCAAATGTTATTTTTATTTTATTCTGATTCTTACATGACCTTCCCTTATTAATGTCACGATGTGATAGAAGATCGATCTAAACTAGATGCATGGGTTCTTTACATTACAATCATGTTTGAATGGGTAAAACTCTTTCATCTGCAGTGTATTATTTAGCCCTCTTTATGACTGCGTAAGCTATAATTTCAACTTAGCTTATTTTTGTGCGCCTTCATTCATTATATAACTGAGTAGCAGATAACGTTCAAGAGGTATATTAAAGGCAACATTCTAAACACAGTTTAACTACATAGAATTAAAAAATACAATAAAAAGACTGTATCAGCAAACATAAAAATATTTGGTTATATCGAATTCCCATTACACTTTCTTAATTCCTTATATAAATATGTCCTTTATAAGAATCACACCAGGGTTGAAAGAGTCTGGGTCTAAGTAAATAAAAAAAAGACTCGAGTTCCAAGTACTGAGGCTTGGAATTACGCTGGATCGCCTTGGGCTGATATTGAACTTATGGACTAATGTATGGCTTTTACAGTTAATTGAATCTTTAATTTCAATTTACTAAAAATAATCCATTTAGCAACGCAAATTTTTAGTGTATTATGAAACCAGTCAGCAATAAAACCGTCAAATCGCAAATATGACACCAAAAAAGAATATCTCGAACCCCCCCCCCCAAAAAAAAAAAAAAAAAAAAAAAAAAAAAAAAAACTTAACCATTCTAAACAAATGATGTTTCACAATGCATGACAATGATCATATATTTAAGTTTGGAACATTAGGCTATCCACTCTCAATTCTCCATTTTAAATTTTTTTACATGAATTTTTCAAGAATTTTCGTATTAATCATTTATACATGCCATTTTCCATGGATAAGATGATGGTCCTTGTTGTTGGAGGAAACAGAAGGACATGGAGAAAATCGCAAACCTTGGTCAGGCCACCAAAACTTCAGCTCATGTAGCAGTCGAGCAGGGGTCGCCAGTGCAGCTTGTAACAGCTCAGTTGTGCGAGGGACATCCCCTATATATTTTTAATTAACATTGATAAAAAATCCACTTGGAATTTGACCAATTGAACATATTGTAACAATTTAAAACATAATCTTTCTGAGCTAAATATAACTGGCATTGTTTGTTTATCAGGTCAAAATAAGTCAGATAACAATGTTGACATCAAATTAGAATTCTACGAACCCAGAAGCGCAAGAATTATAAGTTAAGGTTTAATTTCTTTTGTAAAGTGGGTAATTATATTTAATACAGAAAAATAAAAGTGGGTGATTATATTTATATCAGAAAAATAAAATTAAAGCAGCACGTACTAAACTAAAGCATATCCTAAATAAAAAAATAACAATGACTGCTATGCATTTTATATTGGCATGGCCTTATCCTTGTACTATCACCAAGTTTATTTGGTATAGTCTGAGAATATGGTAAATGAAACCCAATGCTCGGCCTGAGTGGGTATGTTTGGAGAAATAAAAACACTTGGCTCTTGACACCCACTGTGTGCAGTTGGCTTGTTTTATCCGTATAAAGATTTTAACATCACAAATACCACCCAGCTGGATGCGGAACGGACAAAGGTTCGTTACATTGAAAAAACGGCCGTATATTATAATTATTATTCTATCACATCGGAATATTAGGTAATGTTACTTGGTGGTTAACAATAACATAATATAGTGCCTATTATTTGGGTACATAATAAATGACCCGTATCTAATACTGATATATGTGATTTATTGTGCTGATACCTGTTAGAAGCTCTGCACGGCACAGGGCCTAGACGTCACCAAACGTAACAACTAAAATATCTGATCTTTTGATTTTGAAACATTCAGTGATACCATCCATATATACCTGCTGAATGCGCCAGTATGCTTTGGTAGATTAAATCTTTGCATGTCGGGTACAGTCTAGAATTGGAATGATATGAAGTCACTCTTGTAAGAAGTAATTATATCTGAATATTACACCATTCGATTCAGAGTATGTGTTGGTTGTTCTTTGTTTTCAATCTCAAACTGCATATTGTTGCTTTGCATGTTAACATTTATTTTCTTGAAACAATGACATTGTGTTACAAAATGCTTATTTGATTAAAGGCTTCGTCTTTGAGCTTGAGATTTACACTGGTCTGAAACACCAAATCAAGCCGCCCATTTTTTCCTTGCCGTCTGCTCGTGATGTATTTGCGGTTGCCGAAAAGCTGGTAGGTATGCAAATACTTCACTAACTTTTGCAATCATTTGATTGTGTTTAACGAAATAATATATCTAATTAAGTAAAGAATTTACTTTCCTACACTGTTGCAATGGACTAAAAAACTAAACTAGAAAGTACAATACTTCATGAAAGATTTTCTATGTCTATGGTTGCGAGAGCTGTCTGTAAACAATAATGACGTGACAAAGACGCCAGAACAGTAGATCGAGCATGAAGTTGCATTTAAGCTGAAGTGGTTTGTTTATTTTATGGGTTAATTAGGGAAGAACATGTCATAAACATTGTTGACTGTTCTGCCATTCTTTTAATTATCTTTAGCAAATTGAGTGCAATTTAAAACAAGTTTACACTCAGAAATTGCTTTTGTAACTTTGGGTTAGGCATGTTTAAATTGTCCGACATGTTAATAACAAAATTCCCTGAAAATCATGCATATAAAGGCACTAAGACGGCCTATAGGTCACAGAAATATAGTGGAATAATAACCAAAAACGTATTATAATAAAGAAACGATAACAGGTGTGGGTAAATAAAGAGTAAGTAAAGAAAACAAACAAATAAAGTCACCTCACTCAAGAAAAGGTTTCCTTGAACAAGACACATATAATCCTCTGTATTATAATAACCCATGCTAACCATTTGTTTGTTTAATCCGTTGCTTCGAATTGTATCTATCCTATTTTATTTTTCTTACTTAATATCTATCTACTTTTTTACTTTATTTTATACATCCCCTCTCTTATTTGCACTTACTATACGATATTTCCGTTTATATATTATTATTTCTCCTTATTTTATATATTTCCATTGCTATTATTAAGATTTCTTTTCTTTCTGATCATTTACGTTATAATTTTATTATTTTGTCGTCTACTTTTTGTTTTACCTTTTAGTATTTTTTTTAATTTGTTATGTTTTATATCATGGCATTACTCGTTGCTTTTTTGATAAATATTGTTTTAAATTAAATCATTGTTTTAGTATATCTTTTCCATCGTCCAAGAGTATATCTTTCTTATAGATCGGTATATTGAACATCACAAATTCAATGCGCGATCTTCCATGCGGAATTAAAAAAGTAGCCGTGTAATCGATAATTTATATAATAAGGGTTTCATATTTCTGTTCTACCACAGCGAAGGCCTATTAACGGCACTTTCATTTACATAACGATATGTGCTACCATACGATAAGATAAATAAATATATACTTATATATATATATATATATATATATATATATATATATATACAATGTATTATTATGAAGCTATTTGGATGTCATGCACGGTACTGGAAACATTTCAGGATTTCCCTTTACATGGACTCGATTCAACAATAGCATGTTTATCATTACAGGTGATAATTGAGGTAATGAGGGCGATAGGCATGTTCCTGTTGTTGCTGCTATAATAGTAAATAAATCGTATATCAACATATTTTGTTAATGAAAAATTTATGTAAAGAAATAATGCATATTTATTGGATATAACGATAAGTAAACAATCATGTCCCTTCGTCGAATTTGAGGAAGGAGCTGTAGTTTCGTTGTTTAATCTATTTAAGTCATATAACAATGAGGGCAATATAGGTATTATATTTCTTACAGTTTATTAAGTCTTAATGATACTTATGAAGGTAATCGATCTAATAAAATCATTATTTTAGACAATTAGCTAGTTGACCAACACATTTACCTTTTACCTCCCGTCACGTCCAAGCAGAAGTCCTTTGAGACATGGGTGGACCTGGAACAAACCTCATGTTAAATGGAACTTTTGTTTTTGGAATATTTCATGATAAAGATGCTTTTAGGGGTCATATGACACATCCAAAGGATAATTATGCTGCGGTATGGATTCGTGGAAGTGGTGCTGTAAGGAAACATATTAAAGAACTTAACGATGTAGTGGGAAATGTTCGAAAAACATCCCTTGAATGAGTATCTCATTGTGAGTATGATGCAGCTGCAAACTTAAACACGGTTCTAGACGAAAGGGATCTGACATATTTAAAGGAAATTTCAGAGAATGGTCACGTCCTTCAAGTGATGTTGTCATGGACAGGGCATCAAGAATATAAAAAACGAGGGCTAAAGCTGGGCCTAATTTGCTTATTAAAATTATTAGTTCCTAAGTTCGAAATTATAACGTTTCTATATTAATTTCTTCATATTTATATAAAGCAGACTTCCTGTTCACTCTATAACATTTCAATAATACAAAATTCAATCAGACAAAGTTACAAAAGTTACTCTTGATTTTTTTTCATTTTTACGCAGTAGAGCTCATCATCATGAATTTTAACCATTTCAGAAGTGTAACTTTTAGGTATGATGAATGCAACTGTGCAGTGAGCTGAATATATATTCATATATTGTATATATTCATATATTTCCGGATTTCCCTCTTTTGCGTGGACGCCGTGGTGTTGTGAACCTCTGCAGCCGCACCCGTAGTATTCTGGATCGCCCCCTACTGTTAAGAACGTCATCCGCTGGATAATTATTATTTTGGTCCCTGGCACGGGACTCGCTCTATTGTGGCCACACTCAACAATTAGAATTTTTAAGGAAAGTCGCTGACTCGCTGCCACATTGAAATAAAACCTCTGTTACGCATGGTAACGGCCTTCCACGAGTCATATAAGAGGACTCGTCACCGCTCTTCAGCGAAGACTCGATTATGAACTTTTAACATTAACTGTTCAACCCTGGGGATACGGAGATTTATTATTTGTGGGTCGTCCTCCCTTACAAGAAACCATCATGGTCTTTTATTTGTGAAGAGGAAGGACATTTATTTATTCGCACCAAATGCTGAACATATATTGTTTTCTCCTTGTGTTACTATGGACCGGCAGTGACTCACGAGTTGGACTTTCTAACATCAGTTAAGTCTTCTAAGAGGATTCATTATGTATTAACTCTCTGATTATTTGATCTGGAGAAAATCATGAGAACTTACATCACTGACGCCGCCAAACTGTCAGAAACATAACGGGTAATGGAACTGGAATAAACTCACAAGTCTAAAATAAGCTGTTAAAGGTACCATAATCCGTGCACTGCTTTACAAAAGCAAAACAAGATCGATGCACATTTATGGTGACAGCGTTACATGTTTGATCCTTGCTAATAGCTTCTATACATTTGTAAATAAAATATTTTAACGCAATGCAAGGAGTTCTATTAAAATTAAGATTCCTAATGTATTAGGGCTTGATCTGTTGATGCATATGAGATGCAATTATCTAACATGCATCCTTTTTAACAAAATAAATACCTAACATGGCAAAAAGACAATTACCACTGGACAAAAATCCCACAGCCTATCACCCTCCAACAATTACCCCCAAGATTTAACCCCCCCCCCCCCCGAAACTACCCCCCCGACAATAACCCCCCCCCCCCATAAATATTATAAACATAGAATATACTGCTTAATGTATACATGTAACCAAAAATAAAGTTCCATTGAATTCATAAAGTGAGATAAGTAAAAATAAAAAGAAAGGTTTAAATTTAAAATGGAATTAAATTATGTATCATGTTATTATGATTTGCTTGTTATTGTAAAGATGCTTGTATTGAAAGAGACTTAATAGCGATACTTAGATAAGGACCTTCAGTGCACGGTACTTTCTAGTTTATGGTTGACTGACTGGACCCGCAATTATAGTGTGGATATTCATCTGTTTATACATGTATTTAATATATTGTAATATTAATACTCGACGTTATTATCCTACCAATGTCTATGATAACATTACAGAGTATTTGGAAATTTAAAAACCTTTTCTAGAAATATTTCCTTAAGGGAACCAGTTTAGCAGGCCGTCATTTATGGAAGTTATCGATAGAAATATTTATCATACAGGAATACTCGATGTATAATCAGATAAAAATATTTATCCCTTCGCGCTTTAATATCCAATACGCCCTGTGGTGATGAAATTAACACAATACATGTGATGATATGGGTATGACTTCAAAGAAATTAAAATAGTTTGATACAAAACTGCAGTATTAGTACACTATAACGGTAAGTTAATGTCAAGCAAATCTCTTTCCGATCATCGGGAAGTCTGTCTTGACTTCATGTCCCTGTGTGAGCCCCGCCCCTGTGTGATCACTCAAAATATATTCCTGTGTCCTAATGAAACTGCCGCATATATGTGTTTGTTTTCTTAAACAGTACAAAGCTTGTGAGAGACCAGGTACAAAATTAAGGTTTATGATAATACTAGCTGTGGGTTAAGTTATTTTGATCAGAGTGGGGTCCAGAAGTACTCGTACTCATGTGTTCTTATTCTTTCGGATATATATATATATATATATATATATATATATATATATATATATATATATATATATATATATATATAAAAGCCATCCATATGGTATAGAAGTTCGATCACATTCGCGTGTGTTCGAAATGAGATTATTCTCATTACCACCATTATTTAAAATTCTCTACTGAGCTTTCGTAAGTTTATTGACCGTTTGTCCTAGACATAGAACTTCAAATTAAACAAATCCTTTAAAGTGATATTAGTTCAAATATGCCTTTGTTTCTCTGAATGTCAAAGCAAAATAAATACATGGTTTGGAGCACCGTTAAAATCTTTTTATCATCAAGGAATGTTATAAAACATACACTGCGATTATTCATAAAGTTAAAACCTCCAGGCTTATTCAAACATGTTATATGGAAATTGTGGTCTATCAGTAAATCAAAAGTGTCAATAACAGTTATATCAAATGAACTATAATTTGTCTCTATTATGTGCAAGTTCTTACAAAATTGTGTTTCTTAAACGCTTTCTAAGGATTAATTTATATCTTGAGGGTTCCTTGACTTTGATAGCTGAGTCAGCTGCACAATACTGGTGGCGCATCACAAAGGTCAAAGTTCAACTACAACACTGGTGGTGCCTCAAAAAGATCAAATTTTAACTACCCTGTCACAGTGCACTGTTGTTTTCGTGCTGTTCACACGCACAATAACACATAAAGATATACTTTGATTGTTGAAGCGGACAACTCCCGTGCAGGTATGTATATCTGCTTCATAAAGGTACACGAACCTTCAATTTACAAAATAAATGTACGGAAATAAAAAAATGATTTTATCCATAAAAGTAATGGTCAAGAGACAGCTATGTCGATTCCTTGCGTTTTCGTGGCCTTTGCGTACAGCTCAGCTAGTCATTCCTGAAGCAACAATATATTGTGTGGCTCTGCCTGTTCAGCAGCTAATTATTCGCTATAATTTCCAAACTAGCTATACTTCACTTCAAATACATAGAATTATGATTGATGTAACATCAGACAGATACATAAATTTACGGGTTATCTGTTCTGCGTGGCTTCCCAATATGGGAAGAGCCCCAGGCACGACATTTCAGACAAAATAATAGAGTAAACTCATCATTTTTGAGGTAAAGATAAATAAAAATGGCCTATTCTTCATGCTTGGACAAGAACACATCAGATAAACATTTATCTACAGATAAACGTAATATCTGGCATCCCGCATTTTTAAAAAAAAACGGTTAGATAAGACAGGAAAAGATACTGTTTTTGCTATCCATACATGATAAAGGTAAAACAAACAGTAGAATATGTCTTGACTAGCTTGTTGTAAAAATACACTGAAGCAGAAATAATCAATAAATTCATAAAATCGTATATAAAAGATATTTGTCTAAAGATTAGTTTTCCACAAGCGATGGGTTTAGTTCACTGAATGCTGACACGTAGGTTCTCGATAAAGTTCTTTTTTAATAACTTGATCGATAACGAGCTCAAGATATCATTTTTTGGAATAGATGGTGTGCTGGATAATTAGAATCTTTAACTATTGAATTTGCTTTCTAGAGCAATCACTTATGGTCAATTAATTCAACAGATGATAAAGAAGTCCCGACTATCTCCCAAGCAGATGTAGTAACCCTATTAAGTAGCTTCCGTTTCTCGGCTTTGATTCCCCACACAGTGACAGTGAGCGTCAAAACACTCTCTATAACTGCTCTAACAAACTTCAGCAGCAACAGTAGGCCTAGACTCAACCCTTTAAGTGTCCTTTATAAAGAATAGTCATTTTTTGGCCTTCTTTGTACACAATTTTAAGTTTTCCTGCCACTTTATATTTAAAATGATATGTGGACACCTACAAAGTTAAAACAATTAACAAATTCCACCGCAGAATCATTAATTTCTATGGGCAGGATCTCTGATCTTTTACGCCGAAAGTCTTTGATCATCTCCTTGATTTTCCCAACAATCAGCTCTAAGTTGTCTTCAGAGCACCACGTAGTTAAATGTTATGAGTTCGTGACGGTATTCACTTTCGTTTCCCTGCTCGGATAAGAGCGGGAACGGTTGTGTCATCTACAAATTTCACTATTAGACAATCATCAGATTTTGGCTTACAGTCAAATGCAAATAAACGATATAATGTTGGTGGAAATACACAGTCTTGGGGTGCCCCCATTATTTAAAGACAACTCTGTAGAAATGTTTTGACCGATCTTGACTACGTGTGGACGATTCGATAAAAAAAAACCTATTATCCAATTGCAAATATTTGAATGCGGGCCGAGTTCTGGTAATTTAAGCATAAGGTTCTTATGGAGAATTGTATAGAATGCAGAACTGAAATCGATAAATAAATTCTAGCATAAGTATGGTATCGAATATCAAGATGTTTGAGAATATTATGCAGTCTTATCGAAACGGCGTCGTCCGTGCAAGAGTTGCTGCCATAAGCAAACCAGACAGGTTCCTAAACATCCGAAATCTTTATAATTACTGAAGTGAGAGCGAGGGAAGGTAATCATGCTAGAATGATACGGAAGATTTCTTGGGAACTGGGATGAAAATAGATGGTTTAAGTATGCCCGGTACTGTGCTCGTTCTCAAAACAAGATAAAAAGGTAAAAAGAAACTATGGATCAATTCGGTTCTCAGATGACGCTGTGGAATCCCATCAGGACCAGCGGCCTTGTGCACGTTTAAGCCAGCAAAAACCTTCTTTGTTTCCAAAGTTTCAGTCACAAATGGTGAACGGTCTTCAGTGCATCTTTGTAGCAGGGGTTTCTCCTGATCGAAACGGGCATAAAATGAATTTGACTTATCTGGTAAACTTGGGTCTTCTGTAATATTAGCAGGTCTACACTTTGCCCTGTAAGGAACGATTGCCTTTATTCGCTTCCACAACTGCCTGCAATCATTCGTGGCTTGCTAGTCAGATTCTAATCTTCGAGCGTAACTGTTCTTAGAAAGCTTAATGGCGCGTTTCATCTCATACTTTGCCTTTTTAAACTTGTCTTTCTCTCCATTCCGGTAAGCTATGCCCCTGTCAACCAACTTTGACCTAATCAAACCATGGTTTCTTATTAGGGAACACTACTTCGTCTTTACTCTGTATGCAAAAACCCTGCAATAATCTCAGGTAATCAACAACGATCTCAGTAGTTTCGTTTAGGTCATCATTCAAAAATATAGACCAATCTGTACAAAAACAGCAGCCTTGTAGCGATTGAACAGCGGATTCGGTCCATTGTGGAGTCCACTTAACAAAAAGCTCGATACGATTAAGTTACTTGATACCTAGGCACCAGGTGGACCGTGTTGAGATCTGAATCGCCAAGTGGGGCACGTTTAGAAGACTAGTATGCATTTCAATTGCAGTGTAGCAGTGATCTGAGACATGATCTTCTCGTGTAGTGCATTTGACATGTTGATTTTATTTTGGGAGGGCTTTTATCACCTTTCCGTTATTTAAGTCCCCGGCTATGATTTTTAAAGCCCCTTGGTTTTTGTTTTCATTTTCTGTCACAATGACCGACAACTGTGTAAAAGCGGAAAATACATTCACCTCTGGCGCTATATAGACAACCGTTAAAATGAGTTCACAGAATCCGCGAGGCAGGTAGAAGGTGCGGCACTTTGGTGTCAACAATTCAAGTTTGAGGGTATACAACCTTAAATGACATACCTCAGATAAAACACGCGTATATAGAACATATGTGATGAAATAAAACAGATGTGTTCTTAAGAACATATCAAACAATACTCAAAAGCACCAAAATTAGCTGTATTATGGGATAATATTTATATATACATGGTATATTTATTATATATTTAATATATATCATGTTTATTATTATATTATTTTTAATTATCAAGTGAGTCATTATTAATACATGAACAGATAATTTGCTTAATATTACAATTTTTCACATATCCATTCATGGTCATATCACAAATAATTATATTGAACCTGCAAGTACAATGAATAATCCGCAGTCCTCAGTCTTTGCATTCCGGTGTCTGGGGTCACTTCATAAGATTTGATCTTGCGACTTGTAACCACAATATGATCTTCAGATTTTATTGTGCCTTGGATTGCGTGTATCCGATGATCAGCATGTCAAAAACTCATTCATAAATAATGTTGAATATCACGATTTTGTCATAGGGAATTCTAATTTTTCTCTATGTATGCAGGATAAGGGAATTGCAAGACTGTGGTGTTGGGCATCGTTTAATTTCATAATGTAAGGACAGACAACAGCGCCTGCTATCAGAGACAGAGGCACCAACTACAGCATTTTGTCAAATATAGATACAAAGGATTCGCCGTCAGCGTCATAACATTAACAAACGAACGAAGTCACTTGATTGCATTAGACTTGACATAAAGCACCTCACTATATCCGGTATTGTATAAGTTTCTAAGGGCTCTTCTTTTTTTCACTGTACATTATTTTAATATTTGCCTGTGGTACCTGAGGTACATATAATAATGTCAAAGGCGACATCAGGAGGTGGAGCACAATAAAATTGGGGAAAAATCGCCTTCTCACTTGCTCCACCCATTGTTATCTAAATGACTATGGTCATACGACCATAGTCATCTAGATAATAAGGAGCCCCGTATTTAACGCTTTTAAGGTATAACTTGCATCCCTATATACTTTCAAAATTGTTCAGAAAAGCTAAGTATAATAAGGTTCGTATTATCCGACTATTGTAACTCTTGTAGTATCTACAAATTATGACTATTTTTAGAGCTTTTCAGGTTTGGATCTGATTAATCCTAGACACTTGGCTTCATTGGTCCAATGATCATAAGTTAAACAGAATCGAGTTCTTTACTTACACAATATTTCATTCAACATCAAGATCTAAATGTAATGTATGAAACTGCAAATCTTTAAAATGAAAATCACCATATTATCACAACCATTAAAATTACTGTATATAATAGAGAAGATTCGCTGGTGCACAATAAATATTATATAAATTCATTTGTTTAGCTGGAAGAAATATCATGAGAATATGGCTTGGTAAATCGATTTTAAAAAATACTGTATAAATGAACAATATGAATGGTTTCAAGTTCAATAAAACAATAATTGAAACGGACAGATTTTTCCCATACACGTAAATACTAGACCTGTATGCAGGGAGGTCATAGAATTTAAACTGCTAGCGATATGTCTCAGACAATATAATACATGTCGTAACGGGCGTCGGAGTGGCTATGTCTAAGGTCATTTGTTTTCTCGGGTTTCTTCGGTTTCGCCCACCCCTACAGAACGCAGCCATTTAGAATGCAGAGGTTAGTTATATTAAATATTTGTACAATCCATTTCAAATACGTAACTTCATAAAAAACATTGTAAAGTCTTAAGGATGGTACATAGACCTTCCAGATTGACCACAGTTATTCATGCAATACCTTTTGATTTCAAAACATAGGCAAACAGGAGTTATACTCTCGACTATATTACAAAGTATAACCAAAGCATAAGTAAATGCCTGAAAGTCTCCATGTATTACATACTGTGATGCAGCATGTAAGATTTAATGAATACTACTACACGTTTTCCAAACGGAAGTTGGCTAAATAAGCAGCCTCTCAATCCCCCAGTTGAAAACAGACTGCGATGATACTTCACGCGGTTGGATACACGCAGTGAACAACAGCCGCAGGTACATATCATAAACATAAACGATGCACTATAGGGTTTTCACATTAAGATGGTACCCATAGCTACATATAGAGAACATTCACAACCACTGTGTTTCATACTGAACCTACGGCATACATGTCTTTGTTTTCTCACATTGTGTCGTACAGTGCTTGTGAGAATGTTTTGTTATATCATAATCATATCAAAATGGTCGCAGTGATATATGTGCATTATAACTTATCCTAGAAATAGAACATATAGTCAAAAATGTCATAAAAGGCCTTATCAAAGGCTACATAGGAAGTATTTTCATATGTTATTAATTCACATGATCGGTGGCCATATAGTATATTTTGAAACGGACAACAACAGCTGTCTGTCTCCCAATTCCGAAGGACATGAAGTGTTGAGTGGAGACTTCGTCAGTTTGATATACATGTATGTACATGTATAAGTATTGATATGCATACAGCATTCCCCTGACCTATGATTATGAATATTTAATACCCAGTAAGGTCGACCTCAGGACAACACTGAAAATAATTGTTCGTTTACTTTCTAGTATTTTAATGCAATACAGGCGGAAATTTAATATTATTCAGTTGCCATAACATGTAAGACCTTAATAGGTGTTCCTGTCAATAAATTTTAAATGCCCAGTGTATATACACTCTTAAAAGGCAAACTGAATGAACAGAAAACTGAGGCTTCCTTAAAAGATCCGATGTAATCAATCAAGGAATACCTGGCGATACCGGCAGTTCAATCTATAACATTCTGGGGATATTGTTATAAATCACACTATAATATATTAAACATTTTCCCCACTCCTATCTGCTGCTTATAGTTTAAGATGAAATCTGTGTTGGGACGGTGCACCGTTGCGGGCATAATTGATACTGATAAACACTTCAAGAATTATAATAAAACAACGAAAGCCAAATGTGTGTTGTAATCATGGCACTTAATCTTCAGTAAAAATGAAATATGAAAATTGCTTATCCTTTCTTCTTTTTCACTTTTTAAACGTAAGTCGCAGCATGCACTCCTTAACTAAAAATTAAGCAAGCTTTATATTTCGTTTCTAGGTGCCCTTGTTAAAAGAGGACAACATAGGAAGCCCACCTTTTTGGAGTTTGTGAGAGTATTGTTTCAGGTATATAAATGGTTGAACTATTGTTTTACGAAAAAGGCGAAAACTGTTTGGAAACTGTAAGTTTACGCCAAGGTGTGATAACATATGAGTCATAAAACATGAATCCATAAAATGGCCTGATTTATTTAACGTTTAATCTGTAAGACTTCCACACAAGAGTGACGCGCCTTAAAACTATTGGTACTAGGTGACTAGGCTGTTAAGTTTAACGTAATGGTGACTACAACCATAGTAACTTGGTAAAAAGTCTTTGAATAGTTAAGTTTTTCTTATGACTTATATAAGGTTATGCACACATTCTACATGAACTTAACGTTAATTTGCACCAGTTTTTTAAGGTAGATCGTTCATGTCAGCATTATTTTATGACCTTTGAAAACATTCTTTGACTTGTATACGGTATTTAGACCTGCTTTAAGCATACTTAATGTTCCGGACTTCTTGTTTATCATGACGTTTCATGTGTTCGTTTATTTGCGCTGATTGAATTTGCTATGGTCATAAAAGTACGTTGTCTGTTTACCAAGTGATTAAAGTCTAATAGATTACTGATCATTAAAGAAAAAAATAAACATTTTGCACTTTTTTGTTACGTGTTATACATATTAAGTTCAAAGTTCTAATTTACCTATTCTAAAAACAAACCCTATGGTAAGCTTAGTCAACTTTTTTTTCAAAAACATTTAAGAGAAATATAACTGAGACAACTTAAATGGCACACAGCTATATATTCAAGCATTATTTGGAAAATTGGCCAGACAAATTATGATCAATAAAGATTTTTGTTCTGCCTAGGTATCTTTGCTGATGCAGTATACTGAACATGTGACTATTTTCCTCCCGATGATAATCCACAACGTAAAAACAATGGAACTACTGACAATCTATTGAAAGGTAACTTCTGCTCTGTTAATGTAAATCTAACAGATATATTTGGGTATATTGGTATCCCAAATGTAGGTTTCCTTCCATACATATTAAAGGATACGGAACGCTTATCTATCGTATAAAAGAAATGAACAATGTCTTCAAAAATGTTCGAAATACATCGCTTGAACAAACTTTTCATTAAAAATATGAGGCAACCCTGTAAAATAAACCATTCAAAATTTTACCCATTGTCCCAATGAAACTAGCTGATATATGTGTTTGTTATCTTAAACAGTACCGAACACAGCTAATGAGAGCCCTTGCGCAAAGATAAGGTATTGGAAATGCTAGTTATGTGTTAAGTTATATTTTACAGAGTAGGGTCCAGAAGTACTCGTTCACTTATACAGGTATATATATATATATTGTGTAGGCCTATCACAAATGGATGTTTAGAAAAGATTTTTCTCTTTACCACCATCATCTATAATCCTCTCCTGAGCTTACGTAAGCTCACAGACCGTTTGTCACAGACATAAAATCCTCAAATTAATCATTGAAGCCTTTAATATATATTATTTGAAAACTATATTAGTTCACATAAAACGTTATTTCTGTGAGCTGCAAAGCAAAAATACATGGTTAAGAGCACCTTAAAAGTGCAACTCTTTTTATTATTAAGGAATGTAATAAAACATACTCTGCGATAAATCATAAGTTAAAACTTCCAGCCTCATTCAAACATTCTTTAAAATGCCATATAGAAATGTAGGTCTACCATTTGCTCAAAAGTGTCAATATTGGTTATATCAAATTAACTATGATTTGTCATTCTTTGTAAAAGTTCTTACAAAACCGTGTTTCTTAAAACGCTTTTTATGTATTATATCATCAGGGTTCACTGACTTTGTTAGCTCTATCAGCTGCACAATACTGGTGGCGCAACACAGCGGTTAAAGTTCAACTACGCTGTCACTGTGCACACTGCTGCATCCGTGCTTTTCACGAGCACAGGGACACATAGAGATACGCTTGGTGAAACGGACAATTCCCGTGCGGGTATGTGTATCTGCTTCATTTAGGTACAAAGACTAAGTTTATATGAACCTGCAAATTAAAAATTAAATGTACGGAAATTAAAAAAGCATGGTTTTATTAATAATAATTAGCTGGTCAAAACACAACTATGTCGGTCCTTTATGTTGTTGTGGCCTAGGCGTACAGCTCAGCGAGTCATTCCCGAAGCAACAATTTATTGTGTTTTCTGTTCTGTGTGGATTCCTATTATGGAAGAGTACACTAGCTGTTGGGCCACCGCTCAGGATTCTTTGCAGGGGGGACGGGCTAGTTTCTATAATGTGTGGGGCGGGGCGGGGCGGGCTGATAAGCTGGTCTTGCAGTTCAGCATAACATATTTTTATTATTTGTAAACTGAAAAAAAAATTAATGTTTATGTATAAAACGTTTTCAGGTGATGTACAATGTATACAAAAAGATAAATGTGAGAAAAGTTTACTTTATTCCTTTTAAACGTTACAGTGTTAACTCTGATTTTTGTGACAAACACTATGCAAATGTTTCATTTATACAAAATAGATGATGCATAATTATTTTGAAATATAAATTTAAGACAATATTATCTTTTGCAGTGGCAGCTAGTCATAACTTTACACAGGGTTACCTGGCCTGGTGTATTATAAAGGCTGTTATCCCTGCACCCACATATTACATAGTATGGCTGGGAGTGACCAGGGGCAAAATTACCTATAATCTTGTTAAAGACACTTCATAGCCACAGCTTGCTCTGTAGGTGACTAGATTGAACTGCACAACGCCTAAGATGGGCTCCTTATGAGAAGGTCATTACGACAATGACCACCTTAGGTAAAGCAGAATGTGATGGTGTCGTTATGAGAAAACTCTTCATGTTATCTTCATGTCTATCCTGGAGCTAGAGACACATCAACCAGATTCCCTCTTTATTCCCCTGACCCTCTCACTGTCTCAATTGTTTAGCAGGTCATGACTGACCAGAATGACCCTTGTCAACATATCTCGACAGTTGTGTTTCATGTGTTAAGTAGTACTATTCCCAACTTTAGGTACACATATTTTTTCTTTGCGTTTTATTACAAATTAAATAGAAGCATTCACAAGAAAACAAAAAGCCTGCTTATTTCCCTTATAAAGTTTGCAAACATGTTTTGGGTATGTTAAATAGTCACGTATATATTAAATTCATAAAAGCAATCTAATATGTCTTTCAAGACATTTTATCAAATATGGTTTACATCATTGCTAAAACATGTATTAAAATTCATTCTTCATTCCAATCATCAGCCATTTCGTATATTTTATTAGCGTCCATGGTGGTCCATGTTTGTGCTGAATTATTGTTGATCTGTACAACTTTGGATAATAAAGCTCTGAAATATTTTTATTGATTTGCGGGCTGGATTTCGGGCAGAAAAAAAATCATATAACTGCGGGGCTTGATTTTTTTTCTTAAATTGCGGGCCGAGCTGCGGGATGACAATGCATGATGCGGTGCGGGTTCAATTAATTGGCCGGCGCAGGGCCCTAGTACACTGACCTTTGCTCCAGGTAAAGATAAATAAACATGGCCTATTGTTAATGCTCGGACAAAAACACGTCAGATAAACATTTATCTACAGATAAACCTGATATGTGGCATCCCGCGGGTTGCAGACGTCTATCAGAATCAAACAAGATTGGCAAAAAAATTCACAGATAAAAGATAATAGATAATAGAAGTATATATAGACCTATTATATATATTGTATATTTAATTATATAAATGTACATATATATATATATTAAACATCATGTAATTATCAAGTCAGTCATTTTTAAGTAAACTGGCACATAATTTGCATAATATCATATTTATTCACATTCCACTCATGGTCATATCACAGATGATTAGATTGAACCTGCAGGTACAATGATTAATCTCCAGTCCTCAGTCACCAGATTGAACCTGCAGGTACAATGATTAATCTCCAGTCCTCAGTCACCAGATCTTGCGACCTGTAACCACAGTATGATATTTGGGTTTCATTGTGCCTTGGATGTCGTGTATCCGGTGATAATCATGTCAAAATATCATTCATAAATGAATTTTAATTCTTTGAAGTGCTCCACCCATTGTTTGCTAAATAACCATGTTTACGCGGCCTCTAGGGGAGGCTTTGCACTTGACTTTTCCTCTTTATTTTTCAAGCCATCTCTCTGTCTTTCTCTCTCAATTATATATATTATACAGTGAAACCACATGTCGAAGTCGAAGGGACCCTAAAAAAACTTCGACACATCCGAGGTTCGACATAAGCGGGTTTTATTTGGTTACAATTTAACTAGAGATGTCGAGAATATCGAGTATTTAACTTCGACATAAGCGGGGTATTCGACTTAAGCAAGTTCGACACATCGATGTTTCACTGATATATATATATATATATATATATATATATATATATATATATATATATATATATATATATACAGTGGAACCCCACAATTACGACCACCCTGGGGACTGAGCAAAATGGTCGTAATTTGGGGGTGGTCGTATTTGTGAAACTCTTACCGTGGTCGCATATAACACGCTGATATTTAATGTGTATCAGAGTTTATCTATTGCATATCTTTAATGTGAATTATAACAAAATATTTTACCTAGCGAAGGACCCTTATTATGAATGTTTTTTTTGTGTGTAGCTGAACATATTTATTCATGATAAAAATTAATATACATGTACAAATACGTAGTGACTGATAATTAACAAAAAATAACACAAAGGAAATACGATTACAACCTACTGAATGCATATTGAACAT